>OY744531.1:16776924-16851924 GCA_963556195.1 Sepiola atlantica | reverse complement strand
TTAGGAAAATGGAGTTTTGAGTTCAGAATTGTGCCCTTAGGAGAAAAGAGTCAAGAGAAACCCCAAATCTTGTGAAAATATGTGACCTCATCACTGCTCTCGTGAGATCACAAAGTCCAAGAGTCAGACCTCTTTTGCCAAATGATGAAACTATAATAAAGCAAGAGAGTGAGGACCACACCGTTTCACCCAGAATCGAATGGCTTAGTGGAACGATTCCATTTAACACTTAAGTCAGCCTTAAGAGATATGACGAACCAGTCAATTGGTTGGAAACCCCTACTGTTAACACAAATTATTAATAAATGTATATTTGTTTACCCAGGTCTGTTTGGTAGTTTGGTAGTTTTGTTTTACGGCATATCAACCCTTTTTGGGTTATTTAATGCCGAATCTGGTCATTATAGTGAAAGTTTTTATGCTTCAAGTTCTTTATATCTTCAAATGTTTAATCAGGGTTTTTGGTTTGGTAGTTTTGTTTTACGGCATATCAACCCTTTTTGGGTTATTTAATGCCGAATCTGGTCTTGTTTTCTTCTCTTTTTTGTTTCTTTCCCCTTTTAATATCTGTTTCTATTTAACCCATAGTTGGGACCCTAACAGGTACTACCACTCCGGGTCAGGGTGGACCTGGGAGCAATGGTAATTAAGAGGAGGCTCCACATTCCCCAAAGTCCGTAAGCCGGATCTAACCATCGGATGTAGTTTAAGGTCATATCCAGGACCGGGAGTAGGGTAGGAAAAATAAAAATAAAAAAGGGGAGGGATAAAGGGAGAGGGGCTGTTGTTTTTGTTTTTGGTTTTGTAGAACATAATTAAGTTTTACAAACAAAAAAAACAAAAAAAAAAAACGTCAATGTAGGTGAATTTCGTCTCAGGGAGCCACAGGGCAGCCTGATCTGGTATCACCAGCCCAGGTCTGTTTATCGTATTTTGCTGCCAACGCATGTTTAGGGAGATTCACTTGTTTTTCTTTAGCCACACTTTGTCTATCATGATAGAATGAGAATCCTCAATATTCGTATTCTTCAGGAACATGAACGCCATAAACTCCTTTCGTTTTCAAATGGAAACAAGGGAATTTGGATCTGGCAAAGATTCATAAGACAATTATATCGGATATTCCATCTTGAACGATGAGGACCCAACACATAAATCTAACCCTCCGCAAATTCCATAAAAACTAAAACTCATTCACTTATTTTTCAAGAGGAATTAGAAAAAGTCAAGGATAGATACTCGCACATATTTACATCTTCACATCTTCACATCTTCACATCTTCACATCTTCACATCTTCACATCTTCATATCTTCACATCTTCATATCTTCACATCTTCACATCTTCATGTCTTCATATCATCACATCTTCACATCATCACATCTTCACATCTTCACATCTTCACATCTTCACATCTTCACATCATCAAATCTTCACGTCTTCACATCTTCACATCTTCACATCATCAAATCTTCACATCATCATATCATCACATCATCACATCTTCACATTTTCATATCATCACATCTTCACATCATCACATCTTCACATCTTCACATCTTCACATCTTCACATCATCAAATCTTCACATTTTCATATCTTCACATCTTCACATCTTCATATCTTCACATCATCATATCATCACATCTTCACATCATCACATCTTCAAATCTTTGCATCTTCACATCTTCACATCTTCAAATCTTCACATCTTCACATTTTCATATCATCAAATCTTCACATCATCACATCTTCACATCTTCACATCTTCACATCTTCACATCTTCACATCATCAAATCTTCACATTTTCATATCTACACATCTTCACATCTTCATATCTTCACATCATCATATCATCACATCATCATATCATCACATCTTCACATCATCACATCTTCACATCTTCACATCTTCAAATCTTCACATTTTCATATCTTCACATCATCAAATCTTCACATCATCATATCATCACATCATCACATCTTCACATTTTCATATCATCACATCTTCACATCATCACATCTTCACATCTTCACATCTTCACATCTTCACATCTTCACATCATCAAATCTTCACATTTTCATATCTTCACATCTTCACATCTTCATATCATCACATCATCATATCATCACATCTTCACATCATCACATCTTCAAATCTTTGCATCTTCACATCTTCACATCTTCAAATCTTCACATCTTCACATCTTCACATCTTCACATCTTCACATTTTCATATCATCAAATCTTCACATCATCACATCTTCACATCTTCACATCTTCACATCTTCACATCTTCACATCATCAAATCTTCACATTTTCATATCTACACATCTTCACATCTTCATATCTTCACATCATCATATCATCACATCATCATATCATCACATCTTCACATCATCACATCTTCACATCTTCACATCTTCAAATCTTCACATTTTCATATCTTCACATCTTCACATCTTCATATCTTCACATCATCATATCATCACATCATTATATCATCACATCTTCACATCATCACATCTTCAAATCTTCACATCTTCAAATCTTCAAATCTTCACATCTTCAAATCTTCAAATCTTCACATCTTCAAATCTTCACATCTTCACATCTTCACATCTTCACATCTTCACATTTTCATATCATCACATCTTCACATCATCACATCTTCACATTTTCATATCTTCACATCTTCCCATCTTCATATCTTCACATCTTCACATCTTCATGTCTTCACATCTTTACATCTTCACATCTTCACATCTTCCTAGACAGATCTTAACTGGAGAAAATAACATGATGTGCTGCCATACATAAAGGGAAAATATTTGTAAAAACATCTAAGTGACACCTCCATATTCAGCACGGAATCTTTTGCAATCAACGTGACTCTTGACCTCATTTCAAAATCAATGAATAATAAGTTCATTATTTTATCTGATTCGTTATTGTTATTGGCATCATTAAAAAGCAGGAAATTCGAGGAAATACTATGCAAATTAGAAAGCAGTCAAATGACAAAGACATGCTGATATGTTTGGTTCCAAGTCACACTGAAATTAGACGTTTTCAACCAAACAGATATAGCAGTCAGGTCTAGCCTAAATATAACTACTGGCAAAAACAGTTCAAAATTCCACATACAGACTTCAAAATAGAAAATAAACAAATTTACACTGCAACAAAGGCAACAGTCGGGTTAGAACAGATCCTATATCTATATAAAGTTTCCATTCCATCATGCATGGATATTGTTGCCACATATGGGCTGGTGCACCAACCAATAGCCTCTTCCTCTTGGACAAGGTGCAAACAAGAATTCCTAACTTAATAGATCCTGTATTATCTGCCAAGCTTCGGCCCCTGTTGCATCGCCATAGTGTTGCATCCTTGTACTTGTTTTACAAGTACTTCCACTGAACGGGCTTTGATGAACTACTGTATAGGAGCTAATTTTAACATAGACTGTTAATATAATATATAATATAATATATATATATAATATTTTTGTAACAAATAGAACAGTCGTCACACGAAAGGAAAACAAAACCTTTTTTTGAACAACAACGATAAGTATTTATTTATGTTACCTACACCGTTGGGTGTAGGTTGGCGAAAATCAAGACAGTGTCAAACTGACGAAAGGAATTAAGTAAGAAAGTTCGTTGGCTGCCACATTTTTTGAGGCTGCATTTCTTCGCGCGGATAATGGTCTTGCTCGGCTGTCTGGTGGACAAAGGCAAGAGAGAGAGAGAGAGAGGACAGGAAAGGAGATGCCTTTTTTCGTTGCTTTCAGAAAACACTCTGATGACTGCTGTCCAAATCCCAAAGGGGCTGAAGTAATCCTTCAAGGGATGGTTAAAATTAGTCCGCCCTGGAAGCTGATCGGTCAGTGTGTGACCAAATCACCTAACAGAGACGGCTCTCTGCGAGGAGAAACAAATGTTATGTTTATGACTACTGCAACTGCATTTGTACCGCCTTTACTTAAATACTTCTGATTCACCCAACTTGCAGCAAAATCACACCCCTTAAGTGTACAGGTCCGTAGTGATCGGAAGATTCTCTACTCTAATAGTTTCTTTCCTTGGACTGCTTGTCTTTGGAATTCCCTCCCTGCTCCTTGTTTCCCGACCGTACTAACATGCAGAAATTTAAATGTAATGCGAACAAATATTTTGCTGTCCAACTCCCTACCCAGGTTGATCCCCTACAAATCTGTCCCCTATCGCAGTAGTCCCTTACTCTTCAGTGGCAATATCCCTTGTTTGGGTTAGGGTTAGGATGAACAAAAATAAAAAAATAAAAAACATAACAATTTACTAGAAGTTACACTGAGAGAATGAAAACAAAGCTTCAGGAAGAAAAAAGAGGAAGTGATATTATCCAGACTTTGTTTTGATCATAAAGATAACACACTCCTACTTAATTAAGAACAATAACTGTAGCAATTTTGGCCGGATATGAGTGAAAATAATGTTAAAAAAGGAATTATCAACATAAGGTTAGATTAAGCAGAAGAAGCAGAAAATTCCATTAGAAGTTAAAGATTAGAATTAGAGCTACGTGTTCAGGATGTTACATCACAGACAGGAAGTCTCCAGTGACACATAGCAGATAAGCTGATAGAATCTTTTTTTTTTTTTCTGAGCCATGAATGAGAATGGTCGTCTTTGGTACAGCTGATCCTTGCATGCCAGACAGCATAAACAATAAACCATATTCTCACTGAATGCACTGATTTTTATGGTATAAGCAACATGAAGACACTGTTTCAAGCTACTTGTAGATAGCATAATGTCCTTCCTAAAAACAATTCATACAGAACAAAATTAATATCTGAATATTAATCACTATTGAGGGACATTTGCACGACACAAACTGGTATCCGTAAATTGGCCGAGTGAAACGAATGTATAACATAAATTAACTAAGAACCTTAAACATAAGAGAGTACACCCAAATAAATTGATTCGGTATCAAATGCCTAAAAAAGGATTGGTATGTCATAAAACAAAACAACCAACCCTTGTTGAAATGTAAAAAAAAATGCAACGTATTTCATCAACAGTTTTATAAATTATATTAAAGATGTTTTCATGTTTTTTTTATAATTTATAGCTCGTATTTATTTTTACAGGAGAGAGATTAACATTAACATGAAGAAATATCACCATCGTAGCTGAGAGTAATTACTAATTGATTACTAGATATTATTGTTGCTACTAACCGTCTTCTTTTTTTTTACTAATGAGTAACCACATATTAAGGCCAAAAGCCACTCGAAAATAAGGGATAATGTGATGGATGGATTATCGGTTTAACAATGAAGAATATTATGAGTTGATTGAAAATGATTAATGGAATGAACAAAGTTAGCTTACTTGTGGGGACGGTTTATGACAAGTATTTGTCAACATTGGATTTGAAGACGACTATGTTGTAGCCTGCACGGAAGCAGTCCCGTGGCAATGTGTTTCTCAGGTGGGAAATTCTTGGAAAAAAACTCTGTTCATGTAAATTCCGCCTGATGCTTAGCACGCGGAGGAAAAAAAAGACAGATCTTTTCAGTTGTGAATGTCTTACGGGGAGAAACCAGAGATTAGAGCTCAGTCGAGCACCTTCTGTGCGGAACCTGGGATCCCAGAATGTATACTTGTAAGAGAGAGGGGTGTAGAAGGTGAAGAGAGATAATGGTGAAGGGAGAATTTGAAAGGCGATTGCGTCAAACCTTCTTGAAAATTCTATAAAGAGTCTATTAGTAACACAGGCGTCTTACTGGCACCAGAAAGATTTCGTCTCTTTGAGTCAAATATCTTGGGTTTCCTAAGGCCATTACAGTGGTCCCTTAGATTTCTGTATTAATCTTGAAAGCATGTCGCATCTTCTTTGATGGTAAATATTTTATATTAAAATCATATTGCAGCAATATCGTAGCCAACCATTGTCATTGGCTGGCCGAAATATATTTATTTGTGCCGAATATTGCCAAAAGTTGTTTATGGCCAGTTTTTAAAACAAACATTTTACCATGTATGATTCGATACAATTTTTGTATTGCAAAGACTATCGCCAACAATTCTCAATTTGTCCATAATTTTTGGTAACAGTGTTCTTGACGCATGAGCGACTGCCCTTTTTTTCCTTATCTTTTCCCTTGCATAGAAGTGCCGCTCCAATACCATGTTGACAAGCATCAGAAGCTATTCTTATATCCAATGTTCATTATTAGTGCTTAACTTTACCCCCCCCCCCCCCCCCAACATGCCAATAGGTGGCAGCACTTGTGTGCAGCTTAAATCAATATGTCTCTCCCATTTTAGCGGCTTCCTTCACATCGAACATTGTGTAATTGCTCGAGGTTGAAAAATATATTACTACTTTTTATTTTTTATATCGGGTGTCTAGCTGAGACCGTAGCTGAGTCCTCGTGGACTTTTGATAGTAATAATGTCTGCCTGGTCGAGTGGTATGAAACGAAAAGACGACACAATAAAGAAGAATGCAGGAATGAGGAAATAGCCGATGTTAGAAAAGCAAGCAAAACAACAGGGGTAAACCATGGATTGGAGCTCAGTCGAGCACTTATCATGAAAATAACGATAGAGTAGAGAAAGACTAGCAACGTCAAATGTGTTAGCGCAAGCTCTGGCATTAGTATTGAATGTCCCTTGACAGTCTGTCAACCAAACCATTTCTTTTTTTAATAGTTTATTTCATATAGTTCATTCATATACAGCATGATCACATTGACACACCAGGGTTTTTAATCGTAATGTGTTCCCACTTATCATGGTCCTAGGTTAAGAGTTAACGAGTTTGTCAGTTGGATGATGAACAATACTATGAGAGGATAGATGGGAAGTTTTTGGAAACAAACTTTGTTCATGGAAGTTCCGTTTAGTTTTAGGCACACTAAGGAAGAAAGGAAATTTTCTTTTACAGTGGTTGTAGCTAGACGAGTTTTTACTGGGAATGTTTTACAGGAGGGAACCAGAGATTGGAGCTCAGTCGAGCGCTTACCATGAAAATAACGATAGAGTAGAGAAAGACTAGCAAGGTCTCTTCACGGAAAAGAGAAGAGATCAACCCCCACTAGATTTCAAAGTGGATTTTGTTCTCCCCCAAGACAGGAAAGAGTGTCCTGAGTATCTGACTCTTATATAAGTAGAGGTTTGTGTCAGGAGTCAGGTAGTTTCTGGAGCAATGGAATGATTCAAACATTTTTTCCAGCAACCTTAGCAACAGATTTGATGTAAGTCTTCTATTTCAGGTCTACTTTTTTTGTTTGTCTATTTTTTTAGGGAGGGGGGGGGGGTAAAATTAAGCGGTAATAATGTCTGCCTGGTCGAGTGGTATGAAACGAAAAGACGACACAATAAAGAAGAATGCAGGAATGAGGAAATAGCCGATGTTAGAAAAGCAAGCTAAACAACAGTGAATATTGAATCACCAAACAGCAGCCATTGTACTAAAACAGGCCAATAGGTGGCAGCACTTGTGTGCAGCATAAATCAATATGTCTCTCCCAATTTTAGCGGCTTCCTTCACATCGAACATTGTGTAATTGCTCGGGGTTGAAAAATATATTACTACTTTTTATTTTTTATATCGGGTGCCTCGCCCAGATCATAACTGAGTCCTCATGGACTTTTGATAGCAAAGATTTTCATCTGTATTTGTGTTATAAAGTGAAAAGAGGAGTCTTAGAGATATGAAGCTGTAATTGGTCAAACAAGATCACATGATGTTAGAGAGAAGGTATTTTTGAAATAGTCATATGTCCTGAATCGTCTCTGTGACCGGACACTAGTCTTTCACCGGTTATACTTCCCAGCTGACACTCATTTATAGATCTGGGTGAGTGAGGGGTTGCTTGCAGCATCTGGTATGTCTTCTTTTTTTTTTCTATGAAAAACATGCGGACGTAGTTGTAGATATATCTTAAGTTAGGCAGTATAATTAAACAAGGCTTACTTACTTCCAGAAACTGATTTTTATTTAATTTTAGAATGTTATAACTTTATTTCTACTGGGTTGATTAAGTTATACTTTCTTTTATTTTGAAACTATTTAGAAACTATAAGATCTCAAATTTTTATTTTACTCAACTATTTATAAGATATTTTAATTTTATTTATTTATTTAATTTTTATATTATTTAAAATTATTTTCATGTTACGTATATTTCTTAAAGTCTACAAAAACTTACAAGTGTAATTTTTTTATTTATTTTGTTACTTCAAATTTGTAGGGATTTTAATAGTATTTTTTTTTTTGTATACACTAACCTGGATCAAAGTTGCTTAATTCTGGTGATCTGATGGAAACCAGTATGTCAACGGGATTTAGTCATAAAAATGAAGGAAAAAGTTATATTAATAAAGGGTTGATTAAATTCGAAATTTGTTGCGTAAGACTCAAAGACATAAAAGATGGAATTTAAAAAAAAATTGCTACTTAATCTAGATTAGGAACACGCTATAATTGTGAAACTTTGGTGAACACTATCGTCAATTTCGGAAAATTCTCATGGCACGAATGATGATTTTGTTGCTGCTAACTATATGACGTCATTTTTACAGAGGGAGTCAGATATTTGAGGACATTTTTATTCTTACACAAAATGAATCGAAGAAACAATTAATGTTTTTATATGGAAAAAAAATCTTTGACAACAAGAGTAACGTTTTGTTTTGATGCTTTATTTAATGAAGTCTTCTTCAGCTTCAATAATGGTTTCTATGAAAGGTCTGAGACGCCTACATGCTAGTTTCAAATGGTCTGTGTTCATATTGGCCATTATTCTGACTATGGAGGCTTTTAGGGATTCTTTGGTGTTATAAAGATGCTTATTAGCCTCCTTTTCAACTATACTCCACACATAATAGTCTAATGGATTAAGATCTGAGAAACTATGAGGCCAAATGGATTTTGTACTCTGTCAAGACAGGAAAGAGTGACCTGAGTATCTGACTCTTATATAAGTAGAGGTTTGTCAATGGGTCATGAAAATTATCCACCATCCAATCTTATCCAGCATTATATGATGATGTTGAGTCTTGTTGAAAGGAGCTTTGTCTTTGCGGCATTCAAAGTTACCAACCATTTATGACCCCAATCCACTACATCCTGGAGGTAATTTTCTAAAGATTCAGCCATTGCCTCGGATATGATCGCGTCGGTTTTGCCAACATGGCGAGAATAAAGGGTGGTGTCATCAGCAAATAAGCCAATCTCAGACTCTATGTCATCAGGGAGATAGTTTATATAGATCAGGAAAAACAAGGGTCCAAGGATAGATCCCTGGTGTACACCAGCATTTATGTCATGTTGCTTAGATGAACAGCCATCGAGGACAACCTGGATTTGTCTAGGAAGGATCTAATTATATTAAGTAATTGCCCAGTAATACCGTATGAGCGTATTTTCAGGAGAAGCCCTTTATGCCATACCTTGTCAAAATCCTTGGATATATCAAGCACTACTAGTCGAGTGTATGATACATGCGTTCAAAGATGACCGTTAGGATGTCTGCAGTAGATCGTGTTTGTCTAAATCCATACTGGCGATCAGAAGTGCCGTATAAAGGACATTTAGCATTTAGTAAATTCGTATGAATCAAATTCAATCATTTGTTGGCCGGTTTGATTCTGTCGTTGGCAGGGACCACGTAATGGTTGCCAAATGAAAGTGATTCTATGGAACCGACTGGATTCGAACTTAGCACACCCAGGTTGTCAGTCCACGTCGTTATCCACTTAACCACTGCCATTCCCCTGTCCATATTGTTAAGAACAAAACATTATAATCCGATTCATTTTTTTATTTTTCAAATGTAATTATTCCTGTTCGGTTTATTATTTCGCAGGGAAACCATCTTTCTTTCCTGCAGAAAATGTCAATTACAGGTGGAAGCCATTTTTATCTATCAGCAACAAATTTAGTTATTATTACAGACTAGTAATACTGATGCATTCTTTATTATTAATACTAATTAATATTATTAATACTAATTAATATATTAATACAAATTAATATATTAATACAAATTAATATTATTAATACTAATTAATATTATTAATACTAATTAATATATTAATACTAATTAATATTATTAATACTAATTAATATTATTAATACTAAATGACTGTTAAACAATTCATCTTCTCATTCAGATAAAAACTGCCGTGGAAAGAAACCGGTAATATCTGAATTCTTTCAATTTCGATGTCGAAAAGGGTTACTTAACACATCATCGTTATTTTCATGGTAGATGTTTCTCCTTGTAAAACATTCACACTAAGAACTCGTCTTCCTACCACAATGAAAAAAAGACGGAATTTCCATGCGGAGAGCTTCTTTGCAAAGGTTTCCCACCTGTGGGACACATTACCACGGGACTGCTTCCCTGCTAATTACAACTTGGTCATCTTCAAATCCAATGTCAGAAAATTCTTGTCATGGACTGCCTCTGTAAGTAATCACATGTAGTTCATACCATTGATCACTTTTAGTACTCCAACGATGTTCCTCATCTTTCCGCTGGCAATCATTCCCGTCTCATTAACCTTTATCCTCGAGTGGCTCTGGCCTTGATAAGTGGTGATCCTAATAGTAGTAAACAGTATCTACATTTGTAAACATAACTTCAATAATGTAAGGGAGAAAACTCATATTGTAACTTTAACGTTATAATAGGAGTTATCTACTTTACATAGGCATTTCTTTTTCTATCTCTTCTCTATAGTGATAACATTATATGACCACTTTGCATGTTTCTGTGTGTGTGTGTATCTCGCCTATACGTGACTTACACATTACTATTTTTTGGATTTACTATTAATCTAATATTTACTGAAATAAAAAAAAATATATAACTATTTTTTTTTCTATCAATCTAATATTTACTGAAATAAAAAAATATAAAAACTATTTTTTCTTTCTATCAATCTAATATTTACTGAAATAAAAAAATATAAAAACTATTTTTTTTTCTTTCTATTAATCTAATATTTACTGAAATAAAAAAAATATAAAAACTATTTTTTTCTTTCTATCAATCTAATATTTACTGAAATAAAAAAATATAAAAACTATTTTTTTTCTATCAATCTAATATTTACTGAAATAAAAAAATATAAAACTATTTTTTTTTCTATCAATCTAATATTTACTGAAATAAAAAAAATATAAAAACTATTTTTTCTTTCTATTAATCTAATATTTACTGAAATAAAAAATATAAAAACTATTTTTTTCTTTCTATTAATCTAATATTTACTGAAATAAAAAAAATATAAAAACTATTTTTTTCTTTCTATGTATAACATTAAAGATAAAAAAAAGTAGCATAATAGGGTGACTGTAATTGAATCAGTAAAAAACAAAAGTAAAAAAACAGGATAAAATCAGAGGAAAACATAAATACGGGTCTGCCGAGATTCGAACTCACAACCTTTATCTGTAAGTGCTGCTACAAAAGCAAGTGCCCGGCATGACAAGTTGAATTTGGTAAGAACGTTTTATAAATAAAGTATTCTTTTTTCTTTATTTGTAATCACATTGAAAATAGGGCAAACTAATACGGTGTAGTAACAAAGATAATTGATGCCTGTCTCCCCCTTGGAGTAATAATGGAATGTTCTACATTCGTGTATATTAAAGAGTGAATGTTAAACACTATTTGTCTAGCGAAGCAACAAAGCTCTGTGTGATTTTTTCTCTGCCAGTAAGTCCGTGATTATTGTTATTATTGTTATTTATTGTTACTACCGTTAATTGTTAAATTTGTTGCTTGCTTTTTTTTACTCCTTATATTTTTATTTATTTGGAGTTTGTTAATTTTTTTCTACCGTTCTCCGGCCATGGCTACTGCCAGCTGTGCGCCTTCGGAGACCTCTGAAGTGGTTGAGAAGTCATCTCAGCCTACTGATAAAACGGACTGGAGTAAGGCACCCGCCCTTAAAATTGACGTTGACGATTTTGTCGCCAAGGCAAAAGACTGCACGGATTTCGTGACTGAAACTGGAGTAATTATACAGTTACCAAGGTTGGAGGAATTCCAGAAAAAAACGATATTAATGTTCGTAGTGGACAGAAAGTCCAAAAAACTGATTAGGTCCTCGAAAGAAACTGTCGCAAAATTAATTGCAACGACCGGAGTACGTGCTGAACGTATCGTGAAATGTAAAGGTTATAACACCTGGAATAGTCTCTTTAAGACCGAGGAAGTCTGCATCGAACTCTCGAAGAAAGAAATAATTACTAAAGACTACATTCTGCGAATGGAATACATGGGTCGAAGGAGAACGACCATCTCAGTTTTTGAAGTTCCGGCTGTGGTTCCTGGGGAATACTTAGGCGCCTTTTTACTTAAGTTCGGAGAAATAACAGCTATTACGGTCGACAAGTTCAACGGAACATGGTCTTTTGACGTGTGGCTTAACGAGTCGGCTTTTAAAAAAGTTCCGTACTACATAGAAGCAAATGGAGAAAAATTACCTGTGGTGGTGGCTGGAAGACGTCCAGCTTGTTGGATTTGCAATGAGGTTGGGCATTTAACTTTCACTTGCCCAACAAGGATCAAACCGGCCCAGCCTAACCCCAAGAACAGAGTGCTAGAACACTTGACACCTAAAGTTGCAGCGGAGAAGAAGACTCCCTCCTCAAAGCCAACAACTGAAACTGTAACCCCGGAGGAATTCGAGGACTTATGTAACACAGAAAATGAATCGCCCAAAAAAAAAGTCGTATGGAACATTGTGACGGGAAAAAAATCACCGAAGTCATACGCTCAAGTGATGACCGAAGAGGAACAACTAGAGATAGAAACCAGTAACGATCCAGGTGGAGAAAAGTACAAAGAATTATTAAATCTTAAAAAGTCTCTCGACGAGGAGCGCAAATCTGAAGAAAAAAAGGGAAAAAAAAACGAAGGAAAAAAAATGGTTTCCGAAACCACAAGTAATGCGGAAAAAAAACAAACTCCCCCGGCCAAAGAACGTCGCTCTCCAGCCAAAGGTGCACCCCCACCATTAAAGTCATCCCCACCAGTAAGGGAATCTAATTTGACCCCCTTATCAAAAGATAAGCCCGTTACCCCCAATCCATCTCCTTTCTGTTCCCCGTGCAACACCCCTAAAAGTACACCGCCCCCCTCTCCAATGAAGACCGATATGCCGCCTCCTGCCTCCCCCACCGCCCCATCCACATCCCAGAAACGCCATCGAAGTCCCTCGCTAGAGGCTCGGAAAAAGAAGACCCCTTTCTACACAGGCAAGGATGTCTGTAAAATTACTCCCGAAACTGAAAATCTTATGATAAACCATCATAAGAAGAACTACCGAAACCTAGCTACACTAAAGATGGTACACAAAAAAGACATTACCAACCCGGAAAATTTCTTGGATGCACAAAGACTTTTATCTGTGGTTAGATCAAGAGACAAAGCTAAAGGGGTTTGGAATATGATGGAAGCGAATAACGCCTTTAATATATCGCCTCCTCTCGCTTTCTTTAACGATGAAGAAGTAGTATTACTGCAAAAATCTTGTGTTGGGAGGGTCCCTATTCGTATCCATCCTACACTCTACAGGGCATTAAAACTAACTTTCCCCTTAGACATTGGCGGTGTGGCCCCGGACGGTCTCGTCTCAAATGAATTGGGACAAGGTTCTCTGGGTTCATCTGTCGGTGTCTTAAATGCATCAATGTTCGTTTCGGGTTCCCAACTCTAAGAGCACTAGAATGGCACTCAGATTAGCAAGCCTAAATGGCCGAGGGTTGAGGGACACCGCTCGTAAACTTCGAGTAGTACGTGACCTTCAGCGACTCGGCGTGGATGTATGTTGTTTGCAGGAGACCCACTTTATTCCCAGTGATTATCAGGGTGCGCTGACTAGAGACTTTCAGCTCTATTCAGCGTACTTTGATACTCACTCAAGAGGGGTTTCCTGGCTAGTTAAGCGCACACTGAATGCGACGTGTGACCCAATCTATGCAGATCCTGAGGGAAGGCTGTGCGTTCTTGATGTTACCGTAAAGGATGTGGCTTTTCGGCTTATTGGGGTTTATGCGCCCAACGCCAGTTCTGAGCGGGTTCCTTTTTTTCGGCGGATCGAGCCCTTTATGGATACGTCGCGTCGGATAATTCTAGCGGGAGACTGGAACGCGGTCTTGGATCCCGATTTAGATCGCTTGGGAAAACGTAGGGGAACTAACAGCAACGGGGATGCTAAGGCATTTCGGGACTTTATCGATAAGTTCGATCTTGTCGATAAATTCCGAAATGAGAAACCCCGTGAAGTAGTATGGACTTGGACTGCTAGTCGCGGCTCCGATTTAGGGCAACTTTCGAGTTACCTTGATCGGTTCTTAATTAGGAGAGTCGATTTAGGGCTTTTAGATTGTCCAAGTTTTCATAATATAGTTTACTCGGATCATAGGCTTGTCCGGGTGCGGGTAAACTTAGATAGTCCTAAGCCTAGATTGGCTGGTTACTGGAAGTTCAACACATCGTTGTTCGATTTGAAGGACTTCCGGGAACAGCTTTTACTAACATTACAGAGGGAATTGACGGGTGCTATCATTGGGAATAAGTGGTGGGGCCACCTTAAGAACGTTATTAGGTCCTTCGTTGCCGATTATAGTCGTCGACTCAACCTTAGATCTAGGGCAACGAAAGTGGCACTAGAAACTAGTTTAAGTCGGGCGGCGGAGGCGGGGGATAGCGTTACCTTTACTGTAGCTAAAACGGAACTGAACTCCTTGGATAACAAGGCAGATCAGGGATTGATAGTTAGGTCTAGGTTAAAAAGAGTGCCGCACGAGGCGACAAACATGGCCGCGTCACTGCGTGCGGAGGAACGTCGACGGTCTACTGATCGACACATCGCCAGTGTCACATTATCGGATGGGCGTCTCGTGACTACAAACGACGGGATTTTGGAGGGTTTTCGCTCTTATTTTCAGGATCTTTTTACCAAGGAGCCCGGTCTGACAATGGCTCAGTTCGACGCCTATTTAGCTGACTTTTCTCGTCTCGAGGCGACCGAAGCAGCTAGGTGCGAAGGGTGTATAAATGAGGATGAAGTCCTGGAGGCCCTAAGGCAGGTTGGCCTTGATAAGTCTCCGGGTATCGATGGACTGCCTTACGAACTGTATTTGAGGTTGTCGCCCATTTTTGTCCCCCTGCTGGCTGTGTTGTTTAACTCCTGGTTTAGGAACGGGTATATCCCCCAGTACTTTACCAGGGGTATCATCAAATTGCTCCGCAAGGACAAGAGTGGTGGGGATGGTATAAGTAATTTCCGGCCCTTAACAATGTTAAATACAGAGTTAAAGATTTTGGCCAAGATCTTGGCTAATCGTCTGCAGATTGTCTTGTTTCGTCTAATAAGTCCCGAACAGACTTGTTCTGTTAAGGGCCGGACTATTCAAGATAATTTGCACATGATACGCTTGATCATAGAGAAAGTCGACACTGAGGCCGCGCTGATCAATTTAGATCAGTCCAAAGCATTCGATAGGGTCGATCATCGTTACTTGGAGGCTGTCTTGTCTTCGGCTGGATTTGGTCCCCATTTCCGCTCCTGGATTCGCCTCTTTTATGCTAACCCCGGTGCGTTGGTTGAAGTGAATGGAATAAGGTCAAAGCCTTTCGATTTGTCCAGATCTATTCGTCAGGGATGTCCGCTTTCACCGATGCTTTATGTGCTTGCGTTGGAGCCTTTCCTTCGCAGGCTTAGGGTGAATCCGGTCCTTCGTGGGATTACTTTGTCTGGTGCTTGCCCCATGATTAAGTACTCCGCCTATGCCGACGACGTCACTGTGCTTGTAACGAGCAGTGCTGAGATTAGGGTCGTCGACATGGAAATAAGACGGTATGAACAAGTGACAGGGGCCAAAATCAACTGCGATAAGTCTGTTGGCTTACGCATTGGTGCCTGGAGGGGTGTTCCCCTTCAGGGGCCCTTTGGCTGGACGGATGGGCCTTGCAAGATACTCGGCGTCTGGTTTGGTCCTGATCTCCAGTTGGAGAAAAATTGGTCGGAAGTGTTGAAAGCGGTTAAGGCTGCAGCCCGTCTGTGGTCTTTGAGAAATCTTACTTTAAAAGGAAGAGCGGAGGTGTGTAATTCTCACATTTATCCTCTCATCCTCTACCGTCTTTCTGTGCTCCCTCTGCCGGCGATCACACTAGTTGAACTAGTGAAGGCTCTTTTCGCGTTTTTGTGGCGCGGAAAGCAGCCCATGGTTCGCCGGGAGATCTGCTACTTGCATCCGTCTGAAGGCGGTCTAGGTATGCCAAGCGTTGAGATTCGTCAATATACGCTTCGCTTACACTACCTAGACCGAATGTGTACACCTTGTGAGGGAAACGGTGAATTCTGGAAGGAAGACACCAAGAAAGCCTTTCCGGCTTTGAAAAGTGTGCACTTGCATGGGGGTGAGGCATTTCGTTTACCTCGACGCGAGTGCTCCTTTTATCGCGAGTGTCGACAGTCCTTGAAGTACCTTCTAAGGGTGTCAGAAAGCCTCTCTGACACCCGAGTGTTGTCTCGTAAAGCACTATATCGGGTTATGGTGAGGGGATCTGTTCGTGACGATATTACTGAGGAGCTCGGTCTTACGAAGGGAGAACTTCGCTTGATCTGGCCTTGGGCGCCTGGGTTGAAATGCTTCGATAATTACGAGGCATCACTCACCTGGCTGATAATACGAAATGCACTCTGGGTCGGCAAAAAGCTTTACGCAGCGGGATTAGTAGAGACACCAAGTTGTGTTCGATGCGGCGACTGGGAGGAAACGACCAGTCATGTTTTCTTTCATTGCCCCATCGTTCGCCCGCTGTGTGAGTTAGTTGAAGGCTACACGGTTCGCATGTTGAACGGACAGTTCTTCGTTTTGGAGTCTTTTTCGACATGCTGCAATTGGGCACCAATCATGAAGTGGGAGGAGCATTATGTGTTTCTTTGCTTACTAGCAGTCATGAGAGGAGTGATTTGGTCGACACGACAGAAGGAAGTCTACGGGGAAGAGACCTTCACTGCTCCCCAGCTTGTCCTCATTTTCCAGTCTCGCTTGAAAATGCGTGTCAGGCTGGAGAAGGTGAAACTCCCTTCGGCAGATTTCAACAAAAGGTGGGTGAAAGTTGCGCGTTTGTGTCGTTTGAATGGAGCTAATTTTGAGTGGTACTTGGACGTGCCTTAGGCAGAATATTGGGTGGCCGAACCGAACACTGACCCTTTTATTTGACCCGGTTAGGCAAGATTAGGTTATGTTTTGTTTTTCTTCCCCTTTTTTAGCTTAGCTAGCGGTATGTAAGTTGTCATAGGCCCCCCTTTTTTTTTTCGTCCTCTCCCCCCCCTTTTTTTTTTTTTTTTTTTTTTTTTTTTTTTTACCCCGACTTTTATTTTCTAATTCCCATTCCCGACCCCTATTAGGTGACTGATCTGTTGTTTTGTCAGAGATGCAGGTCTCCTTTCGTAATTTTCGAAGGAGGTGTGAGAATAAAACTTTCGTGACCTGCATCGCCTTTTTTCGACTGGCAAAACTACTTATCGGCCACATTTCTTTAGTGGGAGGTTCTTATACTAACACTTAATTTTATTTATTTTTTCATTGTATATATATATATCATTCTTGTTCCCCCACTCCCAATTCCATGTATATATTGTCATTTTTGGGTTTTAAGTAGGTATATCATGGAGTAAATTTGTTTTGGTGATTGTGACTAGTTAAGTTAAGAATGTCAGTTAGGTCAACATTTTCCCCACCCCCTTGTAGGCCTTGTGCCAAATTTTGTATTCTTTACAAATAAATATAGTCTAGCGAAGCAACAAAGCTCTGTGTGATTTTTTCTCTGCCAGTAAGTCCGTGATTATTGTTATTATTGTTATTTATTGTTACTACCGTTATTTGTTAAATTTGTTGCTTGCTTTTTGTTACTCCTTATATTTTTATTTATTTGGAGTTTGTTAATTTTTTTTCTACCGTTCTCCGGCCATGGCTACTGCCAGCTGTGCGCCTTCGGAGACCTCTGAAGTGGTTGAGAAGCCATCTCAGCCTACGGATAAAACGGATTGGATTAAGGCACCCGCCCTTAAAATTGACGTTGACGATTTTATCGCCAAAGCAAAAGACTGCACGGATTTCGTGACTGAAACTGGAGTAATCATACAGTTACCAAGGTTGGAGGAATTCCAGAAAAAAACGATATTAATGTTCGTAGTGGACAGAAAGTCCAAAAAACTGATTAGGTCCTCGAAAGAAACTGTCGCAAAATTAATTGCAACGACCGGAGTACGTGCTGAACGTATCGTGAAATGTAAAGGCTATAACACCTGGAATAGTCTCTTTAAGACAGAGGAAGTCTGCATCGAACTCTCGAAGAAAGAAATAATAACGAAAGACTACATTCTGCGAATGGAATACATGGGTCGAAGGAGAACGACGATCTCAGTTTTTGAAGTTCCGGCTGTGGTTCCTGGGGAATACTTAGGCGCCTTTTTACTTAAGTTCGGAGAAATAACGGCTATTACGGTCGACAAGTTCAACGGAACATGGTCTTTTGACGTGTGGCTTAACGAGTCGGCTTTTAAAAAAGTTCCGTACTACATAGAAGCAAATGGAGAAAAATTACCTGTGGTGGTGGCTGGAAGACGTCCAGCTTGTTGGATTTGCAATGAGGTTGGGCATTTAACTTTCACTTGCCCAACAAGGATCAAACCGGCCCAGCCTAACCCCAAGAACAGAGTGCTAGAACACTTGACACCTAAAGTTGCAGCGGAGAAGAAGACTCCCTCCTCAAAGCCAACAACTGAAACTGTAACCCCGGAGGAATTCGAGGACTTATGCAACACCGAAAATGAATCGCCCCAAAAAAAAGTCGTTTGGAATATCGTGACTGGCAAAAAATCGCCGAAGTCATATGCTCAAGTAATGACCGAAGAAGAACAACTAGAAATAGAAACCAGCAACGATCCTGGTGGTGAAAAATACAAAGAAATACTAAATTTGAAAAAGTCTCTCGACGAGGAGCGCAAAACTGAGGAAAAAAAAGAAAAAAAAAACGAGGAAAAAAAAAAGGTTGCCGATACTACTATTAATACGGGAAAAAAAACTCCACCAGCCAAAGAACGTCGCTCTCCAGCCAAAGGTGCACCCCCACCATTAAAGTCATCCCCACCAGTAAGGGAATCTAATCTGACCCCCTTATCAAAAGATAAGCCCGTTACCCCTAATCCATCTCCTTTCTGTTCCCCGTGCAACACCCCTAAAAGTACACCGCCCCCCTCTCCAATGAAGACCGATATGCCGCCTCCTGCCTCACCCACCGCCCCCTCCACATCCCAGAAACGCCATCGAAGTCCCTCGCTAGAGGCCCGGAAAAAGAAGACCCCTTTCTACACAGGCAAGGATGTCTGTAAAGTTACTCCCGAAACTGAAAATCTTATGATAAACCATCATAAGAAGAACTACCGAAACCTAGCTGCACTGAAGATAGTCAACAAAAAAGACATCACCAACCCGGAAAATTTCTTGGATGCTAAAAGACTTTTATCCGTGGTTAGATCAAGAGACAAAGCTAAAGGGGTTTGGAATATGATGGAGGAAGCGAATAACGCCTTTAATATATCGCCTCCTCTCGCTTTCTTTAACGATGAAGAAGTAGTATTACTGCAAAAATCTTGTGTTGGGAGGGTCCCTATACGTATCCATCCTACACTCTACAGGGCATTAAAACTAACTTTCCCATTAGACATTGGCGGTGTGGCCCCGGACGGTCTCGTCTCAAATGAATTGGGACAAGGTTCTCTGGGTTCATCTGTCGGTGTCTTAAATGCATCAATGTTCGTTTCGGGTTCCCAACTCTAAGAGCACTAGAATGGCACTCAGATTAGCAAGCCTAAATGGCCGAGGGTTGAGGGACACCGCTCGTAAACTTCGAGTAGTACGTGACCTTCAGCGACTCGGCGTGGATGTATGTTGTTTGCAGGAGACCCACTTTATTCCCAGTGATTATCAGGGTGCGCTGACTAGAGACTTTCAGCTCTATTCAGCGTACTTTGATACTCACTCAAGAGGGGTTTCCTGGCTAGTTAAGCGCACACTGAATGCGACGTGTGACCCAATCTATGCAGATCCTGAGGGAAGGCTGTGCGTTCTTGATGTTACCGTAAAGGATGTGGCTTTTCGGCTTATTGGGGTTTATGCGCCCCACGCCAGTTCTGAGCGGGTTCCTTTTTTTCGGCGGATCGAGCCCTTTATGGATACGTCGCGTCGGATAATTCTAGCGGGAGACTGGAACGCGGTCTTGGATCCCGATTTAGATCGCTTGGGAAAACGTAGGGGAACTAACAGCAACGGAGATGTTAAGGCATTTCGGGACTTTATCGATAAGTTCGATCTTGTCGATAAATTCCGAAATGAGAAACCCCGTGAAGTAGTATGGACTTGGACTGCTAGTCGCGGCTCCGATTTAGGGCAACTTTCGAGTTACCTTGATCGGTTCTTAATTAGGAGAGTCGATTTAGGGCTTTTAGATTGTCCAAGTTTTCATAATATAGTTTACTCGGATCATAGGCTTGTCCGGGTGCGGGTAAACTTAGATAGTCCTAAGCCTAGATTGGCTGGTTACTGGAAGTTCAACACATCGTTGTTCGATTTGAAGGACTTCCGGGAACAGCTTTTACTAACATTACAGAGGGAATTGACGGGTGCTATCATTGGGAATAAGTGGTGGGGCCACCTTAAGAACGTTATTAGGTCCTTCGTTGCCGATTATAGTCGTCGACTCAACCTTAGATCTAGGGCAACGAAAGTGGCACTAGAAACTAGTTTAAGTCGGGCGGCGGAGGCGGGGGATAGCGTTACCTTTACTGTAGCTAAAACGGAACTGAACTCCTTGGATAACAAGGCAGATCAGGGATTGATAGTTAGGTCTAGGTTAAAAAGAGTGCCGCACGAGGCGACAAACATGGCCGCGTCACTGCGTGCGGAGGAACGTCGACGGTCTACTGATCGACACATCGCCAGTGTCACATTATCGGATGGGCGTCTCGTGACTACAAACGACGGGATTTTGGAGGGTTTTCGCTCTTATTTTCAGGATCTTTTTACCAAGGAGCCCGGTCTGACAATGGCTCAGTTCGACGCCTATTTAGCTGACTTTTCTCGTCTCGAGGCGACCGAAGCAGCTAGGTGCGAAGGGTGTATAAATGAGGATGAAGTCCTGGAGGCCTTAAGGCAGGTTGGCCTGGATAAGTCTCCGGGTATCGATGGTCTGCCTTACGAACTGTATTTGAGGTTGTCGCCCATTTTTGTCCCCCTGCTGGCTGTGTTGTTTAACTCCTGGTTTAGGAACGGGTCTATCCCCCAGTACTTTACCAGGGGTATCATCAAATTGCTCCGCAAGGACAAGAGTGGTGGGGATGGTATAGGTAATTTCCGGCCCTTAACAATGTTAAATACAGAGTTAAAGATTTTGGCCAAGATCTTGGCTAATCGTCTGCAGGTTGTCTTGTTTCGTCTAATAAGTCCCGAACAGACTTGTTCTGTTAAGGGCCGGACTATTCAAGATAATTTGCACATGATACGCTTGATCATAGAGAAAGTCGACACTGAGGCCGCGCTGATCAATTTAGATCAGTCCAAAGCATTCGATAGGGTCGATCATCGTTACTTGGATGCTGTCTTGTCTTCGGCTGGATTTGGTCCCCATTTCCGCTCCTGGATTCGCCTCTTTTATGCAAACCCCGGTGCGTTGGTTGAAGTGAATGGAATAAGGTCAAAGCCTTTCGATTTGTCCAGATCTATTCGTCAGGGATGTCCGCTTTCACCGATGCTTTATGTGCTTGCGTTGGAGCCTTTCCTTCGCAGGCTTAGGGTGAATCCGGTCCTTCGTGGGATTACTTTGTCTGGTGCTTGCCCCATGATTAAGTACTCCGCCTATGCCGACGACGTCACTGTGCTTGTAACGAGCAGTGCTGAGATTAGGGTCGTCGACATGGAAATAAGACGGTATGAACAAGTGACAGGGGCCAAAATCAACTGCGATAAGTCTGTTGGCTTACGCATTGGTGCCTGGAGGGGTGTTCCCCTTCAGGGGCCCTTTGGCTGGACGGATGGGCCTTGCAAGATACTCGGCGTCTGGTTTGGTCCTGATCTCCAGTTGGAGAAAAATTGGTCGGAAGTGTTGAAAGCGGTTAAGGCTGCAGCCCGTCTGTGGTCTTTGAGAAATCTTACTTTAAAAGGAAGAGCGGAGGTGTGTAATTCTCACATTTATCCTCTCATCCTCTACCGTCTTTCTGTGCTCCCTCTGCCGGCGATCACACTAGTTGAACTAGTGAAGGCTCTTTTCGCGTTTTTGTGGCGCGGAAAGCAGCCCATGGTTCGCCGGGAGATCTGCTACTTGCATCCGTCTGAAGGCGGTCTAGGTATGCCAAGCGTTGAGATTCGTCAATATACGCTTCGCTTACACTACCTAGACCGAATGTGTACACCTTGTGAGGGAAACGGTGAATTCTGGAAGGAAGACACCAAGAAAGCCTTTCCGGCTTTGAAAAGTGTGCACTTGCATGGGGGTGAGGCATTTCGTTTACCTCGACGCGAGTGCTCCTTTTATCGCGAGTGTCGACAGTCCTTGAAGTACCTTCTAAGGGTGTCAGAAAGCCTCTCTGACACCCGAGTGTTGTCTCGTAAAGCACTATATCGGGTTATGGTGAGGGGATCTGTTCGTGACGATATTACTGAGGAGCTCGGTCTTACGAAGGGAGAACTTCGCTTGATCTGGCCTTGGGCGCCTGGGTTGAAATGCTTCGATAATTACGAGGCATCACTCACCTGGCTGATAATACGAAATGCACTCTGGGTCGGCAAAAAGCTTTACGCAGCGGGATTATTAGAGACACCAAGTTGTGTTCGATGCGGCGACTGGGAGGAAACGACCAGTCATGTTTTCTTTCATTGCCCCATCGTTCGCCCGCTGTGTGAGTTAGTTGAAGGCTACACGGTTCGCATGTTGAACGGACAGTTCTTCGTTTTGGAGTCTTTTTCGACATGCTGCAATTGGGCACCAAGCATGAAGTGGGAGGAGCATTATGTGTTTCTTTGCTTACTAGCAGTCATGAGAGGAGTGATTTGGTCGACACGACAGAAGGAAGTCTACGGGGAAGAGACCTTCACTGCTCCCCAGCTTGTCCTCATTTTCCAGTCTCGCTTGAAAATGCGTGTCAGGCTGGAGAAGGTGAAACTCCCCCCGGCAGATTTCAACAAAAGGTGGGTGAAAGTTGCACGTTTGTGTCGTTTGAATGGAGCTAATTTTGAGTGGTACTTGGACGTGCCTTAGACAGAATATTGGGTGGCCGAACCGAACACTGACCCTTTTATTTGACCCGGTTAGGCAAGATTAGGTTATGTTTTGTTTTTCTTCCCCTTTTTTAGCTTAGCTAGCGGTATGTAAGTTGTCATAGGCCCCCCTTTTTTTTCCGTCCTCTCCCCCCCCCCTTTTTTTTTTTTTTTTTTTTTTTTTTTAATTTTTTACCCCGACTTTTATTTTCTAATTCCCATTCCCGACCCCTATTAGGTGACTGATCTGTTGTTTTGTCAGAGATGCAGGTCTCCTTTCGTAATTTTCGAAGGAGGTGTGAGAATAAAACTTTCGTGACCTGCATCGCCTTTTTTCGACTGGCAAAACTACTTATCGGCCACATTTCTTTAGTGGGAGGTTCTTATACTAACACTTAATTTTATTTATTTTTTCATTGTATATATATATATCATTCTTGTTCCCCCACTCCCAATTCCATGTATATATTGTCATTTTTGGGTTTTAAGTAGGTATATCACGGAGTAAATTTGTTTTGGTGATTGTGACTAGTTAAGTTAAAAATGTTAGTTAGGTCAACATTTTCCCCACCCCCTTGTAGGCCTTGTGCCAAATTTTGTATTCTTTACAAATAAATATAGTCTAGCTAAGCAACAAAGCTCTCTGTGATTTTTTCTCTGCCAGTAAGTCCGTGATTATTGTTATTATTGTTATTTATTGTTACTACCGTTAATTGTTAAATTTGTTGCTTGCTTTTTTTACTCCTTATATTTTTATTTATTTGGAGTTTGTTAATTTTTTTCTACCGTTCTCCGGCCATGGCTACTGCCAGCTGTGCGCCTTCGGAGACCTCTGAAGTGGTTGAGAAGCCATCTCAGCCTACGGATAAAACGGATTGGATTAAGGCACCCGCCCTTAAAATTGACGTTGACGATTTTGTCGCCAAGGCAAAAGACTGCACGGATTTCGTGACTGAAACTGGAGTAATTATACAGTTACCAAGGTTGGAGGAATTCCAGAAAAAAACCATATTAATGTTCGTAGTGGACAGAAAGTCCAAAAAACTGATTAGGTCCTCAAAAGAAACTGTCGCAAAATTAATTGCAACAACCGGAGTACGTGCTGAACGTATCGTGAAATGTAAAGGTTATAACACCTGGAATAGCCTCTTTAAGACCGAGGAAGTCTGCATCGAACTCTCGAAGAAAGAAATAATTACAAAAGACTACATTCTGCGAATGGAATACATGGGTCGAAGGAGAACGACCATCTCAGTTTTTGAAGTTCCGGCTGTGGTTCCTGGGGAATACTTAGGCGCCTTTTTACTTAAGTTCGGAGAAATAACGGCTATTACGGTCGACAAGTTCAACGGAACATGGTCTTTTGACGTGTGGCTTAACGAGTCGGCTTTTAAAAAAGTTCCGTACTACATAGAAGCAAATGGAGAAAAATTACCTGTGGTGGTGGCTGGAAGACGTCCAGCTTGTTGGATTTGCAATGAGGTTGGGCATTTAACTTTCACTTGCCCAACAAGGATCAAACCGGCCCAGCCTAACCCCAAGAACAGAGTGCTAGAACACTTGACACCTAAAGTTGCAGCGGAGAAGAAGACTCCCTCCTCAAAGCCAACAACTGAAACTGTAACCCCGGAGGAATTCGAGGACTTATGCAACACCGAAAATGAATCGCCCCAAAAAAAAGTCGTTTGGAATATCGTGACTGGCAAAAAATCGCCGAAGTCATATGCTCAAGTAATGACCGAAGAAGAACAACTAGAAATAGAAACCAGCAACGATCCTGGTGGTGAAAAATACAAAGAAATACTAAATTTGAAAAAGTCTCTCGACGAGGAGCGCAAAACTGAGGAAAAAAAAGAAAAAAAAAACGAGGAAAAAAAAAAGGTTGCCGATACTACTATTAATACGGGAAAAAAAACTCCACCAGCCAAAGAACGTCGCTCTCCAGCCAAAGGTGCACCCCCACCATTAAAGTCATCCCCACCAGTAAGGGAATCTAATCTGACCCCCTTATCAAAAGATAAGCCCGTTACCCCTAATCCATCTCCTTTCTGTTCCCCGTGCAACACCCCTAAAAGTACACCGCCCCCCTCTCCAATGAAGACCGATATGCCGCCTCCTGCCTCACCCACCGCCCCCTCCACATCCCAGAAACGCCATCGAAGTCCCTCGCTAGAGGCCCGGAAAAAGAAGACCCCTTTCTACACAGGCAAGGATGTCTGTAAAGTTACTCCCGAAACTGAAAATCTTATGATAAACCATCATAAGAAGAACTACCGAAACCTAGCTGCACTGAAGATAGTCAACAAAAAAGACATCACCAACCCGGAAAATTTCTTGGATGCTAAAAGACTTTTATCCGTGGTTAGATCAAGAGACAAAGCTAAAGGGGTTTGGAATATGATGGAGGAAGCGAATAACGCCTTTAATATATCGCCTCCTCTCGCTTTCTTTAACGATGAAGAAGTAGTATTACTGCAAAAATCTTGTGTTGGGAGGGTCCCTATACGTATCCATCCTACACTCTACAGGGCATTAAAACTAACTTTCCCATTAGACATTGGCGGTGTGGCCCCGGACGGTCTCGTCTCAAATGAATTGGGACAAGGTTCTCTGGGTTCATCTGTCGGTGTCTTAAATGCATCAATGTTCGTTTCGGGTTCCCAACTCTAAGAGCACTAGAATGGCACTCAGATTAGCAAGCCTAAATGGCCGAGGGTTGAGGGACACCGCTCGTAAACTTCGAGTAGTACGTGACCTTCAGCGACTCGGCGTGGATGTATGTTGTTTGCAGGAGACCCACTTTATTCCCAGTGATTATCAGGGTGCGCTGACTAGAGACTTTCAGCTCTATTCAGCGTACTTTGATACTCACTCAAGAGGGGTTTCCTGGCTAGTTAAGCGCACACTGAATGCGACGTGTGACCCAATCTATGCAGATCCTGAGGGAAGGCTGTGCGTTCTTGATGTTACCGTAAAGGATGTGGCTTTTCGGCTTATTGGGGTTTATGCGCCCCACGCCAGTTCTGAGCGGGTTCCTTTTTTTCGGCGGATCGAGCCCTTTATGGATACGTCGCGTCGGATAATTCTAGCGGGAGACTGGAACGCGGTCTTGGATCCCGATTTAGATCGCTTGGGAAAACGTAGGGGAACTAACAGCAACGGAGATGTTAAGGCATTTCGGGACTTTATCGATAAGTTCGATCTTGTCGATAAATTCCGAAATGAGAAACCCCGTGAAGTAGTATGGACTTGGACTGCTAGTCGCGGCTCCGATTTAGGGCAACTTTCGAGTTACCTTGATCGGTTCTTAATTAGGAGAGTCGATTTAGGGCTTTTAGATTGTCCAAGTTTTCATAATATAGTTTACTCGGATCATAGGCTTGTCCGGGTGCGGGTAAACTTAGATAGTCCTAAGCCTAGATTGGCTGGTTACTGGAAGTTCAACACATCGTTGTTCGATTTGAAGGACTTCCGGGAACAGCTTTTACTAACATTACAGAGGGAATTGACGGGTGCTATCATTGGGAATAAGTGGTGGGGCCACCTTAAGAACGTTATTAGGTCCTTCGTTGCCGATTATAGTCGTCGACTCAACCTTAGATCTAGGGCAACGAAAGTGGCACTAGAAACTAGTTTAAGTCGGGCGGCGGAGGCGGGGGATAGCGTTACCTTTACTGTAGCTAAAACGGAACTGAACTCCTTGGATAACAAGGCAGATCAGGGATTGATAGTTAGGTCTAGGTTAAAAAGAGTGCCGCACGAGGCGACAAACATGGCCGCGTCACTGCGTGCGGAGGAACGTCGACGGTCTACTGATCGACACATCGCCAGTGTCACATTATCGGATGGGCGTCTCGTGACTACAAACGACAGGATTTTGGAGGGTTTTCGCTCTTATTTTCAGGATCTTTTTACCAAGGAGCCCGGTCTGACAATGGCTCAGTTCGACGCCTATTTAGCTGACTTTTCTCGTCTCGAGGCGACCGAAGCAGCTAGGTGCGAAGGGTGTATAAATGAGGATGAAGTCCTGGAGGCCTTAAGGCAGGTTGGCCTTGATAAGTCTCCGGGTATCGATGGTCTGCCTTACGAACTGTATTTGAGGTTGTCGCCCATTTTTGTCCCCCTGCTGGCTGTGTTGTTTAACTCCTGGTTTAGGAACGGGTCTATCCCCCAGTACTTTACCAGGGGTATCATCAAATTGCTCCGCAAGGACAAGAGTGGTGGGGATGGTATAGGTAATTTCCGGCCCTTAACAATGTTAAATACAGAGTTAAAGATTTTGGCCAAGATCTTGGCTAATCGTCTGCAGGTTGTCTTGTTTCGTCTAATAAGTCCCGAACAGACTTGTTCTGTTAAGGGCCGGACTATTCAAGATAATTTGCACATGATACGCTTGATCATAGAGAAAGTCGACACTGAGGCCGCGCTGATCAATTTAGATCAGTCCAAAGCATTCGATAGGGTCGATCATCGTTACTTGGATGCTGTCTTGTCTTCGGCTGGATTTGGTCCCCATTTCCGCTCCTGGATTCGCCTCTTTTATGCAAACCCCGGTGCGTTGGTTGAAGTGAATGGAATAAGGTCAAAGCCTTTCGATTTGTCCAGATCTATTCGTCAGGGATGTCCGCTTTCACCGATGCTTTATGTGCTTGCGTTGGAGCCTTTCCTTCGCAGGCTTAGGGTGAATCCGGTCCTTCGTGGGATTACTTTGTCTGGTGCTTGCCCCATGATTAAGTACTCCGCCTATGCCGACGACGTCACTGTGCTTGTAACGAGCAGTGCTGAGATTAGGGTCGTCGACATGGAAATAAGACGGTATGAACAAGTGACAGGGGCCAAAATCAACTGCGATAAGTCTGTTGGCTTACGCATTGGTGCCTGGAGGGGTGTTCCCCTTCAGGGGCCCTTTGGCTGGACGGATGGGCCTTGCAAGATACTCGGCGTCTGGTTTGGTCCTGATCTCCAGTTGGAGAAAAATTGGTCGGAAGTGTTGAAAGCGGTTAAGGCTGCAGCCCGTCTGTGGTCTTTGAGAAATCTTACTTTAAAAGGAAGAGCGGAGGTGTGTAATTCTCACATTTATCCTCTCATCCTCTACCGTCTTTCTGTGCTCCCTCTGCCGGCGATCACACTAGTTGAACTAGTGAAGGCTCTTTTCGCGTTTTTGTGGCGCGGAAAGCAGCCCATGGTTCGCCGGGAGATCTGCTACTTGCATCCGTCTGAAGGCGGTCTAGGTATGCCAAGCGTTGAGATTCGTCAATATACGCTTCGCTTACACTACCTAGACCGAATGTGTACACCTTGTGAGGGAAACGGTGAATTCTGGAAGGAAGACACCAAGAAAGCCTTTCCGGCTTTGAAAAGTGTGCACTTGCATGGGGGTGAGGCATTTCGTTTACCTCAACGCGAGTGCTCCTTTTATCGCGAGTGTCGACAGTCCTTGAAGTACCTTCTAAGGGTGTCAGAAAGCCTCTCTGACACCCGAGTGTTGTCTCGTAAAGCACTATATCGGGTTATGGTGAGGGGATCTGTTCGTGACGATATTACTGAGGAGCTCGGTCTTACGAAGGGAGAACTTCGCTTGATCTGGCCTTGGGCGCCTGGGTTGAAATGCTTCGATAATTACGAGGCATCACTCACCTGGCTGATAATACGAAATGCACTCTGGGTCGGCAAAAAGCTTTACGCAGCGGGATTATTAGAGACACCAAGTTGTGTTCGATGCGGCGACTGGGAGGAAACGACCAGTCATGTTTTCTTTCATTGCCCCATCGTTCGCCCGCTGTGTGAGTTAGTTGAAGGCTACACGGTTCGCATGTTGAACGGACAGTTCTTCGTTTTGGAGTCTTTTTCGACATGCTGCAATTGGGCACCAAGCATGAAGTGGGAGGAGCATTATGTGTTTCTTTGCTTACTAGCAGTCATGAGAGGAGTGATTTGGTCGACACGACAGAAGGAAGTCTACGGGGAAGAGACCTTCACTGCTCCCCAGCTTGTCCTCATTTTCCAGTCTCGCTTGAAAATGCGTGTCAGGCTGGAGAAGGTGAAACTCCCCCCGGCAGATTTCAACAAAAGGTGGGTGAAAGTTGCACGTTTGTGTCGTTTGAATGGAGCTAATTTTGAGTGGTACTTGGACGTGCCTTAGACAGAATATTGGGTGGCCGAACCGAACACTGACCCTTTTATTTGACCCGGTTAGGCAAGATTAGGTTATGTTTTGTTTTTCTTCCCCTTTTTTAGCTTAGCTAGCGGTATGTAAGTTGTCATAGGCCCCCCTTTTTTTTCCGTCCTTTCCCCCCCCCTTTTTTTTTTTTTTTTTTTTTAATTTTTTTTTTTACCCCGACTTTTATTTTCTAATTCCCATTCCCGACCCCTATTAGGTGACTGATCTGTTGTTTTGTCAGAGATGCAGGTCTCCTTTCGTAATTTTCGAAGGAGGTGTGAGAATAAAACTTTCGTGACCTGCATCGCCTTTTTTCGACTGGCAAAACTACTTATCGGCCACATTTCTTTAGTGGGAGGTTCTTATACTAACACTTAATTTTATTTATTTTTTCATTGTATATATATATATCATTCTTGTTCCCCCACTCCCAATTCCATGTATATATTGTCATTTTTGGGTTTTAAGTAGATATATCACGGAGTAAATTTGTTTTGGTGATTGTGACTAGTTAAGTTAAAAATGTTAGTTAGGTCAACATTTTCCCCACCCCCTTGTAGGCCTTGTGCCAAATTTTGTATTTTTTTACAAATAAATATAGTCTAGCTAAGCAACAAAGCTCTCTGTGATTTTTTCTCTGCCAGTAAGTCCGTGATTATTGTTATTATTGTTATTTATTGTTACTACCGTTAATTGTTAAATTTGTTGCTTGCTTTTTTTTACTCCTTATATTTTTATTTATTTGGAGTTTGTTAATTTTTTTTCTACCGTTCTCCGGCCATGGCTACTGCCAGCTGTGCGCCTTCGGAGACCTCTGAAGTGGTTGAGAAGCCATCTCAGCCTACGGATAAAACGGATTGGATTAAGGCACCCGCCCTTAAAATTGACGTTGACGATTTTATCGCCAAAGCAAAAGACTGCACGGATTTCGTGACTGAAACTGGAGTAATCATACAGTTACCAAGGTTGGAGGAATTCCAGAAAAAAACGATATTAATGTTCGTAGTGGACAGAAAGTCCAAAAAACTGATTAGGTCCTCGAAAGAAACTGTCGCAAAATTAATTGCAACGACCGGAGTACGTGCTGAACGTATCGTGAAATGTAAAGGTTATAACACCTGGAATAGTCTCTTTAAGACCGAGGAAGTCTGCATCGAACTCTCGAAGAAAGAAATAATTACTAAAGACTACATTCTGCGAATGGAATACATGGGTCGAAGGAGAACGACCATCTCAGTTTTTGAAGTTCCGGCTGTGGTTCCTGGCGAATACTTAGGCGCCTTTTTACTTAAGTTCGGAGAAATAACAGCTATTACGGTTGACAAGTTCAACGGAACATGGTCTTTTGACGTGTGGCTTAACGAGTCGGCTTTCAAGAAAGTACCATACTACATTGAAGCAAATGGAGAAAAATTGCCTGTGGTGGTGGCTGGAAGACGTCCAGCTTGTTGGATATGCAATGAGGTTGGGCACTTAACATTTACTTGTCCTACAAGGATTAAACCGGCCCAGCCTAACCCCAAGAACAGAGTGCTAGAACACTTGACACCTAAAGTTGCAGCGGAGAAGAAGACTCCCTCCTCAAAGCCAACAACTGAAACTGTAACCCCGGAGGAATTCGAGGACTTATGCAACACCGAAAATGAATCGCCCAAAAAAAAAGTCGTTTGGAATATCGTGACTGGCAAAAAATCGCCGAAGTCATATGCTCAAGTAATGACCGAAGAGGAACAACTAGAAATAGAAACCAGCAACGATCCTGGTGGTGAAAAATACAAAGAAATACTAAATTTGAAAAAGTCTCTCGACGAGGAGCGCAAAACTGAGGAAAAAAAAGGAAAAAAAAACGAGGAAAAAAAAAAGGTTGCCGATACTACTATTAATGCGGGAAAAAAAACTCCACCAGCCAAAGAACGTCGCTCTCCAGCCAAGGGTGCACCCCCACCATTAAAGTCATCCCCAGCAGTAAGGGAATCTAATTTGACCCCCTTATCAAAAGATAAGCCCGTTACCCCCAATCCATCTCCTTTCTGTTCCCCGTGCAACACCCCTAAAAGTACACCGCCCCCCTCTCCAATGAAGACCGATATGCCGCCTCCTGCCTCCCCCACCGCCCCATCCACATCCCAGAAACGCCATCGAAGTCCCTCGCTAGAGGCCCGGAAAAAGAAGACCCCTTTCTACACAGGCAAGGATGTCTGTAAAGTTACTCCCGAAACTGAAAATCTTATGATAAACCATCATAAGAAGAACTACCGAAACCTAGCTACACTAAAGATGGTACACAAAAAAGACATTACCAACCCGGAAAATTTCTTGGATGCACAAAGACTTTTATCTGTGGTTAGATCAAGAGACAAAGCTAAAGGGGTTTGGAATATGATGGAGGAAGCGAATAACGCCTTTAATATATCGCCTCCTCTCGCTTTCTTTAACGATGAAGAAGTAGTATTACTGCAAAAATCTTCTGTTGGGAGGGTCCCTATTCGTATCCATCCTACACTCTACAGGGCATTAAAACTAACTTTCCCCTTAGACATTGGCGGTGTGGCCCCGGACGGTCTCGTCTCAAATGAATTGGGACAAGGTTCTCTGGGTTCATCTGTCGGTGTCTTAAATGCATCAATGTTCGTTTCGGGTTCCCAACTCTAAGAGCACTAGAATGGCACTCAGATTAGCAAGCCTAAATGGCCGAGGGTTGAGGGACACCGCTCGTAAACTTCGAGTAGTACGTGACCTTCAGCGACTCGGCGTGGATGCATGTTGTTTGCAGGAGACCCACTTTATTCCCAGTGATTATCAGGGTGCGCTGACTAGAGACTTTCAGCTCTATTCAGCGTACTTTGATACTCACTCAAGAGGGGTTTCCTGGCTAGTTAAGCGCACACTGAATGCGACTTGTGACCCAATCTATGCAGATCCTGAGGGAAGGCTGTGCGTTCTTGATGTTACCGTAAAGGATGTGGCTTTTCGGCTTATTGGAGTTTATGCGCCCAACGCCAGTTCTGAGCGGGTTCCTTTTTTTCGGCGGATCGAGCCCTTTATGGATACGTCGCGTCGGATAATTCTAGCGGGAGACTGGAACGCGGTCTTGGATCCCGATTTAGATCGCTTGGGAAAACGTAGGGGAACTAACAGCAACGGGGATGTTAAGGCATTTCGGGACTTTATCGATAAGTTCGATCTTGTCGATAAATTCCGAAATGAGAAACCCCGTGAAGTAGTATGGACTTGGACTGCTAGTCGCGGCTCCGATTTAGGGCAACTTTCGAGTTACCTTGATCGGTTCTTAATTAGGAGAGTCGATTTAGGGCTTTTAGATTGTCCAAGTTTTCATAATATAGTTTACTCGGATCATAGGCTTGTCCTGGTGCGGGTAAACTTAGATAGTCCTAAGCCTAGATTGGCTGGTTACTGGAAGTTCAACACATCGTTGTTCGATTTGAAGGACTTCCGGGAACAGCTTTTACTAACATTACAGAGGGAATTGACGGGTGCTATCATTGGGAATAAGTGGTGGGGCCACCTTAAGAACGTTATTAGGTCCTTCGTTGCCGATTATAGTCGTCGACTCAACCTTAGATCTAGGGCAACGAAAGTGGCACTAGAAACTAGTTTAAGTCGGGCGGCGGAGGCGGGGGATAGCGTTACCTTTACTGTAGCTAAAACGGAACTGAACTCCTTGGATAACAAGGCAGATCAGGGATTGATAGTTAGGTCTAGGTTAAAAAGAGTGCCGCACGAGGCGACAAACATGGCCGCGTCACTGCGTGCGGAGGAACGTCGACGGTCTACTGATCGACACATCGCCAGTGTCACATTATCGGATGGGCGTCTCGTGACTACAAACGACGGGATTTTGGAGGGTTTTCGCTCTTATTTTCAGGATCTTTTTACCAAGGAGCCCGGTCTGACAATGGCTCAGTTCGACGCCTATTTAGCTGACTTTTCTCGTCTCGAGGCGACCGAAGCAGCTAGGTGCGAAGGGTGTATAAATGAGGATGAAGTCCTGGAGGCCCTAAGGCAGGTTGGCCTTGATAAGTCTCCGGGTATCGATGGTCTGCCTTACGAACTGTATTTGAGGTTGTCGCCCATTTTTGTCCCCCTGCTGGCTGTGTTGTTTAACTCCTGGTTTAGGAACGGGTCTATCCCCCAGTACTTTACCAGGGGTATCATCAAATTGCTCCGCAAGGACAAGAGTGGTGGGGATGGTATAGGTAATTTCCGGCCCTTAACAATGTTAAATACAGAGTTAAAGATTTTGGCCAAGATCTTGGCTAATCGTCTGCAGGTTGTCTTGTTTCGTCTAATAAGTCCCGAACAGACTTGTTCTGTTAAGGGCCGGACTATTCAAGATAATTTGCATATGATACGCTTGATCATAGAGAAAGTCGACACTGAGGCCGCGCTGATAAATTTAGATCAGTCCAAAGCATTCGATAGGGTCGATCATCGTTACCTGGAGGCTGTCTTGTCTTCGGCTGGATTTGGTCCCCATTTCCGCTCCTGGATTCGCCTCTTTTATGCAAACCCCGGTGCGTTGGTTGAAGTGAATGGAATAAGGTCAAAGCCTTTCGATTTGTCCAGATCTATTCGTCAGGGATGTCCGCTTTCACCGATGCTTTATGTGCTTGCGTTGGAGCCTTTCCTTCGCAGGCTTAGGGTGAATCCGGTCCTTCGTGGGATTACTTTGTCTGGTGCTTGCCCCATGATTAAGTACTCCGCCTATGCCGACGACGTCACTGTGCTTGTAACGAGCAGTGCTGAGATTAGGGTCGTCGACATGGAAATAAGACGGTATGAACAAGTGACAGGGGCCAAAATCAACTGCGATAAGTCTGTTGGCTTACGCATTGGTGCCTGGAGGGGTGTTCCCCTTCAGGGGCCCTTTGGCTGGACGGATGGGCCTTGCAAGATACTCGGCGTCTGGTTTGGTCCTGATCTCCAGTTGGAGAAAAATTGGTCGGAAGTGTTGAAAGCGGTTAAGGCTGCAGCCCGTCTGTGGTCTTTGAGAAATCTTACTTTAAAAGGAAGAGCGGAGGTGTGTAATTCTCACATTTATCCTCTCATCCTCTACCGTCTTTCTGTGCTCCCTCTGCCGGCGATCACACTAGTTGAACTAGTGAAGGCTCTTTTCGCGTTTTTGTGGCGCGGAAAGCAGCCCATGGTTCGCCGGGAGATCTGCTACTTGCATCCGTCTGAAGGCGGTCTAGGTATGCCAAGCGTTGAGATTCGTCAATATACGCTTCGCTTACACTACCTAGACCGAATGTGTACACCTTGTGAGGGAAACGGTGAATTCTGGAAGGAAGACACCAAGAAAGCCTTTCCGGCTTTGAAAAGTGTGCACTTGCATGGGGGTGAGGCATTTCGTTTACCTCGACGCGAGTGCTCCTTTTATCGCGAGTGTCGACAGTCCTTGAAGTACCTTCTAAGGGTGTCAGAAAGCCTCTCTGACACCCGAGTGTTGTCTCGTAAAGCACTATATCGGGTTATGGTGAGGGGATCTGTTCGTGACGATATTACTGAGGAGCTCGGTCTTACGAAGGGAGAACTTCGCTTGATCTGGCCTTGGGCGCCTGGGTTGAAATGCTTCGATAATTACGAGGCATCACTCACCTGGCTGATAATACGAAATGCACTCTGGGTCGGCAAAAAGCTTTACGCAGCGGGATTATTAGAGACACCAAGTTGTGTTCGATGCGGCGACTGGGAGGAAACGACCAGTCATGTTTTCTTTCATTGCCCCATCGTTCGCCCGCTGTGTGAGTTAGTTGAAGGCTACACGGTTCGCATGTTGAACGGACAGTTCTTCGTTTTGGAGTCTTTTTCGACATGCTGCAATTGGGCACCAAGCATGAAGTGGGAGGAGCATTATGTGTTTCTTTGCTTACTAGCAGTCATGAGAGGAGTGATTTGGTCGACACGACAGAAGGAAGTCTACGGGGAAGAGACCTTCACTGCTCCCCAGCTTGTCCTCATTTTCCAGTCTCGCTTGAAAATGCGTGTCAGGCTGGAGAAGGTGAAACTCCCCCCGGCAGATTTCAACAAAAGGTGGGTGAAAGTTGCGCGTTTGTGTCGTTTGAATGGAGCTAATTTTGAGTGGTACTTGGACGTGCCTTAGAAAGAATATTGGGTGGCCGAACCGAACACTGACCCTTTTATTTGACCCGGTTAGGCAAGATTAGGTTATGTTTTGTTTTTCTTCCCCTTTTTTAGCTTAGCTAGCGGTATGTAAGTTGTCATAGGCCCCCCTTTTTTTTTCGTCCTCTCCCCCCCCCCCCTTTTTTTTTTTTTTTTTTTTTTTTTACCCCGACTTTTATTTTCTAATTCCCATTCCCGAACCCTATTAGGTGACTGATCTGTTGTTTTGTCAGAGATGCAGGTCTCCTTTCGTAATTTTCGAAGGAGGTGTGAGAATAAAACTTTCGTGACCTGCATCGCCTTTTTTCGACTGGCAAAACTACTTATCGGCCACATTTCTTTAGTGGGAGGTTCTTATACTAACACTTAATTTTATTTATTTTTTCATTGTATATATATATATCATTCTTGTTCCCCCACTCCCAATTCCATGTATATATTGTCATTTTGGGGTTTTAAGTAGGTATATCATGGAGTAAATTTGTTTTGGTGATTGTGACTAGTTAAGTTAAAAATGTTAGTTAGGTCAACATTTTCCCCACCCCCTTGTAGGCCTTGTGCCAAATTTTGTATTTTTTACAAATAAATAGTCTAGCTAAGCAACAAATGGTTAAATAAAGCTTATCCTTAAGTTATATTCGGCGTCCAGTTTTTATTACAATTTATTTAACCATTCGTTATGGAACGTTACTTGAAACCCGATCGTCTAGACCTTGATACGGCCGACTCGGAATCTACTGACAAATGGCGGCATTGGAGAAAAATGTTCGAAGGATTCCTTACAGCTCTACAGTTATCTTCAAACGCGGCTTTAACAGGTACTGAGAAATATACCCTTCTTTTACATCATGTCTCTACTGCTATTTATAGAAATTTATCTGAATGTGAAAATTATGAAACTGCGGTGGACATTTTAGAAGCCATGTTTGTCAAGAAAAAAAATACTATTTTTGCTAGACATTTACTTGCTACCCGGCGTCAACAACCAGAAGAAAGCCTTGAACAATACCTTCAGATTCTAAAGACGTTAAGTCGCGAGTGTGAATTTACAGCCTTAACTGCGAACCAAGCGAGAGATGTTTTTATCAGGGACGCATTTATTAATGGAATACAGTCCAACCAAATAAGACAAAGACTACTAGAGAATAAAAACCTAGACTTACCAACAGCTTATGAACAAGCTCTAACGTTGGACATGGCACAGAAGCAGTCTGTCTTCTATTTACAACCCGATATTTTGGGAGCTGCTATCGTAGCCCCTCCTCTGCATGTTCAAAATTCTTCCATTGTCCAAGATGCTGCCACCCCCCTTTCTAACAATCACGAACAACTTATCACTGCCGCCTCAGCTGGATCCACATGCTACTTTTGTGGCCTTCGTATACATGCTCGTTCGTCCTGCCCGGCTCGAGATGTTAGATGCCACAAGTGTGATAAGCAGGGACATTTTTCGAAAGTTTGCCGGTCAGCTTCTCAAAAAAAACGTTCGGCTACTCTTGCTACTGTAGCACCAATTACAATATCAGCTGCATTCCCCGGCTGCCTCTCAAAAACAATCGTGAGGGTAAAAATCAATGGATTGACTATTCATGCGCTTATTGATACAGGCAGTTCCGAAAGTTTTATTAATGCCAGTATTGTAAAAGCAAATAAATGGGAAATATTTCCTTGTTCCAACCAAATATCAATGGCAAATTCATCTTTATCGTCCCATGTAATTGGATATTGCATGGTTAACCTGAAACTAAAAGGAAACTCCTATCAAGGGATCAAATTATCAGTAATGAAAAACCTCTGCTGCGAAGTGATTTTGGGTCACAATTTTCTAAAACAACATTCATGCGTTGAAATTCCTTTTGGTGGCCCCAAGCCAGTCCTAAGCGTATGTGGACTAGCAGCTGTCAAAGTGCGGCACCCGTCACTTTTTACAAACTTAACTCCTGACTGCAAACCAATAGCAATAAAATCAAGACGCTATTCAGAAACGGACAAACAGTTCATAGCAGCAGAAGTAACAAAACTACTTAAGGAAGGAATTATAGAGCCAAGTGAATCTCCATGGCGAGCACAGGTCCTCGTAACAGCCACTGAAAATCACAAGAAAAGGATGGTCATTGACTATTCCCAGACCATCAACAGATACACATTACTCGATGCCTATCCACTGCCTCGTATTGACGAAATGATTTCTAATATTGCAAAATATCACACTTTCAGTACTTTAGATCTCAGAAGTGCCTACCATCAGGTACCTATCAAGCCAGAGGATAAGCCCTACACGGCATTCGAGGCCTGCGGTCGCCTATATCAGTTCTGCCGAATTCCTTTTGGGATAACAAATGGTGTGGCTAGCTTCCAGAGGGTAATAGATGAAATAATCTCCAATGAAAAATTGAAGGGTACTGTTGCATATATAGACAATGTCACAGTATGCGGACATAACCAAGCTGAACATGACCACAACCTTAAACGATTCATGGCTGCCGTCAAGAAATATAATCTGACTTTAAACAGTGAAAAATGTTCCTACAACTTGAAAAGCATCAAATTATTGGGATACATTGTCAAAAATGGCACCATGACGCCGGATCCCGAGCGACTGAAACCGCTAATGGAATTACCAATCCCTGGAAACATGCCCTCTTTACGACGAGCCCTCGGTATGTTTGCTCACTACTCCCAATGGGTTGCGTCTTTTTCAGAAAAAATACACCCATTGACACAAGTATCTACTTTTCCGTTGTCCTGTTCCGCCATCAGAGCATTTCAAAACATGAAAAGGAACATTGCTCAGTCTGCCATTTCTGCTGTGGATCCTTTTATCCCTCTATTAGTTGAGACAGATGCCTCCGACTGTGCGATAGCTGCCTCACTGAGACAATCCGGTCGTCCTGTAGCTTTTTTTTCAAGAACACTTTCGAAATCCGAGCGACGACACTCTGCAATAGAAAAAGAAGCGTACGCCATAGTTGAGGCATTACGAAAATGGAGGCATTACTTAATCGGCCGACATTTTGAATTAATCACTGACCAAAAGTCGGTCTCGTTTATGTTTAACCCAAAAACAACGAGTAAAATAAAAAACGAGAAAATAGCGAGATGGAGAATGGAGCTTTCTTGCTACTCCTTTGACGTCACTTACCGCCCTGGTAAGGAGAATGCCGCGGTCGACGCGCTTTCAAGGGTGTGTGGCCTGGTAACTGGCTCAGATGATCTTCAGTATATACACAGGGAATTGTGTCACCCAGGTATCACAAGAATGATTCACGTAGTCAGGAGCAGAAACTTGCCATATTCTGTTGAAGACGTAAAAAGAATTACGAACTCTTGTCGGATATGCGCAGAAAATAAGCCCAGGTTCTACAAACCTCCTCCAGCAACACTCATTAAGGCCACACAGCCTTTTGAAAGACTTAACCTGGATTTTAAGGGCCCTTTACCCTCTAAAACTAAAAATAAATACATGCTCACAATAATAGACGAGTACTCAAGATTTCCGTTCGTCATCCCCTGCCCAGACGTAACGGCTGCAACAGTAATTCAAGGCCTCTGCTCCATTTTTGCCGTTTTTGGAGTGCCTGCATATATACATTCAGATCGTGGGTCTGCTTTTATGTCGGACGAACTCAAGCAGTTTCTGCATGAACGAAGGGTAGCTGTAAGTAGAACAACTCCTCACAATCCTCAAGGAAACGGACAGTGCGAAAGATACAATGGCATAATATGGAAGACAGTACAGTTGGCGGCAGCAAATCGCAATAGTCCGATCTCCGATTGGGAAAGTCTCATCCCCATGGCCTTATACGCTATTAGGACTCTATTATGTACAGCGACAAACGCTACCCCACATGAGAGATTCTTCTCGTTCCCACGACGAAGCTCAGCAGGCACATCACTTCCCTCGTGGCTTGCACAACCTGGCACAGTTTTATTAAAACGTCATGTTCGTCATAGTAAACATGACCCATTGGTAAGCGAGGTACAATTAATCGAAGCGAACCCTCAGTATGCACTGGTCAGAAATTCAGAAGGAAGGCAATCTACTGTCTCCTTAAGGGATCTAGCCCCAGCAGGAAATGTATATGAACGTAGAACTGCTTCAGATGGATATAGAGCTCCGGTTCGTGGAACAAGTCCGACCCTCTTAGGTGATCGTGTGCCAGATACGTCAAGTTCAGAGTCCCAACAAAACGAATCTGAATATACTAACAGAGTCGTCTCTGACTCTAGTTCGGACGACAGATGGGTACCACGAAAGCGGTTTCACCCAATATCTGAGACAGATACTCAATCTTCAGACACCAAGCGACCGAAGCGCCGTAGAAAACGAGAGCGATTTGGAGCAAGATATTTTAGCCCTAAACCAGCCACACAAGACAGTCCCGAAACGTCGTCAGGTCCCGAGGAGCCTAGATTAGAAATGGATGTCGGGCACGAACAACCAAGACGCCCTCAAAGAACCCGCAGGAGGCCAGGTCGATGGGATGATTTTGTTCCCTACGAATAAGAAGATAGATGGGGGAGAATGTAGTAACAAAGATAATTGATGCCTGTCTCCCCCTTGGAGTAATAATGGAATGTTCTACATTCGTGTATATTAAAGAGTGAATGTTAAACACTATTTGTCTAGCTAAGCAACAAATGGTTAAATAAAGCTTATCCTTAAGTTATATTCGGCGTCCAGTTTTTATTACATACGGTTTATCTGTTGTAATGGTTTAACGAGTTTCGTCCGAAGTATGATCGCATTAATGTATCAAGACGTCGACACAAACAAACATCTGTCAGCTTAGCACTATTGTCATATTAGGTTAATTATCATGTTAATTTTATTTTTTTGTAGGAGTAAAATGAATTGCTTTTAATCCAACAAACCAGACTTAGAAAGTGAAGTTAACGAAAAAAATATCTCAGATGTGTGTAGTAAATTGAAGGGAATGAATAATTGATTTTAATTTAAAAGAAAATTGATTAAGGAAGTTGACAGAATAAAGAGTGAATTAAGGAAGTTGACAGAATAAAAAATGTCTACACTAGTTAAATGATAGTGACAATTACAATGAAATACATCAGGCAATTGCGGGAGTTTTTTTTTTAATAATGTTGTAAGCTGATTTTTATATTTATGTGATTATCGAAAAATGTCTTCATATTATCAGTCCTCCGAGCCGGAATAAGTATTTTTTAAAACAAAATAAAGCAAGCTACATTATTTTATTGCAAATAACATGGTATAACAATAACAAATAATTATTGCCTAGTCAGAATCAGTGATTTGTCAGCTTAAATGCTATTTAGGTCTAACTTATGAAATCCGGCTGACGCAATTTATATATTAGATATATATTGTGCAAGTTTAGAAACATTGGATATTTGTAAAAGTCCAGGTGTTTGATGAGCTATGCCAAATTGTCTATATGTCCGAGTGCCTTATCTATATATGAGCAGAGGAGGACTGTACTATTTCGTCCGATACAACCCCGCCCCATCCCCCCGGGGGTGTTCAGATAAGATTGATCCATAACAAACAAAGCAGCACAAATGACTTCAAGACTTCAAAGGATGGACGAACTGGCTTTTCGGATTGATAGAGGACGTTTAATATTAAATAAGATTGAGTGTGCGATTTGTTGATGTAGATCAGGGGCGGGCAACCTTTTCAGAGTGAGGGCCAGATGAGACTTTTGGAAGGAGATCGCGGGCCGGAGTGAAAAACGAAATATCAGAATTACTATATTTTGTTTACATGAATAAATTGTACAAAAATTGCATTGAACACTCTACAAATCTGATATTTTTTCTCAAGAGACTTCTGTATGTGATGTTATAAAAGGCGCCGACGAAGAACCATTTTGGAATCATAAAAAATAATGACGGGGGAAGTAGCAAGTTGATCCAGCATTCGTTTTGACACACCTCACATAAGTTCTCTGTTTTATGCCCTTTCCTCGTCTATCGTTTCCTCTTTGCATCTCTCTTTCTCTTTTTCTCTTCCTTTCTCTCTCTCCCTTTCTCTCTCTCTTTTTTCTCTCTCTCTATCTTTCTGCTCTCTCTCTCTTTCTTCTCTCTCTCTCTTTCTGCCCTCTCTCTCTCCCTTTCTCTCTCTCCCTTCCTCCTTCTCTGTTAACGAGCTTCTCGTTGTTGTTTCTCTGATCTCAATTCGTCGGCTCCCAGCCTTGTTACGTTAATCAACATTCGATTATTATTTCATCGCAATTTGATCATGTGACCTGTTTATGTGGACGTAATTGTAAACCATTCTTCTTTGTATCTCCCATTTCCACTTCTTGTGAGCCTTGCTATTAGCAAGGGGGAAGAAGTTGAAGGTAAAGGAAAGAAAGGGAAAGGCAGAGGCTTAGTAGGCCAGTAACTCATTTCGCTCGCTTGAGTTTATCACAGGTCCAAAACACACAGACAAATAAAAACGGCGTTGGTGAATGATAACAAGAGAGAAGGAGTCTCCATTAAAAATGAAGCCATTAGTGGTTTCTATTGTTTAAAGAGTTCTGATTGTTTGAGTGGGTGCCAAGAACTGGCAACATGGAAGAAAAAGCCAACAAAGTGACGAAAGAGAAATGAAAAGAAACGGGGAGGGGGGGGGGGGTCAGCACTTGGTGATGTTTAGATATGTTCCAGTAGAAAAGGGAGAACGACGACGAATTGAAAATAAAATGTCAGCTTAAAAAGTTACATCTGAGCTTAAAGAAACTCTTTTTCATATAAAAAGATTGTTTAGCCATTTATAATTTTTTTTTTTTTTGTAAATGCGATAACGTTCTTTTCTTTTTCTTTTTTTGTTTCGTTTACCACCAAACAAAAGACATCATTAAATCCTTTTGTTTGAAGTTTTCGTCTGGGCTGTGTCCATTATTACATTGGTTATTATGTGCAGAGGTCTGATGATGCCCTGATGATGCCCGATGATGCCAACACATTGATTGTATGCCACAAAGACTCAAGTATAAGTCCTAGTACTGAGAAATATTATAAGAAAGGGAGAATTTGAATATGATTGGATGCTTCCTAAATTTGGATGCCCGAGTATCGATAGAGAATCCCGAGTCAGTCCCGAAATTGTCCGAAGCAGTTTACGAGTTGAAGGTCGTGAAAAAAAATGTCAACTGGTAGAAGACACTAAGCATGATAAGGGTTAGGTTAGGGTTAAAGAAAATTTAGCCCCTAAAAAAAAAACAGTTGAAAAAAACTTCCTAAAAAAAAAAGATGCCTTTCAAATCGCAAACTGCTTCGGTCATTTCGCAGATTCATTCTATGCTTCTAGTGTAAATATTTTTAGCTCATCTCATTGGCTGAAAAATATATATTCTCTTCTATCTTTTTTTTTAATTTAAATTTGGAGCCGATTTTTGTACAAAATTTGCAATCTATTTTTTGTTTTGGATTTAAAAACAAATTCTTACTGGTTGCACAATACTTTTCATCCTTTGCACCAGAATCCATTACATTATTTTCATTCTTGAAAATGTCTAAACTTTAAGGTTTGAACATAAGGGTTTTACGAAGAAATTGAAATTAAGGGAACCTTGCTTAATTGGTGTCTAATAACTATAGCACAAGTTTAATGCAAATCTGAAATATTTGAATTTCAAATGGGAGGTAGTGTCCATATTATGTCCCTTAAAATTCCTTTTAAATACTCCAAAGAAACTGAAATTGGGAATATTTATTAATTAATGTTTAATACCTATTGTTAAAATTTCACAAAAAATCAGAGGTATTTGAAGTTTCTCCCTCTTTGCTTCTTTTGCATAAAACTAAATTAAACTAAATATAGTGCACATCATGCACCCTTACGCCAAGCAGCTGTGTTCCAAAATTCATAATGATTGGTTGGTTTAGGAGTGAATCCTGTACATAGAAATATATAAACATATACACATACCTAACTTTATATAAATAAAGATTGAAGAAATTTTCTGGCCAGTGAACTCGTCTTTCAGACTTAGTTTCTATTTTTGTATGATTTTTTCTGGCAAAAGTTCCATTAATGTATTTCTAGAAGTTTCTTTTTTTCTATCTTTTTATTTTATTTTTCAATGTAAGCTGGTTTTAAACGTTTGATGACGACTGAGTCTGTTAAACCATTTATTTCTCTTATAAATTTTTTTTGTTTCTGTTCAAAATATGGCTCAAGTGATTTCTTTTTTTTGTTTGTTTCTGTTCAAAATATGGCTCAAGTGATTTCTTTTTTTTTTGTTTCTGTTCAAAATATGGCTCAAGTGATTTCTTTTTTTGTTTGTTTCTGTTCAAAATATGGCTCAAGTGATTTCTTTTTGTTTGTTTGTTTCTGTTCAAAATATGGCTCAAGTGATTTCTTTTTTTTGTTTGTTTCTGTTCAAAATATGGCTCAAGTGATTTCTTTTTTTTTGTTTGTTTCTGTTCAAAATATGGCTCAAGTGATTTCTTTTTTTTTTGTTTCTGTTCAAAATATGGCTCAAGTGATTTCTTTTTTTTGTTTGTTTCTGTTCAAAACATGGCTCAAGTGATTTCTTTTTTTTTGTTTGTTTCTGTTCAAAATATGGCTCAAGTGATTTCTTTTTTTTGTTTCTGTTCAAAATATGGCTCAAGTGATTTCTTTTTTTTTGTTTCTGTTCAAAATATGGCTCAAGTGATTTCTTTTTGTTTGTTTGTTTCTGTTCAAAATATGGCTCAAGTGATTTCTTTTTTTTTTGTTTCTGTTCAAAATATGGCTCAAGTGATTTCTTTTTTTTTTTGTTTCTGTTCAAAATATGGCTCAAGTGATTTCTTTTTTTTGTTTGTTTCTGTTCAAAATATGGCTCATGTGATTTCTTTTTTTTTTTGTTTCTGTTCAAAATATGGCTCAAGTGATTTCTTTTTTTTGTTTGTTTCTGTTCAAAATATGGCTCAAGTGATTTCTTTTTTTTTTTGTTTGTTTCTGTTCAAAATATGGCTCAAGTGATTTCTTTTTTTTTTGTTTCTGTTCAAAATATGGCTCAAGTGATTTCTTTTTTTTTTTGTTTCTGTTCAAAATATGGCTCAAGTGATTTCTTTTTTTTTTACTGTGTCATGATAACGTATTTGCTGCTGCTTTTGTTTGTTTGTTTGTTAAACGAGTCGGACTTCTGCATGGAGCTCACGAAGATCGTGCCTCAAGGTTGTCTGGTCTGCACGGAGTCCTCCTCGTTGGTCGCAGCTATTCGTTAACCTGCAGGATTGGAGGTTTTACCCGCGACACCGAGAGCAGCAAAGTTCAGTGGTTTCATGCAAAGTCGAGGAAGGTTTGGCCCAAAATACAAAAAGGAATGACACAGAAGTCACGTTGCCACTTTAACTTTATTGATATGCGGTTCCTTATCTGACATGTCTTTGCTTGTCATACGCAGTGGCTGAGACGACCAGAGGACGACGGATCCTGATGCCAAATCCTCCTGGATTTTCACCAGAGCCCTGATAACCATATTACGACCCTAAGACCGCTTGGCATCAAACCTGTAAATGTAAGATTTGCATCAAATCTGTTGCTAAAGTGTCTGGAAAACTGGTTGGGTCATTCTATCGCTCCAGAAAGTACCTCACTCCTGATACAATCCTCTACCTGCATAAGAGTCACGTATGTCTTAAGATGAAGTACTGTTGCCACATCTGGGGAGGTGCCGCTCAGAGCACTCTTTCCTGCCTTTGACAGAGTACAAAATTGACTTCAAAATCTAATGGGAGATGTTCTTTTCTGTTCCCCACAGCCCCGTTTCTCACAGAAGAGACATTGCTAGTTTTTCTCTATTCTGTCGGTATTTTCATGGTAAGTGCTCGGCTGAGCTCCAATCTATGGTCCTCTTCCCCCTGTAAAACATTCACAGCAAGAACTCGTCTAGCTACAACCACTGTAAATCATTTCCCTTCCTTCCTGTGTGTGCTTAAAACTAATTGCAACTTACATGAAAACGGAATTCCAGACACTACCACGTTGCCACTGCTCCTACCATGGTGACGAAGGGTTGAACTTCGGAGGGCAGTTCTGCTGCCGTCGTCATCATCGTTTTTTACGGGGTAGGTGCAGATCACAATAGGTTTCTTATATATCTATGTAGGCAGTCTCAGTTCTCTTGATTTTGTCTTAATACAGTATCTACAATAAGTGAGTACACCCAACCAATTTTTTACTTTTTACTTCATAGAACTTTATTTACATTTTTCGTAGGATTTAAATGAACATAGCCATATATTTAAATGTAAATATGCATAAGCGTTAAGGTTCGAATTTGTTGTTTATTACAAATAATAGGAAACAAAAATCCATAAAGTCACAGTAAAATAAATCGTTACACAGTTATGAAAGTCACTTATCATGAATAAATATGTACTCAATTAGCTATAAATAGCAGAACTTTCTGTTGACACCTTTTTATTGTACCCTAATAGATAACCTAAGGCATTTTACCGTTTTTTTTTTTGCTTACATTCCGCTGCTATTGCTTGGATCTATTGTTACCAAAGTTTTTTTCATATTATTCTTGGAAATGGTTCCTCATGGCAATGAATTAGATGAAAAAACTCGTGAAACTATTGTTAATTTATTCAAGAGTGGTAATTCATATAAGGAAATTAGTGACAATGTAAATATCAGCCGAAATACAGTAGCAAAAGTTGTTCAACGGTACAAAAGAGCTGGAACAGTCAAAAATGGCTGCCGTCCCGGTCGACCAAATAAGTTTTCTGATCGAACTAAGAGGCACATCAAACAACTAATAGAGAGAAACAGACGCCGGAGTGCTGCTAGCATTGCAGAAGAAATTTTGCACAGTTTAAACGTAACTGTGAGTGCTCAGACAGTGCGCAACATTCTCCATGAAGACAGGTTTAAAGGCTGCATGCCCCGGAGGAAGCCTCTGCTTAAAACTTCTCACAAAAAGAAGCGCTATGAATTTGCTAATGAACATAAAGACAAAGACATGCAGTTTTGGGACAAAATCCTTTGGTCTGATGAGACAAAAATAAATCTATTCGGATCAGATGGCGTTAAGCATGTGTGGCGACGAAAAGGGGAAGCTTACAAGGATAAGTGTGTCGTGCCAACTGTAAAGCATGGAGGTGGGAGCTTAATGATTTGGGGGTGTATGAGTGCTAAATGAGTTGGACGACTTGCTTTGATCAAAGGAAAAATGGATTCCAAACTCTATTGCCAGATATTGGAGGAAAAAATGTTACCAAGTCTAACAAGTGTTGGCAGACGTGGAGTTTTCCAGCAAGATAACGACCCTAAGCACACGTCTCGGGCTACGAAGGCATTCTTAGACAGTAAACGGGTGAATACCTTACCATGGCCGAGTATGTCACCTGATTTGAACCCAATAGAGCATTTGTGGGAGCATCTGAAACGGAAAATGGAAAAATCCGAGAAATAATCACAAACTGAAGGAGGTCATCAAGTGTGAATGGAACGCAATTCCGGCGGACACATGTCATAAACTAGGCGAATTAATGCCTAGGAGGTTGTCTGCTGTTATTGATAACAATGGAGGTCATACAAAGTATTAAAAATAAGATTATTTGTTTAAAATGCTCATGTGTACTCACTTTTTGTTACTTGTTCCAAATGTTTTTGTTCAATTTTTTTGCATTGAAAAGATATTTGTTCCTTCATAGTTTATAAAGCTATTAAACCACTACATGGCTATGTTCACATCGAGTTTCATTTAAATCCTACGAAAAATTAAAGTTCTATGGAGTAAAAAGTAAAACATTCGTTGGGTGTACTCACTTATTGTAGATACTGTATTTTCCGTCTTTATTTCTAGTTGTGTTTACAATGTTCTATTTTATTTCAACTTACATGGGGTCAGTCAGCATGACCTGGCTATGTGGATTGGTTTCCACACTCTAGGAATTATATGATGCCAATCCTCACTTTGACTCCAAGTCTTTTTTCCAGGTTTGTCGGAACTGTTCCTAGTGCTGGTTACTGGTATTACCTTAGTCCTTTTCATATTCCATATTCCATTCAGCTCTATAACAAGTTCCATGTATTTACTCTCTCTTTCAGCTCCACTCTATTGTCTGCTGGGAGAGCAGAATCTCCTATTAGAAGGTGAATATTCTTGCGTTTTGATTGGCTGAAAGAAACTGCTGATTGGATATTTTGTCCAATCGAGAGTCGATACTTTAAAAACAACAGTCGCTGCTGCTGCTGTTTCTCCATAACAGCGGTCACTCATTTTTGTCCCCATTTTTGCTTACACAGTCTACGTGCGTCTTATGTTTTAGCCACTCACACGAAAACTTAAAATGGTATGTAAAACAAACTTTTCCCAACATTTTACGCGCGCAGACACACACACACACACACACACACACACACACACACACACAGAGTGTCTCATGCAAAACACACACATGCTTCACACACCCATTCCATCTTGGAGCAGACCCGTTCGAACTCGGCTTCAAGAAATGTGATATTTCAATCATTGCTTGGTCTTTGTTTCAATTATATGATGCGGATGCTGACCAAGCATACAAAACACCGCACATTTGAACACCAGGGGGAGCTAACATCCGGACTATAAAACCAGGCATGCGCAAAGATTCTTCCTCTTTTTCACATTTGCCGACTTCTCTAGAGCACAGCGGTCACTTTTTTTTGTCCCCTGAATGTTACACACAAAACTCAGCGGTCATTCGTGGCTTGCACAGTCCACGTGCGCCCGATTTTTTAGCCACTCACACGAAAACAAAGTTTTCCCAAAATTTAACACACGCACACGCACACACACTTTACAAAAGCACACACATGCTTCATGCACACATTCCATGGGAATGGACTCGTTCGAACTTGTCTTGAAGAAATATGATATTTTAACCGTATCTTTATTGTGATCTTAATTTACTTACCTCCCCAAGAGGGGAAAGTTAGACACAAGGTCGTTTTTTAACATGGGGGATATCCAACTCCCCCCCAAAAAGAGACATTCTGGATTGGATAAAAAAATTAAAATTGCGCCAGTCAAGAAGATTTCTTCTCCTCTGACTGAGGACAGACCAAATTTGATTCGTAACTCAAACGCCAAGAAAAACCTTCGATCGTAGTAAACGATGACTGTTTGGTCTTGTCTTTGTTTCAATTTATCGCTTGTGAAATAAAATGACCAAGGCCAGTTTTTATCTTACTCTCACAAGTAAGATGTGACCCACGGTCGGGTCGGGAAAGTGGGGTTTAAAAATTGCCTGGGCAGCCCCATTGGCATTCCCCGGTAGGGGCGCCTCAGGCAGTAAGCAATAAACTTACTCCTCCCCAAAGAGGGGAGGCGAAGCCTGGAAGGGTGGACCTCCTAGAACTGCACAGGACAGACCCATAGACCGGCGTAAATCAAGCCCCGAAGACCAAGACAATACCAGTTTATGGGGTGCAGTATCCATCGGAACAGATACTACACTTTGATCTTAGCCAAAAGGCCAAGAGTAATTTACTCCTCTCCAGGAGTTAGGCACAAGGCCAGTTTTTATCCTACTCCCACCAGTAAGATGTGACCCAAGCTCGGGTCGGAAAGAGGGGGTTGAAAAGCCAGCGCCCGAGAGGTGAGCACTCTGACCATTAAAAATTGCCTGGGCAGCCCCGTCGGCATTTCCCGGTAGGGGCGCCTCAAGCAGTAAGCAATTAACTTACTCCTCCCCAAAGAGGGGAGGCAAAGCCTGGGAGGGTGGACCTCCTAGAACTGCACAGGACAATCCCATAGACCGGCGTAAATCAAGCCCCGAAGGCCAAGACAATACCAGTCTATAGGGTGCAGTATCCATCGGAACAGATACTACACTTTGATCTCGACCAATAAGATAGAGCCCTGCTGCCCAACCTGGGGAGGTGCTGTTCAGGGAACTCTTTCTGGTCTAACAGCTACCATGAAAGTAACGATAGAGTAGAGAAAGACTAGTAACCTTTCTTCTTTTTTTTCTTAAATACGTTCAAGAGAAGCAATCACGCCTTCAGTCCCCCCCCCCCCCCCCCCCCGGTTACCCTACTGTCTCACCCCATTTCTCTTTCTCTCTAGCAGGGTCAGAAAGTGATAATTCTTAACAGCTGTTCTGGCAGATTGCCTGACGACCAAAGGCTCTAGCAGACAGTCAATGCCCGGCACTCGCCAGTCTGATCTGATGTATTCGTTAGGATTACTAAGTCATGGCGTCGTCGGATGTTATTCAACCAGCCAGCAATGTGGCTATATTTACAGCAAGTTGGCACACAGTGGGAAGACAGCCAAACAAGTCGAGAAGTAATAAAACGCTGCCAGTGTGTCTGTTAGTGTTAGACAGGCGAGGCCTTACTTGGCTGCTATTGATTTTTGCAGTTTGTTGTGCTCTGCTAGAGAAGTAAGGGGAGGGGGGGGGGATAGAAGGCGACTCTGACATAAATAGAGGCGTTAGGCTGACTCTCACATTATTCAACCAATCTCTAGCCACCCCTCCCCCTCTCTCTCTCTCCGCTCCCTCCCTCTCCCTCTCTCTGCACATATGTGCGTGCGTGTATGTGTGTGTGACATCTCAATTAATGCCCTGACTTTAGGAAAAATTATTTTCGCTGGAAATGACGTTTTACTCTCTGTCTCTGTCTGTCTCTCTCTCTCTTTCTCGACTTAAAAGCTTTCACCGTGTCTACCCTATGCGTCAGCAAAGTAAGGCTGTCTTTGCAGACAATATTGTCAGCCATTTTATTTTTCATTTGAAGACTGAGACAAATTCGTTTGGTGTGAATGTTTTGCTTTCTGAAGCAATTTCTTTTAGGGCGTTAACTTTTGTTAGCAGATAAAAGAGAGACCTCAGAGAGAGAGAGAGAGAGAGAGAGAGAGAGAGAGAGAGAGAGAGAGAGAGAGAGAGAGAGAGAGAGAGAGAGGGGGGGAGAGTAGATGGTTTCAGCAGTCCTCTGGAGGTCTCCCTACTTTTATTTTTGCCTTCTTCAAATGTTGTCGAAAAAAATCTTATAGAATCGTTTTAACAATTTTAGGTACTCAGGTTTCCCGCCTTGAATTCGCCAGATATTTTATTAAAAAAACGGTTAAAGACGTTCATGAGAAGCTTGTCAGCCTCTCATGGACGCATATTCTTTTTGTATTTTTTATTTTTATTTTTTTTAAATTTAAATTTTTAAAAGTTTTTTTAATTAATTATTATTATTATTATTATTATTATTATTATTATTATTATTATTATTATTATTATTATTATTATTATTATTATTTAGTACTCACTAGGAGTTTTCACACAAATCATTATCAGGGATGGCCTCGGACAATAACCAGTGGTGTTCCCAGGAGTCTGAGTGACAACAAGTCTCCCCATATTTACAGCACTCTCCGCCTATTTCGATTTTAATCAACCAATCAGAGGCTGGCATCTTTTAGCTCCCCCCCCCATCTTCTTTATGTTCTACTGTAACGTTACGCCGTTTGTAACATTCGATGGCCCGTAATCTTTTTGTCGGCAGAAACAGCTGTTCGTCTCGTTGATATGAAAGTAGTTTGCTTATCGGGTAGAGACGCATCTCTCGCTCTCTTTCTCTCTCTCTCTCTCTCTCTCTCTCTCTCGCCCCCCCTCTCTCTCTCTCTCTCTCTCTCTCCTACTCTTCTTTTTCCGTTGTTGTTGTTGTTGTTGTTATTAAGCCATCATCATAGTCGCAGTGAAGAAAGAACAGCAGAATTCTCCTCTTTCCTTTGGTTCTCGAATCAGATAACAAATAAATAGAAACGCCGACGGCTTTTTCATGCTTTTTGACGTGTTCTTCTTGGCCTTTTGGCTAAGATCAAAGTGTAGTATCTGTTCCGATGGATACTGCACCCCATACTGGTGTTGTCTTGGCCTTCGGGTCTTGATTTACGCCGGTCTATGGGATTGTCCTGTGCAGTTCTAGGAGGTCCACCCTCCCAGGCTTTGCCTCCCCTCTTTGGGGAGGAGTAAGTTTATTGCTTACTGCCTGAGGCGCCTCTACCGGAGAATGCCGACGGGGCTGCCCAGGCAATTTTTAAACCCCACTTTCCCGACCCGACCATTGGGTCACATCTTACTTGTGGGAGTAAGATAAAAACTGGCCTTGTGCCTAACTCCTGGACAGGAGTAAATCAATACTCTTTTACAGTATTCTTAAGTTACACATTACGTAAGCTTCCCATCAAAGACCGAAAAATGGTTGGATCATTCTATCGCTCCAGAAAGTATCTCACTCCTGACGCAATCCTCTACCTGCGTAAGAGTCAAATACATCCTAAGATGGGGAGGTACTGTTGTCACATCTGGGGAGGTGCTGCTGAGAGCACCCTTTCCTCCCTTGACAGAGTTCAAAACCGATTTCTAAGGCTATTGAGGGATGTCCTCTTCTCTCCCCTACAGCCTCTTTCTCACAGAAGAAAGGTTACTAGTCTTTCTCTACTCTATCGTTACTTTCATGGTAGGTGCTCGACTGAGTTCCAATCTATGGCCCCCCCCCCCGTAAAACATTCACAACATAAACTCGTCTAGCTACAACCGCTGTAAATAATTTTCTTTTCTTCCTCTGTGTACCTAAAACTAAATGGAACTTCCATGAGCAAAGTTTCTTTCCAAGAACTACTCGTCTGTGGAACACAATACCACAGGGTTCCTTCTCAGATGACTACAACATGGTCGTTTTCAAGTCCAATGTTAACAAATTCTTGTTGAGCTGTCCTCTTAAATAATCAAATTCTGCCCAGGTTCAACCATCGTTACCAATCCTCAAGATGTTGTCTTACCGTCGACCTGACAAACTTATTAACTGTTCGTTATCCTCGAGTGGCCTTTAAGCCTTGATAAGCGGTGACACGTTAGCACACACAAAAAAGAGAAAACTTTGTAAAAAAAACAAAAAAACGACTGAATCCTATCAGCTCACTGACCAAAGAAAAAGATCTTTTCTCTTCTTTGCCACGTTTCATTTCGGACTTCCTGTCTCTGACGTCATATCCTGCCACGTAGCCCTAACTCTACTTTTTAACTTTTAATGGAATTTTTCAGTCTTCTGCTTAATTTAACCTTATGTGTAAAATACTGTTTTCAACACTAATTTTACATGTGCAGACCAATAGTGCTGCGCAAATAAAATGAAGTAATTATATTATTGTACACCCTTTGATCAAAATGAAATATACTTAACCAAGTACCCTGGGTAATGTAGTTCGAAAAATGGTACTGTTATAAATGACGCACCTGATTTTCGTGACTTCGCGTCGACAACGATCGGGCATGTCACGGAAACGCCCGAGCGCTGACGGAATAATATTATTTTTTTCTCTCTTTTATCTTATAAAAACATTGACAAAATTTTACCCCCACCCTAAAAAGACATTATTTTCACAAAAAAAAAGATTTTAATCTATGTATTTTCTTTATTGAATTTATTCGTCTTATATTAGCATTTGCCAATCTTCCAGTTAGAGCTTGGCAGTTTGAATGCAGGGCTTGGCTATCGCTAAGAACGGGAGCTTTAACCCTAACGGGAACCCTAACCCTAAACCTTAAACCCTAAACCCTAACCCTAAACCTAACCCATTTTTCTTTCTTTCTTTGTTTTATGTTAACAAGAAAAAAAAAGAAAAACAGTGAAACAAATGAAAAAGAAAACATTGACAAAATCCCCCCCCCCGTAAAAAATTTTCTTTCTACACATTTGATTGAAAATGGTTCATTTGACTCCCCACCCTACAGTTTATTCGGTTTTTATCTTTTAATCTATGTATTTTTTATTTGAATTTATTCGTCTGCAAGTCTTCCATTAACGCTTGGCGTGTTCGCCCTGACAACTCTCGGGCGCTTCTGCGACCTGCCCGATCGTTGCCGACGCGAAGTCACGAAAATCAGGCGCGTCATCTATAACAGCACCCGAAGAAATATATATATATATATATATATATATATATATATATATATATATATATATATATGGTTATAGGAGGTCTATCTCCAAAACCTTAGGGGGAGTTTGTGAACAGACAAACAAACAGATATGAACTACAACTTTATATATATAAAAGAGAGAATTTATATATTAGAATTGCTTAAGTCTTGAACAAAAAATTACTTGAAGTGAACAAGCCATACAGAAAGAAAAAAATGAGAAAGAAAGAAGTGTGTCATGGCGACGGCTTCGTCCAGCAAGGCAGGCTTCAACAGATCCTCCTATTTTTTAATTTTTTTAATTTTTGTCTTTTTTTTTGTCGTTTTCCCCACTCCTCCTCCTCCTCCTCCTCCTCCTCCTCTTCCTTCTCCTCCTCCTCCCTCAAAAGGCAAAGTAGGTCTTATCTGAAAAGAGAAAAAAAGGAAGACATTCCTGAGATATTCGTCTGCTGAACTCTGTACTTTCATAATAACCACGAAAGTATGAAAAGAATGACCCGGACTCAGACTCAACATGGGAGGCTCATTTTTAAATTTACTCAGATGTGAATAAAATGCAGTGAGACACAAACGTTTAGTTTTTGGCTTGTCCGTTTCACGGCATATCGACCCCTTTTGGGTTCCTATTTATTTGCATGAGAGTTAAGACACAAGGTCAGTTTCTAATGTGGGGAAAATCGAGCTCCCCCCTCCCCCACAAAAAAGGAGCACTCCAGATTGGGACAAGAATAAAAATTGCTTCAGTCAAGAAATATTTCTCCTTTATTGACCTAGAACAGAAAAGATGAAGTGTAGTATCAGAACAGATACTACACTTTGCTTTTAACCAAAAGGTCAAGAATGAGTCATTTAATGCTGAAACATAATACCTACCTGATGCATACTAGTAGTCATGTTGGAGTGGAATGGAAAAGTTATGGGGTCAAACGGGGTCAGAGAGTGACACCGCGCAGAAGTTATGCAAATCATGTGACTTCTGGTGGGATCCCTCTCATTCTCATAGCCGGCGAGACTTGAACAAGAGAAGACGTGTTTTTCACGCATGGAGCGACTGATGTAATGAAAACTATTTATAAGCATCTCATCTCTTTCTTTCTCTCTCCCTCTCTTTCTCTCTCTCTCTCTCTCTCTCTCTCTCTTTCTCTCTCTCCCTCTCTTTCTCACTCACGCACGCAAGTTTATGTGCTGCCTTTTGAATAAACCTTTGTTTATAAACTAACCAATGAGTGTCGGCATGTTGTTGTATCCAACTTTAATTACTGGACGACGATCATGGAATGGCTGCCTCGGTCACGGAGGATTGCTGTAATTGAACGTGGGAGACACGAGGTATGCGTTTGAACGTCTACATATCTTCTTTGGTTGCGACTTGTGAGACATTAGACCTCCCCCCCCCCAGAGAGGGGAGGTGATGTAACATATTGTCAATGTGTCGTCATGTAAAACGGACGTTAACCCAATGCTGCTGCTGCTTCTGCTTCTGCTTCTGCTTCTGCTTCTGCTGCTGCTGCTGCTGCTGCTGCTGATGATGATGATGATGATGATGATGCACAATAAGATGGACACTTGTCAATATTTTAGCTGGATTCGTACCTTTTCCAATGGATCCGCTAGGATTTTAATTCATCATAGCCGATTCCATAGTCAACGACAGTATCTATTCGTCCAATCACGTACCCATGTCAGTAAAAAGAACGCTTATCTTAATTTTACTAAAGTCTAAATAAAAGGCAGTCGAACATAGAACAGTTACATCCCTCGCTATACTACTACTACTACTACTACTACTAGTAGTAGTAGTAGTAGTAGTATAGAGAGTGACACAAGTATTCTGTATCACTCCCCCTCCCCTTCTACTACTACTATTACTACTACTTATAATAATACTAATAGTAGTAATAACAAACATAACTGTAATTTGATTGGCCTTTCTTCTTCTCTGCACCTTCACTCTCACAAACGTGATGTTGCTAGTCTCAGTCTTTTCTATAAAAACTATTATGGCATGTGTTCTTCAAATATTGTCTGATCTATTCCCTGCTTCCTTTGTTCCAGCTCGTTTGACTCAGTGGTCTAGTGGTCTTCACAAATTCGCTGTTTTTTTTACCTCAATATAAATACAGCTTCTTATTCCAGTAGCTCCCTCCCAAGAACAGCAGGCTTGTGGAACTCTCTTCCTGCTGATTGTTTTCCTCTTTTTTTTTTTAGCCTTGGTCTTTTTAAGACTACGGTCAATAAGCATCTCCTGTTTTTACGATGATAATCTTTCGTTCTTTTTAGCTCCTTACATCAAGTGGCTTCATGCCGTGTCTGGAACGGTTTTCATTATAAAAATCCTTTAAAAAAACAAATAAATGCTGCAGTTTGTTTTTCAGGGATTCAAACTCATAACAGAACAAAACTAGAGAATGAAGCTAAATATAGCAAGAATGGTACGGCATATCAACCCTTTTCAAGGTTCATTTTGTTGTCCCTAAGAGAGACGTTTATTAAAAAAGAACCTGATTGAACTTTTTTTTTGTTATGGTAAAAGCATACATGGAAATACAAAATTATGAAAAATATTCTAGACTTCAGATTAAAAAAAACAGACTTCATGTATTATTTACTCCTCTCCAGGAGTTAGGCACAAGGCCAGTTTTATCCTACTCCCACAAGTAAGATGTGACCCAAGGTCGGGTCGGAAAGTGGGGGTTGCAAAACAGACTTCATGTATAACTTTCTGGAAAATCAGAATATTAAAGTATGTTTGGGCACTTAACAGCATTTGGGTTGGGATCAATACGTAGTATCTGTGCTGTCCTCATGTAAAAGGAGAAAATATCCTTCTCAACTGGGGCAATTCTTTTTTTTTTGTCTCAATTCAGACTGCTATTTTGTGGAAAGTTGGATTTCTCCCACATAAACTGGCCTTATGTCAAATCAAGCCCTCGTGGGGAGGTCGTAAATAGGGAGCACTATTGGAACAAACTTCCCAGAACCCCCCCCCCCCCCCCCCCCCAAAAAAAAAAATTATATAGCAATTGTTTTCACCATATTATCATATTCGGTTTAATGTCCGTTTTACATGCTGGCATGTGTTGGACGGCTTTAAAAAAATGACTTCCAAACTAATCTATCTTTATAAATTTGGGAAAGTTCATTTTTTTTAAGCATCTTTAAAATTTAAAACTTAAAGAAAGAGGCAAAATGCCTTCAAAAAACGATGTGTAAGATGCATATATTTTTATTAAAATCAAAATACTATTTTTTTTTCTATCTTGACTTTTTTTCTAATAATTTCGCTCAGTATCACAAGCTTCATCAGAGATTTAAACAAATAAAAGGTATTAACCTTATTTTGTTTCTTCGTAAGAATGGTTCCTGGTCTTGTAGAAGTGACATCCGATGTTGTGTGGACTTAACGGACCAGCGACCATGCACGATTTAAGTTCAAATTTAAAAGAGACATTTACTCCGTTAAGTCCACACAAAATCGGACGTCACTCTTTCTTTAATCTATCTTTATTTATATCCCTTTCTCACAAATCCTTCCTTATCGCATTACCCCATGTTTTCCTTGGCCTTCCTTTGCCAATTAACTCTGCTACCTTAACTATTAACCCAAGAACTCTTACTCATTCTTTCAACGTGGCCATACCGCCAAAGTCTACTCTTCTGCATACATCTCTCTATACTGTCCAGATTTAATCTTCTTCAGAGGTCATCAGATATAAGACCGTCTTTAAAACTCACATTACACATCTATCATATTATTCTCATATCATTTCTCTTCATGCAACGCATGTCCTCAACCCTCAGTGGCCAGGTTTCACTTCCATCCCACCATCACACTGCATATACATGCCTGATAGATTTTTCATTTGGTAAACAGTGGTAATTGCTCTGCTGGTTAGTAATGGCAGAAATTCCCTGAACTTACTCCATCCACTCCTAACTCTTGCAATCACACTAGCACCTGCTCCTCCTTGTACTCCAATGGTATCACCGAGGTAACAAAACTTCTGAATAACCTCAATAGCCTCGCCATCCAAATATACTTGTTTTTGTTTTTTTAATCCTTTGTGCCCATACATTTCGCATCATCCAAGCGATACAGGTTATGGGACCAGACTCTAAAGCTATATTTTCCCACCTGTCTGCAAGTTAAACCTTGCCAAAATTTGCATGTTTCTAAAATCTAATGAAGAATACAATCTTGATCATTTCTTTCTCGAAATGAATAGTGTTGTGCCATAATTGTTGGACTCAGTTTTATTAACTGGACAATGTCATAAAAAACTTTTATTATCTTTTTTTTTTTTAATTCAAATAAGCTTTCAGGCATTTTCCCCCTTTTATCAGAGCACATTATGATATTTTTAATCACGTAAATGGACAGAAAATTGTATCAAGACTTTATTAACAGATTTTAATCGAAAGGCATGATTGCTTTTTTGTGAAATAATAAAAATATTGAGTGAAGAAAAAAAAATTACTTCATAAAATAGAATCAGGACGCCGGGGTTTTTTTTTACCCCACCCAATAGACCGGTATTGTCTGGGCCTTCGGGTCTTGATTTATGCCGGTTCCTCGGTTGTCTGTCCTGTGCAGTTCTAGGAGGTGCACCCTCCCAGGCTTTGCCTTCTCACCCTTTGAGAAGGGGTTAGTTTATTGCTAATCGCCTGAGGCGCCCCTACCGGGGAATGCCGACGGGGCTGCCCAGGCAATTTTTAAATAATCAGAGCGCTCAAATCCTAGAGCGATGGTTTTTCAAATCCCACTTTCTTTCCCGACCTTGTGTCACATCTTACCTTGTGGGAGGAAGATAAATAGAATCAGTCCTATATATATATATATATATATATATATATATATATATATATATATATATATATATATATATATAAAACAAAAAACACCATCTTCATAACACCTGAAGAGCGATCTTCGGCTAAAGCCGTAAGTTTCGACTATGAAAAAAAAACAAGAAAAAAAAAAAAAAAAGAAAATATTGTCTGTCCCATGAGGAAGGTTTATAAAACCGATAATTTGGATATAAAAAAAAAAAAAATGATTTAATAAATATTTCATTTCAAAATCTCGCGTCATGTTAACTGATTCTCACATTTCAAAGTTATATATATATTAGATATATATTATATATATATATATATATATATATTATATATATTATATATATTATATATATATATGTTATATATATATGTTATATATATATGTTATATATATATATATATGTTATATATATATATATATATATATATATATAGAGAGAGAGAGAGAGAGAGAGAGAGAAAGAGAGAGAGAGAGAGAGAGAATTGTAGTTTGCTTGAAGCATTGCTGGGAATAGTAGTAATATGTTTTTGAAAGGCTGTGGGCAATGCAAATTCCGGGTAAGATGTAAGCTGGAAGGAACAAAAATAATAAATCGAATTCGAAATGTGACTTATTATTTATTATTTCTTAAAATATTACATAACAACAACTGTGGTGTTAGCTGTTTGTGTGTTGTCCGGATGATTATTAAAAATCATTTATTTAATATTTCGAGAAAAAAGAAACTTGCCTGTGTCAAAAAATAATAAACACCATTTTGGTAGATTCTCTGCACAGACGGAGTTTTCCTTTAGTGTTTATTATTCGACTCATTGTCAAGATATTACGTCGACTAAAATAGGATGTTTGAATAGCGAATTAAAATCGTGGTGAATACATGTATTATCGAATGAGTAAAAAAAAAAAGAAAAAAATTATGTACCCATCAGTTCCAAACTGTGGGTGTACTCCTTCTGCTTGCATAGAGACGGTTTTCGTAAGTTGATGGTGACCTCTTCGACAATCTTAAGGTTATTATTCAAGCGAGCCCTGTGCAAGACAGTAAAGGCCTCATCCGAATATCTCTAAGTGCATAATTGGCACTCCAATAAATGGTCGCCGATGGCCGACTCATGAGCTTGTAAACGCCCGGATGTCGGCCACTGTCTGTGCTTACGTATCGAGAGGGGGATGTGTTGGGAAACTCTGACCTCTAATCGCTGAATGGTACGCCCCACGTAGTCAGCCTCACACTGGCCACGAAAATGGTAAACAACTGAATTGTATTGAATGGTGGGGATACCATCCTTGCGAAAAGAGGGGAAAGCACTGCGGGTCCCAAACACCGTTCTCACATTAGTCGCAAAGAAGCAACGAGACACGGCTGAAACAAATTTATGCAAAAGTTCATGACTAGCGGTGCAAATCCATGGTAATTTCACATAAACAGGGCACTTTTGGAGGCCGAAATATTTTTCTCTATTAAATGTGGCAATTTTGTCCTTTATGCATCTTTCAATGGTGTCTAATGGATACCCATTGGAAGATAGGATTTCAGTTATTTTGCTAAGTTCTTCATCTAATTTGGAATTAGAGCAGATCACCAACGTCCGATGCACCAGGGTTCTTTTAGTCGACGTAATATCTTGAAAATGAGTCGACTCGAAAGACGTCTCGATTTCACCACCATTTTTTTTTCTCCTCCATTCTAATTTTTTTATATTTTAACCGCTTTACTAAAGGAATAATTTATTTCTCGCTTTAGTATCCGTCCTGGGTAATTATGGCTACCTTGCCATTATTATTAAAATCAATTTTAAAATTTTGTACCTATAAAAAACTTCGAAACCCATGATGACTACGACACATAACAGCCGCACCAGCACCGAACTCACGATGACAGCAGCAGCAGCAGCTCCCGGCTCTGATCTTGCTCACAGCGACTCCGAGGTCGAATCCTGCTCACAGTGCTAGCACTAGCTGACAAACAGTAGCAGCAGCAGCTTGGTTACACTCCAAACACCGGTGTATAAATTTTACACATTATTCAGTGCGACAGGTCGACCCTTAGTGATTCAAGCCAACAGGTGACATCTCAACACTTCTAGAAGTGTTGAGATGTCGTCATCATCATCATCATCATCCACTGAAGCATGCCGACTCTAAATGATTCAAGATGACAGACGACATCCGAACATTCCCAGAAGAAGTCATCATCATCACGGCAGCAGCTCTACTTCAACCTATTAACTGAGTCATAAAACACAAGCAAAAAGCGATGTTTATTCCATCGAAATAAAAGCACACCTTTTTTTTTATCTTGTTGATCTTCCTTTTTGTTGTTTTCACATTTTTATCTTTTACTTGTAGCGGGAATCATGGTACACTAGACAATCGTCACTCATTTATCTCATATGTATCACATGTTACAGTTTCACGGTTTTGTAAGACAATATAAAGAAATGTAAAAGATGTAAATGATATTTCTTAAGTTGTTTCTCAATGTGTGTCATAGGATTATGGTAAGTCTTGAGAATGGTAGGAACATGGTAAAAACATTTTTTTTTTTTTCAGAAATTCCTAAGATTGCATTATGTTATTTCTTTCTTTCTTTCTTTCGTCTCATTTGAATTAATAACAAGAAAATTTATAATTTCCATAGATTTTGCTGCTTGCGACCCCCCCCCCCCCTAAAAAATGGTTAAAACCACTGTTATAGAAAATCGCCAAGAGGATTTTCGTATTAAACATACCACAAAGCCAAACATTGATGTAAAAAAAGTAGAATTTTGTAATGTCGTTTGGGCTTACTTTTTCGTTCAAACATAGATTTGATTTGATTAAGATTTCCTTCAATATTTGCAAAATGCATACACTCACGTCAAAACACATTTGGGGAAAATGGCCAATATTTGTTTAAAACACAGCCATTACCATATATGCATAATTTCAATGAAAAAAAAAAATATATATATATATATATATATTGAATTTTGCATTCTATTTCATTTTTTGCTAGTTTTTAATCAGCACATAAGGTCACTTCAGTTAGTAATTGAATTTTTAGAAAAAAATGGCTTTCTGTTTTCTTAATTTGCTTTTGGGTAAAAATGGAAGACTGAAATCCTGCTGTAAAAATCTAACGAGACGAGAACAGGAACAATAAATAAGGAAGAAATCTAAACAAGATGGAGGAGGTGAACTGGCTTTGAAAAATTGAAAGCAGACAGAAATCAGGAATGTGGCAATACAAAATGGAGGCAAGTGTCAGCCACCAAATTTAAATTTGAAAATCTTCCAAGGAGAGGATATTGTAGAAAGACTCTGGAAAATCAATATGAAGCAATTCTCAAGTAATTTGAATAATATTTCTTCAGTTGTCACCGTCTCACTATGTGCCACAGGATTATGGTAAGTCTTGAGAACGGTTGGAACATGGTAAAAATCTTCTTTTTTTTTCGTTTTATTTTTTGATAAATTTCCAAGATTACATTTCGCCATTGTTTTTTTCATTCTTCTGTCTCTTTTGAATTAATAACCAAAAAAATATTTAATGATTATTGAATTGTTTGTTGAAATTTTCCCATTGTAAACGCTTTATTTGAGCACAATTCTTAAATTGACTTCATCTGTATACTTACATACGTATTTATTTATTGTGCCTCATTGGGCATCTCTTATTTTAATAAGCGACCCCATTTCAATACGAAATTTAAAAAAAAGATTATACATATACATATATATATATATATATATATATATATATATATAAAATATGAGATAACCCCACCCCAACTCCTAAGTTAAGCCAGTCTAAACCTCTCATAGGTTTATTGCTTACTAGCAATGAGCAGTAACCAAACAAACCCTTCCCCCTTCTCTTCTCCCAGTATCAGCCATAGTTCATTTAACTAACCCTATCATCCATATCCTTTATCTCTACCCCTTCCCCCACTTCTTTACTTGACCTCGTCTCCCAACCAGAGCTCTCTCGCTTTTCTTAGACTCGATTGAAGTCACTACTTAAATTCCCGACTGCCTGCGTTTAATATACGCATTTAAAACTCAACTCCTGAAAAACTACTTTCATTCTCGGTCCATGGAAGTATTTTAAAATGGCCCTAATTCTCAAAATTACATCCGAATAAATGCGTTCCATATACGATTGAACTTAACATCTTTCTATTGGATTTACTTCATTTTGAACATTTTCAATGCTGCCTTCACGAACCCCCCTTTTTTCCATCTTTAAAACTTCCATTCACCGGACACCTTATCAACGGACATTCACCAACTGGACAGACTCCATATTTTTTTACACACATACTCTTACTCTCCATTACTTTAATTTTTTTCAAATTTTGAATTTTGGCTTTTCCACTGCCAACTTATCCATCTATGTAATTCCTCTGATGATAAGATTTTAATCTTTGAAAAGCCTTGGCTTAAGGAAAGAAAAATAAACATGCTTTATCGAGTACACCTTGCATTGAACAATCGAAGTTGAAATAGATTTGTCATTCATACATCTTTATCTCTCTTCCTTCATTTATATATATATATATATATATATATATATATATATATATATATATATATATATATTGGATGCTTGACAATACCACATGTAATCATCTAAATTGGATGCTTGATAATACCACAATATAATCATCTAAATAATCATTTCAAAAATGTAATCATCTAAATTGGATGCTTGGCAATACCACAAGGTTGAAATAAATTATTGCATCGATGATTATGTAATTTCGTGTTACTAAATTTTATTTTATATATATATATATATATATATATATATATATTAACCTGATGATTTCCTTTGGAAATGAAACATAACCGTTTCTGTCTCGCTTACGACCATATCACGCTGAAAACACCGGTTCTCGTCCGATCATCGAAGTTAAGCAATGTAGAGCCTGGTCAGTAGTTAGATGGGTGACCGCTTGGGAATACCAGGTGCTGTAAGCATCTCTTTTTTGTAGCCCCTTACATCTACAGTGGCAGCCCGCCTTGTTTGGGGTGAACTTTGTTAAAAAAATAAATAAATAAATAAATAAATATATTTTTATATTACTACTAAGCTCTACTCACGTATTGAGCACAGTTGAAGTAAATATGCAACAGGGCCGGCGGAACAGTTGGGGGGGGGGGCCGGTTAAACACATGCATATCAACTTAATTATTGATGACCGTAAAGTGGGGGGGGGGGCCAAGTCAAAAAGTGAGGGGGCTTCAGCCTCCCCTGCCCCCCCCCCCCAGCTCCGGTACCGCCGTCCATGTGCAATATATTTATAAGATTATATGTGTATATACATGAAACAGAAATTATATATATATATATATATATATATATATATATATATATATATATAAATATTCCCGAAACAATTTTTCATGGTAAACAACTGATGATCCTTAAAATAGTGTTAGAAACAAACTAATATAATAACTGTAAAACATAAATTGACTTACATGAGTGATTTTCCACTGAAAGACTTGGGACTATAAGTTTTTTTGTTGTTTTTTTTTTTTTTTTTTTAATTTATTTTTTTTTTTTTTAATATAGTTTTAATGGTTGAGAAACTTCCGAGACTATATATATATATATATATATATATATATATATATATATATATATATATATATATATATATATATAATTCTTGGTTTTGTTTTGTAGAAAGAAATCCAACAGCGTGTTCAATTATTTAATAAATATTTTTTAAAAACCCAGCAAACTTCTTCCAGAATGACCTGCAGTTTCCTCTGAGATCAAATATGTCTGAAGATAGCCGTGATCGATTTGCTTATAATTATATAAATAAGAGTGTTTTTTTTTTGTTTTTTTTCTTTTATGTTTACTTCTGAACATATTTTTTTTGGGGGGGGGGATTTTCCTGTTTTTTACTTTGTAACGTTTTTTATTACGATGAGCGCAGACAACAAACAAGCAGAATAGGAGGGTCTCGAGGAAGTGGAAGGAAGATAGTCTATCTGCGCTAATATGGAGACGAAAGGGGTTGCTTTGGAACTTCTGTCTCCACATAAATTCGTGCAGATAGCTGTCAATGAGGGTCCTTGCTTGTACTGCACTCTTTCTTGTGTCTTTGTTTCACTACTTTTCACATTCTCTCAACGTGGCTTGTAATAGCCCTCATTATCGAGTCCACAGCATTTTTGCGGTGGTTGACCGTCAGATGTTTATAACCCTACTCTCCTAACTTGCTGTATGCCTTCCAACAGTCCAATATATCTGTTGTCCCAGGCAAGACAATGTTTTTACTATGGGAAGGAAGGTATCGGCGTTCCTATAGGGCACTGTCACCAAAAAACCCTCCTTCTCTGTGAGGTCATATCCTCTGAAGACCCAGAGCAGCTGGAGAACGTTGTGTTTTCTACGGTTGAGTATAGACTCGTCTATCTCAACCGTATGCCCTGGGCCTCTGATCTGACGCGGATTTCTTAAAAAGGGTTTTTCGCAGACCACTTGCAGAAAATTTTCCCAGTTGGTTAATGTATTTGGTGAGCCAATGCCGCATTCCTGGCGCAAATTTTTTTATGGTTTCTATTCTGTTGGGCCACAGATATATCAGCTTCAGTATTTTAGCCAGCTCCATTTTTGATTGTGGAAAACATATCATTCCTTATAGGTGTCCATGCTCTGCATTTCGCATTAGTGCATCTCCATGCAAATTTGTCTGTAATTGTGTTCCTTGGTGTCAACCTGCACATATACTCGCATTTTCTGCCTTTTTTTCAGGGGGGGGGGGGGGTCTAAAAGAAATCTTTCTTGACAGACAACAATGACTCCTTCAGTAGATTGGATTCGTTAAGATAGAGCGTTTAAATTCATTTTCGCATTTGAACAATTTTTTTCTTGATTTGTTTAGAAACTTGTCGTCTGCTGACAGCTGATTGGCTAATCATTTCAGCATCTTTTTCAGCTGCTTACGTAACCTGCCCGAAAGCTGCCGACCCAAAGCTGCCGGAAATTGGGTCAAATTCTGTATCACTATCGATTATTTAATACTTTTTCCTTATTCATAATTTTCTCCAAACCCTTTTTCTGAGGTTTTCTGCAGCAAAAAAAAAAACCCACAAATTAAATACAGAAAAGAAAAATTAAATAATTAAAAAAAAAAAAACAGCGAACTTCTCCCAGAATAATTTGCAGCTTTCTCTGAGATAAAATATGTCTGAAGATAGCCGGGAGCGATTTGTTTATAATTATATAAATAAACTATATATATATATATATATATATATATATATATATATATATATATATATATATATATATATATATATATATATATATACTGGCAAATATATGCTTCTTCCGGTCGCATAATTTTGCTAGACTGGGTGAATGATATAATGATGAACGAACATATAATACACTGACCCCCAAAAGACAAGTTAAAGACTGAGGGGATGATATCATGATAAACGAACACTACCCCCTCCCCCCTCCAAGAAAGGAGGCACTGCTTGGGAGAATGATATCATGACAAAAGAATAGACAGAACACTATCACCCCTCCTCCCCCCCCCACCAAAAAAAAGGGAATCCTGAGAGTATGGTATGGTGAGGAACAAACATATACTATTCTTCCCCCCCCCCCAAGAATAGGTAATGCCTGGGAGGAATGTATCATGACGAATGAAAATATACTACACTAATCCCCAAAGGAGGAAATAACGCCTGGGAGGATTCTTCACCTCTCGCCAAAAGGAGGTGGTAATGCATGGGCGGATTGTATCATAACAACAGAACAGATACTACAATACCCATTTTCAAAATAGATGAGGTAATACGTTGTAGGATCTCTCGATAAAACGAGAAGGTAATGGAAGCAGAAAAGATACTACATTACCCCCCCCTCCCTCAAAGGAAGATGTAATACAAGGAGGAGGTAATTCCTGGGAGGACTGTCTTATGACAAAAGAACCGATACTGCATTACCCTCCCCCATTAACAAATAATACAATAATAGATAATCATTTTTTTTTTCATTCATTTAAAACAGCCTAGTCATAAAAACATTTTTATAGTTCCTTGGCCTTTTAGCTGAGATCAAGTCTGTTCTCTGCATCCCAGCAGCATCCGACATTTTACTATTGACGAACCTATTGCGCATATATAAAAAAAATATGACAATGAAATTTACAAAATATTAATTTATTAGAAACTGTTTAAAAAATAAATATGCAAATTAGGAAAACCTAAAACTGTTTGTGGGTGTTTGCAGATTACTATATGTATTGTATTTCAAAACGTCTATGGTGTATCATAGAATGAAATAAGCATAACCCGTTTTGATGCTAATAAGTGAAAAAAACCTTTCGCATTTATATATATATATATATATATATATATATATATAGAGAGAGAGAGAGAGAGAGAGAGAGAGAGAGAGAGAGAGAGGAAGAGGGGAAATAACTTTAAATAAAATTAAAACTTTGACTGAATAACCGTACAGATACAATAAATCAAAGCAAACTTATGTATGTAGCGAGAGAGAGAGAGAGAGAGAGAGAGAGAGAGAGTGGGGAGGAGAATAATTTGTAATAAATCCGACAAAATGCTGAGAGAATAAATGGAAAAAGTGAATAACCGTAGAGATACAAATAAATCAAACCCATTTGTGTGTAACTTATATTTCGTCTTTATTTATTGGAAGACTTCATCAGAATATATAAAAGTCCCAACTGCAAACTTCATCTATGTCTTTGACCCCCCCCCCCCGATACACATAAATGTTTAAAGAATAGGCGGTCATGCTATCTCTCTCTCTCTCTCTCTCTCTCTCTCTCTCTACATAATTTTTTTATACAACATGGACGACAATACCAAATCGGTCGTGTGACGAATCGAAAAAACGAATCAAAAAATAAATAAACAGAAGCTGGCGCTCATGTTTAACCAAGCATGTAAAAGAGAAGGAACGCTGACTAATTACACACATATATATATATATATATATATATATATATATATATATATATATATATATATATATAAACTGAAGTAATAAAATAAGGTGTCAATCAAATTTTATTAGAATTCAAAGTTCAAGCAATATATATATATATATATATATATATATATATATATATATATATATATATATATATATATATTAAGTTATGAAAGTATATTTATGGCAATTAAGCTACACAGAGGATTCCACATTTCATCCCCATAGGAAATCGTCAGGCTAAAAGGCATTTTAGCCTGACGATTCCCTACAGGGATGAAATGCGGAAGCCTCTGTGTAGTTTAATTGCCATAAATATACTTTCATAACTTGCTACCTAGCTCTACTCACGTATTGAGCACTGTTGAAGTAAATACTGAAAATTGATACATAAAAGTTTATATCTACTTATAACATTTTATGTGGATACATGAAATAATAATTATATATATATATATATATATATATATATATGATGATAAAATACGATGTATCATAAAATGAAATGCTGTGGAGACAAGATGTATCAATAAGATAAATGGAAAAACAAATTAAACACAAGAAGAAATTATCAAAAAACGAGAGATTCACCGGTTTCGTTCGGATCAACGAACGTCTTCAGAAAAAGTAAGTTGATCCAAACGAAACTGGTGAATCTCTTGTTTTTGATAGTTTCTTCCTGTGTTTAATCTGTTTTTACTTTTGTCGTTTTCATTATATATATATATATATATATATATATATATATATATATATATATATATATATATATACTAGCTGTACCAGGCCACGCGTTGCTGTGGCTGTTAGTTGAAATGAAGAGGTGGCCTTTTGGAGTTCATTTTGATCCAGTTCCATAAGTTGCCATTTAATATGAATGGTTTAATTTTCCAATACTTGTGGATACACAATATTCTTAGTGGTTCCCGTTTCAGTGTAGATGAAGAGATTGTCCGGTTTGCCGACTCTAGAACATGCAACGTATAATTGCCCATGTGAGAAGCAATCAGTATGTAAATATAAGCCACAAAATTGTAAAGATTGTCCCTGTGCTTTGTTGATTGTGATAGCAAATGCCAATCGAATTGGGAATTGTAATCTCTTAAATTGAAAGGGCAGATCTGTTGGAATCATGGGAATGCGTGGAATTAGGACATCTTCACCTTTGAAAGGCCCTGTAAGAATTGTTGCTTCAATGATGTATGTTTATTTACAGTCTGCATTATTTTGTTGTAAATGGCTTTTTGCTCAGGTGTTAGTTTGTGAATATTTTCTTGCACATACAACAAAACATCATCTGTGTTGTAATTTTGTTCCCTATGTAATTCTACATCAAACAAAGCAGCAGCAGGTCGTGTCGGGGAGGTAATTCCTAATTGATTGAGAACTTTGTTTGCAATTTCTAAGCACAAATTTTCAATTCTTATCAATGCCTCATTATAGATTTCTGATGTAAAATCCAGGTAGGTATTTGGATTTTCATCGCGTATTTGATGGAAAATGTCTTCGGCCATGTGTGATTTATATTTCTCCCATAACTCTATTGGAGATGAAGGGGAGCAATTGGTCAAGATGATTGCAAACAATGCACGAATATTATTAGGATGGGATGTGTTGCACGCATCATTAATGCATTCATCCCAGTGTCTGTCATTTTCCAATAAATTCAGAGCTTGACATGCACTGCGAAAAGTGGCATGTGTAATGCTATTGACAATTTTTAATTGCTGGAATGATGTTGGACCAGGCACATTTACCAACAACATGCGAAGAAAGAAACATTCATCTTGTTTGGGATGGATAGTATACAGTCTGCCTATTGTGTTTTCTTTGAATATTCCAGGTTGTCCTTCAACTTGCTGTCCTCGTTTGCGTCGTTCAAATGAATGTCTACTCCTATTCCATGTGTAATACTGAGGCACTTCCGAATAGAGGAGTGTTTTTACAAATGTGTCAGTTTGACATAACATGAAGAAAGCCGTTAATGTTGTAGCCGGTGGATTCAAAGCTATTTGTTCCACATTCGAAGCTGTAAAGTAAACACGTTGTCCATTTTCTAGATGTACCGCTAAGTGCACAATAGCCGGACTTTGTTCATGTATGGGAAAAGAAAGAATTCGCCATACCGCTTCATTGCTGCTTATGTATCTTCCAGCTTGATACTGTGTGATTTCATCAATATGTAGGCTTTCATTCAGATCATTTCTACGTGTTTGCACGGCAAAAACTGCCATATCGCTGATTTTATTCACATACTTACAAATATATTTGATGGACTTAACAGAGTTACAGTATTCCACATTGATGTGTGATTTGTAGGTTTTTGATAGCAAAGGTGAATATGGGACAACCCATCGGTTATCAACTTCTATATTGCCATTTCGCATTTGTAAAGTTGCTAATTTACCGCCATCTTCTACCGACCTTCTTTTGTATAAAGGGTATCCATCATTTCCGGTAACTGTGTTGGGTAGTAATGCTCGGGGATATCGCTTTGAGCATTTTCCATCAAACATGCATGGTGAATTTGAATTAATTATACTGCAAGGTCCGTGTATCATATGTTTAATTACAATTTCATGCAAATCCTTGTCAATGTCAGCATCAGGTAATTCAGCAGATATTACATTGTCGATTTCGTTTGGACTGATTTTGTTGTAGAGCCAGATTAGGATATGGGAGTGTGGCAATCTTCTCTTTTGCCATTCCACTGAATACATCCAGCAGCACACAGAACCAAATACTTTATGTTTTACAATGAAATTTATTAGCGATTTAAGCTTTTGTCTGAATACACGCGCTGTAATATCATGTCTATCTACTGATGATTGGCCAGGAAGTAAAAGTTGTTTTATATCATTCCAAGCTGGGTTGCATGTAAAAGTAATGAAGAGGTCAGGACGCCCCGAACATATGCAAATGCATCTTGAGTGTACTCATGCATATGACGTGAACTGCCTAAATATGAAGATGGTAAAATTGTTAGTCTTCCAACATTAGTTGTATTACCATCATTTACAACTGCATCTCGCAAATGAACATATTGTTCAGAACGAAGTTTGGACTGATTCAAACGGATGAATAGCAGACGTTCAGTTTCAATTTTTGCATACATGTCTACAATGTATTGGTGGAACAATTGGCGGCATTTCAGAATGTGAATGTTTTCGTTCTCTCGAATCATAATTCGGTATGAGTAATAATTCATTGCGCTGCATTTCTTATCCGTTTCTTCGCCACTAACTGGATTTATCATTGAAATGATATCCATCAGCACCATCCCAAAAAAGGAGTGGATATTGCAGGGCATCGTAGCATCGATGAGTTGCAGCAATGTTTGTTAATTGGTCATTCCTCCTATGAAGAACAATATCCCTAGGTTGAAATTGATCTCCAACTATAACAATTGCCACTTCATCTATACTTGGAGCATTGAATCTTCGCACATGTTCTCCAGCAGGCGTTTTGTCAGCATGAATAATAATTTTGTGTGGATCAGATGGCATCATTTCAATGGCAGTTTTGAATAAAAGAACTAAATTGTTTTTATTATGGAGCATATCTTGCAGTTGGGAAACAATGGACCTTTTTATACTGGTTGAAATTCCACAGCGTGCATTCAGTTCATCATTGTTATCACCGATAAAATACATTTGTAGAAATTTATGTTGAGCATCTGGATATGGAAGCAGAGATCCAACTTTATGGTAAATTTGTCCTTTTACTTTAAAAGTTGGCATGAATTGAGCTGTAATAGTTTCTGCAGCGAACGACGTCATTTGGAAGCATGAGTTGTAGTTCCTGATGTTTGATAAAAAATGCTTTGATTCAGCCATATTATCAGCAAGCAAAGTTTTTAATGGTTCTGGTGGATCTGCCAGTTGAGGTAGTTTAATTTTCCCTGCGGCACAAACACAATCCTTTAGTTTCTCCCTTAAATTTCAGAGCTTTGCATAGGGACACACTTCAGTCATAGTGCCTATGTGAACATGGTGGCTTAAACTATAATCCTCATGAGGGTTGTAATGAAATGCTAGGCGATCCCAATCCAGGGATTGTTGAGCATGGAGCCTTGTTTGACGCCGATCTGCTAGTCTCAGCCTCTCGCGTTCGTTACGTTGTGAACGAAGCAGATCTGAAGATGCCTGACGGGATTGTTGTACCCGCAACCGTTCCTCTTCAAGTCTGGCTGCACGTCGCTGTGCTGATTCATTCGCACGTACTTGAATTATCCTTTGTCTAGCTTGTTGGTTTGCAGATGCCAGTTGTTCATGAGTTTGATTTGCAAGTAATCGACGCCTTGTTTTCTGCACGGCGATGTATGACGACCTAAGTTTGATCTTCGGGGGGGGGGGGGCATGTTTGTTAGTTACGTATTAAATTTTACCTGTATAAATGTAACAGTAGGAAAGAATAATTGTATAAAGGTAAATGGATTAAAAAAAACAATCAATTATAACCCGCTTCAGGGTTGTCGAAGAAATGCAAGTATGGTTTTTTTTTATAGATGAAGCATGTTAAAAGTAAGAAAATGAGGAAGAAGGCAGGTTTAAAAAACAACGAAGTAGATACGAAATGAAATTAAAGCACGTCTGTTAAGTATTAAATCGTACCTGAAGGATGGTTAAAGTCTAAAAAATGAGTAAATGCGAAATGAAATTAAAGCACGTGGGTTATGTATTAATCCTACCTGTAAAAATGAAACAGTAGGAATGATAATTTATAAAGGTAACTGGTTTTAAAATAAACAAATCAATTATAACGCGCGAGTAAGGGTTGTGTAAGAAATGCAAGTAGTGCTGTTTTTTTTTTTTTAGAGATGAAGCATGATTAAAGGGAAGAAAATGATGAAGGAAGCAGGTTTTAAAACATCGAAGTAGAGAGGAAATGAAATTAACGCACATTGAGTTTTTTTTTTTAGAGAGGAAGCATGGTTAAAGTCAAAAAAATGAGTAGATGCGAAATGAACTTAAAGCATGTGGTTTATGTATTAAATCTTACCTGTAAAAATAAAACAGTAGGAATGAATAATTTTATAAAGATAACTGGTTTTAAAATAAACAATCAATTATAACGCGCGAGTAAGGGTTGTGTAAGAAATGCAAGTAGTGTTGTTTGTTTTTTTTAGAGATGAAGCATGATTAAAGGGAAGAAAATGATGAAGGAAGCAGGTTTTAAAAACATCGAAGTAGAGAGGAAATGAAATTAACGCACGTTGAGTTTTTTTTTTTTAGAGAGGAAGCATGGTTAAAGTAAAAAAAATGAGTAGATGCGAAATGAACTTAAAGCACGTGGTTTATGTATTAAATCTTACCTGTAAAAATAAAACAGTAGGAATGAATAATTCTATAAAGATAACTGGTTTTAAAATAAACAATCAATTATAACGCGCGAGTAAGGGTTGTGTAAGAAATGCAAGTAGTGTTGTTTTGTTTTTTTTAGAGATGAAGCATGATTAAAGGGAAGAAAATGAGGAAGGAAGCAGGTTTTAAAAACATCGAAGTAGAGAGGAAATGAAATTAACGCACGTTTGTTAGGTAAGTATTAGTGTAAACGTTTGTTTAGGGAAACAAACAACGAATAAGGAAAACACTTTTTACGTATGAAGTAGATACGTGACAGCGGGAGGAGGAAGGTCAATCCGGAAGTGAAGTTGGACATGCAGGTTCGCAGAAACGGATTGTAAACCGGAAGTGCAACTTAGTAGGAACGAATTGTAATAAAAAGTGTTTTTTTATGTGTAAAGTAAAAATTATGTTAATAAGATAAAAACATAGCTCGGATGTAAGGATTTGCTATAAAAAATTTCAGTGGTAATGGTATAGTGGAAGTATATTTCCATGGGAAACGAACAAACCAACTTTACATTTTTATATATATAGATATATATATATATATATATATAAAATACAGAAATTCAATGTAACATCAGTACCGTCGGTTTCAAAGTGAGAGGTTAATCCCGATTATCGGGATTAACCTCCCTCTTTGAAACCGACGGTACTGATGGTACATTGAATTTCTGTATTTTATAAATAAATATTTACGCTCTTAACCCTTCGAAATCTCGGATTTCTTAATTAATCGAGCACTCTGCTGGGTTTTTCTTGCCCTATCACACAGTACTTATATATATATATATATATATATATCTGTTGGTGCCATCTGACCTTGACCACCATATACGACGAGCCCCTAATTACCCCATACCATAACTATAAAATATCGTTTCTCTTTCCTAATAATCATTTTCCCCTTCTCACTCATATCTCTCTTGTTCTCTATGTCTATTGGTTCTCTTTGTCTGGCTTTCCGTTTTACCGCTTCCTCTAACTCCAACCCTAACCCTAACCTTCTCACATAAATTTCATATAAATTTCTTATATTTTATTTTAATCTGGAATTAAAATCTCTATCTTACACTGATTAAATCTTTCAATGAATAAAGACGAACTTTTAACTTCATCCATACATGAGTTTTATTGGATTTATTTGTATCCGTGCGCTTATTTACTTTTTTCACTCTCTCTCATTTTTTTTTTTCATGGAAATTGCTCCAGGCAAGGCATGAGGCCACTTGATATAAGGAGCTAATAAAAATACTACTTCAAGGTCAAAATTAGCCAACTAGTAAACGATAAGTATTAGATGCATAGATTCTGACCCAGAAAACAGCAATTCTCCCCCCTTTGTCAGAAACATCGCTCATGGAATGTGAGGACTAAAGGACAAAATAAGGGAAGCGAAAGTTATGAGGCTGCCAAAAGTAAACCCATGGTCCACTTTCTACTCTCTCTAATTGAAAGTAAAGAAAGAAATTTCAATCATTTCTTTCAGCTTTTTAAGTTAAATAAATCTTGATTTAAAACATTAAAAAATACCAACTAATTCCCAATCCTACAGACGTAAATACACTAGACCACCAACCCGACAATCAGCTTAATCCCATCCATTCACTGTGGAAGTCCCCAGGTGCCTGAGAGCCTTCTACTCCAATAGCTTCTTTCCTCGTGCTGCCAGCCTCTGGAACTCCCTCCCGGCTCCCTGTTTCCCCGACAGTATCGGCATGCAGAAGTTTAAAACTAATGTGAACAATCATCTCGCTGCACAGTTTCCAACTTAGGATGTCAGCCAAAACTTCCACCCTAGTTCTCAGTAGCCCCTTACGTATACAGTGGTGGCCTGCCTGGTTTGGGGTGAACTATGTTAAAAACAGAAAAAAAAACAGAAGGTTGATCATCATATTCAGTTGAATGTCTGTATTACATGCTACACATGCAAAGATTATAAGTGAGCGTGGCTTTTGGAAATCTTCAGTGTCGCAAATGTAAACAAAAATATTTACTACAAATCGGTTTTGCCGTGTGTTCGTAATTTATTTTCGAATTTAATTTAGTAAGAAAATTTTATTTTTTGAATAGGATTTTTATCAAATCTGTTTACGTTATGATACGGCATATGTGATTTAAGTTAGTAACTAAAAAAATAAGTAATGGGTGTCGGTCGTAGTACATGTTAATGAGAGGGTGAAAATGATACCGACTTTCTCTGAATAATCGGTCCGGAATAAACAGTTAAATCAATTTGATTGAAAAAATAAAAATGACAGGAAACAATTTAGGGCAGAAATGAATCATGTAATTTTTTTTTGAAAT
>OY744531.1:16719424-16771924 GCA_963556195.1 Sepiola atlantica | reverse complement strand
TCCATTGTCTTCCCCGGTGAATTTTACATAAGAATACACTTTTAGATTTTATGTAGATTCTCTAACTTTTCTTTGTATAGGGAACACACCAATATCACACACACATTCACGAACACAGACATTGCGTTTTATATATGTAGATATTATATAACCAAATCCAAATGAATGATGCAGTACAAAGTGACGGTAGAATTTACAATCAGGATAAAAATGAGTGAAAACACAGCTGAAATGCGTGTGGGGTCTTATTTGAAGAAGAAATTAGCTGACCTCCTCATTTATCGGATTTGAACTTGGATAGATCTAAATCTACCAAGAGAAAAGCTAACATTAACATAAAAACATTGGACCACATTCCAATTCTTTGTAAAAAATATTGGTAAACGAACTTTATTTAGATCTGCTGAAACGATGTCCAAAAAACTAAAAACAGATTCTAAACACAAACGGAAACTACACTTTAGTCTAATACTAGATCCTCCGTGACCCACTGGGTCAGTATTTTTTACATACAAGATATTTAAAACAAATTTGATAAATTTTTATATTTTTTCATTTCGGAATCATCTGAATTGTTTAATGGTGATAAAGTGCAAGGGATAGCTGCTTCTGTGTACTATTGGTGGGGTTGGAAACCACGGCCAACTGAAAAGCATCGGAATATTAGTAGAGGGTGACCTGCATAAAAAAATCGGAAATCTTAGCTGCAAGTCTTGTCTCAATTTTTTTTTTAATTTCTAGTAGGATAAATCCCTTAAAATAAGAAATTTCAGATTAAAAATTGTAAGAAATTGAAACATCTCAAAAATATATCCCCAACTTTTTTTTTTTTAATCTATTTATTGATTTATGTGCAATGTATCACTGTTGGCCAAACGGGTCACGGATTGTTTAGCAAAAATTAAAACTCAATTCTTACATGCCTCGATGTACGCTAAAAGAAATGATATTCTTAAACTGTATACGTTAACAAATACATGATGTTTGAGAAAATTTTTATCATTCTTTCATTTCAGAACCATTTGAATTGTTTAATAGTGGTAAAGTGCAACGGATAGCTGTTTCTGTGTACTATTCGTGGGTTTGAGAGTTGGAAAGTACCGAAATATTAGAAGAAGGTGATCTCCATCATGATGATTTGTGCCGGATTAAAAAATTCGGAAAATCTTAGCTGAAGCTCTGTGCTCCTTGAATACCTTGAAGGACGTCAGATGTGAGCTGGAAAATCGCGATGGAGATGTGGAAGCATTGGCTAGCAAGAAAGATTATTTAATGTCAAACTTTTGCTTACACCTTATCTTTTTCAGACACGAGCATTGGGGAACGAACGATGAAGATCGAGCAAAACCCAACTTAATGTTTCTAAACAAAAACAAGAAAAAAATAAATAAATATCAAGATCTAAAATGGGAATTAGACTATGGAAATGTAAAGAAGTAAAGGTGATTCCCGTTGTAATTGGAACGCTTAGAAGCATAACGAAAATCCACCATAAATGGCTTAAACAGATTGACGAGGCTATTTCTTTTCCAATTCTGCAAAAGGCTTGCCTATTAGGAACAGCGAAAGTGTTAAGGTACAGCTTTAATGTCTAAGGTCAAGGGAATTGACTTGATGTTCAAAAAAGAAAACTCCAACTAAAAACATCCAAAAGTTGAGACTACTATGAAGAAATAATAATAATAATAATAATAATAATAATAATAATAATAATAATAATGATAATAATAATGATAATAATAATAATAATAATAATAATAAGAAGAAGAAGAAGAAGAAGAAGAAGAAGAAGAAGAAATGTGTGTTTTGATATTTTTTATCTTTGATATCTGTCTCGTTTTTCTTTTTGAAAATCTATTTTCATAGATCAAGATATGCCAGTCATTAGCAAGAGTCTGCCTCAATGTGCATCAGCCAAGAAGAGTCTGGGCTTTGACCAAGGCAGAAGGCCTCCAAAAGATCAATGAGTAAATTTAGATCACTCAATCTTGTAAGATGGGGATATTGCTGCCTAAAATTCTTCGCTTCTTTCACCCATGTGCACTATCGATAGATACTACCATGGCCTGTCATCTCTTAAATATCATTAGAGGTCAAATATCATTAGAGGTCAAATACCATTAGAGGCCAAACGTTAGATGAGTATCTTATCTTGTGTGGGGAAACTAAACAAAAAAGATATGTATGTATGTATGTATGTATGTATGTATGTATGTATGTATGTATGTATGTATGTATGTACAAAACTTTTTGCAAACGATTCACTGGCTTTACTTTATGTATTAGATGATTAATTGAACACAAGTTGCTATTTTTACCCATAGTTGGGGATTGGGGGTTCATACCTTTCTCTATTATATAATTATAGTACAACTAGAAGAATACCCAACCCAGGACGGGTAAAATGAATTCCCCGAACAAAGCAGTTTTGCACCACTTTTATGTCCCCTTATGAAGATTAAAATCAAGATATAATGCTACTAAACCTTATGTCAAGAATACTTATTTCAATTTTGATTAAAATCTATTGCATCATTATGATTCTACTAAATGTCTACAATTTAACGCTTAGACTTAAGGGGTCTTAAGAAGAAAGTGAAATTCAGGGAATCTTGCTTAATACGGAGCAAATTTGTTTAATACGGATCAAATTTGTTTAATACGGAGCAAATTCAATGCAAATCTGAAACATTTGAATTTTTAAATGTGAGGTTGAGCCCATATTATGCCCCCTAAAACCTTTTTAAAACACCCCCAAAAAAAACTGAAATTTGGGGAATATTTATTAATTGATGTCTAATGCCTATTGTTAAAATTTCACAAAAATTAAAAGTATCTGAATTTTCACCTCCTTTTTTACTTTCTTTGCATAAAACTAAATTAAACTAAATATAGCCCACATTACCCATCTTTACGTGTAGCAGCTTTGAATCCTATACCTAGCGTTATATAAATGGAGATAGGCAACAGATCCGATTGGATTCGAAAATGAAAAGAAGTTTCTATTGTGCACTTTTCATTCTATCGGGTACAATTTTGAATATTGGGTAATTAATTGTCTGTCTTTTGGGTACTTTATTTACTGGGTAAACTTCTGTCCATTGTCTACCACGTTCTTTTCTAGTTTCAGATAACTCTTTTTTCAGGTACCGTACTCGCTATTGACCAACGTATTGACGGAGAATCCCGAGTCCGTCCCGGAAATGACCGAAGCCGTTTACGATTTGAAAGCCACGGAAAAAAATGTAAAAGACAGACGATACTAAGTATGCGAAGGGTTGGATTAGGGTTAGGATTTAAAAAATATTTTAACCTCTCAAAAAAATAAATAAATAAAGTTGAAAAACTCCCTCGAAAAAAAAAAGCAAAGAAAAGAAGGTTGCATTCAAATTGTAAACTGCTTCGGCCATTTCTGGGACTGACCCGGGATTCTCCTTCAATACTCGGTACTGACTCCATAAGTACTGAAATCTTATGGATATCCATTCGTTACAAATACCAATGTTTTGGGGGTTTTTTTTTCATTCCTTTCATGACCAGAAGACATTACTAAGGTAGGACGGCCATCTTAGTCTATAAACAAAGTAGCCATTTTGAAATTAGTGTCGAGTGAGCCGACAGAAACAGCTATGGTAAAAAAAATTTATTGGTAAATCAAATGTATATTTTCTCAACCCCCTCCTCCCCAAATTAAATATAATGGTATCATGCGATAATAAGTTGCTTTAAAATAGTGCAAAGCGACATTTTTCTTAGGATTTCCCTTAGGTGATATTAAACGATGCTCTTACGTGCAAGTCGACAAAAACTACAAAATAACCCAGAAATTTTATTTTTTTATTGACTATTTTTTAGTTGATTACCATTCAAAATATCTTCCTCTGAGGATATTAAGAAATGAACGATTGTGCAGAATAGCTAACAGGAAAAAAGGGATAAAAAAAAATCTACAAATAACTGTTACCAAACGCAATAAAGAAATTTCTTGATTTCACAACTTGTGTTATCTCAATAGAAATACAAAAATTAAGGCACTTCTTTAGTTTAGCTGTGAATCACAATTTATTTGCTTTTCTTTTTTTTGAAGACAGGGGCAGACAATCAACCGGAAGTAACATAGAATTAGAAGTTTTTACCCAAAATAATCAATAAAGCGAACAATAATAACAGCGGACAGTGTTTTTTTTTATTTAACAATGTAAAATTTTATAAAAATAATAAAAATAATGATTTTTTTTGGTATAATTTAAAACTTTATAACAGTGTTTTTTAATAATGTAAAATTTTATAAAACGAATAGTCAACATTGAATTTTTTTTGTATGATTTAAAACTTTGGGACTCCTGATTTTTTTTCTTCCTTTTATTGAAGAGGATAAAGTCCTGCAATTTGATTAACAATGGCTTGCATGGGGTTTGTAAGAAACTTCTGCCGCCACATAAATTTGATTAAGTAGGACTCCACCATTTGCGTGTGGGTGCCACATTCTACTTTGCTACGCATTTAGGCCTTTTGGATAAAAAAAATCAAAGTCTAAGTCACTTCCGGTTGATTGGGTTGAGTGAATGGAACTCTTCAATTTTGATTTCTGATCTACAGTGATTCACAGCTAAACTAAAGAAGTGGCAAAATTAATATGTCTTTAACTTTTTTTTTCATCGTAAAGTCAATTATAAAAATAAGTGCCTGTTGCGTTTCGTACTTCCATTCCGTTTTTCGGTAGACCGTACTTCCGGTCTGATCGCGTTCATTTTGTAGCATTTCTATATTTTGTAGCATATTTACAGATTTCTAAACATGTTTTTTCCCCGATTATATGGTTAATAATAAGTAGATTTTTACTCGAAATGGTTCCTACTAAATATTATTTTAAAAAAAACCCAGAAAACAACATAAAACCATTTTCATCGCCTATACATCATTTTTAGTAGGGCCGGAAAAACATTTTATCTTTAATTTTGAAGAGGGAGATAACTCTAGTTTTCAATCACGCTTTATCTTAAAATGGATTTTTACACTGAACTTGCAAGATATTTTATATTTAACCAGAGATAATGCCAAACTAATAGACTTCTTGCAATCACACAGATTAATTTTCGAACAAATTGCTGAATTTAACCCAGTGTAAAACTTTTATTTATTTCAAAAACTTTATTTCCCCTGTTTCGTGGTTTTTTTCCCTTCCATTTACGTATTATTCTATTTTTTTCCTTCTTTTTCGTTTATAATTAATTTATTTTAATAAATTATTTTATTTTTCATTGTTTCCGAATGTGTTGATTGTTTTATTCCTAAATTATCCTTTTACGTATACATTGTTTTAACTTTATTTTAGATTAATTACAATAATAAGATCCATTTTAAGATAAAGCATGGTTGAAAGCTAGAGCTACCCCCCCCCCCTTATTTGACTCTTCCGAATTAAAGATAAAAATGTTTTTTTCGGCCCTACGATACACAAGCACCTCATTTTTTTTTTTTACTACAAACCTTTAAACTAGACCCTTACCCTTTCGTCGGCCGACCTTTCTTACTTTATTATTACTCCCTTCACTGTGACGTCACTGTTTTAACTGCCGACAACCTACACCCAACGGTGTAAGTCACTTAAATACACACATTTTTGTTTATAGAAGGGCTTTGTTTTCTTATCATTTGATGACCCTTTTCTTACCAAATTACCAAATTTTTCAGTCAAAAAAAAAAAGTAATAATTTGTCTCAAGAATGTGCAACTCACTAAAAAAAATTATTTTAAAAAATTGAATTAAAATGGGATAGTCTATAGGAGTTTATCTTAGCATAAACTGTCGGACCAACTTATAAGAGTTGGTCCGACAGTTTATGCTAAGATAAACTCCTATAGACTATCCCATTTTAATTCAATTTTCAGCATCTATTACATTTTAACTTTTCAAATGTAACGTCCTAGCGATTTTCAAGAATGGATGTCGGTATCTGACAGAATCTAAGTTTGCCACCTTTTTTCAGTCGGTTGGGGTGGGGGTTGAGGTAGCCCGGCTTTACTGCTGAGTACACAGTAATAAGTAACCGTCAACGTAACGCTTCCGCTGTGTACACAGTCAGGGTTCTAACCTAACAGACTAACATTGATCAAAATGTAATAATCAACTGTGTACAGTAGGAACCTCCAGAATCGCTGACGTCACCGGTTTCTGCATTCTTTAAGAAATCCATACATCCGGGTTACTTTATTTGTGTTTTTAAATTTCCCTAAAATAAAGTTATACTTATAGGAAGTTGTTTTAAAGTAAAATAATGTATTTAAAGAGTAAATTATCGAACTGGGAAAAAAACTAATTCTTTATCTTAAGATATGCCACAAAATCCGCTTTTTTCTACAGTGGGCCTATTGTTTACACAAAAAGTTAGATTATTATGAAATTTTAAATATGTATGGATGAGCAAAAGGGAAACAAATTATTACATTATGTTGTAGACAAAATTAACGATCTTTTTAAAAGAATATTTTTACCTTTTTTTTTAGTTTTTTAGTGAGTTTCACATTCTTGAGACAAATTATTACTTTTTTTTGACTGAAAAAGAATTATTGGTTAAATAACTTACCTGCTTAAACTAGTATTAATTTACTTTTGTTTAAGGAAAGAATATTAAAATGGATAATTTTAGGATTTTGATATTTACAAATATATTTATTAAAATATATATAAATTTATTATTTTGAAATATTTATTTGCCTGTTGGAATAATAAATATCTTCTACAGTAAGAGAAAAAAAGTTTTGAATTTCATCAAAATAAATATTTAAAAAATAGTTTGAAAGAACTAACGGAAATCACATGATTGACCGGAAGTTTGCTCTTCACTGAACGAGATTCATGCGAGAAATCGTAATTTGGCGCAAAACCCAAGTCATGTGATCAGCGTGATTAACCAGTTCGAGCCAGGATTTCGAAAAGACAAGATGTACGTCTATCAGGCCTACTGTAGAGTTGTCGACGAATTCCAGGAAAAAGTCTACTACATGTTGTCTGCCATATTCAACCCCCATGTATAAAGAATGTGCTATTACTTTGTTCCAGCAAATAAATCTATATATCCCTTTAGTTGATGTATCTCCTTTATTTGGTAAACATACAAAAGCTAAAAAAGTAACGATTTCTGCTATAATTTTGTTTTGTCAGCGTTTGGCTTGAATTTTATATATAACTAGCTGGACCCGTTCCCCGGCGTTGCCCGGGAGAAATATAAAAGAATGAATTAAAATTTGTCAACATCTGATCGAATGCAAATAGGTCAGACCGGAAAATTTTAATGTTTAGAATAATTGTCGTTTTGGAATTGTTGAAGGGTGAAAAGAGGAAAAAAGGGATGAATGAAGGTGTTACACCGGCCGTTCTTACACAGGAGAAACTACACCGGTTGTCACTATAAATAGTGCGAGTCACCAGAGACACTGAAGACAAAGCACAGTCTTGTAACTGTCTAGCCAAGAGCTAGTCAGTTTCTTACTTTGTTAATACACTTGTTAAACCAACCCTCGACTTGACTTCCTTTATTTATTATTTACTGTGGGACAACTTCACAACAGAAGGAAAGAAGGAGACGCGGTTGTAGGAGTTTTCCTGCCCATTCCATGGAACTGGTATTTCCCCAGAATTTTTCTTTATGATTAAACACCCGCTCTATTTATGATAATGGGCACTTTTAAAATTAAAGAGGCCTACAGAGCCCTATTAAAACCAACCCCAACAATCTTTGTATAGAAATTCCTTTTTTTTGTAAGGAAACAAAGAAGAAAAATCAGTATGCCTTCTGAGCACTACTGAAACACAAATATAATTAAGGAGGCCTGCAGAGCACTAATAAACCATGTGTGTTCAGATGGAAATGATATTCACAATAGTTAAAGTACTACATATTGCATTGATTTCTTTTTGAATTACTACATAATAACGTTGAATTTTAAAAAATCCGGCCCATAGTCCTCTGTTCTCCCTTCCACGTAGGCAAAAGTTTAACAATGTAAAAAAAATTGTGAGAGTCGACTGTGATCGAACCCTAAACCTCTCGGTCTTGGATCTACGTCGATAATCTTTTGACAACGAAAACGAGTTGAAATCTATTGAAAAATAGGTCACTTAAATGAAGCCGGTAGCTGGCATGCGTTTTATTTTACGATCGGCCAGAAGCCGATCAAATTTAGTGTCCACCCGTCACACTTTTTGGGTCATTTCTATACGATTGGATCGATGTTTTTTTAATTTATATTATGCATGTAAAAGGTGTAGGATTCAGAAAATGTCAACTTTATGGTTGTCTGTCGCATATCTTGGCGTATATTGACTTAGTTCGGAAGTCGAGTTGCTGAAGAAATCGTAGCTGCCATGTTGAATAATGAAACTATGTTCGTTAATTACATTCTCTAAAAACCGGAATGAGTATAACTGTATACGTAATAGATAGAAATAACGTAATCCGATATTCTTGGAAATCAGCGGAATTAGAGGGAGCGTCCATTAAATGTGTGCGTAATGTTTTGTATTATGTAGTAAATTAATAGAAGACAAATAGTAAATATTAACGGACACGTTTTTGAAAAGTAGACGTTGTTTATTAGTTTCCGATGTCGATGGGGAGAGTGTTAGTACTAAAGTGTTACGGGGAAAAGTTTTTGCTATCAGCTATATGGAGTATGTTTTGGGGAGAGTTTAAGATGGTGGGCCCAAAGTAATATTTAATGTTAGCTGGAGAAAATTATCACAAATTTACTAAAACACGCTCGAGTGAATAAGCGTAATATAGTGGTGAGTTTAGTAGCCTGTGATGCATGTGTTTTTTTCCTATTCTAGACAAAGGTACAGGGGAAAAATCGTCTTAACTTATATATATATATATATATATATATATATATATATATATATATATATATATATATATATAAATATATATATATATATAAATATATATATATATATATATATATAAATATATATATATATATATATAAATATATATATATATATAAATATATATATATATATATATATATATATATAAAATCAAAATAAAAAATAAAAATTGAAAAAGTATTGTGGTGTGTTAATGATTTAACAATATTATTTGTCAATTAAAAATAAATGAGACCATTTCAAAGTGAAAATAAGTTTTAAGTCATGTCGTATTTTTGCCGAATAAAATTAAAATTCGAAAGAATTTTGAATGGATAAGCGTTTAAATTGAAAAAAGGAAAAAATGATAAAAAAGTATATAATACTTACTTTTATCGTACAAAGACAGATTTTTTTTCAGCTTAAAGAATGTAAGCAAAATAAAACCTTCGTAAGCAGAGCAATAACATTTACACACGTGCGTTTGTAAAAGCGACTACTTTCTCTTCACGAGTTGACACGTTAATAAAGTCTATTCGGTCTTCCATAGTTTGACAACGTAAGAGGAATTTTACGAAACGCTTGCTTACCTCGAGCAAATAAACATTCTATTAAAGAAAGCAAAAAATGATTCGGTCCAAGTTGATGTCGGTCTTTTACGATTAATAACAGTTATGTTTATATTATATTCAAATATTTAGAAAAATTGGGAAACCGTATTTTCGAAATAAATGTTTAATCTTTAAAATATCTAAATGATGAAGTCATTTAAATTAATTAAAATATCTGAAAAATTAATTATCATTTAGAACATCTTTTTTCTTTGCAGTTCAATGGATCAGAGTTTAAATTAATGAGAAAATGAACTAAAAAATTATTATTATTTAGAACATCTTTTTTCTTTGCAATTCAATGGATCAGAGTTTAAATTAATGAGAAAATGAACTAAAAAATTATTATTATTTAGAACATCTTTTTTCTTTGCAATTCAATGGATCAGAGTTTAAATTAATGAGAAAATGAACTAAAAAATTATTATTATTTAGAACATCTTTTTTCTTTGCAATTCAATGGATCAGAGTTTAAATTAATGAGAAAATGAACTAAAAAATTATTATTATTTAGAACATCTTTTTTCTTTGCAATTCAATGGATCATAGTTTTAATTAATGAGAAAATGAACTAAAAAATTATTATTATTTAGAACATCTTTTTTCTTTGCAATTCAATGGATCATAGTTTTAATTAATGAGAAAATGAAGTAAAAAAATTATTATTATTTAGAACATCTTTTTTCTTTGCAATTCAATGGATCATAGTTTAAATTAATGAGAAAATGAAGTAAAAAAAATATTATTATTTAGAACATCTTTTTTCTTTGCAATTCAATGGATCATAGTTTAAATTAATGAGAAAATGAAGTAAAAAAATTATTATTATTTAGAACATCTTTTTTCTTTGCAATTCAATGGATCATAGTTTTAATTAATGAGAAAATGAAGTAAAAAAATTATTATTATTTAGAACATCTTTTTTCTTTGCAATTCAATGGATCATAGTTTTAATTAATGAGAAAATGAACTAAAAAAATTAATTATTATTTAGAACATCTTTTTTCTTTGCAGTTCAATGGATCATAGTTTAAATTAATGAGAAAATGAACTAAAAAAATTAATTATTATTTAGAACATCTTTTTTCTTTGCAGTTCAATGGATCATAGTTTAAATTAATGAGAAAATGAACTAAAAAAAATAATTATTATTTAGAACATCTTTTTTCTTTGCAATTCAATGGATCAGAGTTTAAATTAATGAGAAAATGAAGTAAAAAAATAATTATTATTTAGAACATCTTTTTTCTTTGCAGTTCAATGGATCATAGTTTAAATTAATGAGAAAATGAAGTAAAAAAAATTATTATTATTTAGAACATCTTTTTTCTTTGCAATTCAATGGATCATAGTTTAAATTAATGAGAAAATGAAGTAAAAAAATTATTATTATTTAGAACATCTTTTTTCTTTGCAATTCAATGGATCATAGTTTAAATTAATGAGAAAATGAAGTAAAAAAATTATTATTATTTAGAACATCTTTTTTCTTTGCAATTCAATGGATCATAGTTTAAATTAATGAGAAAATGAAGTAAAAAAATTATTATTATTTAGAACATCTTTTTACTTTGCAGTTCAATGGATCATAGTTTAAATTAATGAGAAAATGAAGTAAAAAAAATAATTATTATTTAGAACATCTTTTTTCTTTGCAATTCAATGGATCATAGTTTAAATTAATGAGAAAATGAAGTAAAAAAATTCAAAACGTAATAATATCGTATTTATTTCCACTTTTTATTCATGAATTTACGGATACTTTACCAAAATACGACACCAATAAAAGAAAGAGGCAAATCTGATGTGTTTTTAAAGACTCTTTCGCTTCATATAACATTAAAATTTCGATGGACCTGAATATATTTTATTCAGATTTAATAAAATGAAATAATGGCGGAAGGGGAATCACGTAGAAAAAAATAGTTCTCCTCTTACATTTTCCGAAATCAACATTTTAAATATAAAGGTAAATTTATAGAAGTGCACCTTTCGTATTTCGACCCCTAAAAAAAAGTATCCTACTTTTTTGGGCAAATTACATGTAAACAGCCTCAACAAATATCCGCGCGCGCAGATATTTGTTGAGGCTGTTTACATGTAATTTGTCCCAAAAAGTAGAAACTTTTTTTTTTTTAGGGGTCGAAATACGAGTGGTGAGATTCGGTGGCCAACAAATGCGTGCTCACTTTACGTATAACTTATATAGGAAAGTGATCCCCCACCCCTCCTAACATCTAAAATGGCTGTTTACATGTAACTTGCCCCAAAAAGTAGAAACTTTTTTTTTTAGGGGTCGAAATACGAGAGGTGAGATTCGGTGGCCAAGAAATGCGTGCTCACTTTACGTATAACTTATTATAGGAAAGTGACCCCCCTCCTAAAATCTAAAATAATAAAAATTTTCATAATTTTTTTTCATAGCGGATATTTGTTGAGGCTGTTTATATGTAATTTTCCCCAAAAAGTAGAAACTTTTTTTTTTAGGGGTCGAAATACGAAAGGTGCCCTTCTATGAATTTACCAATATAAATTTGTCTAATATTGAATGAGGGGGATCTTTTACAACGCTCAGCAGAGTAAAAACGCTAAAAAAAATCAAATATACAACAAATAAAAGTAACTGTAAGCTGTAAAAGTTAGTTTCAAACTTGCATGTGCTATTTGTTTGTATTTTAAACCCGTTTGAAGTGCTATTTATTAGAAATTTAAGTTCAACACACGGTCAGCGAAGAAATCAAAATGGCCGATTTACGTAATAATATCGAGGGACTGGCGGCCATTTTTCTTTGAGAAAGTAGATGTTTTAAAAAACAAGAAATTTTTTTTAACATTCAATAAAAAGCCATTTATACTACGTAAAAATACAAACAAATTACATAGGTAAGTAGAAAAATGTCTATTCTAGACATAAGTCAACTTTACTTGTTGCAAATTTATGTTTTTGAACTCTTTCTCGTTCTTTTTTTTTTTGGACCCCGTTCGCGTCTCTGCTGAGCGTCGTAACATATACCCTTGAATGAGTATCGAAAATTTCGTGAAAATCTGACCATTATTTAATTTTTGCTAGATTTATTAAACATGTGTCTATCAGAGCGCCCAAAATCGCCACTACATAGGAACGTTGTTTTAAGGCGTCAATAATGTACACACGTTTTTAGTTTCTCATTTTCATTGTTTTCGTACGCTGAAAAAAATCGCAAAAAATCATCAGCAATTTATTTTATGCTTCTTCTTTTGAATGGTAAAAAAATATGATGATAATATTAACTTATATATAAGTTACATCGTGTTATATAGGGGGGGGGGTAAATTCTGTGGTTAGCTTTGGAGGTCCCTAGTCTACAGTCATAGTCGTTTGAGAGAGAGAGAGAGAGAGAGGGAGAGAGAGAAAGAGAGAGAGAGAGAGAGAGAGAGAAAGTCAGTCAGACACTGACAGACGAGGGGGGAGGGGTATAGACAGACAGAGACAGACGAGCAGAGTGAGAGAGGTCAGAGACACTAAGAGATAGATAGATATATAGATAGATAGATAGATAGATAGAGAGAGAGAGAGAGAGAGAGAGAGAGAGAGAGAGAGAGAGAGAAAGAGAGAGAGTCAGACAGACACTGATAGACAGGGGGAGAGGGGTATAGACAGACAGAGACAGACGAGCAGAGGGAGATGAGGTCAGACACAAAGAGATAGACAAACAAAGAGAGGGAGATAGAGAAAGGGGAAAGAGGCAGACATGGAGAGTAGGAAGAAGAGAGAGAGAAAAAAGAGAAAGAAATATTAACAGTAATTAAAAACAACAACAACAACAACAAAACAATAAAATGTGTGTTAGTTTAAAAACTAGAGAGAGAAAGGGAAAGAGGAACACAGGAAGACAGAGAAAGGAAGAGAGAGAGAGATAAAAGAGAAGGAATATTTTACAGTGATTTACAAAAATAGAATAAAATGATGTGTGTTAATTTAAAAACTAAAGAGAGAGTGAACGAGGGAGAGAGAGAGAGGGGGGGGGAGAGAGAAAGAAAGAAAAAAAACGGGAAAGTTAACATGGCGTTTGTCTGTTTTTAAAGACCGCGTTTTATTTCAGGCTAAAACTAAACACGAGGCTTAAGTTTCTGCGTGTGCGCATTTTTTCAGTATTTGTAGCGAGTGAGTAGGTACGCGGCTGTGCTCATCAGCTAAAATGGTTGGCGAACAAAATGTCTGCCTTTACCCCCTACCCCATCCCCACACTCACACGTTTTTTTTTTTGTATTATTCAAATTCCCCTTCTCTCTCTCTGTCTCTCTCTCCCTCTTTCCCTCCCTCCCTCTCGCCTTCACTTCTGAGTTGATTATTAATACAATAAACGACGCAATCAGCCAAGTGCTCCCCCCCAGAAGCCGACAAGGCAAGGCAGGTCACTGATTCTGTGGCAAGGCAAGTTGAACAAGCAAGTCTCTCCGCCGACTCAGGCAGGCAAGTTGCTAGCTAGGCTGAGCTAAGTAGGAAAGGTAGGTAATAATAAAAAGAGAGTTTATTCTGGGATGGGAAAAGAGAGGAGACGGCGGGGGGGGGGGGGGGGAAGCATGCGGGAAAGTTTGTATATCGATAAATATCTTTCTTTCTTTCTAAGCCTTACACACAGACAATATAAGACGGACCGTGCAGTAAAAGACAGTTTGCACTGCCGCCGAACAAAACATTACACTCTGATAAATGTGTTTATTTATTTGCGTATTTACGACAATTCAAAGGACTTTTTTCTCTTCTTTTTTCCCCTTTACTTTGAAATTTAAAAAAGAAAGAAAGAAAAAGACACATTACGAGTATTGATTTACTCATCTCCAGGAGTTAGGCACAAGGTCAGTTTTTATCTTACTCCCACAAGTAAGATGTGACCCAAGGTCGGGTCGGGAAAGTGGGGTTTGAAAAGCCAGCGCCCGAGAGGTGAGCACTCTGACCATTAAAAATTGCCTGGGCAGTCCCGTCGGCATTCCCCGGTAGGGGCGCCTCAGGCAGTAAGCAATAAACTTACTCCTTCCCAAAGAGGGGAGACAAAGCCTGGGAGGGTGGACCTCCTAGAACTGCACAGGACAGACCCACAGACCGGCGTAAATCAAGCCCCAAAGGCCAAGACAATACCAGTCTATGGGGTGCAGTATCAATCGGAACAGATACTACACTTTGATCTTAGCCAAAAGGCCAAGAAAGCAAGAGTATTGATTTACTCCTCTCCAGGAGTTAGGCACAAGGCCAGTTTTTATCTTACTCCCACAAGTAAGATGTGACCCAAGGTCGGGTCGGGGAAGTGGGGTTTAAAAATTGCCTGGGCAGCCCCGTCGGCATTCCCCGGTAGGGGCGCCTCAGGCAGTAAGCAATAAACTTACTCCTCCCCAAAGAGGGGAGGCGAAGCCTGGGAGGGTGGACTTCCTAGAACTGCACAGGACAGACCCATAGACCGGCGTAAATCAAGCCCCGAAGGCCAAGACAATACCAGTCCATGGGGTGCAGTATCCATCGGAACAGATACTACACTTTGATCTTAGCCAACCTCCCACAAAGTAAGATGTGACACAAGGTCGGGAAAGTTGGATTAAGTGTAGAAAAAAAAAAGCAAATCTCAAATTTTAAGATTACGTACAGACACGGAGAGAGCAATGATATCTGGAAACGATTGCGACAGAGGTTTAGAATAGAGAGCAACCCCCTCTTCTCCACCTCTCTCTCTCTCTCTCTCTCTCTCTCTCTCTCTCTCTCTCTCTCTCTCTCTCTTCACATTGTTCTGGAGGTCACCGTTCAAGCCCAGATCACGGATATAGAATATTATTTTTAACCAACTGGGTACCGACCCTCCTCTTTGAAAATTGGCGCTATAAAATCTACTTTTCTAGATTACACTATTTATTTTGGTATCATAACTTATTTCAGAAGACGTGGGGAGGTAGAGCTGTGATGCGAACGATGGTAAAAAGTTACTAGGTTATATAAGCTACTCTCTTTCCTTCTCCGTTCGTTTAGCTTACTCTTTCCTTTTCATTTCTGTATAGAATGAAAATGGGAGACAGTCAAATCAATAGCTTCGTGCTACGCCCCCCCTCGAAATAAAAAAACAACAATATTTCACATAAAGGTGTGAACTCAACATTTTTCAACCAATGAAGATGATTCCCGCTCGTTTGAAACGATAAACTTAGGTGGTTTGCCAAAGATGTAGTTTTTGTAGTAAACTAGCTGATGTAGAAGTAAGTCTGATGCATTGTAACTCACTTGGAGTTCTTGCACCAGCAGTTACCAATCCTTTCTCACTAATAGCAAATGGTGCCTTTCCATGGAGTCTGAGTGACAGTAAATTTCTCAATATTCCAGTCTTTTCCATTACATTCCAGTTGTGGTCTAAATGGTGCTGTCCCCCCTCAGTCTTTTCAACATCAGAATTGATATTATCCTAATCTGATTAATTGATCAACTGTGTGTGCGGAAACACAAGCCACACTCTCAAAAATAAAACACTCGATTAGATTCTCGTGCAAACAGAGGCTCCCAATGATATATTAACAGAAAAGCGAAAATAGCGATCATGTGACGTACTTAAAAATACGTCCGTACGCTCAAAATCATTTTTGGCACCCTAAAGCAAATTCGCTGTTTGATCCGATTGCCAAATATAAAAGGATCGGAATTTCAACATTCCCTACACAGAGGGACAAGACAGTTCGGCCAGAAACAAGACAGTCTGCTAACACGATATTACACACAGCTTCCCTGCCATTCGAGGCTAGGGGAAGCGAATGATTATTCTCAACTCACTCACACAAAAGTTCACACATATTCATACACACAATACCTACTGAATTCACTCACACATCCCATCACACGCCATACACATACTGACGAGAGCAGCACACATGCAATGACAACTGAAGTCGCTCACACATCATGTTATACTGTCATATGCATGTGCACATTAACAGAAAAACAAACACATCCACTTACAACTCTTGTTGCCTTCTTCTTCGAACATTTTACAAACACGAGAACATTAAACTTTTCTAACAAAAAAATTTACTCACATAAAATAACTTTCAATCATCTTTCAATTTGTAAATATATAAATATGTTTTGTTCGTAAACATTCACGTTTTTCTTCTTTCGTTAACATTCACGTTTTTCTTCTTTCGTTAACATTCACGTTTTTCTTCTTTCGTTAACATTCACGTTTTTCTTCTTTCGTTAACATTCACGTTTTTCTTCTTTCGTTAACATTCACGTTTTTCTTCTTTCGTTAAACATTCACATTTTTCTTCTTTCGTTAACATTCACGTTTTTCTTCTTTCGTTAACATTCACGTTTTTCTTCTTTCGTTAAACATACACGTTTTTCTTCTTTCGTTAACATTCACATTTTTCTTCTTTCGTTAACATTCACGTTTTTCTTCTTTCGTTAAACATTCACATTTTTCTTCTTTCGTTAACATTCACATTTTTCTTCTTTCGTTAACATTCACGTTTTTCTTCTTTCGTTAACATTCACGTTTTTATCCTTTCGTTAACATTCACGTTTTTCTTCTTTCGTTAATATTCACGTTTTTCTTCTTTCGTTAACATTCAGGTTTTTATCCATTTCCAACATTTATAACCTTTTTAATTGCCAGCGTGGGTCTTGGCACATTTCAAAAGTGTGACCATCGTCAATACCCAATCCAAGCCAGGATCCACGCTACACATCTTTTTCTAGGCCCTTCGCAGCCACTTTCCGTGGTACAAACGAGGGGGTGGGGGTCAGCTGATAGCCGTTTTCTTACATTTCGTCAGACTTTACTTACATGCGTTCAGCTCTCTCAAGTTCGTCATAATATATTCCATTTTTGCATACGAGCTGTTCTTAGTTTTATTGCTATGGTTATTTTAACATGTTTTAAGTTGATTAGTGTTATTAAGTTGCGTGGGTTGGTTTATAGGAGGCTATGGACTGCAAGAGAAACTCCTATATTATATTGTAACAACAAAACTGTCGTCAAACAAAAGGAAAACAAAGCCCGATTATAAATAACAACGATATGTATTTATTTATGTTACCTACACCGTTACCTATGTTACCTACCTTACCTATGTTACCTACCTTACCTATGTTACCTATGTTACCTACCTTACCTATGTTACCTACCTTACCTATGTTACCTACCTTACCTATGTTACCTACTTTACCTATGTTACCTATGTTACCTACCTTACCTATGTTACCTATGTTACCTATGTTACCTACCTTACCTATGTTACCTACCTTACCTATGTTACCTACCTTACCTATGTTACCTATGTTACCTACCTTACCTATGTTACCTACTTTACCTATGTTACCCATGTTACCTACCTTACCTATGTTACCTACCTTACCTATGTTACCTACTTTACCTATGTTACCTATGTTACCTACCTTACCTATGTTACCTATGTTACCTATGTTACCTATGTTACCTACCTTACCTATGTTACCTACCTTACCTATGTTACCTATGTTACCTACCTTACCTATGTTACCTACCTTACCTATGTTACCTACACCGTTACCTACCTTACCTATGTTACCTACCTTACTTATGTTACCTATGTTACCTACCTTACCTATGTTACCTACACCGTTACCTACCTTACCTATGTTACCTACCTTACCTATGTTACCTATGTTACCTACACTGTTACCTACCTAACCTATGTTACCTACCTTACCTATGTTACCTACCTTACCTATGTTACCTACGCCGTTACCTACCTTACCTATATTACCTACCTTACCTATGTTACCTGTGTTACCTACCTTACCTATGTTACCTATGTTACCTACACCGTTACCTATGTTACCTACACCGTTACCTATGTTACCGGCCTTACTTATGTTACCTATGTTACTGTTGTGGGGTACAAATCACCCCTATTGAAGAACAAATGGAAGCAACCATCTATAATAAATACCATGGTTGCAAAGACTCAAACAGAGGACATTCCTATCATGTGAGTGTCCACGTGTGGTATCTGTTCCGATGGATACTACACCCTATAGACCGGTGTTGTCTTGGCCTTCGGGGCATGATTCCGCCGGTCTATGGGTCTGTCCTGTGCAGTTCTAGGAGGTCCACCCTCCCAGGCTTTGCCTCTCCTCTTTGAGGAGGAGTAAGTTGATAGCTTACTGCCTGAGGCGCCCCTACCGGGGAATGCCGACGGGGCTGTCCAGGCAATTTTTAATGGCTAAAGCGCTCACGTTCTCGGGCGCTGGCTTTTCAAATCCCACTTTCCGACCTTGTGTCACATACTCCTATAGTGGGTAGGTGTTAAATATCGAGGACATTCCTATTCATGTTTTACCGCATGGTAGGAATCCGGTCATCTCCTACCACATTTAGTGGCGTTACTGTATTGCTATGAATAAATACATTGTATATTTTAACCTGTCACAATTTGTGGTTGTTATCTTTGTGACCCCTAGCACGGGTCTACAACACTGGCGACGAGAAATTTAGTAAAGAACATACGTGAGGATTTTGATTTTATACCAGTCACGAATACTGGCTACCAGGATTACTCAAGAAAGTTACGGGATCATTCGACAAAAAACTGAATAACGAAGATTCGGGCAAGGATTTACTTGAAAAAAAAAAAAAGTCAAACAACAAAAGACGTCGTCAAAAAAGTCTTATCTTGCTGTTGGAAAAAAAGCCACAAGAAGCCTAAACTACGAGTTAAAACGGAACTTATAAATGGCGTGGATTTACGACAACTGAAAAAAAAACAACAAAAAAACGACTCAAAGTTTCAGTAAGTACAAAAAAAAATTGTTCGTTCTAAAAAGATTGTCTTAAAAAGGCATTAGCATTGAAAAACAAAATTAAAAAGTTACGTCGGATTTTTCCGATTAAAATAAATTTTTCTCTGACTGACTGGCACGTTGAAAAAAAAAACACTTTCGACAAGCAGGTACGGCATAACACTTTGTGTTAATGAGAAAATATGATATTCTGTTACGCACTTAAAACGGAAATTATGGCCAATATTTAAATAAATGCTATGAACTCGTTTTTTTTTCACAAAAAAAACAAACTAATTCTTTGTAAAAGAAAAAAAAAAGTGTACGTTCAACAAAGATTTGAACTAAATACTTACACGTTACGAAAAGAAAATTGAAGAAAAAAAAAAAAAAGGTCAAACTTTTTTCTGTATAAACACAAACGCTAAATTATTTTCTAGTGGAAAATTGCCACACAAGGAAAAAATAAATTAAGGAAATACTCGTCAATATAACCAGATACAAAAATTGTAAAAGTTTTTTTTTTGTAGAGTTGGTACTATAGAAAAAGAATTGGTTTGTTTCTGAAAACGCTTTTTTGTCATAAAAAAAAAAAAAAATGGAGGATTTTTCAAAACAGATTTTGGAAATTATAAAACTTCAACAAAATAAACGATTAGAACTTGAAAAAAGGTTTCGAGAAGAACAATTGATAGTACAGAAACAAAATGACGAGAAGCAGTTAAGTTTAATGAAATACTTTGAGGAAAAACAGGGAAGAGAAAGAAAAGAAATGATGAAATACGCCGCGGAAGAAAAGAAAGAAATGAACGAACAAATATTGGAATTGAAAAAATTACATTTAGAGCATCAAAACCAATCAGATAAAAAAATGGATTTGTTAACGCAAGTTTTAATGAATAAGGACAACGGACAGGAAAACAGTACGGTTTTTTCGCAAAATGCGATCTGGTCAGCCATTGATACATTTCGCTATGCTCCTGAGGAAGACCTAACGTTTGAAGTATACTTCAGAAGATTTGAAGACTTATTCAAGATTGATTGTGGTTCATGGACGGATCAAAAGAAGGTTCGTTTATTACTACGGAAGTTGGGTGCATCCGAACATAACAAATTCGTGGATTATATTTTGCCAAGAAAAACCAACGAATTGTCGTTTGACGAGGCAGTCAAACTGTTAATGGAGTTATACTGTCCAAAGACGAGCCTTTTCCATAAAAGATGGAAATGTATGAATATTACACATAAGGAAAATCAGGATTATACGACTTTTGCGTCTATAGTTAATAAAAACTGTGACGACTTCAAGTTGTCATCATTAACGGCAGATAATTTTAGATGCCTAATATTCACACAAGGTTTGATAGCCACAAAAGACGCCGATATAAGACGTCGTGCTCTAAATAAACTGGAATTAGAACCTGATTTAACGCTTCAGAAACTGGCTGAAGATTGTCAACGGTTCGTGGCAGTGAAACAAGATTCCCGAAACATAGAGGAAGCCGGTATCGCTCACATTAAAAAGATACGCTCCAAAAATAAAGGACACTCACCCGCCAGCTATTACCAACCAAGAGGCAAAAAGAACCCTTCACAAAATTATCAGGATAGACAAAAGCCTAGGACCCCTTGTAGTAAATGTGGAGGACCTCATGGGTACAATGCATGTTGGTACCATAAGAAAATAACGTGTGACCTATGCAAACGAGCAGGGCACAAGGCCTCATATTGCAGAGCAAAAGTAGGAAAAAAGAACTACATAAAAACTGCAAAAAGGGACCCTTCACCAACAGAGAACATAAGGAAATATGTTACGGTGAGAATCGGAAATAGAGAAGTAAATCTGCAACTCGATTCAGGGTCGGATATATCGATTATAAATGTTCACACGTGGAAGAAATTAGGTAAGCCCACGATGATGAAGACGAATAAAATCGCAAGATCGGTAACTGGTGAAAAGATACATTTTGAAGGTGAATTAATTATTAATGTTTCACTAAAAAGAAAGACAAAAAAGTTAAAAGTATTCGTTCTTAGGAACACATCAAATTTATTTGGATCTGACTGGATCCAAGAATTTGAATTATGGGACTCGCCAATGAGTGATTTTTGTCAAAAAATCGAAAATTTAACGGCCGAAGCCGACAAACTAAAAAAGGATCTAAAAACATCTTTTCCAAGTGTTTTTTCTGAAAAGCTTGGATGCTGCACGAAAATAAAAGCGAGATTCGAATTGCTGGATGAAGCAAAACCAATATTCAAAAAACCACGTAGCGTACCGTTCGCTTCAAGAGAAAAAATTGAAGAAGAATTGGAAAGACTAGTTAACACAGGGATTTTGACCCATATTAACTGTAGTGAGTGGGCAGCCCCCACCGTATACATAAAAAAAAAATCAAAAGAAATCAGAGTATGCGCAGATTTCTCTACTGGATTGAATGCATCGCTCAAGGACCACCACTATCCGTTACCAAACCCAGAGGAAGTATTCGCTAAGTTAAATGGCGGAAAAATCTTTTCCAAAATAGACTTAAGCGAGGCGTATCTACAGATACCAGTAGAAGACGATAGTTCAAAACTTTTGTGTATCTCAACACACATAGGTCTTTTTAAATTCAATAGATTATCATTTGGGATAAAAGTAGCACCTGCTATTTTCCAACAGATAATTGACACTTTGCTAAGCGGTTTGGATTTTTCAATAGGCTATCTGGACGATATTCTCATACGTAGTCAAAATGTTGAACAACATAGAGATCATGTATTTCAAGTGTTTGACAGAATAAAAGAATACGGCTTCACTTTGAAGGAGGCAAAATGTGAATTTTTTTTGGAACAAATAAAATACCTGGGTCATATATTAAATAAGGACGGGAGAAAACCCGACCCGGATAGGTCCACAGCAATAAAAGACATGCCAGAGCCTCAAAATGTAACTACATTGCAAAGTTTTTTAGGGCTCGTTAACTATTATCAAACTTTTATTAAGAATATGCATAAATTGCGCGCGCCTTTGAATGAACTATTAAAAAAGGACAAAAAATGGAACTGGACGCCAGAGTGCCAGTCGGCATTTAAGCAGTTAAAAGATGTACTAACATCAGATTTATTTCTGATTCATTTCAATCCAGAACAAGAGATTATTGTCGCAACCGACGCAAGTGCTTATGGAATAGGGGCATGCATTCTACATAAAATGCCAGATGGGTCCACTAAACCGATCGCCCATGCGTCGAGAACCTTACTGCCAGCCGAGAAGAATTATTCCCAAATTGAGAAGGAAGCACTGGGGATCATATTCGGAGTTACAAAATTCCACCGTTTTTTACATGGTCGAAAATTCAAACTACAAACTGATCACAAGCCGCTTATAACCATTTTCGGTTCAAAAAAAGGGATACCAACTTACTCAGCCAACAGACTGCAAAGATGGGCGACCATCCTGCTAAATTACGATTTCAGTATGGAATTTCTTGCATCTGCGAAGTTAGGTCACGCTGACGGATTGTCGCGATTAATCCCGAAATCAAGGGAACCGCTGGAGGACACAGTAATAGCGTCACTACAAAGTGAAAAGGACTATACACAAATACTGTGCAATACGATCAGGGAATTACCAGTGACTTTGAAAGATATAATAAGGGAGGCTGAAGAAGATAGTTTCATCAAAGAAACGAAACAAAAAATGCAATCAGATGAATCGGCGGCGGAAGTTTATTCTATGTGCAATGAGGTACTGTTGTACCGAGAAAGGGTGGTAATCCCAGCCACGCTGAGGAAAAAAATTTTAAAGGATTTTCATACGGGGCACCCTGGGGCTACTAGAATGAAGAGCCTCATGAGGTCCTACGTTTACTGGAAGAGCATGGACACTGATATTGAAGACATGGTAAAGTCGTGTAAGGGATGCGCATTGGCTGCAAAAGCGCCCCCAATACAATTTAGCCCGTGGCCTAAAGCTGACCATCCATGGTCAAGGATACACGTGGACTTTGCAGGTCCATTGGAGGGAAACTATTACTTAATAGTTGTTGATAGCTTTTCAAAATGGCCTGAGGTACTTAGATGCAAGAGTCCAACGACGGATTTTACAATCAGTGCTCTTCACGAATTGTATGCTAGGTTTGGTGTGGTCGATTGTTTGGTGTCGGACAATGGCACGCAATTCACGTCAGCAGATTTTTAAAGTTTCTGCGAGGATTTCCAGGTCAACCACATAACAATGCCAACCTATCATCCTCGATCGAACAGTCAGGCAGAGAGGTTCGTGGACACGCTAAAAAGAGCCCTGAAAAAAGCTAAAGGAACGCCCTCAGGAAAGGCGTTACAACAGTTTTTACAGGTGTACCGAATTACGCCAAATGAAAGCGCTCCATCAAAGATGTCGCCGGCAGAGTTAATGTTTGCGAGGAAAATTAGGCCGGTCTTCGAGAAACTTTTGCCTAAACAGGTAAAACCGCCGAATACTACAGTTCCTAAAAAGATGTATTTACCTGGGGGAAAAGGTATTTTTCCAGGTACATAAAAATAATAGTATGATGTGGGAACTAGGAAAGGTCAAGCAGAGGATCGGGCGGATGGTTTACATAATCGAAGGTCCAAAATTCACTCACAAGAAGCATTTGAACCAAATTCGGAAACGTGTCACTGATGACGACAGACAACCTCCTGTTGAACAAGAAGTAATGGACCATATATATGACACGTTCGACCTGGTAACACCACAAGCAACCGAACAACGCCGGTCTTCCAGAAAAAGAAAAAGGATCGATCCCATAGAGATCAATCCCAGGAAAAAGAGCTATACGATCATTCCAGGGGAATGAAAAGCTCGGGAGGGGGGTGTTGTGGGGTACAAATCACCCCTATTGAAGAACAAATGGAAGCAACCATCTATAATAAATACCATGGTTGCAAAGACTCAAACAGAGGACATTCCTATTCATGTTTTACCGCATGGTAGGAATCCGGTCATCTCCTACCACATTTAGTGGCGTTACTGTATTGCTATGAATAAATACATTGTATATTTTAACCTGTCACAATTTGTGGTTGTTATCTTTGTGACCCCTAGCACGGGTCTACAACAGTTACCTACCTTACCTATGTTACCTATGTTACCTACCTTACCTATGTTACCTATTTTACCTACCTTACCTATGTTACCTATGTTACCTACCTTACCTATGTTACCTATTTTACCTACACTGTTACCTACCTAACCTATGTTACCTACCTTACCTATGTTACCTACCTTACCTATGTTACCTATGTTACCTTAACCGTTAGAACAGTGTCAGAGTAAAGAAAGAAATTAAGTAATAAAGTTCGATAGGCTGCCGAAAGTCTTCTTAGAGCAATATATCTTCAGTGAAGATAGCTTTGCTCGGTGTCGGTGACGGAGAAAAGAGAGAAAAACGTCTTTCTTCATTGGTGTCAGAAAGTTATCTGGTACTGCTCTCAAAATCCCAAGCGGTCTGAAAGTAGTCCTTCAAGGATCAGTTCAAATTAGTACACCCTGGAAGCTGATTGGTCCTCATGTAACCAAATTACTGCACAGGGGCATCCCTCCACGGGAGGAAATAAATATTAATGCTTATGACTGCTACATCACCCCCTGCTTAGGCGGAAAGCCAACAGAGAAAAGGATAGTCTTTTAGTAAGTGTAGCAGTTGTAAAGAACAAAAAGGAAAGACAAATATGTGAATTCAGTTTAAAAAGAGTAAACGCATTCTCACGTTACACAATTATTCGAATGCCATTGATTTTCAAACAGACTACCTCTTTTTCCTGTTACACACTTTACCTTTGTAACACAAAAAATAAATATGCTGTTACATTTTCTGTTACGAAGCATGCGCTCGAGAGAATAGTAAAAAAAAAAACGGGTCAACACGATACCATTACTGAACGCACATGCGGAAAATATTCTCATCGCTCGCGTGACGATTTCCTTGGCAACTAGTTCGAATAACATTGTCGACAAGACCATTTTAAAAGAAAACTCGTCACAGACGACCAGCAACGACCGATAAAAACTCTTAACTGAAGATGGTTCGAATAACATTGTCGACAAGACAATTTTAAAAGAAAACTCGTCACAGACGACCAGCAACGACCGATAAAAACTCTTAACTGAAGATGGTTCGAATAACATTGTCGACAAGACAATTTTAAAAGAAAACTCGTCACAGACGACCAGCAACGACCGATAAAAACTCTTAACTGAAGATGGTTCGAATAACATTGTCGACAAGACCATTTTAAAAGAAAACTCGTCACAGACGACCAGCAACTACTGATAAAAACTCTTCATCAGAGTTAGTTCAAAACCAACATATTATCAACAACACAATATCAAATTCATCACAGACGATCAGCAAAAAGACACATCAACCTAACAACTTCAGATTTTTATGGAACAATTCAAATTTTAAGAAATTGTCTGCAGCAATTCTAACAATATAAATTTGAATACGGCCAACTTATTTCCACTTCATATTTCGTCACCAGACGACACAAAAATTTAGATTTACAAAACAACCGTCACTGATTCAGAAAAGAAAAACTTTCTTTTATTTTGATAAACTTTTTTTCGATTTTCCACCGAAAACCGATTCAGGGGAGGTTATTTGTAGCAGTTATAATCATTACGGCAACAACAGTAGCAGCAGCTGTCGCCGTTAACGATGTTTGAAATATCTGTTTACCCAGATTGGAACAAACACATAATTACGATTGGGATTTAATCAATCAGGCACAATCTCTTATGTGAGCTGAGAACTAGTTCCCAAAGATTATTTAAGGGAGTGCATCGGCACTGTTAGCTCTCTTTAGCTGTGAGAAGGCCCCTACTGTGTAACTAACAGAGCTTTAGGGAGCCCTCCAAAAAAGGCCCCTACTGTGTAACTAACAGAGCTTTAGGGAGCCCTCCAAAAAGGAGCACGCTCCTTTTTGCTGGAGCGAAGGAGAAGAGGGCTCATTTTATGTTCAGCAGGAGTGGAGCTGGAGCAACTCCATTTGGGACTAAAGAGCGGTGGTTTTATCGCTCCACGCTCCTTGCTCCAAAATTATTTGATTTTTTTTTTAAACATTAGTTTTTTTATTCAGCGTTTATGAAAGAAGGTACATTTTCATTATGGAGCGCTAAAAAAGAGCTGCTCCTTTTTTATAGGAGTTTGAGCTGGAGTGGCTCCTTTTTGAAAATGGGGAGCGTGCGAGGAGCCAGCTCCAATTTTGGGCGTTGGAGCAGAAGCGGGAGCAGCTCCAAAAGTAGTAGAGCGCGTAAAGCCCTGGTAACTAACCTATGTCGCTCAGTTCGACCACTAAATTCCTCTCTTGAAATGCAAATTAAACTCGCCGTTAGTGACAGGAAATCAACATCGACAAAAAGGCTTCATTAACCAAGAAGGCGACCTGCCGCACGTAGACCTATTCTCAATACCATTTCAACGCACACTTACTTACAAACCAGATATGAACTCTGCCAGCTTTTAAACTAAATCCTACCTACATACGAACCTTTAAGAACATTCTCCTTTTATGAACTCTTCTTCGTTCCCTACAAACAGGACATTTATCCTTCATATTATAGACTCTCAGGCCCTTTTCCTTGTTCAGACTCATGGACTTATCCTCTATTACTAACGCCTCGTCTATTATTACATGTTTGACGAAGATGACCAATAAAGTCGATATAAATGTTAGAATGGGACTCTGTCTTTTATTCTACAAGTTTCCGCACTGTAGGATCATCCTTAATGTACCAGTTGTTTTGTTGTGGTTTGTACAGTGTTAATCCTTCCTCTTGGCGGGACTGACTGCAATTTGAGATCTTGTCAGTTCGACAGCAGAACAGTAAATGAAGTAGAAATGTCTTCTCAACCATCAAATTCTTTCTCTCTTCTATAAAAGTAGTTGTTGATAAGTAAAAGTTTGAAGCAACGTTGGATTGCCTCAAGTATCTATTCTTCCTGATCTTCATTAACGATCTTCAAAATCATATTTTCCATGTACTAATAAGTCACTGCTTATCAAGGCCCAAAGGCCACTCGAGGATGAGTTTGTCAGATGGACGATGAGACAACATCTTAAGGATTGATAACTATGTTTGAAACTGGGCAGAATTTTACTATTTAAGAGGACGGCTCAACAAGAATTTGTTAACATTGGACTTGAAAACGACTATGTTATAGTCAGCTGGGAAGCAGTCCCATGATATTGTGTTTCATAGACGGGTAGTTCTTGGAAAGAAACTTTGCTCATGGAATTTCCATTTAGTTTTAGGTACACAGAGGAAGAAAGGAAAATTATTTACAGCGGTTGTAGCTAGACGAGTTTTTGCTGCGAATGTTTTGCGTGGAGGGGGGGGGGCCATAGATTAGGGTTCAGTCGAGCACCTACCATGAAATTAACGATAGAGTAGAGAAAGACTAGCAACATCTCTTCTGTGAGAGAGTGACTGTAGGGAAGAGAAGAGGACATTCCCCACTAGATTTCGAAGTCGGTTTTGGACTCTGTCAAGGCAGGAAAGGGTGCTCTGAGCGGCACCTCCCCAGATGTGGCAACAGTACTCCATCTTAGCACGTATTTGGCTCTTATACAGGTAGAGGATTGCGTCAGGAGTGAGACATCTTCTCGAGCAGTAGAATGATCCAACCATTTTCCCAGCAACCTTAGCAACAAATTTGATGTAAGTTTTCCATTTCACGTCTAAAGTGAAGGTCAGTCCTAGAAGTTTAGCAAAGCAGGGGGCTTCTTCAAGGAGAGAGTCATTCATTTCAATTGAGCAAAGTGAGGATCCGAGCATTAGTGGTGAAAAAACAGAAGCTTGGTTTAAGACGCATTAAAAGTTACCAGCCTCCTTTTTTCTCATTGCACGACATGTTCCAAGTCGGAAGAGAGAGAATCAGAAAGATCTTGAATCATTAATGCTCTTCAAAGTTTTGGCTATAGATGGTGGTGTCATCTGAATAAATGTACACGAATGATCTTAGAATGTGATTTGGGAGATCATTGAGGAAGATCAGGAAGAGGGTTGAGCCCAGAATGGATCCTTGAGGCACGCCAGTGTTGATACTATGTGATTCAGAGTTCTGCCCATCAACAACTACTTTTATAAACCTATCAGAGAGGAAGGATTTTATGGTTGGGAAGAAAACATTTCCAGATATTCCATAGCTAGTAAGCTTGTGGAGCAAACCTTTGTGTCGAACCCTATCAAAGGGCTTTGATATATCAAGAGCTATTGCTTTAGAAACGAAGCCCCTATCAATTCACTGATCATGTGTGATATTACACTCAGCACATCAGCTGTTGATCTTGCAGGACGAAATCCATATTTCTTGTAACTGAGTAGATTGCTTTTGCTGAGGTGATTGACAACTTCTTGATTTATCACAGATTCAAACAACTTACTTATGATGCACAGGAGACTGATTGGTCTGTACTGAGATGCAGAAGATCGATCTTCAGTATTTTAAAATATTGGGCAGACTGACAAAGTTTTCAAAGGTGATGGAAATCATTTCTTCTTTAAGCCACGATTGAACAGCTTTGTAAGAATAGGAGCTAGTTCCGGTTGTAGCTTTTTAAGCATTATGATTGGAATGTTGTCAGGACCAGTTGCTTTGCTAGCATCAACGTTCTTGATAAGTTTGGCAACATCCCGGACAGATATATGGATGTTGCTCAGAGGGAAATTCAGAAGGGAGGCGGTGCTGATTGCAAAGGATGGAATTTGATGCAACGTTCTTTGCAAAACGCTTAGCTTTGTCGGATACTGAGGAAATCACCGCTGGTCCATTGATAATGGTTGGAATAGAGGTCGTCTGCTCAGCCACTCTAGATTTAATGGATTGGCCATTTTTTTTCATTTTTTTATCATAGTTCACCCCAAACAAGGCAGGCCGCCACTGTAGACGTAAGGGGCTACTGAGAAAAAAGGGTGAAGGTTTGGGGGGGGGGGGAGGGGGGGTCAACCTAAATTAGGAGCTGTGCAGCGAGATGTCTGTTTACATTAGTTTTAAATTTCTTCATGTCAGAAAGCAGGGAGCAGGGAGAGAGTTCCAGAGTCCAGCAGCACGAGGAAAGAAGCTTTTGGAGTAGAAAGCTCTTCGGCATCTGAAGACCTCCACAGTGTATGGATGGGATTTGGCAGATTGTCGGGTTAGTCTAGTGAATTTACGTTGTGGGAGTACCAGAGCAGCAAGCTCATCAGAGTACAATCCATTGAAGTACTTGTAAAACAGGTACAAGGAAGCAACATTGCGGCGATGGGACAGAGGCTGGAGCTTGGGGGATAGTGAAGGATTTATCAAGTTGTCAACTCTTTTTTGGACCTTGTCTAAGAGGGAGAAACTAGCGGATGATGCACCAGCCCAGATGTGGCAACAATACTCCATGCATGGGTGAATGGTGGCTTTGTAGAGATATAGAATAATGTCAGATGTGAGAAGTTTACTGGCACGGTAGAGGGAGCCCACCTTCTTTGCAGTAGCCCTGGCAATGTTTTCAATGTATTTATTCCAATTCATATTATATGTGAAAGTTAGGCCGAGGAGTTTGAATGATGAACTCTCAGGCAGGGTGCTATTCGCCATGACAATCGGTGGTTGAAGAGGTTTCTTGTAGTTATTAAAGGAAAGTAGCTTTGTAAAAGTTACCATCCATTTTTGACCCATAGGATTCTTTCGTGTTTTCTATAACTCTTTTGCAGTTCTAAAGGCGACTTAAAGCAATTGAAATAGCGAATTTCTGTGAGCAATGGCGGTGGCACATTCAGGGTGGAGCTCTCCACTTGAACTTATTTGTATTTGTTTCCTTTTTCAGATGTTGACTGGCTTTGACGATACGTCTTGAGACACGCGTTCTCCTTGATCTTCTTGTCAAACAGCTGGCTGTTTGATTTCTGTTGGAATTTCTTGGAGGGTATGAAGCTCTCAATACCAACGATTAACCAATCAGTTATATCGTATGTGATACTGGACATATAGTTTTCCAAAATGGAATTCAGAGCAATTTCTGATATGAAAGATCTGCGACTGTCCTAGTCAGCCCTTGAGTATCGATACACTCTGAGATAGAAAAAGACATCAGAAGTCTTATTGCATTTTGTTTTGATCTTAATTGAAACAACTGATTTATCGGAAGATTCAAGCAGAGACAGAACAGTGGATGAGCAGGAAAAGGTTAAGAAGACTTGCAAAATGTCCGTCAGTATCGGGTACACGAGTAGGTTTGTCAACGATCTGTGTTAGAATATAAACAAAGGAAAAATCGTGACAAAATCTCCCTTCGTCATTAGTCTTGTTTCAGTCGATCAGCCATTCAACATTGTGAACATTAAAGTCACCACAGACATGATGCTGGCAGAAGGGTAAACAGACAATTTTCTCAGAGATAATCTCAAAGAGAGTAATTCCATCATTGTGCGGATGATAGAGGGAAAAGATTAATGTGATGCTGTAAGGGCTACACGGAAACACATATAGGGCAATTTAGGGTCCTCTTTGGAGATATTCCTACCACATTGAAAGCCGTCCCAGTACTTATCCAGATTAAGACCCAAGCTAACCCTAACGCGAACCCTAACCGTAACACTAACCCTTACCGACGCCAAGTCGATTTTAGCTTGGGTCCTAATCTGTATAAGTACCGCCCTTCCTAATATAGACACAGATTTCATGTCGATGGCGATCACTGAAAAAAAATTGTGCAACCATTCTACCGTTTCAGAAAGTATCTGATGTTAAGAGTCAGATATTTCCTAAGATGGAATACTGCTGCCACATCCATGAACAGAGTTTCTTACCAAGAACTTCCCATCTGTGAAACACAATACCACAGGACTGCTTTCTTGAAGACAACAACATGGTCGTCTTCTAAGTCCAATGTCAACAAATACTTGTCGAGCCGTCCTCTTAAACAATCAAATTCTGCCCATCCCATTCGTTCTTTCAAATCCTCTCATAGTATTGTTCTTCATCCAACTGACAATCTCAGTAATCCTTATCCTCGAGTGGCTTTTGTCCTTGGTAAGTGGTGACTCATTAGGATAAAAAAAGTGTTTATGCGCAACTTCACCATCCACATCGAGCAACCAAATATGTGCGTGGCAAGAAATTTCGATGAAATTGTCTATAAGAGCCCAAACAAACTGATGGCTAAGCAGATCATTACAGCAACTACGATGAGCCGCATCATCAGCAGCAGCATCAGCAGCAGCACCACTATCATCAGCAGCAGCATCATCATCAGCAGCAGCAGCAGCATCACCAGCATCAGCAATAATAGCATCAGCATGTCTAACATCTTTACTTTAATGAACAATGCATGCACTTGCTATCATAACACAGTCCAACACATCTCTTTTATAACCTCAATAAAATATTGTTATTCTTTACAACCGCTGTTTATCATATTTCATTTGTAGTTATGTTGGTTGGTTTCTGCAATCAACGACTATCCTTAATATTTACGCTGTTTTTATCACTGCCCTTCTTCCCTTTGATTTCAATTTCTCCTTGTATCTTTTCCAGGTATTTTTGGACCGTTTCATAATGCTCCTACAATTATCGGTATTATAATGATTTTCTTCATGTTCAATATTCCTTTCAGTTGTTTGACAAGTTCGATGTATTTGCTTACTTTTTACTCACTACTAAGAGTTGTCACACGAATCGTAACAAGTGATCGATCACTGGTAAAAACAAGTGGTGGTACCTGAAGTCTGAATGATAACAAGTCTCCGCAGCTTTTCTCCATTTGAGCAGAGAAACTGAATTGCTACTAACGCCTACACAAAACAACACGATCAGAATGCATTATATAAAAGCCAAGATAGGCAAGACCCAGGAAAATAGTAAATGTAGACACTGTGGACAGAGAAATGAAACAGTAAACCACATTGTAAGTGAATGCAGCAAACTCGCTCAAAAGGAATATAAAATCGGACATGTCTGGGTTGAAGAAGTCAGTCCACTGGGAACTATGCAAACGACTGCACTTTGAAGATGCAGAAAAATGATGATGATGATGATGATGATGATGATGATGATGATGATGATGATGATGATGATGATGATGATGATGATGATGATGATGATGATGATGATGATGATGATGCGTTAAGAAAGTCAGTCCACTGGGAACTATGCCAACGACTGCACTTTGAACGTACAGAAAAATGATACGGACACAAACTGGTTTCAATATTGAGAAATGAAAGGCATAAAATCGTCTGTGACATGGAAAAACCAACGGACAAAATCATCCAAGTGTTTTTGTCCGTAACATTGAAAATATTCCAATCTAATAAGATTACATTTATCACTGATGCACAAAAAATCTCTCATTAATCTTTACATGGAACTCTAACCCTGAACCCAAACCCTAACCCTCGGAAATTGATTCACGATAGGAGAGCTAAAGACGTTGATAACAATTTAGACAGAAACAGTCGAATTGACTCGTGATATCTTTTCAGTACATTTTGGATGCCATTTCGAACTTCTTAAAGAATTTGCAATTACGGAATTTTCCATGACTCAAAAAATATTTGCACAAAATTTCCCGGAACCAAAATAATTCCGTGTATAGTGTGAGACCATATTTGTGATTTATCCGAAATAGGAATGAGCCACGCAAGGAAAAACAAGAACATAAATCGTTTAGATGCATCCAGTCAATTGATGCGTCTAACGATGAAAATGCTATTTAAAAGTGAAGCGTGACAAACCAACAGACAGATCCTCTTATTGGAATGCTTGGGTGCGTCTAAAATGAGATGCGTCCCTTCAATCTTTTTGGTGATGAAAATGCCATTTCAAACTTAAATGTGACAGACAAACGAAGATGATATGTCAGCGGTAAGCGTGACAAACCAACAGCTGGACAAGGGCTCTTAGGGGCTTCCCGTCTGTGGAACACATTACCACAGCACTGCTTCCCTGCAGATTACAACAAATCCAATATCAACAAATATTTGTCATAAACCGTCCCCATCTGTAATGAAAGTTTAAGATCTGAGATACTGATTAGAACTTGGTAAATTCGGAGCCTTCGATCATGAGAAGTATGCTAATTAACCCTAACCCTAATTACATATGCTAATTAACCCTAACCCTAATTACATATGCTAATTAACCCTAACCCTAATTACATATGCTAATTAACCCTAACCCTAATTACATATGCTAATTAACCCTAACCCTAATTACATATGCTAATTAACCCTAACCCTAATTACATATGCTAATTAACCCTAACCTTAATTACATATGCTAATTAACCCTAACCTTAATTACATATGCTAATTAACCCTAACCCTAATTACATATGCTAATTACATATTATCAAAAATCCAGGAGACATTTCGTTTTATGAACCCAAAGATTTTTGGCAAACGGAGTTAACTTTTCGACGCATGTTGGCAATGCCATAATTTAACCAGAACTTGCCATCGTTGGAACATTACCATGGGACTGCTTCCCTACAGATTACAATATGGTCGTCTTTAAATCCAATTCAATGTCAACAAATACTTGTTATAAACCATTCTTATAAGTAATGAAACTTAGTTCATTCCGTTAATCATTTTCAATCCTCTCATAATATTCTTCATCTTTCAACTGAAAATCCATCCATCTCATAGCCCTTATTCTTGATAAGTGATGATTCATTAGTAAAAAAAAAAACCTTCCTAACTCCCGGAAAAAGTAGTGGTAATCTACGATATCATTTATCACTGAATGTCGTTGTCGTCGTCGTCATCGTCATCGTCATTGTCATCGTCATCGTCATCGTCATTGTCATCGTCATCGTCATCGTCATCGTCATCATGATGTTAAGGCCTGTTTTACATGCTGGCATGTGTTGGAAGGCTTTTAGAAACTGATCTCCAAATTAACGTATCTCTGGCCAGATCTTTATTTATCCCTCTTTCTCTTAAGTCCATTCTTATCACTTCCTCCCATCTTTTCCTTAGCCTTCCCCTGTGAACTGACCTTGCTACCTCAACTGTTCTACATCTACTAACCCCAAAACTCTCATTCATTCTTTCAATATGGCGAAACCAACAAAGTCGCTTGTTCTGCACACATCTCCCTATACTGTCCAGATTTAATCTTCCTCTGAGGTCATCAGATCTAGGGCTGTTTTTAAGATTCACATTACATATCCATCATACGCAACGCATGTCCTCAACCCTCACTGGCCGGGTTTCACTTCCATACGTCACCACACTGCATACACATGCCAGATAGAATATTTCCTTATTCGACAGTGATAGCACTCTACTGGTTAGTAATGGCAGAAGTTTCCTTCATTAACCCTTATTATCGAGTGGCTTTTGGCCTTGATAAGTGGTGACTCATTGTGTCTATTCAAAGTACGTGTTTAACAATGAAAATACTATTTCAAACTCCAGGCGAACTGACAGACAGAGCCTCTTATTGAAATACAGGGACACATCTATATACAAAAACAAAAAAGGAACTTAATCAAGTTGGCAAGCAATAAATTTAATTTTGACATTCTTACTATAATGGATATTTTGTGTGTCTGTGTATTTGCGACCAATAAATGACAGTTAATTTTGTTTAGAAGTTAAGTGTGGGAATAGATCCAGTTGCGGAACTGATTGGTGGTAAGGCTTGGGCCCTGTATGAGGGCGAGAAAAGTTCTCACATCTGCCAAGATCCTATACCTTCATAAAGTCACCATTCGCCCGTGCATGGAGTATTGTTGACACATCTGGGCTTGTGCAACAATCACTAACCTCCTCCTCCTCCCCTCCTCCTCTTCTTGGACAGGGTGCAAAAACAAATTTCTATTCTAATAAGTTCTGCACTGTGTCTGGCAAGCTCCAGCCCCTTTCGCATTGCCGCAATGTTGCATTGTTTTGTGATTGTTTTACAAGTACTTCCAGCCGTTGATCTGGGACGCCACTTGTTCCGACTCCTTTTCACCAGCAAGGATTGCGGAATCCGCGGTGAAGCTCTGCTCGCCGAAACAAGGAAGAGCGGAAAATACAGCTCGCTCACTGACCGTTTCGTCTTCTAACCAATTTCAGTGGAAGCCCCGTGAGTCAGCCTGGTTGTTCCAACGCATCTCCCTGGCTATCGTTCGTGGCAACGCTATGTCAGTAACGGCGGCGTCACTTCCATTCTAATCGTCATCTGTTGACTCTCTCTTTCTTTCTCTCCCCCTCTCTATCTACCTATGTCTGTATCTGTCTCTTTGCTTCTCTTTCTTTCTCTCCCCCTCTCTATCTACCTATGTCTGTATCTGTCTCTTTGCTTCTCTTTCTTTCTCTCCCCCTCTCTATCTACCTATGTCTGTATCTGTCTCTTTGCTTCTCTTTCTTTCTCTCCCCCTCTCTATCTACCTATGTCTGTATCTGTCTCTTTGCTTCTCTTTCTTTCTCTCCCCCTCTCTATCTACCTATGTCTGTATCTGTCTCTTTGCTTCCCTTTCTTTCTCTCCCCCTCTCTATCTACCTATGTCTGTATCTGTCTCTTTGCTTCTCTTTCTCTCACATTATTGTTTTATAAATAATATGTGTTGTGTATCTATTATTAAAAAACGAAAAGAAAGGACATCATTATTATAATAATATATGTTGTGTACCAGAAAATACGAAAATACTTTAAAACAGTTTTAGAACTTTATGATTATACTTTTTAAATGAAGAAAAAAGTTACTTATATATTTTTTTTTTAAAGTTACTTATATATATATATTTTTTTAAAGTCATATCCCAGTACTTCCACTGAATGTGCTCCGATGAACTTACTGCAGTTGCATCCCCTCAACATAAATATCCCCGATCCACCTGACTCGCAGCAAAATAGGTCCTTAGATACTGAAAGATTTTCTCCTCTAATAGCTTCTTGCCTCGGCCCGCCTGCCTTTAGAATTCTGTCCCTGCTCCCTGTTTCCCCGACCCGTACAGAAATTTAAATGTAATGTGAACAAACATCTTGCTGCCCAACTCTCCACCCAGATTTCCTCCCACTATAAATCTGGCCCCTATCACAATAGCCCCTTATGCTTCAGTGGCAATATACTTTGGGGTGAAAAAAAGTAAAAAAAAAAAAAAATGATAGAATCTTGATTGGGTAGTTTAGACATGTGGTATAGAAAGGATTTGAAGTTAAGTTGCTGCTAGAATTTGGGATTAGCGAGACAAAATTAAAGGTTCAGAGAGATATGATCACTTTGAACCTCTGTGGAGATGATTTAACTAGAAACAACGTCTAGATAAGGAAATGGAGCCTCATTTGTATAGGTATAGGGTGATCCCCCCCCCCTTCCAAGAAAAAAAATTAGACGCATGGAATCATTAATAAAATTCACAATCCTTTCTGCAATCCAGCCATATATATATATATATATATATATATATATATATATATATATATATATACCAAAGGTACTAAAGCTTTTTTTTTTTTTTTTTGATGCAACCTTAATTCCTATATAATTTTATTTCTAGCTACCATATCGTAGAATGGTTCGTAGGTTTAGTGTTTAGATAGTATTTTATTATTATTATTATTATTATTATTATTATTATTATTATTATTATTATTACTAGTATTACTATTGTTATAAACAATTTTATTTGATATGCAAATTACCATATCACACGGTAGTCTTAAGGGTAGTATATTATTATTATTATTATTATTATTATTATTATTATTTTATTTATTTATGTATATATAAGTAACATTTTGAACTGAATTATTTCGACACTTGATTATTGGGGAAATGGTAGTTTTATATGTACCATTGGAGAGCCATGCATATAACTGTCCTGTTTTTAAATCTCCGAAACAGTTACATGGTAAACAGCTGAAGATCCCCGTGTTAATATTAGATGCTTACGTTAAGGTCTCCTGTTTTTGTTTCACTGTTAGATACTTAATCCCCCTTTTTATTTTATTTACTTACTATTATATATTATTTATTTATGAATTTTCCAACAAATGTTAAGTCTACACTATTTTGGATTTAGTTAGTTTCTCTGGGAATTTAAACTGCATTTTCCTTCTTTTTTTTTTTTTGTTTAAAATAACTCAAAGCTTCTTTAGACTATATATATATAAACAATAATATTTTTATAAATAAATATTAATTATTTAAATACATATATATATATAGTCTTGGAAGTTTCTCAACCATTAAAACTATATTTAAAAAAAACAAAAACTTAAGTCCCAAGTCGTTCAGTGGAAAATCACTCATGTAAGTAAATTTAACTTTTTCAGTTATTATATTAGTTTGCTTCTAACATTATTTAAGGGATCATCAGTTGTTTACCATGAAAAACTGTTTCGGGAATTTAAAAACAACATATATATATATGATTATAAATATTTGGGTTTTTTTTTATCTACATATGTATGCATTTTATCTTAGTGTAGAGAAGAATTATTCACACCAGTCGCCGGACTCGTACCCCTGAAACACAAGTTGTATTTCAAACTCAGATCCTAACATCCTAGCCCACATGGCCGTTGTCAACAACTCGGTAAATCAGTGATAGATTAATCCTATTTAAAGGCAGCTGTCATAAAGTGTTCGCCTATTGAAAGGAACATTGCATTGAGGCCACGAAATGCAAGGTATATATATATATATATATATATATATATATATATATATATATATATATATATATATATATATATATATATATATATATATATATATATATATATATATATATATATATATATATATATACCCTGCATTTTTATTTTATTGCAGTTTTCGTGAATAAACTATAAATAAAAAAACAAATTAAATTACTAAATAACAAAGAAATTTGGATTAAGTGTAAATTTAGCACCCTGTTATGCTAGCAGCTGAAAGGGATGAGTTTAGCATGACAACCCTTTCCAAAGGTAAATAAACACGTATTTTCAGGTTGATTGGATTTCAGGATAACATTTTAGTTTATTTTTTTTTTTAAATCCAAAATCATTTCTATTAACTTCTTACAAAAAAAAACAACACAACACATATTTATATTTATTTCTGATCAAAGAAATTAATGCTGGTAGCCTTTCCAACATCCACAACTATTTAGTCAATTTATTTAAAATGAATATATGTAACTTGAAAAACGAAAAGTACAGAAATTACTCATTTTTCTTCCCATCTCAATAATATGCCATATGTGTGACTCCTTGCATCTTGTTTTCTCATGATATATTTTAGCAACATTTGCATAACTTGAAATTAATTTTATGCAAATTCTTCAAATAAACTCGAAATAATGATCTCCTTATATATAAAATAAATACGAGAATTACCCTCGATTTAAAAAAAAAATTAGGTGTTTATATAGATGAGGGCAAATATGAAAAACGCATTTCCAAATAAAAACTATTGTTTATATTTACATATTGTCGGAATTTTCGTGGGTTTTAACGAAAAACCGCTCTAAACGATGGTTATGTTATCTAGGACAATTATCATTAAAAAAAAATTATAACAAGAGATAAGGAATGGAATAATACAAGATGTTCGTAAAAGTTAAAATAAAGTTTTATTTACAAAAAAAGGTAGCCTGGACTGCTTTTTTTCCAAAGCTGGAATAAATAAATTATTCCTGGATAACATTAAAAAAAAATAAAACTCAAAAAAATACACATCAGTACTTCTGAACATTAAAGTTAGATACAACAAGAATTCGACACAATCAAGATAAGGAATAAATCCTTTTAAAACATGAACTTACTATAAAGTCCGTATTCTTACAAATCAATCAAAAGTCTCTTTTTTTCTTTACACCAAAGTTACAATCAAAAGAAATAGTTGAGATACGCCAATCTGTCGCGTTCCAAACTCATGGGGTCGAAAACAGGACAGACAAGTTTTGGTGTCACACCACAAAGGGCCGCTTTAGACTTCTCCCCTTCTCTATTATGTGGGGAGCCCTCATCCTTCCACATGCTCTCCAATTCGCTGAAACGTCGATCCACATGGATACGATATAACGTTTCGCTCCGACAGTTCTCAGACATCTCTTCGCGAGACTCACTCTCAATATAGGCACTTGTGATCTGCTCATTGAGCGAATCAATGGACGCAAAGAGTTCCTTAACCCTAACCTTCTGGGAAGAAACAAATTCCCGGTTCTCCCCCTCGCCACCCCCAAGAACATCAATAATAGTATCGACTTTGATTTTTACAATATCCTGCCTTTCTACAAGGAGATTAACAGTTGGGGTAGATGCCATTATGAACAAAATACAATATGGCGATCAGGTGTGGGCTAACCTAAAATAGGCGCCAAACGTCTTCTCAATGGCGGGAAAATGACAACGTAAAATCATCTAAGTAAGATTCCTACAAAAAAAATGGAAAAAGGCTGTACCATAGTTAACCAAAGTCGTTCAAATGTAATTCTAACAATTCCACTTGTCAGTCAAAGCAAAATTTTCAAGGGAAAAATAATTACACAAAAATCATTCAATATCCAACATTCAACAAAAATGGCGACTTAGAATACGCGGGAAATTTACAAAAATGACTCCACGTGGCGAACAAAAATGGCAATCAGACTTTCGAAAATGCAATTTTCACATAAAATACATAAAAAGAAAAAGAAAAAAAAACAGTCAGCTTAAAACAGTATTAAAACCTGAACATCTCGTATTTGACTACGTTTTAATTGTAATGATAGGCCGCCGAATCCCGTGCACCACGTCTGATACACGCAACTAGGCGCCAAAGGCAGAAAGGAGATTATCACTTGAAGTAAGTTCCCTCATTGACTCGATACCAAAAAACAGCAATAGAAGAAAATTAATCCAAATCCAAACTAGTAGCACACTTTCGAGTATTTTGTCCAACACGCGAAATATGAAACAAGAAGCAGAATGCTTTTAATAGAAAGAAAATTAATTATTCCAGTATATCGTTTCAATACGTCCATTGTAAAACGAAAATGGGACCAAAAAAAAGCAGAATGTCGGAATTTTCGTGGGTGTTAACGAAAAACCGCTCTAAACGATGGTTATGTTATCTAGGACAATTATCATTAAAAAAAAATTATAACAAGAGATAAGGAATGGAATAATACAAGATGTTCGTAAAAGTTAAAATAAAGTTTTATTTACAAAAAAAGGTAGCCTGGACTGCTTTTTTTCCAAAGCTGGAATAAATAAATTATTCCTGGATAACATTAAAAAAAAATAAAACTCAAAAAAATACACATCAGTACTTCTGAACATTAAAGTTAGATACAACAAGAATTCGACACAATCAAGATAAGGAATAAATCCTTTTAAAACATGAACTTACTATAAAGTCCGTATTCTTACAAATCAATCAAAAGTCTCTTTTTTTCTTTACACCAAAGTTACAATCAAAAGAAATAAAATTAACAAACCGTGCTGAAGGCCGAACATAATTTCCACGATAAAAATAACTCTTTTTTTATTTTATCAAACGTCTGTCAGAAAGTTCTTTTCTTCTTCTTTTTCTTCAATAATTTTCTTTTAGCAAATCCAACGTAATATATACGGCACAAGAACAGTACAACTTTCAAATAAACATAATACTTGCTATATTCCTCGTTTGTCTTGAATGGCAATCACGCGCGAATGTACGGATTCAACTGGCACAGTTATATCTCTCAAATCGATCTGTGTTGCAAAGACGAACAATCTCTATGATTCTGAATCTCTGATTAGAATCTTCTCGACAGCAAAGTATTTCAATTCTCGGGAGCTAAGCTCTTCAACATAGGCAATTTCGTGCATGGAGTACATCTTGTCTCGCTCACATTCTCCATCTCCTCATTTCAAGTATCTGGCTTGAAACAACTTCCCAAGGATAATATTCTTGACCGAGGGGAAAATATTTCATAAACAACAGGCAATTCTGCCAAGAGATATCATATCTCTTAAATTTCTTCAAGCAGAAATTCTTCATGAATTTAACGTCCCCCATGTGGACGGAGAAACAGTTCGCAGGTCTTGATTTCCCAACGTTCAAATCTGTTCTAACTAAATTTCGCGCCGATACTTCAAGACACAACAATGCATCATTGCTAAAAATAGAAATCACGTGACACACCATGGCCTTCCCGGCATAACACCCACGCAATATCCATATGACCTTCGACCTGCACGTAGGGCCCCCCCCTGACCCTTCAACAAAGGGAAGTAACCGTTGACTTACTTAGAAAAACATCTAGAAATTTCCACACTCTCCCGACAAAGAAAAAACATGTACAATGTTTATACATGTCTCATGTACACATCAATACCACAAATAATCATCATCCCGTTCACTCACCTTCTTGCGAGTTCGAATGGGTCTAGAATTGGAAGTCGAGGCATGATCTCCACCAGCAACATCCGGCTGGACCACATCAGGAACCTCGGAACCACAAGGCTCTTCGGGAACCTCCGAGGTTTGATGGGAATGAGTAACCGACAACTCCATCGGAAAAAGGTGTCTCAAAGAATGTTCCTGAGAGGAACCATCTGCCTTCTTAATCAGGGCAGATCTAATATGAGAATCATCACCTGGAGTCAAACCTATCACTCTACCCAAGGACCAATATGGGCGAGCTTTGGCTGGGTTCTTAACAAGAACCACATCGCCTATCGCGATGACATCACCAAAATCAGATTGGTACAGATCACCACTCAGTTCTCTCAAGCCGAGCAGGTATTCTTCATACCATAAAACCTTAAATTTCTGTAAGAGAAGATCCCTTTGTTTCAACTTCTCCAAAAGGTCACTCCTAGAAGGAGGAGAATTCTCAAGAAAACATTCTTCAGAATTTATAAAAACAGTACTATTACAATACGGGCGAATAAACGCGTTTGGAGATATAATATCCAAACCATCATCTCCAGAACATCTATAAGTTAGAGGACGTGCGTTAATAGCATTCTGTATATCAGACAATACAGAAAGAAGTTCAAAATAACCCAACTTCTGCCGCCTCACTAACTTATAAAGACAAACCTTCACCGTCTTAACAAGACGCTCCCAAACACTGCCGAACCAAGCAGAATATAAAGGTATCGTCTGGTGCTTGATGTCAAAGGTACTAAACTTCTCTTCGAACTCGTCAGACACCAGCACTTGCTTAATCAAACCGCATCCAGCAACGAATGATTTAGCATTGTCTGAGTATATATGGGAAGGCACCCCATAAATGTTAAAAAATCTCACCAATGATAATATCACTGAGTGAGTAGACATGTCACTCACTAACTCCAAATGAACCGCCCTCACATTGAAGCACGTAAAAAGCAATATATACATTTTTTGCGGTCCCCTTTCATCTTCAACCCACAAGTGACCAGTAAAGTCTATCCCGGTATGGTTGAAGGGCTTCACAAAATTAACTCTGTGCTTAGGTAAATTGGTTACCTTGGGGTATTTGAAAGATACGGCATTGTATCTTTTACACAGAGCACAGGCAGAGATAACCGACTTCACTGCCTGCCTGGATTTATGTATCCAGAAACCTGACAAACGGAGTTTGCTGAGGGTAGCTGCAATACCCAAATGCTTACATTTGAGATGACAGTCCATAACAATCAAATCAGTTATATGACTGCCTCGAGGTAACAAATCGGATGTAAAATTTCCGGAGGGTAAAGGCTGGATTTACCAATCCTTCCCCCAGACCTTATCAAACTTTTATCATCCAGGTAAAGATCCAACTTCGCCACCAACGGAGGAATCTCACGGTTGGAGGGGTTCAACAAAAAGGACTTTTCCCTGGGAAAAAGCAAAGACTGCTCCAACCTAATCAAATAAATTTGGGCCACTTGGCCTGGTTCTTTCATGGATTTCCGCAACTTCAATACAAACTTAAACACGTAGGACAAAACTCTCATGAGTTTTCCCAAAGAAGAAAATCTCTTAAAATCCACTACCGGTGACAATTCCTGAATCACAGGAGCCACAGAGATGGCATTAGTCAGCACTAACCTCTGACTGTCAGAACTCAAACAGTTCAAATCATACACTGGCCAACTAAAATTCTCACCGACCAGCCACTGCGGCCCCGACAACCAAAAGGGCAATAGAGATTTGAATTTCGCCAAAGAAATACCCCTGGTGATCAGGTCGGCAGGGTTGTCAGAAGTGTTCACATACCTGAACATCACTTCTAAACCCTGTTCACACAATTTATCCACTCCCACTCGAATATCTTTTAACCTATTTCGGACAAATATACTCTTTGTCACAACTGTCTCGGACAGAATCCAGGACAACACGACTTGTGCGTCCACCGCAACCACCATTTTCTTGACCACATCCTTTTGAAACACCTTCAAAAGATTAGGGATACATCTTATCGCCAAAAAGACGGACAACAACTCAAGCGACGGCAAAGTTCTCTTTGCCAAAGGAGCCACCTTAGCCTTGGAAAATATTAATTTAGCAGCCCCATACTGGAAAATGTAAGCCGCAAAGCCAAAGGCTTGTTGTGAAGCATCACAAAAGATTATTAACGTGGCAGGCGCAGAGGAATCAACAGCACATCTGGGGATCCTCACACTATGCAGATTCATCAACTCAGGAAACAACTTGTTCCAAGTGAGCTGCAAACTCTCCGGTATCTTCTGATCCCATGACACCTGAGTTTTCCATATCTCACTGAGTATTACCCTTCCCTTGATAGTCACAGGCAAAACAAGCCCCAAAGGGTCGAATATGGAAGAGTTCTGCGATAGGATGCCCCTTTTTGTATCAGCCGGCACATCCAAGGAACCGACCGCCACATGCAAATTATCCTGCACAGGATCATACTCATAACCCAACACCCTCTCCAGAGGAGAATCATGGGTGACAAAACTTCTGTCAGCTTTCATTCGAGTGGTCAAAACATCACTATTGGAATTACAGGACCTTAATGAAAAATTACCATCCTGCATGATACTCATTGCATTCAGGTATAGGTCCAACAAAGTTTTCTGTGAATTGTGAGTTTTTATAAGATTATCCACATAAAAATTTTCCATAAGCATATCCCTACATAAACTATGAGGGTATTTTTCAACATGATGTCTAATGACGAAGTTGAGAATAAATGGGCTGGCCACAAACCCAAAAATCAATGTTTTGTAACGATAACATACCAGTTTATCATTCAATTTCACAAAAAAGCAAAACCGATTCTTATCTCTTTCGGTTTCCAACCGAATCATGAGAAAGGCCTTACGGACGTCAGCCAACAGGACATAACGGTCCATACGAAACTTCAACAATAACTCTAGCATATCCGTGAAAAGGTTAATTCCCGGATAGACACAATCATTTAGAGAGGGATGTCCACCTGTTCGCAACGAACAGTTGAACACCGGCCTTATCTTTGTGGTACTCTGACCATTAGCCTTAATAACCGGACGGTGAGGAATCCAAGTATAATGAGTGAAATCCTCTGGATTCACTTCCACTCTCTCAATAATATCCTCCCTCTCCTGCTCTAAGAAAACCTGGCAGTAGTCCTCATATAGACCTTGCCTCGTCAAACGAGCGACAACCTTATCAAGCACGTTCAACGACACTTGATGGTTGGAAGGAACCGAAGGCAACTTTCCCTTGTCCCATGGCAAACTAACATAGTAGCAACTGTCTCGGTACGAGATCGAATTGCGAAAGGCATCAATTTTATTCTTGTCATAATCACTTACAGAGTTCTCAGTAACTCCTAGTGTTTCCAAACTAAAGAGCTTGTCCACGGCTCTTTCCACAGAAGAATCAACAAAACTATCGAAAGGGTCGAAGTATTGAGACTTCGGCTCAAGCACAAAATAAACATGTGTCATAAGACACTGTGAGTGTTCGGACACAACTTGGCTGTAATTCGCGCCAACAACGGAGGCATCCGTTTTCTTCACAACAGGACTCACAAAATTGGACATATCTCCAAAAGGCACAATTCCTTGAGGAAACTCAAAAACAGACCCATTCATGAAGGGAGACAACTTCATGGGTCCCAAATACATCAGTAGGTCAACACCTACCAAACCATGTACAGTAATACAATCATTTTCAACATTTGAAAAGTCAGCAGCCAATTTCCCCCCACCCGCAATAATACTCTCAATAGCAGTAGACAGACCCCTGACGTGAAACTGAAGGTCCAAGCCTTCGTCCACCAAAAAGGGTATAACACACTCAGAGTTCGGCACTTTGACCCGCAACTCGAGTTCATTTAGGCTCCTTCTGGCCGTTCCGAGAAAAGTTTTAATAAAGAAGTCTTTTCTCTTTACAGGCATAGAACGGCAATTCAAAAGGTCCAGAACTACATCAGACAAATAGGAGCGCTGGCTCCCTGAATCCAACAGACAATTGAAAGATTCCACAACTCCATTATTGACCACGTCAATTTTAATTATAGGCAGGAGAAGATTCACTTCTCCCACCTGGAGACAGGGGTTAGTATCCAGCCGAGACTTGTCAAAGTCAGGGCATAACGCACCTGCATGTTCGCAACTTTTACATTTCCAACAGGGGCGGAGACGACCACTTTTACCGGGGCACGCCTCAGCGTTATGGAACGGGCTAGTACAACGGGTGCACAACTTAGCCAATTGGCATCGTTGTAACCGATCCCTTAGAGAGGGATACTTCCCGCAATAGTAAGCAATATGGCAGTCACTACTGCAAAGGAAGCACTTATGTCGACTGGGTTTAGTTTTTACAAAAAAGTTCTCCAAAGTGGAGGGCTTCTTAACAGCACTAGCGGGCCTGAATCTAAAGGAACCAGACGAACGCGGTTTGGCGACGGGCTTTACTGTTTTAACCATCCTGGGTTTGACGATGTCCAACATGCGCAACACCTCAGAATAATTATCAAAGATATCTCCCAGAGATGGGTAATTACCATTGACGGTATGAATCAGTTCCCGTCTCACAGTAAGAGGAAGTTTTTCAAAAATAATGCTACTTAGCAACAGATTGCCGGGGGCCTCCTCCTCTAGAAAATCCATACCAAAGGAGTTTTTCAGCTCGTATATTTGAGCTTTCACCTTAGTTAGAAAGCTCTTCACCGAGTTAGTATCTGAATCCCCAAGAGGTTTAGCACTATGGAGATCTTTAAAAATAGAGTTTACAATAAACTTTTTATCTAAAAATTCTCTATCTAGGATCTCCATCGCTGCCTCAAAGTTAGCATCCGAAATGGAAAGATGTCCCACTATTCGGTGGGCATAGCCCCTGAGGTGATTTTTCAGAATAATCAACCTCGTGGACTCACTAGGTATATTTGACACGCAATTTTCGAACTCCCTCGAGAAGTTGAGATACGCCAATCTGTCGCGTTCCAAACTCATGGGGTCGAAAACAGGACAGACAAGTTTTGGTGTCACACCACAAAGGGCCGCTTTAGACTTCTCCCCTTCTCTATTATGTGGGGAGCCCTCATCCTTCCACATGCTCTCCAATTCGCTGAAACGTCGATCCACATGGATACGATATAACGTTTCGCTCCGACAGTTCTCAGACATCTCTTCGCGAGACTCACTCTCAATATAGGCACTTGTGATCTGCTCATTGAGCGAATCAATGGACGCAAAGAGTTCCTTAACCCTAACCTTCTGGGAAGAAACAAATTCCCGGTTCTCCCCCTCGCCACCCCCAAGAACATCAATAATAGTATCGACTTTGATTTTTACAATATCCTGCCTTTCTACAAGGAGATTAACAGTTGGGGTAGATGCCATTATGAACAAAATACAATATGGCGATCAGGTGTGGGCTAACCTAAAATAGGCGCCAAACGTCTTCTCAATGGCGGGAAAATGACAACGTAAAATCATCTAAGTAAGATTCCTACAAAAAAAATGGAAAAAGGCTGTACCATAGTTAACCAAAGTCGTTCAAATGTAATTCTAACAATTCCACTTGTCAGTCAAAGCAAAATTTTCAAGGGAAAAATAATTACACAAAAATCATTCAATATCCAACATTCAACAAAAATGGCGACTTAGAATACGCGGGAAATTTACAAAAATGACTCCACGTGGCGAACAAAAATGGCAATCAGACTTTCGAAAATGCAATTTTCACATAAAATACATAAAAAGAAAAAGAAAAAAAAACAGTCAGCTTAAAACAGTATTAAAACCTGAACATCTCGTATTTGACTACGTTTTAATTGTAATGATAGGCCGCCGAATCCCGTGCACCACGTCTGATACACGCAACTAGGCGCCAAAGGCAGAAAGGAGATTATCACTTGAAGTAAGTTCCCTCATTGACTCGATACCAAAAAACAGCAATAGAAGAAAATTAATCCAAATCCAAACTAGTAGCACACTTTCGAGTATTTTGTCCAACACGCGAAATATGAAACAAGAAGCAGAATGCTTTTAATAGAAAGAAAATTAATTATTCCAGTATATCGTTTCAATACGTCCATTGTAAAACGAAAATGGGACCAAAAAAAAGCAGAATGTCGGAATTTTCGTGGGTGTTAACGAAAAACCGCTCTAAACGATGGTTATGTTATCTAGGACAATTATCATTAAAAAAAAATTATAACAAGAGATAAGGAATGGAATAATACAAGATGTTCGTAAAAGTTAAAATAAAGTTTTATTTACAAAAAAAGGTAGCCTGGACTGCTTTTTTTCCAAAGCTGGAATAAATAAATTATTCCTGGATAACATTAAAAAAAAATAAAACTAAAAAAAATACACATCAGTACTTCTGAACATTAAAGTTAGATACAACAAGAATTCGACACAATCAAGATAAGGAATAAATCCTTTTAAAACATGAACTTACTATAAAGTCCGTATTCTTACAAATCAATCAAAAGTCTCTTTTTTTCTTTACACCAAAGTTACAATCAAAAGAAATAAAATTAACAAACCGTGCTGAAGGCCGAACATAATTTCCACGATAAAAATAACTCTTTTTTTATTTTATCAAACGTCTGTCAGAAAGTTCTTTTCTTCTTCTTTTTCTTCAATAATTTTCTTTTAGCAAATCCAACGTAATATATACGGCACAAGAACAGTACAACTTTCAAATAAACATAATACTTGCTATATTCCTCGTTTGTCTTGAATGGCAATCACGCGCGAATGTACGGATTCAACTGGCACAGTTATATCTCTCAAATCGATCTGTGTTGCAAAGACGAACAATCTCTATGATTCTGAATCTCTGATTAGAATCTTCTCGACAGCAAAGTATTTCAATTCTCGGGAGCTAAGCTCTTCAACATAGGCAATTTCGTGCATGGAGTACATCTTGTCTCGCTCACATTCTCCATCTCCTCATTTCAAGTATCTGGCTTGAAACAACTTCCCAAGGATAATATTCTTGACCGAGGGGAAAATATTTCATAAACAACAGGCAATTCTGCCAAGAGATATCATATCTCTTAAATTTCTTCAAGCAGAAATTCTTCATGAATTTAACGTCCCCCATGTGGACGGAGAAACAGTTCGCAGGTCTTGATTTCCCAACGTTCAAATCTGTTCTAACTAAATTTCGCGCCGATACTTCAAGACACAACAATGCATCATTGCTAAAAATAGAAATCACGTGACACACCATGGCCTTTTCGGCATAACACCCACGCAATATCCATATGACCTTCGACCTGCACGTAGGGCCCCCCTGACCCTTCAACAAAGGGAAGTAACCGTTGACTTACTTAGAAAAACATCTAGAAATTTCCACAATATAAGGCAAAAATAAGTATCCTCACCAAAAATTGTGATAAATTATCGAGTAGAATTTAAATTACAAATGATAGTCAATTTTTTCATATTTTTCCCATCGCAATTGAATTTTTACGTGTTTACTTTACAGACTGAGTTATGGCCCTTGATTCCGCTTGTATCAATGGCGATTTGGTCAAATACGATAAAACGGATTTTTATTTTTAATTCAAATTCTACTCGATAATTTTTGCTAATTTTTGGTTAAGATACCTATTTTTGCCTGATACATAAGTATATCAAAGAGTGTGGGAATAAATCCAAATGTAAGAAAAGATCCACTTCAAAGTCAATACCCTGAAAAGGGGCCGAGGCAGCAGTTGGGGGTGGGTTGCAAAAGGAATTGCTCCCTTAGCGACCCAACCAATAGGTCCGGTAACAATATGTAATGGGGCAGAGAACGGATTTCTCTGCAGGAACAACGATCCAGAGTCTGGTCTCTAGTGAGTCGAATTCTGTACTAATTCTGTTCTCCTCCAAGCTTTGGAACACAATAACACTTCAGCTCTCATCAACTAAACCGATCACAACACTCCGGTGAGAGGTAGAACCTCTATTTATAGGCTTGTAACAACCTGCCACCCCCATCTTAACATATATAAATATCACCTCTTTATCTCTGCTCATGTTGGGTTTTTTTCCCCACCCCACTTGAAGGCCGGCACCAGCAACGGTATGTATCACTTTCTTTTTTTTTCTTACAAGAGTGCGATTTTCACCTGTGTAACTGCGTTTTTCATATGTGCCCTAATCTATATAAGCACCAACAATTATATTTGATTCCATTTGATATTTTGGTTTTATTATTCAAATTCAGAGTAAGTGTGAGGATAATTTACTCTCTCACTCAGAAGTCCTCTTACTGTCACCCAAAACACTGTGTAACAAATTTAATAAGGCACACTTTTTAGTCCATATCCACTGATCGAATAGCCATGTTTCGTCTAAGAACCAGTTTCCTCTTAGCATTCACTTCCGGTCGACGCTATTAAATAAATAAACATTCTCTCTCTCTCTCTCTCTCTCTCTCTCTCTCTCTCTCTCTCTCTCTCTCTCTCTCTCTCTCTAGCAAAGTTTTTAAAAGTCCTATTTAGAAAAATTAATTTCCGTTTTAAAAAATAATCTAAATAGGAAATAATCATCTTCATTTCTTTCATTAAACACTGAAAAACTTCAACCAAAAAAATAACTGGTTTCGTATTAGTATCCTTTTCCGGTCGATGCTAAACATTCTCTCTCTCTTTCTCTCTCTCTCTCTCTCTCTTTCTCTCTCTCTCTCTCTCTTTCTCTCTCTTTCTCTCTCTTTCTCTCTTTCACAAACACACACTCAGTAACACACACTCACACACACACATACGTACGTATACACTAATTATCGCTAAACATTCTCTCTCTCTCTCTCTCTCTCTCTCTTTCTCTCTCTTTCACAAACACACACTCAGTAACACACACTCACACACACACACATACGTACGTATACACTAATTATCGCTAAACATTCTCTCTCTCTCTCTCTTTCTCTCTCTTTCTCTCTTTCACAAACACACACTCAGTAACACACACTCACACACACACACATACGTACGTATGCACTAATTATCGTTAAACTGTTCTTATCTTTTTTTTTTCTTTTCTCCTTAAACTCTACAAATTGTTTCTAATCTTGTAAATTGGCGATCCTTCGTGGCTTAATGGTCATCGACCTCAACTGTTAAATAAAAGGTTGCTGGTTCGAATTAGACCATCGCCGATTATTACTTTTTTATGAGAAAAATGTTTCTGTTTTAAGACATATCTAACCTTCATATATCTAACCTTATGTGACTTACACATTATTTCTTTAAATAAAATGAACTTTTTAAAAGTCTTACTTAGAAAAATTAATTATTTTCAATGTTTTTGGATCGCAACTATCATTTAACATTCTACTCCCACCCTCTACCACCAAAAATACTCCACGCTGAGGCACGGATTAATGAAATAAAATGAAGGTTGAAACTATTGTTTATTAAATTAATAGTTAAAGAGCACATTAATACTAATTTATATTCAATGTTTTCAATCAATTTAGGTGAAATGGATGCGGTATTCCAACGGTCTGATAATTCATGTGACACTTTTCTTAAATAATTTTTTGGTCAACCAAAAGACTCCCAGGCAACGCCAGGTAGGGACAGCTAGTTGTTAATAAAACTACTCTTTAAAACCAAGCTTCTCTCCTTTCACCACCAACGCTCTGATCCTCACTTTGCCTCAGTACGGACCTTTATTCAAGATCTGAAATGGAAGATCTACATCAAATCGGTTGCTAAAGGTTGTTGAAGAAAATGGTTGGATCATTCTATCGCTCCAGAAAGTACCTGACTTGTGATGAGATCTTCTGCCCATATAAGTGTGAGATACGTCCTACGAGAGAGTGCTGACGCCGCATCTGGAGAGGTGCCGCTTAGAGCACTCTTTTTTGCCTTGACAGAGTATAAAATCAATTTGCAATCTAGTGGATGATGATCTTTTCTGTTCTCAACAGTCCCTTTCTCATAGGAGAGACTTTACTAGTCTTTCTCTGCTCTATTCATATTCCTATGGAAGATGCTCGACTGGGTTCCAATCTTTGATTCCTCATTGTAAGACATTCACACAAGGCGATCCATGATACAGGCCTGGCAAACATGCGGCTGAGGTCAACAACTGGGGCGGATGGACATGTGAAGACCAAAATTACTACTAAATAATAATTACAGAGAAAAGTTTTAATAAGACATTTCTTAATAATGTCCAGTAATTATCAACTATACATATTATTAGGAATCAGCTTACAATAATTGATTTATTTCCATCAAATCAAATGTAAAAAGTACAAAAATTATCAAAATTGTTTCTCTGAACATTATTTTGTTCATAAAGTATTTGATTTTGTAAAATGTTGAATTGGCTTTCTGATTGCATTATGTGATCATATTTTCTGTAATCAAGTAGTCAATATAAACAAATTGACTCATGATTTTTAAAATATCAAAAATGTGTCTAATTTATGGTGAATAAAGTGATTTTTTTGTGAATTTAGTTCTTTTATATTTTTGTACTTTTTACATTTGATTTGATGGAAATAAATCAATTATTCTAAGCTGCTACCTAATAATATGTATAGTTGCTAATTACTGGACTTTAATAAGAAATTTCTTACTAAAACTTTTACTTGTAATTATTATTTAGTAGTAATTTTGGTCTTCACATGTCCTCCCCCAGTCGCATGTTTGCTAGGCCTGTATTATGGATCGCCTTATATTCACAGCAAAGATCCCTTTTTTTTCCACAACTAAATAAAACATTTACTCTCTTCCTCCATGTGCCTAGCATCAGGCAAAATTTCCATGAACAAAGTTTCTTTCCAAAACCTTCCCATCTGTGGAACACATTACAATAGGACTACTTCCCTGCAGGCTACAACATGATCGTCTTCAAATCAAATATTTAATCATAAACTGTCCATATAAGTAAGCAAACTTA
>OY744531.1:16604424-16714424 GCA_963556195.1 Sepiola atlantica | reverse complement strand
TGTTCGTCCATTCACAAACGTTGTCTATCCATCTTTTCTTTTGTCTACCTTTCGACCGACTTCCTTGTATTATGCCTTTGTTAGAATCGAGGGTCGTGTTCCCCCGATTATAAACGTGTACAGTAAATCAAGCAATGTTGCATGCAAAGACGGAGTAATAATTAATAAACAAAAATGAAGTAGTTCAAATAAAGTTTATTGAACGTATGTGTACGTGGAATGATGAAGTGTGTGATGTATGCATGTGTGTCGATGGAAAAACAGTTCTTGAAAAGGCATAAGAAGAAATGAATCCGGCGTGACGAAAAGTCTTTGAAAGTCGTACACAAAGAAAACGAGTTGCGAACTCTTACCGTTGTTTGCCCACGTGTGTTGGTAGTTGTTATGCTGGTTGAGAAGAAAAGCGTGAGACGAAACGCTAGAGTATTAGCGTCGTTCTGTCGACCAGAGAAGAGTGAAATGGAACGCTAGTGTCAGCGTCATCCTGTCGAGGCCAAAAGGCGAATGAAACGGAGCGCTGGAGCCAGCGTTGTTCTCCGATGCTGGTCGGTGAAAAAGAGAGAGAATTTCCGTTTTGCACCGGCTCTTATAGTCCGAAGGGCAGATAACTCTGGTGTCGCTTTACGGCGCCACCTGTCGGTGAAAAAGCGCCACCTACCGGCAAACCGGTGTAGTTATGTTTTGAAAGGAGGAGGTAACTGCTACAAGGACTCCCCCCCAGATTGAAAAATATTGAAAAATATTATTCAATATGTACAGTTGTAGATGAGAAGCATTCTTTGTGGGTATGTCTGTTTTGCTGTTGAAGATTAGAAAAAGTAGTGTGCACGCTACTTATTTCTGTTTCTGCATCTGTATTGAATGATTGATCGCATGTGGATCTGCGTGTTGTTTGCATGCAATTGGGTCTGCACCAAGTTTGAGCGCAAGTGAATTTGCACTTGTTGGTGGCGTTGTTCATGTTGATTAGTCTGCGTGATGCAGAGCTGATGAACGGGTGTTGAATTGTCAGTGTTGTCCGGGAATGTTTGGTGCTTGGGTCTGCGCGGTTGTTGATGAGTGAGCACAAGTGAATCTGTGCGGTATTGATGAGTGAGCACAAGTGAGTCTGTGCAATTGTTGATGAATGAGCACAAGTGAGTCTGTGCAGTTGTTGATGAATGAGCACAAGTGAATCTGTGCAGTTGTTGATGAATGAGCACAAGTGAATCTGTGCAGTTGTTGATGAATGAGCACAAGTGAGTCTGTGCGATGTTGATGAATGAGCACAAGTGAGTCTGTGCAGGTGTGGATGAATAAGCACAAGTGAGTCTGTGCAGGTGTTGATGAATAAGCACAAGTGGGTCTGTGCAATTGATTGATGAATGAGCACAAGTGAGTCTGTGCAGTTGATGAATGAGCACAAGTGAGTCTGTGCAGTTGATGAATGAGCATAAGTGAGTCTGTGCAGTTGTTGATGTTGTTCATGTTAATTAGTCCGTGTTGTGGAGCTGATGAACAAACATCTAGTTGTTGAGATTGGTGGTACACTATGGTCAAAATCAGATGCACAAATGTCTGCAAGTGAGTTAGCAGGTCCAGGTACAAGTGGGTCTGTACTGGTGTTGGTGCGCGTCGTTCGAGTTGATGTGTCCCCCAGTTGATCAACGAACGTCCAGTTGTTGAGTATTTAGTCGTGCTTGGGCAATTGTACTCATTTTGAACTGGTGTGATTTCTTCCATAGTGTCGTCAGTGATGTCCGGAAATGTTTGGTGCTTGATGAATGTCCGGGAAGATGTGGTTGTTCAAGTTGTGTTGAAGATTGTTGGTAGGCCTTGAAGGGTGATGTTGTTCGTGTTTGTCTGTTTTGTAGTTTTCTTTTCCTTTATATATATATTTCCAACACGTGGGTAGAAGGGAAAAAGAAGAAAAAAAATGGAGCTGTAATTTGTTTCACACACGGAATGACGTTTTTGTTTTCGTTTTAGTTTGTTTGAATGTTAGTTTCCACGTAGAGAAAGAATGGCGGCTTCTCTTTCCTTTGTTGTTGAAAAGAAAGAAAAAAAAAAAAATTCGTATTTTCTTTCTTTTTTTTGTTTGAATTTTCATTTCCACGTTGTTAGAAAAAAAAGATGGCGGCTTCCTTTTTTTTTTTTTTTTTTGTTGAAACAGAAAATAAATTCGTATTTTCTTTTTTTGTTTGAATTTTCATTCCCACGTGGTAAGAGAAAAGATGGCGGCATTATTTTGAATTTTTTTTTTTATCAACACGTGGTTCACGAAAAAGATGGGCAGCGTGAGCGTTTTTTTTTTTTTTTATCTCCACGTGTTCAAAACAAAGGAAGTGGCGTCTTGTAAGGTCCTTTTGTTCGTCGAAAAAGAAAAAAAAAAGGATTGGCAAAAGTTTGTCTTTTTCTTTGTATATATTTTTCCGGGTGGAGAAAGAGAAGAAGAAAAAAAAATGAAATTGTAATTTGTTTTATACTCGGAGAAAAACCGAGGAATGTTTTTGTTTTGTTTTGTTTGGGTATTTCCGCGTGGCCAGGAAAAAAAAAATAAAGATGGCGGCTTCTTTTCTTTTGTTTGTATATTTCTACCACGTGGGTAGAAAAAAAAGGGAAAAAGATGGGTGCGTAATTCGTTTCACCACGGAAGAAAAAACGAGAAATGTTTTTTTTTTTTTTTTTTTTTTTTTTTTTTTTAGTACGAAATTAATTACTTCGTCAGATACAACAAAGCTTGCACGTCGGGTCACCAATTGTTAGAATCGAGGGTCGTGTTCCCCCGATTATAAACGTGTACAGTAAATCAAGCAATGTTGCATGCAAAGACGGAGTAATAATTAATAAACAAAAATGAAGTAGTTCAAATAACGTTTATTGAACGTATGTGTACGTGGAATGATGAAGTGTGTGATGTATGCATGTGTGTCGATGGAAAAACAGTTCTTGAAAAGGCATAAGAAGAAATGAATCCGGCGTGACGAAAAGTCTTTGAAAGTCGTACACAAAGAAAACGAGTTGCGAACTCTTACCGTTGTTTGCCCACGTGTGTTGGTAGTTGTTATGCTGGTTGAGAAGAAAAGCGTGAGACGAAACGCTAGAGTATTAGCGTCGTTCTGTCGACCAGAGAAGAGTGAAATGGAACGCTAGTGTCAGCGTCATCCTGTCGAGGCCAAAAGGCGAATGAAACGGAGCGCTGGAGCCAGCGTTGTTCTCCGATGCTGGTCGGTGAAAAAGAGAGAGAATTTCCGTTTTGCACCGGCTCTTATAGTCCGAAGGGCAGATAACTCTGGTGTCGCTTTACGGCGCCACCTGTCGGTGAAAAAGCGCCACCTACCGGCAAACCGGTGTAGTTATGTTTTGAAAGGAGGAGGTAACTGCTACACCTTCAATGCATATTTTTGCATAGCCTTACACTGAACACTTAACGTGACCAAACAATGTCAAGTCTTTGCATTTGATGACAGAGGATATTGATGGGATGTCAGTGAGTTTTCGCAACTCTGCAATACTGATGTCCACCAGTTGACACATTCACGTCCATATAAAACCACGGGAAGGACATATGCGTTATAGATTTTCACTTTGATTTTGTATTGTATGCGTTTAGAAGTTCAGGCGGTTTGTTTTTTTGTGAAGACGGCCCAACCTAAGCTGATTCTGGGATTTACAGCTGTTTGCCCGTCGTTATTAGATGAAGACAGTTTGTGGCCAAGGTAAACAAATTCTGTAACTTGTTCGATTTGTCGCCCGGTGATGTTATAGGATTAACATGTATCCCAATCCTATAATATTAATTGACCAACGGCTTCGGCGAAAACACACTCAAGCCACGCCCCCAAATTCCATCTAAGAAAAGGAATTAGATTTTCCTTACAAAAAACTGGCTTCCAGCGCCAATTTTACAAAAAAAAAAAATGGCTGTCACGTGATATGCTTCCACCTACGTCCGTCGCATCTCTGCAATTAAGACACCCTTTTCACACCAAAACTCAAGGTGCTTTCTGGAGACGATTGAAACCTTATTTAAGATGAGGTTTTCGTCAAGAAGCCAAGCTAGAAAAAGGTCAGCACACGTTTTTTTTTTGTTTTTTTTTTTAAATTTTATGAAGCCACTTGATGTAAGGAGCTAACAAGAACAAAAGATGATTATCGCAAAGACAGGAGATGCCTATTGGCCTTAGTCTTGAAAAGACCAAGGTTATATGTTGGAGGAAAACAGTCAGAGGGAAGAGAGTTCCACAATCCTGCAGTTCTTGGAAAACAGCTACTGGAATAGGAAGCTGTATTACAATGAGATATCAAAACAGCAAATTGATGGAGACCACTAGACCAACAAGTCAAACGAGCTGGAACAAAATAAGCGGGGAATAGATCACATAATTCCGAAGAACATATGCCATAATAGTATTTATAGAAAAGGGTGAGACTAGCAACATCACATCTGTGAGAGAAAGGGTGTAGAGAAGAAAGGGTTGGGCTAATCAAATTACAGATACGTTTTTGCACCTTATCAAGAACCCTCAAATGGGACAGAGATTCACCAGCCCAAATATGACAACAGTACTGCATACATGGTCTGATAGTAGATTTGTAGAGATAGAGAATAGTCTCAGGTGTGAGAAAGTGTTTGGAGCGATAGAGAGAACCGACTTTACGCAAAGCAGAAAGAGCAATTGATCTAATGTATGAACTCCAAGAAAGATTTGATGAGAGAGAAAGACCAAGAAGTTTCAGAGTTGATTTCTCCTCAAGAGCAGAGACATTCATGAGAATCTTAAGACAAAAAGGGGCATGCCTACAATTGAAAGACACGAGCTGAGTCTTAACAGGATTAAACGAAACAAGCCATTTCGTACCCCAATTCATAACTGAACCCAGGTCAACTTCTAGATCAGCCACATATTTCAACTGATCTGAGAGAGATGGGCAAGAAACAACACCAGAATAGAGAGTGGAATCATCAGTATAGATGTTAATTTTCTAAACAATATTCTCTGGGGGATCATTTATATAGAGAAGAAATAGTGGTGGGCCTAGAATAAAGCCCTGAGGAACACCAGCATTGATAGGAAAAGAGAATGAAGAGACACCGTCCAAAGTTACTCGTAAGTTTCGATCAGAAAGAATAGACCTAATAATGTCAAGAACCTCACCACCAATACCATAACCCTGAAGTTTGTGTAGAAGATCAGAATGCCACACTCTGTTTTGGTGATCACTATGATGTTTGTGCTGCTTAATATGATCGGATATCTAATCCATGGCGTGGGAAGAGAATGCCGGCGATTTCCCCACTTCAGGGGAGTGCGAATGGCGTTTTAGACGTTTGTGGAAGGGGGGGGGGACTGAGGGAGAAAAATCCTCTGGAGTCTGAAACGTAATGATAGAAAGAAACCACGAAGCAAGGTTTAACAATAGCAAAAATAACATTCATTTAGTGTGATAAGAGAGAGAGAGAGAGAGAGAGAGTTTGTGTAGAAGACCAGAATGCCACACTCTGTCGAATGCTTTCGAAATATCAAGCGCAGTGGCACTATCCTCTCCTGAATTATCCATAAACTGATAGTTCCGCTCAGTTACGGCAGTTAACAGATCAGCAGTTGAACGAAAACCACAAAAGCCATACTGAACAACACTAAAGAGGCCCAAACTTTCCAGAAAGTGAGCAAGCTTAACAAGAGGACAACATTTCCACTTCCCTCGCCCTCTTGGGCTTGGGAGGCTGCCACTGATCAACTCACACATACTTATGCTTACGCACTCTGCTGACAAAATGCGGCACACACACAAATGCCTACACTGTTCCAAAGTAGTCAAGGGACGCCCTATCAATTCTTAACTCACGCACACACTCACACACAGTCGTAAACTTATGCACCCTGACAAAAAGTGACAGACACACACTCATAAACTTCTAACAACTGAACTGAACATTTCAAATGAACAATTAATTGTAATTTTGTATATGTATGTGTTCTTTAAATAGTGTTTTCTTCTTCCATTCATCTTTTATTCATGCCGGTTTTTCTGTTCTAAACATTTTTAGAACAATTCAAGGGACCACGTCCCTACACTTTTGATGTTAAGAGGAGTTTTTTTTTATCAGTGGTCATGCATTTAGTCGTGGGTGTTTTTATAGAAAGATCAACTGTTACATAGCTACTCCTTCTTGGACCGCGGCAGTTCTCTTAAACCACTTAAACAACTGGTTATGGTCCCAAAAAGGTGTTTGTTGCATACCTTAGCTTTTCTCCCCCGTCGTGTAGAGGGCTGGTCGGGTTGTCTAGTCGATGAATTCTTTCTTCCGTGAACCACGCCGTCCGTTGTCTGCAACAAAAGCCATGACGCCTCCGAAGACAAACTCCTCTTTTAGATTTTATTCATTTTATTAAAAGAGTTGTTATTTTAACTGGGAGTTATTCACCACGTCGAGAGAGAGAGAGAGAGAGGGAGAGAGCACATCCTACTTTATCGTAGTTAGTTAACAATGTTTTCTTAGCCATTCATAGAGAGGGGGAGGGAAGGATTCTCGCTCTTGGTTTCCCTTAAGGGAAATATTCCTTATTTTTACATCGTGAATCGCACGTCCTATTAGGTTCGTCCTCTGAATCAGACTGCCAAAAACTCGCTTCTCACAAGAACGAGTGACGTCACAGATCCCTTTGTTTTGCACGCAAGGCCCGCAAAGTCACAAAGCCTCTCGCAGGTACAGATCTGGGGTCTCGTCATACGGTAACCTTGTCACGTTTGTTAGCTCTGACTGTGAGAACAAGCCCCAATCTGCACTCGACTGACCCGCGTTAATTCGCGCAAGTCAAACCCGATTTCCAACAGATACGTCCATTCCCATAGGGCCATTATCCAACACAACTTCTTTACGCAAGATTATCCAGCCTTGTATTAGTTCAGTTCACCTGATTCATTTTTTCTTTCCATTAGTTGTTGTTATGAAATATTACAAAAAATTTTTAATAAAAGGAGGAGGTAATGCTTGAAATGATGATATCATGACAACAGAACAGATACTACACTAACCTCTACCCCCAAATGGAGAAGATAATTATTGAAGAAAAGAAGGGGACAGAAGGAAAGGAGGAAGCAAAGAATGAAGGAAGGAAGAACAGTTTGATGGAGGAAGGAAAGAAAAGGGAGATAAAAAAGAGGACAGATGAGGGGATGCGAGGGAAAGGTGGAAGGAAGGCGAAGAAGGGATAGAAGGAAGGAAAGGGGGAACAGATGAAAGGAAATCAGAAAAGACGAGGGGGGAGTGAAATAGAATTTTTATCACACATCCTAAAAATGAATCCGTATGCTTTTTTTTGTTCTTGTTTGTTTTTTGTTGTTTTGTCTGTTTGCTGTTGTTGTTTTCTGGTTTCTTTTCTTTCTTTCTTTTAATTATTGTTTATTTCTTTTTTCGTCAATTTTACCTCCGTTTTATTATTCATTAAATTCCAAGACATTCTTTTCCTTTATTCTTCCTCTCACTCAATCCTTTTTCTTCTTCTCTTTCCCTTCTCTCTCTCCCTTTCCTCCTCTTTCTCTCTCTCCCTCCACTCTCCCTTTCTCTTTCTATCTCTGTCTCTCCCCCTCCCTCTCCCTTCTCCTTCCTCTCTATCTTTCTCTCACACACAGTTTTCATTTTATTTCTTTATAATTTCTTTTCTCTTTTGCTTTTCTTTCTCTTTCTTTCAATTTATTTTCACTTTTTCCTCCTTTTCTTTTTCTTTCCTTTTCCCCCCTTTCTGTCGTTTTGTCTATTTCTTTCTGCCTTTCTTTTTCCTTTTTTTCAAATCTTTCTCCTAATTTGTTTTGTTTTTGTTTATTTCTGTCCCCCCTCCCCGATTTCTGTCTGTCGTTTGTTTTATTTGTGTCTACTTTTCCCTTTCTTTCGCCTTATCCGCCTTCTGCTTCGTTTGTCTTTATTTCCTTCATTCCGATTATATTTACTTCCTTTTTCATTACTTCACTCCCCCTCCCTCTTTTTTTATTTCCTTCCATTTTCCCCCCTCCTCTCCTTCTATCTGTTCTTCTCCTTCCTTCCATCTTCCCCCCTCCCCCGCATTCCTTCATCTGTCCTCTTCCCTTATCTCCTTTTTCTTTCCTTCCTCCATCCAACTGTTCTTCCTTATTTCATTCTTTGCTTCCTTTAGTTCTTCTTTTCTTTTCTTTCTTCTACCTGTTCTTTCTTCCATCCCCTTCCTTCAATCTTTCCCACCTTCCTTCATTTATCCCCTTCCTCTTTTCCCCTCCTTCCATCTGTTCTTCCTTCATTTCTCCCTTGCTTTTTCCCTTCTATCTTTCCCACCTTCTTTTCATCTGTCCTTCCGAGCCCTCTTTCTCTTCTTTCCTTCCATCTGTCCTTCCTCCATCCATTCTTTCCTTTATCCTTCCCACCGCCATCATACTTGTCTAGAAAGCTTTTTTACCATTGAGCCCTCCCTCCCTCTCTTCTAACATTCTTTCCTTCCATAATCTTATTCTCTCGTCTGCAAGACAACCATTTCTTCATTCGTTCGTCAATCCATTTATTTCTTCTCCCATTCAGTTTCATCATTTATCAATTCTCCAACTCATTCGCTTTCGCGTCAACGCCAATCTTGTCAACTCTTCGCGATTTCCCTTCCTTTCTTTCTGCTTTTCATCTGTTAGGCAACTCTTTGCCAAAGTCGCTTCCACTCGTCCTCGCCTTTCGCTTCTCTTCGCCATTTCTTCTTTTTAACATCGATGCTCTTTGCATCGTTTCTAATCTAGACTCGCGAATATCATGGCGTTTCTTCACTTCATCTCTCTACCATCGTGCAATATGGCCAACCATTATTCCCCGATCCATTCGAATTCTCCCTTGGACAAAGATTGCAAGAAAGGGTATGATTTACAACAACAACAACAGAATTAAAGGAGAAACCCTACCCAAGCTAAGCAAATGCCAACCGTGATTTGAAGGTTTGGAAAGGAAAGTGAACATCTTAATTCAATGAACATTTAGGGGAGATAATCCAAATCTTGGTTATGCTATCATATTCTTGTTTCGTTCAGAAAATAATATTGCATTCTAAAATCTTAGACCCCCCCCCTCTAAATAAAATCTAAAATCAATGAAAAGAAATAAAGAATTAGTTCTTTTATAGATTATTGATTGGTGAACGCTTTTAAAGCCAGGTTTGGCCGCCTTATGGAAAGCCATCTTGTAAAATACAACTTCAGAGCCCTGGACCACCTACAGAAACCTACAGTGTCAGTCGGCTAAAGAAGAGGTACAAAGGAGCGGTCTAAACTGGGTGTAAAGCACCTACCTGACTGAACACTCTACTCTAGTGTCTCCTCCGAGAAATAGGAGTTACCTTTGGTTTAGAAACACAAATCAACTATAATACTCGACTTTCATGTAAAAAAACAAAACAAAAAAAACTTGTTGGTGTTTATCCAAATTAAGGCAGACATTAAAAAAACAAAACAAAAACAAAAAACTGAGAAATATATGTTTGATGTACGTACCTGTCACGGGCTGAATATATCTTATACCAAAAAATCATGTAAATTAATCAAATAGTTTTTATTTTATAAAAGAAAATTAAATTTTACCGATTAATGAATAACGTGGAAATACGACTTATTCAAGGGAGATAACCCTAACTGGCGTAATGGCGACCGTATTTCAACGTTATTCGTTAATCGGTAAAATTTAATTTTCTTTCATAAAATAAAAACTACTTGATTAATTTACGTACATCAAACATATATTCCTCAGATTTTTTTTTAATGTCTCCCTTAATCTGGATAAGCACCAATGTTTATATTAACAACTTATTTCCTTGTGGTTAAAAACATATTTTATTTTCGCTTTTAAACAAACGATGAAAACAAGTGACTAGTTGTTCTGCTCTGAATTTTCGTAGTGTTTTTTTTTCTTACTTTTTCGGCGTCTTTTTTTAACATTTTTTTTTAATAAGAATGGTTGCAAGCGTCGGATGAACAAAAACGCCATGTTTTAGCTTTGGAAGTATCTCAAATTAAAATGAAGGAGACAAAGCAGGGATTACGTCCATGTTTTGCATCGATCTAATAGTTTCAGAGAGAGAGAGAGAGAGAGATCGATTTTTTTAAACATTTACCGACATTCTTAATTTGGACGTATGATAACAAGAACGTCCATTTAACTTGCGCGTTTAACGATTAGAATGCTGTTTCAAAATGCAGCGTGACAGATCCACGCAGACAGAATGTCAAACGAAAGCGTATCAGACCTATTTCAACTTAAGCATGACAGATGGAATTTCAAACTTAAGCGTGACAGATCGACCGACAGACAGTTCCCAGATGTATCTAAAATAAGATGCATCCATTGTGTAAAATACGGGGCTGCTCATGCATTTTTATAGATCAGCGTGCACTTCACCTAGTGCGTTGGCTTTTCAAAACTTCACCTGACATTGTGTCTGCAGATGATCTAAATAAACATATAGTGGTGAAAATGTTATTTCAAATTGAAGCACGACCGACTTACAGACAAAGCCTCTCATAGATATACGAGGACGCATCTAAGACTGCACTTTGCCACGTTTCTCCATGCAATAAATGATTCGTTTTAGTGGAGATGGAAGTTCTTATGTTTGGTTTTCATATAAAGACGGGCTTTGAAAATTAGAGTTAAAAAATAGTACGCTTTTGGGCGGCCCAAAAAATCGGATTCGTAACTCGTATGACAATAGAAAGGACAAGGAATGCGTTTAATTACAGCTAGCAAGGTTAGCTGACGTCGCTCGAGATCCTGGAAAAAATAGAATAGTTTTTAAAAGTGTTTCACATCTTTCTATTAAAACTCTCTCTCTCTCTCTCTCTCTCTCTCTTTCTCTTTCTCTCACACACACACACACACACACACACACACACACACACACACACACACACACACAAACACGTTACTTTTTTTAACACACCTTTATTCTTCCGATAATTTCGAGTGATATATTTCCTTTTGTATGTACGTCCGGCGTGACGCAAACCCCACGATAGGTATTTACTCCTCCCCAGGAGTTAGGCACAAGGCCAGTTTTATCTTACTCCCACAAGTAAGATGTGACCACAGCTTGGGTCGAGAAAGTGGGGTTAAAAGCCAGCGCTCGAGAGGTGAGCACTCTGGTCATTTAAAAATTGCCTGGGCAGCCCCGTCGGCATTCCCCGGTAGGGGCGCCTCAGACAGTAAGCAATAAACTTACTCCTCCCCAAAGAGGGGAGGCGAAGCCTGGGAGGGTGGACCTCCTAGAACTGCACAGGACAATCCCATAGACCGGCGTAAATCAAGCCCCGGAGGCCAAGACAATACCAGTCTATGGGGAACAGATACTACACTTTGATCTTAGCCAAAAGACCAACCCCACGATATTTATTTACTCCTTCGCCAGGAGTTAGGCACAAGGCCAGTTTTATCTTACTCCCACAAGTAAGATGTGACCACAGCTTGGGTCGAGTAAGTGGGGTTAAAAGCCAGCGCTCGAGAGGTGAGCACTCTGGCCATTTAAAAATTGCCTGGGCAGCCCCGTCGGCATTCCCCGGTAGGGGCGCCTCAAGCAGTAAGCAATAAACTTACTCCTCCCCAAAGAGGGGAGGCGAAGCCTGGGAGGGTGGACCTCCTAGAACTGCACAGGACAATCCCATAGACCGGCGTAAATCAAGCCCCGGAGGCCAAGACAATACCAGTCTATGGGGAACAGATACTACACTTTGATCTTAGCCAAAAGACCAACCCCACGATATTTATTTACTCCTCCCGGAGTTAGGCACAAGGCCAGTTTTATCTTACTCCCACAAGTAAGATGTGACCACAGCTTGGGTCAGCAAAGTGGGGTTAAAAGCCAGCGCTCGAGAGGTGAGCACTCTGGCCATTTAAAAATTGCCTGGGCCGCCCCGTCGGCATTCCCCGGTAGGGGCGCCTCAGGCAGTAAGCAATAAACTTACTCCTCCCCAAAGAGGGGAGGCGAAGCCTGGGAGGGTGGACCTCCTAGAACTGCACAGGACAATCCCATAGACCGGCGTAAATCAAGCCCCGGAGGCCAAGACAATACCAGTCTATGGGGAACAGATACTACACTTTGATCTTAGCCAAAAGACCAACCCCACGATATTTATTTACTCCTTCGCCAGGAGTTAGGCACAAGGCCAGTTTTATCTTACTCCCACAAGTAAGATGTGACCACAGCTTGGGTCGAGTAAGTGGGGTTAAAAGCCAGCGCTCGAGAGGTGAGCACTCTGGCCATTTAAAAATTGCCTGGGCAGCCCCGTCGGCATTCCCCGGTAGGGGCGCCTCAAGCAGTAAGCAATAAACTTACTCCTCCCCAAAGAGGGGAGGCGAAGCCTGGGAGGGTGGACCTCCTAGAACTGCACAGGACAATCCCATAGACCGGCGTAAATCAAGCCCCGGAGGCCAAGACAATACCAGTCTATGGGGAACAGATACTACACTTTGATCTTAGCCAAAAGACCAACCCCACGATATTTATTTACTCCTTCGCTAGGAGTTAGGCACAAGGCCAGTTTTATCTTACTCCCACAAGTAATACTTTTTCTTTCTTTCTTTCTTTCTTTCTTATTTTTTTATGTGAACCACGATTGTTCTCTTTCAATTTTTAACCGTCTTCAATGTTTTTTACATGTTCTTTTTTAAACATCGGTTTCGTTTTTAAAGTCTTGCGCCTAACCCTCCCACCTTCCTTCCAATAATCAAATAAAGAAAAAAATTTAAAAAGCAACGTAAATGGTTGGTGTGTGTTTTTTTTTTAGGTCATCAGAAATAGCTCGCATTTTTTTTTCAATTTACGATAGTTCAGTCCTACCTCATTGAAATTAAAAGAAAAAGCATAACAAGACTTGCATCGGAAAGCAAGCAGCAAGTCAGACAACCCGCACCGTCTGAAATGAATTCGAAAAAAAATCATCCACTCTAAATAAAAAAAGTCAACGGTAGTTTTTCTTTTCATCAAAAACAAAACAAACAAACAAACAAACAAACAAGCAAGCAACAGAATAATAATAATAATAATAATAATAATAATAATAATAATAATAATAATAATAATAATAATAAAAAAAATTAAAAAATTACAAATAAATAAATATCTAGATCTAAAATGGGAATTAGTTAGAATATGGAAATGTAAAGAAATAAAGGTGATCCCCGTTGTAATTAGAGCGCTTGGAACCATAACGAAAAGCCACCATAAATGACTTAAACAAATTGCCGAGACAATTTCTTTTCCACTTCTGCAAAAGGCTTGCCTATTAGGAATGGTGAAAGTGTTAAGGTACAGCTTGAATGTCTAAGGTCAAGGGAATTGACTTGATGTTCAAAAAAAGAAAATTCCAACTAAAAACATCCAAAAGTTGAGACTACTATGAATAATATCCCCCACTTTCAGTTCTGTCGCCCACTTTGGGTTCGGTCCCCCATTTTCGGTTCGGTCCCCCACTTTCGGTTCGGTCCCCCTCTTTGGGTTCGGTCCCCCATTTTCGGTTAGGTCCCCCACTTTGGGTTCGGTCCTTCACTTTCAGTTCAGTCCCCCACTTTGCGTTCAGTCCCCCTCTTTGGGTTCAGTCCCCCACTTTGGGTTCGGTCCCCATTTTCGGTTCGGTTCTCCATTTTCGGTTCGGTCCCCCTCTTTGGGTTCGGTCCCCCACTTTGGGTTCAGTCCCCCATTTTCGGTTCGGTCCCCCATTTTGGATTCGGTCCCCCACTTTCGGTTCGGTCCCCCTCTTTGGGTTCGATCCCCCACTTTGGGTTCAGTCCTCCACTTTGCGTTCGGTCCCCCTCTTTGTGTTCTGTCGCCCACTTTGGGTTCGGTCCCCCACTTTGGGTTCAGTCCTCCACTTTGCGTTCGGTCCCCCTCTTTGTGTTCTGTCGCCCACTTTGGGTTCGGTCCCCCATTTTCGGTTCGGTCCCCCACTTTCGGTTCGGTCCCCCTCTTTGGGTTCGGTCCCCCATTTTCGGTTCGGTCCCCCACTTTGGGTTCGGTCCTTCACTTTCAGTTCAGTCCCCCACTTTGCGTTCAGTCCCCCTCTTTGGGTTCAGTCCCCCACTTTGGGTTCGGTCCCCATTTTCGGTTCGGTTCTCCATTTTCGGTTCGGTCCCCCACTTTGGGTTCAGTCCTCCACTTTGCGTTCGGTCCCCCTCTTTGTGTTCGGTCCCCCACTTTGGGTTCAGTCCCCCATTTTCAGTTCGGTCCCCCATTTTCGATTCGGTCCCCCACTTTGGGTTCGGTCCCTCATTATCGGTTCGGTCCCCCATTTTCGGTTCGGTCCCCCATTTTGGATTCGGTCCCTCATTATCGGTTCAGTCCTCCATTTTCAGTTCGGTCCCCCACTTTAGGTTCGGTCCCCCATTTTCGGTACGGTCCCTCTCTTTGGGTTCAGTCCCCCTCTTTGGGTTCAGTCCCCCACTTTGGGTTCCGTCCCCCTCTTTGGGTTCGTTCCTCTCTTTGGGTTCTAGTCCCCCACTTTGGGTTCAGACCCCCTTTTTGGGTTCGGTCCTTCACTTTGGGTTCAGTCCCTCATTATCGGTTCGGTCCCCCATTTTCTGTTCGGTCCCCCACTTTGGGTTCGGTCCCCAATTTTCGGTTCGGTCCCCATTTTCAGTTCGGTCCCCCACTTTCGGTTCAGTCCCCCTCTTTGGGTTCGGTCCTCCACTTTCAGTTCGGTCCCCCACTTTCGGTTCGGTCCCCCATTTTCTGTTCGGTCCCCCACTTTGGGTTCGGTCCCCCATTTTCAGTTCGGTCCCCCACTTTGGGTTCGGTCCCCAATTTTCGGTCTGGTCCCCCTCTTTGGGTTCGGCCCCCTACTTTGGGTTCGGTCCCCCATTTTCTGTTCGGTCCCCCACTTTGGGTTCGGTCCCCAATTTTCGGTTCGGTCCCCATTTTCAGTTCGGTCCCCCACTTTCGGTTCGGTCCCCCTCTTTGGGTTCGGTCCTCCACTTTCAGTTCGGTCCCCCACTTTCGGTTCGGTCCCCCATTTTCTGTTCGGTCCCCCACTTTCGGTTCGATCCCCCTCTTTGGGTTCGGTCCCCCATTTTCGGTTCGGTCCCCCACTTTGGGTTCGGTCCTTCACTTTCAGTTCAGTCCCCCACTTTGCGTTCAGTCCCCCTCTTTGGGTTCAGTCCCCCACTTTGGGTTCGGTCCCCATTTTCGGTTCGGTTCTCCATTTTCGGTTCGGTCCCCCTCTTTGGGTTCGGTCCCCCATTTTGGATTCGGTCCCCCACTTTCGGTTCGGTCCCCCTCTTTGGGTTCGGTCCCCCACTTTGGGTTCAGTCCTCCACTTTGCGTTCGGTCCCCCTCTTTGTGTTCGGTCCCCCACTTTGGGTTCAGTCCCCCATTTTCAGTTCGGTCCCCCATTTTCGATTCGGTCCCCCACTTTGGGTTCGGTCCCTCATTATCGGTTCGGTCCCCCATTTTCGGTTCGGTCCCCCATTTTGGATTCGGTCCCTCATTATCGGTTCAGTCCTCCATTTTCAGTTCGGTCCCCCACTTTCGGTTCGGTCCCCCTTCTTTGGGTTCGGTCCTCCACTTTGGGTTCGGTCCCCAATTTTCGGTCTGGTCCCCCTCTTTGGGTTCGGCCCCCTACTTTGGGTTCGGTCCCCCATTTTCTGTTCGGTCCCCCACTTTGGGTTCGGTCCCCCACTTTGGGTTCGGTCCCCTACTTTGCGTTCAGTCCCCCTCTTTGGGTTCGGTCCCCCACTTTGGGTTCGGTCCCCCACTTTGCGTTCAGTCCCCCTCTTTGGGTTCAGTCCCCCACTTTGAGTTCAATCCCTCATTATCGGTTCGGTCCCCCACTTTGGATTCGGTCCCTCATTATCAGTTCAGTCCTCCATTTTCATTTCGGTCCCCCACTTTAGGTTCGGTCCCCCATTTTCGGTTCAGTCCCTCTCTTTGGGTTCTAGTCCCCCACTTTGGGTTCAGACCCCCATTTTGAATTCGGTCCCTCATTATCGGTTCAGTCCTCCATTTTCAGTTCGGTCCCCCATTTTTGGTTCGGTCCCTCTCTTTGGGTTCAGTCCCCCTCTTTGGGTTCAGTCCCCCACTTTGGGTTCGGTCCCCTCTTTGGGTTCAGTCCCCCACTTTGGGTTCGGTCCCCCATTTTGGATTCGGTCCCTCATTATCGGTTCAGTCCTCCATTTTCAGTTTGGTCCCCCACTTTGGGTTCGGTCCCCCATTTTCGGTTCGGTCCCTCTCTTTGGGTTCAGTCCCCCTCTTTGGGTTCAGTCCCCCACTTTGGGTTCGGTCCCCCTCTTTGGGTTCGGTCCCCTCTTTGGGTTCAGTCCCCCACTTTGGGTTCGGTCCCCCACTTTGGGTTCGGTCCCTCATTATCTGTTCGGTCCCCCACTTTGGGTTCGGTCCCCCATTTTGGATTCGGTCCCTCATTATCAGTTCAGTCCTCCATTTTCAGTTCGGTCCCCCATTTTCGGTTCGGTCCCTCTCTTTGGGTTCAGTCCTCCACTTTGGGTTCGGTCCCCCATTTTCGGTTCGGTCCCCCATTTTCAGTTCGGTCCCCCACTTTCGGTTCGGTCCCCCTCTTTGGGTTCGGTCCTCCACTTTGGGTTCGGTCCCCCACTTTCGGTTCGGACCCCCTCTTTGGGTCTGGTCCTCCACTTTGGGTTCGGTCCCCCATTTTCGGTTTGGTCCCCCATTTTAAGTTCGGTCCCCCACTTTCAATTCGGTCCCCCTCTTTGGGTTCGGTCCTCAATTTTCGGTTCGGTCTCCCATTTTCAGTTCGGTCCCCCACTTTCGGTTCGGTCCCCCTCTTTGGGTTCGGTCCTCCACTTTGGGTTCGGTCCCCCATTTTCGGTTTGGTCCCCCTCTTTGGGTTCGGTCCCCCACTTTGGGTTCGGTCCCCCATTTTCGGTTTGGTCCCCCACTTTCGGTTCGGTCCCCCACTTTCGGTTCGGTCCCCCATTTTCAGTTCGGTCCCCCACTTTCGGTTCGGTCCCCCTCTTTGGGTTCGGTCCTCCACTTTGGGTTCGGTCCCCCATTTTCTGTTCGGTCCCCCACTTTGGGTTCGGTCCCCCATTTTCGGTTCAGCCCTCCATTTTCGGTTTGGTCCCCCACTTTGGGTTTGGTCCCCCATTTTGGATTCGGTCCCTCATTATCGGTTCAGTCCTCCATTTTAAGTTCGGTCCCCCTCTTTGGGTTCGGTCCCCCACTTTGAGTTCGGTCCTCCACTTTCAGTTCGGTCCCCCACTGTGGGTTCGGTCCCCCATTTTCGGTTCGGTCCCCCACTTTGGGTTCGGTCCCTCATTATCGGTTCAGTCCCCTATTTTCTGTTCGGTCCCCAATTTTCGGTTCGGTCCCCCATTTTCGGTTCGGTCCCCCTCTTTGGGTTCGGTCCCCCTCTTTGGGTTCGGTCCCCCACTTTCAGTTCGGTCCCCCACTTTGGGTTCTGTCCCCCACTTTTGGTTCGGTCCTCCTCTTTCAGTTCGGTCCCCCACTTTGGGTTCGGTCCTCCTCTTTGGGTTCGGTCTACCACTTTGGGTTCGGTCCCTAATTATCGGTTCGGTCCCCCATTTTCGATTCGGTCCCGTACTTTCAGTTCGGTCCCCCACTTTGGGTTCGGTCCTCCACTTTCAGTTCGGTCTCGCACTTTCGGTTTGGTCCCCCACTTCGGGTTCGGTCCCCCATTTTCTGTTCGGTTCTTCATTTTCGGTTGGTCCTCCACTTTCAGTTCGATCCCCCACTTTGGGTTCAGTCCCCCACTGTCAGTTCGGTCCCCCATTTTCGATTCGGTCCCCCACTTTCAGTTCGGTCCCCCATTTTCGGTTCTGTACCCCGTTTTCGGTTCGGTCCCCCACTTTCAGTTCGATCCCCTACTTTGGGTTCGGTCCCCCACTTTCGACTCTTTGAAAGAAAAAAAAATTAATAAAGAAAAAAATTTTTTTAAAAAGAAAGAAAAATTTTTTTTTATTAAAAATAAATTAAAAAAAAAAAATGGTACCAGCCTAGGCTGACCCCACAAAATATTTGCATAAGGTCAAGGAGGATGAGAAGACCGAGGACAGCACAACTGGGACCTTGGGGAGGCTTATTGCCACCCAAATCGCAGAGAAGACAAATTGTCCTTACCAGCAAGAAATCAATGGTAAACGGCTGTTGTGATAATACAAATTTATTTGCGGTGGCTATCGAAAAGATGTGCAGAATACTGGAAATCTGGGGAGACTTTTTGACACTCAGACTCCAGGGAATACCACCGGTTGTCGGTGAGCAATCACTGATGACCTGTGTGAGAACTCCTAGTGAGTAAAAAAAAAAAAAAAAATAATAATAATAATAAGTGGGCATACTAATCATTTCTCCTAAACACACACACATGCGTGCGTGCGTGCGTGCGTGCGTGCGTGCGTGTGTGTGTGTGTAGACGTGGCAGTAATTCCTCTCGTGACGTAGCCCAGATGGTTTTTATGTATGCATTCATATCTGTTAGTAACATGCGGATAACATGTGACGCTTGTGGTAACGTGACGCTAGCGTTGTAATCAATCTGACTCATAACGTTACGGTTACGTTGCGAAGTGCTAAAGTCGGTCTCTTTCTTGGTTTTTTTTTCATCGGTAGTTTTTTTTTTTGTACAAAATCGATACTTGATTCTTGTTTATTAGCTCTTTTGGTGGGTCGTTGCAGCATGTCGTTAAGAAGATTAAAATGTAAATTCGATTTAATCCATTCCAGAATTCCGGAATCATTTCCATCTTTAAAAAAAAACACGTAACTCTGTATTCGTCAATACAGAATTGCTTCCCTTTTTTTCAATACCGGATAGATACAACTAATGAATTTAGGAAAAAATGGCACAGGTAAAAATGGCACAAGTAGATAAATAGGATAAAATGGCACATGGGAAAATATAGATGAAAATTTCACAATGAGATTACCAAAATCTAAGATACAATAGATAAAGGGAAAACATTAAAAAATTTGTCAAAATAAAATATATATATATATATATATATATATATATATATATATATATATATATATATATATATATATATATATATACATTTAAGAGTAAAAAAGATTAAACCCTAACCCTAACCCTGAATTTTTGTAAATTCGTCCCAGGGTTTATTTATTATTCCTGTCCATGACTTATACAGATAACAACTAGTAATATATAAAAACACATATACAACTAAAACTAGTAGGGGTCACGGACATGTCATGAGGTGTATGATTGGGAACCACTGTTCTGCGCCCTTGCTTTGTGCCATTTTTCCTATTTATTCACTTGTGCCATTTTTACCTGCGCCATTATTACTGTGAACTACAGCTAGTATTTTAAAAACCTGTAGAACTTTAGTCTTTCGAAAATTCAAAATTTCAGCATTTATTTTCCAAATCTGTCAATCTGTGGTTCCAATACGTCACCTTGAAACCTTCAAATGCTTTTGGGCTAGAACTGCTGTCCTAGACAGATAAATACACCATTATTCACTGGACTATATTTAACACGAAAAAAATCAGAAGAGATTTCTCAATTCGTTATAAAAGATTCCACGAGTTAAACCTTTGCACAGGAAAGTCCTGTAAAATTCGATAAAAGTAAATCAAATCTTAGAACTGTCCTCCATTTTTGATCGGATGTGCCTGTTTATTTTCTGCAAATGTTTCTCCGTTAACCAAATCAGGTAATATATTTAACTTTCTCTCTATTGCACAGCAGCAACCGTCGTAGAAGGTTAAAAATGACCTTGACTGACGTCACTCCATTAACATAGTCTTCCGTTGTTGTCATGGCGACTACTACTCAAGTCGACAGTCGTCGCCATTGTTGCCTTCTTCCTACTGTGCGACCCCCCCCCCCTCTCGCCGAGTTATAGGCACACCGTACAAGGTTAACAAAAATCCAATATGGCGACCATTGTTCAATAAATGGCTCAATAGTATTTTTGGTTCAATATCTTAAGCTTTTATACTTTATTCGATCTTTTTGGGAGAGTTGCTGTTTATAATAATGAACCATTAATGCATCTACAAGAGTGCGTTTCTTTTTTTCTCTTTCTTTTCGTTATTCTTTCGTTTATTTTTTCTTTAATCAGGCTGTAATTCTTTGACTACAAATGCTGGTTGCCTGTGAAGCCAGTCTTTGTGCAATAGGGCAAATTATTAGATAACATCTTGTTGCCCTCAAATTAAAAAAAACCCAAAAAACTTCTAATTAGAAAAGCCAACAGCAGATTTCTATATATAAACGTCAATACTTGTTTGTGTGTTATAGTAATCGATTTGTTAACAGTTAGAACATTCAAATAATCTTCAATAAGAGTTTTTTCTAATTTACAGAATCTAAAGGCACCATTGAAATATTCTTTCGATTATATCTATTATATATCGATTATATAGGGTCACTATGGGGAATTATCGGTTAGGTCCATAAAACATAAATAAACAAAATTCATTTTTTAAAATCAATTTTCATCATTTCATAAAACAAACAAAAATATTAAACAAAGAATATCGCAATGAAGAATGTATTAATATTGGTATTTTAATATTTAAAATTATTACAAAATAGAGAAATTCGTTTCGATTCGTTAAAGCCATTCGCCGTTATACAGAAACGTTACGAAACGCAACGCCAACAAGTAGGGTTTTTAAGAACCCTACCGCGCTGACAATTTTTTTTTAAATTATTATTTGATCTCATATTGGAAATGTTATTTTTAACTTTTCTTTCAAGGCAAAAGTTCTAAACATGGCGATATTTGAAATTATGTTTCCGTAGAAACCTGCTGACCAGCGAGATATCACCATCCGGATAACGCCAGGTGAATACCGGCAATAAAAAAAAATAAAAGTAATCTTCAGATTAAAAAAAAAACAAAAACAGAATTCCATTACGCGCCTGTGGAAATAACAAACCGGAGGTTAAACTTACCGCTCCCTAAACAAATTAACGATTATTTTAAACTTACCGCTCCCTAAACAAATTAACGGTTATTTTAAATGACCAATAAACTGTTTGACTTCAGAATATATATTTTTAAATGCTTTTTCAGATTTGTAGCGAGCTTATTTGCAATTGACCTGCTTAACAACATTCGAATTATAAATAGATCATTCGAAATTAAAAGTGAGTGGCGATGATTTTACCAGCAGTGGTGATTGGTCGTTTAATATCGAAGGATCAAAGAGAGCAATCTTTGGTAGAAGAGAGCCAAAATGAGTTATTTATATATATATATATATATATATATATATATATATATATATATATATATATATATATATATATATATATATATATCAGTCAGACACAGTGCGCGCCCACGCCCTTGACCTACTTTTATGAGCACTGTTTAGATATGCGCTGTGTTAGGATTAGAGTTAGAGTATCTATTTACATTCTATCCATAAAACATTTTACAGCAGTGAAAAAAAGGATATTGTACTGCTCGGTCTCAGGAGGCAATTCTCCCAGGCATTACCTCCTCTTTCGGGAGGTGAAAGGGGGTATTAACGACCACCTGAGGCGCACATACAGAGGAATACCGACGGGTCCGATCTAGGCTATTTTTATAACCTTCCAAAACGCACCCAGGTGTGTGTGGGGGGGGGGGGATAACCCATACGAAAGAATCGACCTTCTGTCACATCTGATCTTTTGGTTTTTTTGGGAGGGAGGGGGGAGAATAAAAGGATCAATGTGTAGTATCTGTTCAGTCTCGATAAGCCATTCTCACGGGCATTACCCCCATCCTGTTGTTTGAGGCACCCGCATTCGTGAGGGAGTGCCGACGGTACTATCGGTACTATACATGTATTCTTGTTCTCATCCAGAGTGCCTCTTTTGGGGGAGCTGGATTTTCTCCACACTAAAAACCGACCTTTTTCTTCGTGGGGGAGGTAAGTGCGTATGGACGTCTCGAGTGTTCTGTCACCATCATCTAGTTAGTTCTGCTAGTATTGTATTATCAGACTCTGCAACCGGCTCTATAAATCTAATAAAGCTGACGGAAATCATTTTCTCCTCCCCCTCTACCCCCTCTCTCTCTATCCTTTTCTCTCTTTTCTATCTGTATATCTGTCTTTCCATTCTTCCTGCTCCCCTCCCTCTTTATTCAACCAAATATGTCCGTTTTCTTTTCTTTCTATATTTATTTCCTCATTACTTTTTTGTAACAACAAGAATTAAAATTTTGATCTTTAAGCCTTGGTAGTCATTCCTAATTAAACCATTGTTTATGAAAATCCGACTTTTATAGTTACGGATAAGTTATAAGACCCTAATAAGTTATAAGACCCTAATCAGTTATAAGACCCTAATCAGTTATAAGACCCTAATAAGTTATAATCAATCTGGATCTTTTTAAGAAGATCCCCGCCACTAAATATAGCTCCGCTATTCAAGGGAGACAACTTTTCAGCCACTTTTGCTTAAAAAAAATGAACAAAATAAGAATGTATATGGCATGTTTTTTTTGTTTATTGAGGAGGATAAAATTGTGTTAAATCAGTTATGATTTGCGCGAATAGGTCAGTTCCCCGGTATCGTTGCCTCCACACGAACTCGCAGAGGTAGCTGTCAACAAGCGTGCGATGGGTGCCAATCTAGGGTCGTTGGGGCAGACATGGACAGCTCCTTGGAACAGAATTTAGGGTTTTGGTCCAGCAGTAAATAAATAGAACCACTGTTTTTAATTCCACCTTTGACCACTCCAGCCACGTTCCCTTTCGGAGAGCAAATTCTGTGTCAAAAGGGTTAACGTGTAAAGAATTTAGCAAGCCGAAAAGTTGTCTCCCTTGGCAGTGGGGTTATTCTTAGAGGCCGACTAACTTTAGCACTTTATCTCCTTGGGACATTAGCCCAGTCTAATAGTACAGAGTGACCCAAATTAAATGCCATTCACCAATGAAATCGTTAATAAAATCCACAATCCTTTCGGCAATCCAACCATATTTAGTACAAATAAACTTTGGACTATGCCTGACTTGTCCACCAAGTTTCAGTCATGAATGTCCAACAGTCTTTTGATTTTTATCATGGTTCAATGCTATGCTCCACATGTGCACACTTGGATGCGGATGATTTGAGCTGGGATAGCCACCGTCTTCAGTTAAGGAATCGTCTGGGGATTGTTTTTGATAGACATTATCTTTGAGATCACACTTCAGATAAAAATATGGGGAGTTAGGGTCCAATAAATGTGAAGCCCATTCAGTATCACACCTACTGGTGAGACGATCACCAAAGTGTCTCCGCATATCATTGGATGATGATAAAACAAAGACTGTTGGAGATTGATGACTGACAGTTGGTGGACAACTCAAGGATAGTCTGAAGTTTATTTGTATCAAATATAGTTGGATTGCATAAATGGGAGGGGGGGGGGTCACCTTACACTAAACCAGCAGTAGCGAATGGGTATGGAATATAACATGCAGAGTAAAAAACCCTAACCCTAACATGCAGATTAAAAAACCCTAACATGCAGATTAAAAAATGACGCTAGAACAACAGATCCGTAAATACATGAGATTAAAAAAAAGAGTGAATGTCGAGAAGAAGCCAACAGCGGAAGAAGGAACAAAGAGAAAACTGTGAGAAAAGGAACGAGTGAAAAAGACTAGGCTAGGACAGTGAGAGTCTTATACATATATGATATTGTCACTGTTGATTTAGTAGAGTAGAAAGTTGACCTTTGGTTTACTTTCGGCAGCATCGTAACTCTCGCTTCCCTTATTTTGTCCTTTAGTCCTCACATTCCATGAGCTATGTTTCAGACAAAGGGGGAAGAATTGCTGTTTTCTAGATCAGAATCTATCCATATAACACTTATCGTTGGCTAGTTTTTGACCTCGAAATAGTATTTTTTTTTTAGCTCCTTACATCAAGTGGCTTCATGCCTTGTCTGAAGCGATTTCCATAAAAAAAAAGTTTTAAGTACAGAAATTAATCTTGGTATTAACTACAAGACCCATTCTATAATTAACTTGGATAGAAAAAAAAAATAAGAATAAAAACATTTGTAAAAATAAATTTGGGAAAGTTCATTTTTTAAGCATCTTTAGAATTTTAAACATAAAGAAAGAGGCAAAATGCCTTCAAAGAACCATGTGTTAGATGCAGACATTTTTTTTATTTTTTTTTTATTTTTCATCTTGACTTTTTTATCTAATATTTTGCTTGATATAACAAGCCTCGACAGAGCTTTAGACAAATAAAAGGTATTAACCATTTTTTTTTCCGTAATATCTACATCTAACACATGGTTCTTTGAAGGCATTTTGCCTCTTTCTTTATGTTTATTTGTAAAAATACATCAGTGTATTAATAAATATTTGAAAGTTAATTTTGAATACACAAACGTCCCAAGCGTAAATTGTCCTTCTGCTGGGAAGGAAGAAGGTTAGGTGCTCTGTGAACAGTTGTGCGTGCAAAAGGGTATGCCAGCAGTTTCTCTGTGCGCCACGTGGTTGGCGTTGAATGATGTTATCATCTCTTCGGCCATGTCGAAAGACAATCCTAAACCGAAGCAAGAAAGTGGGAGAATTAGTTTGTCGAGTTGATATCTGTGTTTTTTCTTCCGTCGACAAAAGGCTGTAAAAAGTTTGTCAGAGGGTCACCACGTCGAGACGCCTGATTGGCCCACACTTGACTTATTTTAGCTCAGCATAGCAACTCTCGGCGCAGAGAAAATAGTTTGTGACTGTTAGAGTAGTACAAGTCTAACACATATTTTCCGACATCTTTGGTTCCATAGCTTTGCCGGATTAACCGGTTTTTTTCCGGACCATCCGATCTCACTTTAACAATAATCCATCAACAGATCCTTAACCCATTAATTATACACTTACTATGATGTCTCTAAACCACCAAGGATCGCTAGAAACTCAAACAAGCATCAAATGTGAATAAATGAAATGAAATTAATAATAAATGAAATTAAATTAATAATAAATGAAATGAAATTAATAATAAATGAAATTTAATTAATAATAAATGAAAGTAAATTAATAATGAATGAAAGTAAATTAATAATAAATGAAATTAAATTAATAATAAATGAAATTAAATTAATAATGAATGAAATTAAATTAATAATGAATGAATAATTAAATTAATAATAAATGAAATGAAATTAATAATAAATTAAATTAATAATAAATGAAATTAAATTAATAATAAATGAAATTAAATTAATAATAAATGAAATTAAATTAATAATAAATGAAATGAAATTAATAATAAATGAAATTAAATTAATAATAAATTAAATAAAATTAATAATAAATGAAATTAAATTAATAATAAATGAAAGTAAATTAATAATGAATGAAAGTAAATTAATAATAAATGAAATTAAATTAATAATAAATGAAATTAAATTAATAATGAATGAAATTAAATTAATAATGAATGAATAATTAAATTAATAATAAATGAAATGAAATTAATAATAAATGAAATTAAATTAATAATGAATGAAATTAAATTAATAATAAATTAAATTAAATTAATAATAAATGAAATTAAATTAATAATGAATGAAATTAAATTAATAATAAATTAATAATTAAAATAATAATAAATGAAATTAAATTAATAATGGATGAAATTAAATTAATAATAAATGAAATTAAATTAATAATAAATGAAATTAAATTAATAATAAATGAAAGTAAATTAATAATAAATGAAATTAAATTAATAATAAATGAAATTAAATTAATAATGAATTAAATTAAATTAATAATAAATGAAATAAAATTAATAATAAATGAAATTAAATTAATAATGAATGAAATTAAATTAATAATGAATCAAATTAAATTAATAATGAATGAAATTAAATTAATAATAAATGAAATTAAATTAATAATAAATGAAATTGAATTAATAATAAATGAAATTAAATTAATAATAAATGAAATTGAATTAATAATAAATGAAATTAAATTAATAATAAATGAAATGAAATTAATAATAAATGAAATTAAATTAATAATAAATGAAAGTAAATTAATAATGAATGAAATTAAATTAATAATAAATGAAATTAAATTAATAATAAATGAAATGAAATTAATAATAAATGAAATGAAATTAATAAATAAAATTAAATTAATAATGAATGAAAGTAAATTAATAATAAATGAAATTAAATTAATAATAAATGAAATTAAATTAATAATAAATGAAATTGAATTAATAATAAATGAAATTGAATTAATAATAAATGAAATTAAATTAATAATAAATGAAATTGAATTAATAATAAATGAAATTAAATTAATAATAAATGAAATGAAATTAATAATAAATGAAATTAAATTAATAATAAATGAAAGTAAATTAATAATGAATGAAATTAAATTAATAATAAATGAAATTAAATTAATAATAAATGAAATTGAATTAATAATAAATGAATAATTAAATTAATAATAAATGAAATTAAATTAATAATAAATGAAAGTAAATTAATAATGAATGAAATTAAATTAATAATAAATGAAATGAAATTAATAATAAATGAAATTAAATTAATAATAAATGAAATTGAATTAATAATAAATGAAATTAAATTAATAATAAATGAAATTGAATTAATAATAAATGAAATTAAATTAATAATAAATGAAATTAAATTAATAATAAATGAAATGTAATTAATAATAAATGAATAATTAAATTAATAATAAATGAAATTAAATTAATAATAAATGAAAGTAAATTAATAATGAATGAAATTAAATTAATAATAAATGAAATTAAATTAATAATAAATGAAAGTAAATTAATAATGAATGAAATTAAATTAATAATAAATGAAATTAAATTAATAATAAATGAAATTAAATTAATAATAAATGAAATTAAATTAATAATAAATGAAATTAAATTAATAATGAATGAAATTAAATTAATAATAAATGAAATTAAATTAATAATAAATGAAATTAAATTAATAATAAATGAAAGTAAATTAATAATGAATGAAATTAAATTAATAATAAATGAAATGAAATTAATAATAAATGAAATTAAATTAATAATAAATGAAATTGAATTAATAATAAATGAAATTAAATTAATAATAAATGAATAATTACGTACAAACCATGGTTAACATGACGGCTGCCACTTGAATTTGCCTGTGAAGTCGTGACTAAATCTAAGCAAAATAAGATATAACCTCAAAATACAGGGAGACTACCACCAACAGGTGCAGTGTAAACAAACAACTTTATGGTGTGCTGCACATAGAGTCGCCCAATAAACTAGTCTGGTGGCAGCGGAATTATCAAGTACTCTCTTATGATTTTGTTCGGATTAAAAGAGGTGGCGGACCATCAGTTGCCGGAAAATCGGTGTTGCACCTATATTAGACTGGGTTAACTGGTCTTCGGGGAAGCACGAGCAACATACAAGGTTATAAGTCTCTATTTACTTGCCTCCCCACAAGGGCAGAGCTAGACACAAGGTTGGTGGGTTTTTTTATGTGGGGAAAATCCAACTTTCCAAAAAGGGGAACTCTAGATTGAGACAAAAATTGCCTCAGTTTAAAAGGATTACTCTTTCAATGACCGAGGACAGAAAAAAAATGAAGTGTAGTATCAGAACAGATATTACATTTTGCACCTAGCCAAAATGAAGTGTAGTATCAGAACAGATATTACATTTTGCACCTAGCCAAAATGAAGTGTAGTATCAGAACAGATATTACATTTTGCACCTAGCCAAAATGAAGTGTAGTATCAGAACAGATATTACATTTTGCACCTAGCCAAAATGAAGTGTAGTATCAGAACAGATATTACATTTTGCACCTAGCCAAAATGAAGTGTAGCATCAGAACAGATATTACATTTTGCACCTAGCCAAAATGAAGTGAAGTATCAGAACAGATATTACATTTTGCACCTAGCCAAAATGAAGTGTAGCATCAGAACAGATATTACATTTTGCACCTAGCCAAAATGAAGTGTAGCATCAGAACAGATATTACATTAACACCTAGCCAAAATGAAGTGTAGTATCAGAACAGATATTACATTTTGCACCTAGCCAAAATGAAGTGTAGTATCAGAACAGATATTACATTTTGCACCTAGCCAAAATGAAGTGTAGTATCAGAACAGATATTACATTTTGCACCTAGCCAAAATGAAGTGTAGCATCAGAACAGATATTACATTTTGCACCTAGCCAAAATGAAGTGTAGCATCAGAACAGATATTACATTTTGCACCTAGCCAAAATGAAGTGTAGTATCAGAACAGATATTACATTTTGCACCTAGCCAAAATGAAGTGTAGTATCAGAACAGATATTACATTTTGCACCTAGCCAAAATGAAGTGTAGCATCAGAACAGATATTACATTTTGCACCTAGCCAAAATGAAGTGTAGTATCAGAACAGATATTACATTTTGCACCTAGCCAAAATGAAGTGTAGCATCAGAACAGATATTACATTTTGCACCTAGCCAAAATGAAGTGTAGTATCAGAACAGATATTACATTTTGCACCTAGCCAAAATGAAGTGTAGTATCAGAACAGATATTACATTTTGCACCTAGCCAAAATGAAGTGTAGTATCAGAACAGATATTACATTTTGCACCTAGCCAAAATGAAGTGTAGTATCAGAACAGATATTACATTTTGCACCTAGCCAAAATGAAGTGCAGCATCAGAACAGATATTACATTTTGCACCTAGCCAAAATGAAGGGTAGTATCAGAACAGATATTACATTTTGCACCTAGCCAAAATGAAGTGTAGCATCAGAACAGATATTACATTTTGCACCTAGCCAAAATGAAGTGTAGTATCAGAACAGATATTACATTTTGCACCTAGCCAAAATGAAGTGTAGCATCAGAACGGATATTACATTTTGCACCTAGCCAAAATGAAGTGTAGCATCAGAACAGATATTACATTAACACCTAGCCAAAATGAAGTGTAGTATCAGAACAGATATTACATTTTGCACCTAGCCAAAATGAAGTGTAGTATCAGAACAGATATTACATTTTGCACCTAGCCAAAATGAAGTGTAGCATCAGAACAGATATTACATTTTGCACCTAGCCAAAATGAAGTGTAGTATCAGAACAGATATTACATTTTGCACCTAGCCAAAATGAAGTGTAGTATCAGAACAGATATTACATTTTGCACCTAGCCAAAATGAAATGTAGTATCAGAACAGATATTACATTTTGCACCTAGCCAAAATGAAGTGTAGTATCAGAACAGATATTACATTTTGCACCTAGCCAAAATGAAGTGTAGCATCAGAACAGATATTACATTTTGCACCTAGCCAAAATGAAGTGTAGTATCAGAACAGATATTACATTTTGCACCTAGCCAAAATGAAGTGTAGCATCAGAACAGATATTACATTTTGCACCTAGCCAAAATGAAGTGTAGTATCAGAACAGATATTACATTTTGCACCTAGCCAAAATGAAGTGTAGCATCAGAACGGATATTACATTTTGCACCTAGCCAAAATGAAGTGTAGCATCAGAACAGATATTACATTAACACCTAGCCAAAATGAAGTGTAGTATCAGAACAGATATTACATTTTGCACCTAGCCAAAATGAAGTGTAGTATCAGAACAGATATTACATTTTGCACCTAGCCAAAATGAAGTGTAGTATCAGAACAGATATTACATTTTGCACCTAGCCAAAATGAAGTGTAGCATCAGAACAGATATTACATTTTGCACCTAGCCAAAATGAAGTGTAGCATCAGAACAGATATTACATTTTGCACCTAGCCAAAATGAAGTGTAGCATCAGAACAGATATTACATTTTGCACCTAGCCAAAATGAAGTGTAGTATCAGAACAGATATTACATTTTGCACCTAGCCAAAATGAAGTGTAGTATCAGAACAGATATTACATTTTGCACCTAGCCAAAATGAAGTGTAGTATCAGAACAGATATTACATTTTGCACCTAGCCAAAATGAAGTGTAGCATCAGAACAGATATTACATTTTGCACCTAGCCAAAATGAAGTGTAGTATCAGAACAGATATTACATTTTGCACCTAGCCAAAATGAAGTGTGGTATCAGAACAGATATTACATTTTTCACCTAGCCAAAATGAAGTGTAGTATCAGAACAGATATTACATTTTGCACCTAGCCAAAATGAAGTGTAGTATCAGAACAGATATTACATTTTGCACCTAGCCAAAATGAAGTGTAGTATCAGAACAGATATTACCTTTTGCACCTAGCCAAAATGAAGTGTAGTATCAGAACAGATATTACATTTTGCACCTAACCAAAATGAAGTGTAGTATCAGAACAGATATTACATTTTGCACCTAGCCAAAATGAAGTGTAGTATCAGAACAGATATTACATTTTGCACCTAGCCAAAATGAAGTGTAGTATCAGAACAGATATTACCTTTTGCACCTAGCCAAAATGAAGTGTAGTATCAGAACAGATATTACATTTTGCACCTAGCCAAAATGAAGTGTAGTATCAGAACAGATATTACATTTTGCACCTAGCCAAAATGAAGTGTAGTATCAGAACAGATATTACATTTTGCACCTATCCAAAATGAAGTGTGGTATAAGAACAGATATTACATTTTGCACCTAGCCAAAATGAAGTGTAGCATCAGAACAGATATTACATTAACACCTAGCCAAAATGAAGTGTAGTATCAGAACAGATATTACATTTTGCACCTAGCCAAAATGAAGTGTAGTATCAGAACAGATATTACATTTTGCACCTAGCCAAAATGAAGTGTAGTATCAGAACAGATATTACATTTTGCACCTAGCCAAAATGAAGTGTAGCATCAGAACAGATATTACATTTTGCACCTAGCCAAAATGAAGTGTAGCATCAGAACAGATATTACATTTTGCACCTAGCCAAAATGAAGTGTAGCATCAGAACAGATATTACATTTTGCACCTAGCCAAAATGAAGTGTAGTATCAGAACAGATATTACATTTTGCACCTAGCCAAAATGAAGTGTAGTATCAGAACAGATATTACATTTTGCACCTAGCCAAAATGAAGTGTAGTATCAGAACAGATATTACATTTTGCACCTAGCCAAAATGAAGTGTAGTATCAGAACAGATATTACATTTTGCACCTAGCCAAAATGAAGTGTAGCATCAGAACAGATATTACATTTTGCACCTAGCCAAAATGAAGTGAAGTATCAGAACAGATATTACATTTTGCACCTAGCCAAAATGAAGTGTAGCATCAGAACAGATATTACATTTTGCACCTAGCCAAAATGAAGTGTAGCATCAGAACAGATATTACATTAACACCTAGCCAAAATGAAGTGTAGTATCAGAACAGATATTACATTTTGCACCTAGCCAAAATGAAGTGTAGTATCAGAACAGATATTACATTTTGCACCTAGCCAAAATGAAGTGTAGTATCAGAACAGATATTACATTTTGCACCTAGCCAAAATGAAGTGTAGCATCAGAACAGATATTACATTTTGCACCTAGCCAAAATGAAGTGTAGCATCAGAACAGATATTACATTTTGCACCTAGCCAAAATGAAGTGTAGCATCAGAACAGATATTACATTTTGCACCTAGCCAAAATGAAGTGTAATATCAGAACAGATATTACATTTTGCACCTAGCCAAAATGAAGTGTAGCATCAGAACAGATATTACATTTTGCACCTAGCCAAAATGAAGTGTAGTATCAGAACAGATATTACATTTTGCACCTAGCCAAAATGAAGTGTAGCATCAGAACAGATATTACATTTTGCACCTAGCCAAAATGAAGTGTAGTATCAGAACAGATATTACATTTTGCACCTAGCCAAAATGAAGTGTAGTATCAGAACAGATATTACATTTTGCACCTAGCCAAAATGAAGTGTAGTATCAGAACAGATATTACATTTTGCACCTAGCCAAAATGAAGTGTAGTATCAGAACAGATATTACATTTTGCACCTAGCCAAAATGAAGTGTAGCATCAGAACAGATATTACATTTTGCACCTAGCCAAAATGAAGTGTAGTATCAGAACAGATATTACATTTTGCACCTAGCCAAAATGAAGTGTAGCATCAGAACAGATATTACATTTTGCACCTAGCCAAAATGAAGTGTAGTATCAGAACAGATATTACATTTTGCACCTAGCCAAAATGAAGTGTAGCATCAGAACGGATATTACATTTTGCACCTAGCCAAAATGAAGTGTAGCATCAGAACAGATATTACATTAACACCTAGCCAAAATGAAGTGTAGTATCAGAACAGATATTACATTTTGCACCTAGCCAAAATGAAGTGTAGTATCAGAACAGATATTACATTTTGCACCTAGCCAAAATGAAGTGTAGTATCAGAACAGATATTACATTTTGCACCTAGCCAAAATGAAGTGTAGCATCAGAACAGATATTACATTTTGCACCTAGCCAAAATGAAGTGTAGTATCAGAACAGATATTACATTTTGCACCTAGCCAAAATGAAGTGTAGCATCAGAACAGATATTACATTTTGCACCTAGCCAAAATGAAGTGTAGTATCAGAACAGATATTACATTTTGCACCTAGCCAAAATGAAGTGTAGTATCAGAACAGATATTACATTTTGCACCTAGCCAAAATGAAATGTAGTATCAGAACAGATATTACATTTTGCACCTAGCCAAAATGAAGTGTAGTATCAGAACAGATATTACATTTTGCACCTAGCCAAAATGAAGTGTAGCATCAGAACAGATATTACATTTTGCACCTAGCCAAAATGAAGTGTAGTATCAGAACAGATATTACATTTTGCACCTAGCCAAAATGAAGTGTAGCATCAGAACAGATATTACATTTTGCACCTAGCCAAAATGAAGTGTAGTATCAGAACAGATATTACATTTTGCACCTAGCCAAAATGAAGTGTAGCATCAGAACGGATATTACATTTTGCACCTAGCCAAAATGAAGTGTAGCATCAGAACAGATATTACATTTTGCACCTAGCCAAAATGAAGTGTAGTATCAGAACAGATATTACATTTTGCACCTAGCCAAAATGAAGTGTAGTATCAGAACAGATATTACATTTTGCACCTAGCCAAAATGAAGTGTAGTATCAGAACAGATATTACATTTTGCACCTAGCCAAAATGAAGTGTAGTATCAGAACAGATATTACATTTTGCACCTAGCCAAAATGAAGTGTAGCATCAGAACAGATATTACATTTTGCACCTAGCCAAAATGAAGTGTAGTATCAGAACAGATATTACATTTTGCACCTAGCCAAAATGAAGTGTAGCATCAGAACAGATATTACATTTTGCACCTAGCCAAAATGAAGTGTAGTATCAGAACAGATATTACATTTTGCACCTAGCCAAAATGAAGTGTAGCATCAGAACGGATATTACATTTTGCACCTAGCCAAAATGAAGTGTAGCATCAGAACAGATATTACATTAACACCTAGCCAAAATGAAGTGTAGTATCAGAACAGATATTACATTTTGCACCTAGCCAAAATGAAGTGTAGTATCAGAACAGATATTACATTTTGCACCTAGCCAAAATGAAGTGTAGTATCAGAACAGATATTACATTTTGCACCTAGCCAAAATGAAGTGTAGCATCAGAACAGATATTACATTTTGCACCTAGCCAAAATGAAGTGTAGTATCAGAACAGATATTACATTTTGCACCTAGCCAAAATGAAGTGTAGCATCAGAACAGATATTACATTTTGCACCTAGCCAAAATGAAGTGTAGTATCAGAACAGATATTACATTTTGCACCTAGCCAAAATGAAGTGTAGTATCAGAACAGATATTACATTTTGCACCTAGCCAAAATGAAATGTAGTATCAGAACAGATATTACATTTTGCACCTAGCCAAAATGAAGTGTAGTATCAGAACAGATATTACATTTTGCACCTAGCCAAAATGAAGTGTAGCATCAGAACAGATATTACATTTTGCACCTAGCCAAAATGAAGTGTAGTATCAGAACAGATATTACATTTTGCACCTAGCCAAAATGAAGTGTAGCATCAGAACAGATATTACATTTTGCACCTAGCCAAAATGAAGTGTAGTATCAGAACAGATATTACATTTTGCACCTAGCCAAAATGAAGTGTAGCATCAGAACGGATATTACATTTTGCACCTAGCCAAAATGAAGTGTAGCATCAGAACAGATATTACATTAACACCTAGCCAAAATGAAGTGTAGTATCAGAACAGATATTACATTTTGCACCTAGCCAAAATGAAGTGTAGTATCAGAACAGATATTACATTTTGCACCTAGCCAAAATGAAGTGTAGTATCAGAACAGATATTACATTTTGCACCTAGCCAAAATGAAGTGTAGCATCAGAACAGATATTACATTTTGCACCTATCCAAAATGAAGTGTAGTATCAGAACAGATATTACATTTTGCACCTAGCCAAAATGAAGTGTGGTATCAGAACAGATATTACATTTTGCACCTAGCCAAAATGAAGTGTAGTATCAGAACAGATATTACATTTTGCACCTAGCCAAAATGAAGTGTAGTATCAGAACAGATATTACATTTTGCACCTAGCCAAAATGAAGTGTAGTATCAGAACAGATATTACCTTTTGCACCTAGCCAAAATGAAGTGTAGTATCAGAACAGATATTACATTTTGCACCTAACCAAAATGAAGTGTAGTATCAGAACAGATATTACATTTTGCACCTAGCCAAAATGAAGTGTAGTATCAGAACAGATATTACATTTTGCACCTAGCCAAAATGAAGTGTAGTATCAGAACAGATATTACCTTTTGCACCTAGCCAAAATGAAGTGTAGTATCAGAACAGATATTACATTTTGCACCTAGCCAAAATGAAGTGTAGTATCAGAACAGATATTACATTTTGCACCTAGCCAAAATGAAGTGTAGTATCAGAACAGATATTACATTTTGCACCTATCCAAAATGAAGTGTGGTATAAGAACAGATATTACATTTTGCACCTAGCCAAAATGAAGTGTAGCATCAGAACAGATATTACATTAACACCTAGCCAAAATGAAGTGTAGTATCAGAACAGATATTACATTTTGCACCTAGCCAAAATGAAGTGTAGTATCAGAACAGATATTACATTTTGCACCTAGCCAAAATGAAGTGTAGTATCAGAACAGATATTACATTTTGCACCTAGCCAAAATGAAGTGTAGCATCAGAACAGATATTACATTTTGCACCTAGCCAAAATGAAGTGTAGCATCAGAACAGATATTACATTTTGCACCTAGCCAAAATGAAGTGTAGCATCAGAACAGATATTACATTTTGCACCTAGCCAAAATGAAGTGTAGTATCAGAACAGATATTACATTTTGCACCTAGCCAAAATGAAGTGTAGTATCAGAACAGATATTACATTTTGCACCTAGCCAAAATGAAGTGTAGTATCAGAACAGATATTAAATTTTGCACCTAGCCAAAATGAAGTGTAGCATCAGAACAGATATTACATTTTGCACCTAGCCAAAATGAAGTGTAGTATCAGAACAGATATTACATTTTGCACCTAGCCAAAATGAAGTGTGGTATCAGAACAGATATTACATTTTGCACCTAGCCAAAATGAAGTGTAGTATCAGAACAGATATTACATTTTGCACCTAGCCAAAATGAAGTGTAGTATCAGAACAGATATTACATTTTGCACCTAGCCAAAATGAAGTGTAGTATCAGAACAGATATTACCTTTTGCACCTAGCGAAAAGGAAGTGTAGTATCAGAACAGATATTACATTTTGCACCTAACCAAAATGAAGTGTAGTATCAGAACAGATATTACATTTTGCACCTAGCCAAAATGAAGTGTAGTATCAGAACAGATATTACATTTTGCACCTAGCCAAAATGAAGTGTAGTATCAGAACAGATATTACCTTTTGCACCTAGCCAAAATGAAGTGTAGTATCAGAACAGATATTACATTTTGCACCTAGCCAAAATGAAGTGTAGTATCAGAACAGATATTACATTTTGCACCTAGCCAAAATGAAGTGTAGTATCAGAACAGATATTACATTTTGCACCTATCCAAAATGAAGTGTGGTATCAGAACAGATATTACATTTTGCACCTAGCCAAAATGAAGTGTAGTATCAGAACAGATATTACATTTTGCACCTAGCCAAAATGAAGTGTAGTATCAGAACAGATATTACATTTTGCACCTAGCCAAAATGAAGTGTAGTATCAGAACAGATATTACATTTTGCACCTAGCCAAAATGAAGTGTAGTATCAGAACAGATATTACATTTTGCACCTAACCAAAATGAAGTGTAGTATCAGAACAGATATTACATTTTGCACCTAGCCAAAATGAAGTGTAGTATCAGAACAGATATTACATTTTGCACCTAGCCAAAATGAAGTGTAGTATCAGAACAGATATTACCTTTTGCACCTAGCCAAAATGAAGTGTAGTATCAGAACAGATATTACATTTTGCACCTAGCCAAAATGAAGTGTAGTATCAGAACAGATATTACATTTTGCACCTAGCCAAAATGAAGTGTAGTATCAGAACAGATATTACATTTTGCACCTATCCAAAATGAAGTGTGGTATCAGAACAGATATTACATTTTGCACCTAGCCAAAATGAAGTGTAGTATCAGAACAGATATTACATTTTGCACCTAGCCAAAATGAAGTGTAGTATCAGAACAGATATTACATTTTGCACCTAGCCAAAATGAAGTGTAGTATCAGAACAGATATTACATTTTGCACCTAGCCAAAATGAAGTGTAGTATCAGAACAGATATTACATTTTGCACCTAGCCAAAAGGACAAGGAAGCTTATAAGCCATTAGAGCCTTCCGTAACTAAAACAAAAAAGTTTAAATTTCATAAATAATTGCGTCTAGTAAAAGAATATCTTCCATTGCAAAAGTTAATTTCCTGTTCACGTAATACGTTTCTCTTTAAATAAAATTAGCCCCCCCCCCTCTTCTACAGGACTTTATAATCAACGCAGTTCAATAAAACGGCGTCCTTTGATTATGTCGAATTATCTATAGATTCTATTGCTTCGTCACAAGGTCGCTGGAAAAATGGTTGGATCATTCTAAATATATCTGGTTCCTCCTTCTATGACATTCACAGCAAGAACTCGTATTACCTTCCACATCAGCAAGATATGGCACGAGTCCGGAAGGTGGGGGAAACCAGCTCCAACTGGTTGGGTACAAAAATAGCATAGAACGTCCCGTCTGCATTCCCTCGTTAGAGCGCTTATCGCGATCGGCAATAATCTTCCCCTCCCGAAAGAAGAGATAATGCCTGGGATCTTGCACCTTTTATGACTGAACCGAAACATAACTCAATCCAACAAAGGAAAGGTCGGGAGGGGAAGATTATTGCCGATCGCGATAAGCGCTCTAACGAGGGAATGCGGACGGGACGTTCTATGCTATTTTTGTACCCAACCAGTTGGAGCTGGTTTCCCCCACCTTCCGGACTCGTGCCATATCTTGCTGATGTGGAAGGCAAGTAAATCCAACCGTTAGACCGATTCTTATAGAATGTGGAACAAGTCATCGGCATCATTGGTTTAACGTCTGTTTTACCGACTTTAAGAAATTGACTTCCAAACTAACCTATCTCTGGCCAGGTCTTTATTTATCCCTTTTTCTCTTAAATCCATTTTTATCACTTCCTCCCACGTTTTCCTTGGCCTTCCCTGTGAACTGACCCTGCTACCTCAAGTGTCCTACATCTACAAACCCTAACCCAACTCTCATTCATTCTTTCAAGTATGCTATGTATATGAGTGGTTAATATTTAATATTTGAAAGGGTGTACACATCTTTAAGAAAACGGTTTTTGAAATGTAGTATAGAATTTTGAAAAAACAAGAAACGTTATTTTTTTTAAATTTTAATATATATTCGTTAAATGAATAAAATCATTTTTCATAAATATATGTCTCTAGACATGTCAGAGACATATATTTATGAAAAATTATTTTATTCATTCAATAAATATTAAAAAAAAATAACGTTTCTTGTTTCAAACTTCTGTAATATATTTAATATTTGTTTTTCTTTTCATATAAATGAGCCCTTAGAGGATGGGAGGAGGGTCATAAAACGCTTCCGCTATCTTTATCATTTTTTGCATTTCGAATATTAATTTTTCCAAAAGACATTCAAAGTATAGGACTATATTATTGTCACTGCTATTTTACTATTATTAGACTGGGCTAGTGTCCAGGAGAGTTGGAGAAACATACAAGATTATAGTCTACTAGCCAGAAGACCCAGCGTTTTCTGATATCTGTCTTCATTTACATTCTATAATATTCAATTTTGGGAGTGGGGCCCAATTATGTATTTGTATTGATTGAGTATTGATTTACTCCTCTCCAGGAGTTAGGCACAAGGCCAGTTTTTATCTTACTCCCACAAGTAAGATGTGACCCAAGGTCGGGTCGGGAAAGTGGGGTTTAAAAATTGCCTGAGCAGCCCCGTCAGCATTCCCCGGTAAGGGCGTAAGCAATAAACTTACTCCTCCCCAAAGAGGGGAGGCGAAGCGTGGGAGGGTGGACCTCCTAGAACTGCACAGGACAGACCCATAGACTGGCGTAAATCAAGCCCCAGGAGGCCAAGACAATACCAGTCTATGGGGTGCAGTATCCATCGGAACAGATACTACACTTTGATCTTAGCCAAAAGGCCAAGAACATCTATTGAAATAATTTTCGGTAAATTTATCATTTTAACCCACTTTGAGGCACACCCGACGTTTTCCGGGTACGAATGTGAACCTCTGCTTACTGCTACTCGAAGCCCTGAACGCCATATTACCATTTCTTAATCGGTTTTTTTTTTCTATAGTTTTTGAGTTATAAATAAAATAAAATAAAGTAAAAAGTCGTATTTTCTTTTTATGGATGTCTGGCGCGAATGCAGACCCCACGATACTATTGTAGCGCGTTTGATCAAAATGAAATATACGTATCCAAATGGTCAAGGTACTGTAGTTTCAGAACATATATGCTTATGGGGGTTGTATTCAAAACCCTAGATGGAGTTTGTGAACAAAGAAACAAAGAGACATGAACTACAACTTTATGTAAAGAGAGATTGAGGTCTTGCGTAAATAAATACAAAGCCTGATTTTTCATAAATAACTGACTGTTTCTGCCGCTCCCATTCTCAAGTGCTGCCGAGTGTTGACTACCATTCTCTGCATACTCCAACCATCCCCACCCTTGCAGCAGCTTTCTCAAAAATGTCTTGTTGTTTATGGTAAAAACTCTTGGCCTTTTCTAAGAATGAATCCTTAGAATTTTTATTTATTGTTTTTTTTTCGGGCACCAACAACTTTGGGTTCCTTCTGTCTTCATCTTCTTGCCGAACGTTTGGTTCTTTGATATGACAGCTGCGCAGCAACAGAAATGGTTTCCTTTTGTTTAGGAGCATAAAATAGACACACGTCGGCTATTTTTATGCGTTAATCATGTTTGCTGTATCGTGACCCTTCGAAACTCGGAAGTGATTTTGAAGCCTTTAAACTATCGATGTGTCGTGTTATGCCCCTTGCTCTTTATTGGTCCCAAAATGCAAAAGAAGTTGCAGCAAAAATGAAAAATCGAAACAAGAGATGTTTGGTTTTGTGTAGCTTCCGAGTTATTGTAGTAGAATGTCGACATTCTTATGCTTACAGATAGAGTTGTAGCAGTTATACCTTGACAAACTATTTTCTTTCATGCAGGCTTACATGCCCAAGTGAAGTGATTGATCTATTATCCAATCAGAACACTTTGCGTCGGACATACTTCCATTGAACTATTTACAGTTTTTTTTTTCCTGGTTTTCAAAAAGTTGGATTGAAGACGTCGACCAGCGCAAATGTGTCGCATGCGCTCGTCACAACACACGAGCTCTATGCAATTCTTTTCCCTTAATCTTTAACTTCCAAACTTGTTCATAACCTCTTGCTGTTGTTAGTGAATTGAAGATATGAATAAAATTGATTTTAAAAATGTAAAGGAGGAGTTTGTCCTCCTAATCACAACTTAATAGAAACGACAAAACCCCTAGTATTCCCTCTACTACACAGTCAGCTCCCCAACCTTCATGTTTTGTTTTTTTAATTCTCTCACGATTGGTGACGTAACTCTGAAACTTGTTTTTAACATATTCCTCAAATCGGCATACCTTAAAATACAGTAAAATGGTTATATTTTAATTTTCGTCTCAATTTTGAAATTATCACAACAATCACTGTCGCATTCCAAAAACGACGTCTACCCATACACCCATAACCTACATTTGGCTACCATCTAGGTTATAATTTTTATTTACTATTTTCCTGCTTTTTCAATCGCCCAGGAGTAATCTTGTTACAGATTAGTAATTCCTGGCTTGAATTAAGGTTTAAAAGCAACGGTCAAGCAGTATGTCTCATTTGTGCTACCAAAAGAAAACATCGATTTTTAATGTGCCCCTGTCGTAACAAAGAATCGATGTTTTATTGTTTATAGTAAAACTCTTGGCCTCTTCTAAGAATTAAGCTTGGGTTTACTTTCGGCAGCATCGTAACTCTTGCTTCCCTTATTTTGTCCTTTAGTCCTCACATTCCATGAGCGATGTTTCTGACAATAGGGGAAGAATTGCTGTTTTCTGGGTCAGAATTTATCCATCTCACACTTATCGTTGGCTATTTTTTGACCTTGAAGTAGTATTTTCTTTTCTTTTTTTAGCTCCTTACATCAAGTGGCTTCGTGCCTTATCTGGAGCGATTTCTATAAAAAAAATCTATTCGGGTTTATATTTCGTGTTGTTGTCTGGCAACGAAGGCCATCTACTTTGTGTCGGGTTCCTTCTGTTTTTTCCGTCTATTTGGCGAATGTTTCGATTTCCTCCCAGGCAGCATTTCTCCCATTACACGAAGAGAGCAAAAAAAAGGGTGAATTTCTTGATGTATATGCGCGCGCACCCACCAACCCACTCTTCCGGTCGCCAACGTATAATTGTCCACGGACAATTGTCATACTGTCTCTCTCATCTCAAGTCCATAGATATGATGGTCTTCGGAAGGCATTGAGGGGTGATGGATTTTTAATCTGACCCTATCCTCGCAGGGAGACGAATACAATTTAAAAAATCTACTCCAGTTCTCTGTTGTAACCTTACAAGCTTTTTATTTTTGAGAAATCACGGATATAGTTACTTTTTTTTCTAAAGAATGAAGCCATTGGGATTTTTGTTTCAGTCTTGTCTTGTTTTGTCTTCTGGAAATGAACGCCATCTTTGCCTCATGTTCTTGATTTTTTTTTTTTTTAATTTTTTGTCTTGGCGAATGTTTTGAGAGAGAAAAAAAAACATTTTTATTAAACGCTTTTTGTCTCGCTTTAACATTTGTCTCTTTTGTAACAATTTCTTTTCTTTTACCATTTCTCTGAAAATCTCCCTCTCTCTCTCCCTCTCTCTCTCTCTCTCTCTTCTTCTTCTTCTTCTTTCTTGCCCGTCTTCATTTAAGAAGAGTGTAAGAGAGAAACGTTTTCCCCAAATAATTGCGTTTCCATCGATTCGAGCTGCTGCTGATGCTCGCGTCGGCAGGATCCAAGCAGTCCAATTTTCAGTTGCCATAGCAACTTGTGCGGGTTAGAGAGGTCGCTGGTGATGTCGGTGATAATCGAGCAGGAGGGGTTGTAGTAGTAGTAGTAGTGTTATTAAGAGAGGGTGGGTAGAAGAAGAGAAAGAAAAGTAACGTTTTATTTCTTCTTAATAGTCATACCTCCTTCCTCCACTCACATACCCCCTCCTTCTCCTCCATCTTGTTTCTTTCTATTTAATTTACTCTGTTTCTTCCTTCGTCTTCATCGTCCCTCTTTTTTCTTCCCCCCATTTCCCCATCCCTTTTTATCATCCCTTTCCCTCCATTCCCCGTCTTCCTACTTTTTAGTCTCCACTCTCCCTCCTCCTCCTTTTTATCTCCTCCTCCCTCATTCCTCTTCCTTTTATATCTTGTCCCTCCTACTTCGTTTTTTCTTACTCCTCCCCCTTTCAGCTTCTTTCTTTCTTCTCTCTATAGCCTTCATTTTTTGTAATCTCCCCCCTCTAAACCCTTCATTCCCCATTATACCTCGTCCATCCCATTTCTTTTTTTATTCTTAACTCCCCTCCACCGTTTCGTTTTTCCCCTCACCCTTCTTATTTATATTTATCTCCTACCGCTCCTCTTCCATATATTAAAAACAAAAATCAAATTATTTGACAGTCTCTTTCATCTCTGCCCCCCCCCCATTCTTTTGTATTTGTTCATTTGTTCTTTCTTTATTTTTCTTCTACTTTTTTTTTTACAATTTTTCATGGTATAATCTCCTCCTCCTCCTCCTCCTCCATCCATCCCTCCACTTCCTTTCAAGCGCGTTCTTCTCATCTTCCCTTTATTTCATCTACTCGTCCTCGCCCCGCCCCTTTCTCCACGATTGCCAAACGGCAGTTGGTAGACAACGAGCGCCATCTTGGTTGTACCAGAGCAACGGTTATCTTCTTAGCGGCCATCTTCTATTCTTGGTTTCAGAAAAGAAAAGGTTCTTTGATACGACAGGGGCGCACGAGAAAATTCGTGTCTGCCTTTGGGTTACGAGCACAAATAAAACATAATACCTTTTTTTTTTGTCTTTAAACTTTAATTTAAGCCATAAATGACTGTTTAATCGACAGTAAACCCTTCAAAATCGCGTTCGTATTTGGAAGTGACACGTCAGCCATTTCTGAATCTATTACGAATAGGCCAATAAACTGCAAAAACAAAAGTGCGGACAATTGTCCTGTGTTTATAAAACGTAAATTTAAAATATCAGTGCTTGTACAGAGAAGCGTCCGTATCAAATTATCAATACCACAAAAAACAGTATTATATACTTACGCAGCAGATTTAAATAAGTATCCTCACCAAAAAGTAGGAAAAATGATCGAGTAGAATTTTAATTAAAAATAAAAACCAGTTTCATCGTATTTTCATTACTGCCATTGATTTATTTCGTGTTAATATGACAGACTGGGTTACCTTCCCCTGAATTTCGTGTTTTTCGCTCGATTAAACGATATAACGGATTTAAAAAAAAAATTTTATTACAATTCTACTCGATAATTTTTGCTAACTTTTGGTTGTACACCCTATTTTTGCTTGATACATAAGTATATCAAAGAGTTTTCCGGTTAATTTAATTGGAACTGCGATTTTCAATGTTTTTTTAAATATGTACGCTTCTCTGTACAAGCACCAAAATATCTTTTAAACTTTTATTAGAGAAGAGTTCCCAAATTGATATGCAAAAAAATAAGAAGAAAAATCAGATTCATGTCGCACATTTTATCTTGTTTTAATATTTTTAAGCTGTGTTTACCTTGTCATGGCGTCTTATGCTATTTTCTTGAATAAAGAATGGTGGGCCAAAAGCGTAGAGAATATACATACTATCAGCAGCAGTCGTCGGTTCTTGTTGCTTAAAAGTACGAAAAAAAAATTTGTTTGTCTTTTCCTGAGAGAGAGTTAATTAAGGGGCAGTAACTCGACTCAACTGTTGTTATTACATCGAAAGCAATTAACTGGAAATTAATTATTAATAAATGAACGTAAAAAAATACAGTAATGGAAAATTTAAGAATTTATTTGGTTTAAATTTGAATTTTGTAGTGAATGAAATCACTGAACGAAATTCAGCGAGTTACGTCTAATCGACGTTATACTTGCACAGTAACCACTCGTGCAACGCCAAAGAAATCCATCAGTTTTCACTGTTGATGGCACAAGTCGCATGTTATGCCCACAACTGCAGGTTTCTTCGCCAGAAATAAGCCCATGGGCTTGCAAGAAATCGGTCTGTTTAGCTTTTTCGGAAGTAAAATAAAGTAGGTCTTCAAACTGGAATAAGTTCAGATCCATGATCGCAATTTAATACAAAATCAAAGTTGTTAGATATTAAAGACAAAATCTGGCTCAAAATTACAATTCACAGTTACTGCCCCTTAATTAACTCTCTCTCTCAGGAAAAGACAAAAAAAAATTTTTTTCCTACTTTTAAGCAACAAGAACCCAGTCGTCAAAAGACAAACAAACGAAACGAGCGGATTATATGTGCGCATGGCTTCCATAAAAAAATGCTTACAATTTTGACGAAATCAAGTATTTTAAATATTTTTCTTTCATATAGAATTATCGAATGAAAGGTTGATATTTTAGCTAAATTTTCTTAATATGAAATTTTCTTTAATTAAACAAATATGCTTTTCCGTTAAACTGATTTATAATTATTAGGCACTGGTCTAAGATGGCGCCCCGCAACATAATGCGATAAAAAATTGCGTATAGGCGATGAAAATGGTTCTATGTTGTGTCGGAATTTTCGTGTCGTTAACGAAAAACCGCTCTAAACGATGGTCATGTTATCTAGGACAATTATCATAAAAAAAATTATAACAAGAGATAAGGAAAGGAGTAATACAAGAGAGGAGAAAGGGAATACAAGATGTTCGTAAAAGTTAAAATATAGTTTTATTTACAAAAAAAAGATAGCCTGGACTGCTTTTTTTTCCAAAGCTGGAATAAATAAATTATTCCTGGATAACATGCAAAAAAAATAAGAATAAAAAAAATACAACATCAGTATCTCTGAACATTAAGGTAGATACAACAAAAATAGACACAATCTAAGTTAAGGAATAAATCCTTTTAAAACATGAACTTACTATAAAGTCCGTATTCTTACAAATCAATCAAAAGTCTCTTTTTTTCTTTTCACCAAAGTTACAATCAAAAGAAATAAAATTAACAAACCGTGCCGAAGTCCAACATAATTTCCACGATAAAATTAACTCTTTTTTTATTTTATCAAACGTCCGTCAGAAAGTTCTTTTCTTCCTCTTTTTCTTCAATATTTTCTTTTAGCAAATCCGATGCAATATGTATGGCACAAGAACAGTACACATTTCAAATAAACACAATACTCACTATTTTCCATCGTTCGTCTTGAATGGTGAACACGCGCGTATGTGACTGATTCAACTGGCACAGTTGAATATCATCTCAAATCGATCTGTGTGCAAAGACGATCAATCTCAATGATTCTTAATCTCTGATTAGAATCTTCTCGACAGCAAAGTATTTCACTTCTCGGGAGCCAATCTCTTCAACATAGGCAATTTTGTTCCCGGAGCTATCTCTTGTCTCGTTCACATACTCCAATCTCCTTATTTCAAGTCTCTGGCTTGAAACAACTTCCCAAGGATAAATTCTTGACCGAGGGGAAAATATTTCATAAACAACAAGTAATTCAGCCAAGAGATATCATATCTCTTAAATTTCTTCAAGTAGAAATTCTTGCAAATTTAACGTCCCCACGTGGACGGAGAAACAGTACGCAGTTCTTTCCTGCCCAACGTTCAAATCTGTTCTGATTAAATTTCGCGCCGATATATCCAGACACGACAAATTGCATCATTGCTAAAAATAGAAATCACGTGACACAACATGGCCTTCACCGCATAACACCTACGCAATATCCATATGACCTTCGACCTGCACGTAGGCCCCCCCTGACCTTTCAACAAAGGGAAGTAACCGTTGACTTACTTAGAAAAATGTCCAGAAATTTCCACACTCTCCCGACAAAGAAAAAAAAATGTACAATGTTTATACATGTCTCATGTACACATCAATACCACAAATAATCATCATCCTGTTCACTCACCTTCTTGCGAGTTCGAATGGGTCTAGAATTGGAAGTCGAGGAATGATCTCCTCCAGCAACATCCGGCTGGACCACATCAGGAACCTCTGAGGCCTGATGGGAATGAGTAACCGACAACTCCATCGGAAAAAGGTGTCTCAAAGAATGTTCCTGAGAGGAACCATCTGCCTTCTTAATCAGGGCAGATCTAATATGAGAATCATCACCTGGAGTCAAACCTATCACTCTACCCAAGGACCAATATGGGCGAGCTTTGGCTGGGTTCTTAACAAGAACCACATCGCCTATCGCGATGACATCACCAAAATCAGATTGGTACAGATCACCACTCAGTTCTCTCAAGCCGAGCAGGTATTCTTCGTACCATAAAACCTTAAATTTCTTTAAGAGAAGATCCCTTTGTTTCAGCTTCTCCAAAAGGTCACTCCTAGAAGGAGGAGAATTCTCAAGAAAACCTTCTTCAGAATTTATAAAAACAGCACTATTACAATACGGGCGAATAAACGCGTTTGGAGATATAATATCCAAACCATCATCTCCAGAACATCTATAAGTTAGAGGACGTGAGTTAATGGCATTCTGTATATCAGACAACACAGAAAGAAGTTCAAAATAACCCAACTTCTGCCGACTCACCAACTTATAAAGACAAACCTTCACCGTCTTAACAAGACGCTCCCAAACACTGCCGAACCAAGCAGAATATAAAGGTATCGTCTGGTGCTTGATGTCAAAGGTACTAAACTTCTCTTCGAACTCGTCAGACACCAGCACTTGCTTAATCAAACCGCATCCAGCAACGAATGATTTAGCATTGTCTGAGTATATATGGGAAGGCACCCCATAAATGTTAAAAAATCTCACCAATGATAATATCACTGAGTGAGTAGACATGTCACCTACCAACTCCAAATGAACCGCCCTCACATTGAAGCACGTAAAAAGTAATATATACATTTTTTGCGGTCCCCTTTCATCTTCAACCCACAAGTGACCAGTAAAGTCTATCCCGGTATGGTTGAAGGGCTTCACAAAATTAACTCTGTGCTTAGGTAAATTGGTTACCTTGGGGTATTTGAAAGACACGGCATTGTATCTTTTACACAGAGCACAGGCAGAGATAACCGACTTCACTGCCTGCCTGGATTTATGTATCCAGAAACCTGACAAACGGAGTTTGCTGAGGGTAGCTGCAATACCCAAATGCTTACATTTGAGATGACAGTCCATAACAATCAAATCAGTTATATGACTGCCTCGAGGTAACAAAATCGGATGTAAAATTTCCGGAGGGTAAAGGCTGGCTTTACCAATCCTTCCCCCAGACCTTATCAAACTTTTATCATCCAGGTAAAGATCCAACTTCGCCACCAACGGAGGAATCTCACGGTTGGAGGAGTTCAACAAAAAGGACTTTTCCCTGGGAAGAAGCAAGGACTGCTCCAACTTAATCAAATAAATTTTGGCCACTTGGCCTGGTTCTTATTAATTTAGCAGCCCCATACTGGAAAATGTAAGCCGCAAAGCCAAAGGCTTGTTGTGAAGCATCACAAAAGATTATTAACATGGCAGGCGCAGAGGAATCAACAGCACATCTGGGGATCCTCACACTATGCAGATTAATCAGCTCAGGAAACAACTTGTTCCAAGTGAGCTGCAAACTCTCCGGTATCTTCTGATCCCATGACACCTGAGTTTTCCATATCTCACTGAGTATTACCCTTCCCTTGACAGTCACAGGCAAAACAAGCCCCAAAGGGTCGAATATGGAAGAGTTCTGCGATAGGATGCCCCTTTTTGTATCAGCCGGCACATCCAAGGAACCGACCGCCACATGCAAATTATCCTGCACAGGATCATACTCATAACCCAACACCCTCTCCAGAGGAGAATCATGGGTGACAAAACTTTTGTCAGCTTTCATTCGAGTGGTCAAAACATCACTATTGGAATTACAGGACCTTAATGAAAAATTACCATTCTGCATGATACTCATTGCATTCAGGTATAGGTCCAACAAAGTTTTCTGTGAATTGTGAGTTTTTATAAGATTATCCACATAAAAATTTTCCATAAGCATATCCCTACATAAACTATGAGGGTATTTTTCAACATGATATCTAATGACGAAGTTGAGAATAAATGGGCTGGCCACAAACCCAAAAATCAATGTTTTGTAACGATAACATACCAGTTTGTCATTCAATTTCACAAAAAAACAAAACCGATTCTTATCTCTTTCGGTTTCCAACCGAATCATGAGAAAGGCCTTACGGACGTCAGCCAACAGGACATAACGGTCCATACGAAACTTCAACAATAACTCTAGCATATCCGTGAAAAGGTTAATTCCCGGATAGACACAATCATTTAGAGAGGGATGTCCACCTGTTCGCAACGAACAGTTGAACACCGGCCTTATCTTTGTGGTACTCTGACCATTAGCCTTAATAACCGGACGGTGAGGAATCCAAGTATAATGAGTGAAATCCTCTGGATTCACTTCCACTCTCTCAATAATATCCTCCCTCTCCTGCTCTAAGAAAACCTGGCAGTAGTCCTCATATAGACCCTGCCTCGTCAAATGAGTGACAACCCTATCAAGCACATTCAAAGACACTTGATGGTTGGAAGGAACAGAAGGCAACTTTCCCTCGTCCCATGGCAAACTAACATAGTAGCAACTGTCTCGGTACGAGATCGAACTGCGAAAGGCATCAATTTTATTCTTGTCATAATCACTTACAGAGTTCTCAGTAACTCCTAGTGTTTCCAAACTAAAGAGCTTGTCCACGGCTCTTTCCACAGAAGAATCAACAAAACTATCGAAAGGGTCGAAATATTGAGACTTCGGCTCCAGCACAAAATAAACATGTGTCATAAGACACCGTGAGTGTTCGGACACAACTTGGCTGTAATTCGCGCCAACAACGGAGGCATCCGTTTTCTTCATAACAGGACTCACAAAATTGGACATATCTCCAAAAGGCACAATTCCTTGAGGAAACTCAAAAACAGACCCATTCATGAAGGGAGACAACTTCATGGGTCCCAAATACATCAGTAGGTCAACACCTACCAAACCATGCACAGTAATACAATCATTTTCAACATTTGAAAAGTCAGCAGCCAATTTCCCCCCACCCGCAATAATACTCTCAATAGCAGTAGACAGACCCCTGACGTGAAACTGAAGGTCCAAGCCTTCGTCCACCAAAAAGGGTATAACACACTCAGAGTTCGGCACTTTGACCCGCAACTCGAGTTCATTTAGGCTCCTTCTGGCCGTTCCGAGAAAAGTCTTAATAAAGAAGTCCCTTCTCCTTACAGGCATAGAACGGCAATTCAATAGGTCCAGAACTACATCAGACAAATAGGAGCGCTGGCTCCCTGAATCCAACAGACAATTGAAAGATTTTACAACTCCATCCTTGACCACGTCAATTTTAATTATAGGCAGGAGAAGATTCACTTCTCCCACCTGAAGACAGGGGTTAGTATCCAGCCGAGACTTGTCAAAGTCAGGGCATAACGCACCTGCATGTTCGCAACTTTTACATTTCCAACAGGGGCGGAGACGACCACTTTTACCGGGGCACGCCTCGGCGTTATGGAACGGGCTAGTACAACGGGTACACAACTTAGCCAATTGGCATCGTTGTAACCGATCCCTTAGAGAGGGATACTTCCCGCAATAGTAAGCAATATGACAGTCACTACTGCAAAGGAAGCACTTATGTCGACTGGGTTTAGTTTTTACAAAAAAGTTCTCCAAAGTGGAGGGCTTCTTAACAGCACTAGCGGGCCTGAATCTAAAGGAACCAGACGAACGCGGTTTGGCGACGGGATTTACCGTTTTAACCATCCTGGGTTTGACGATATCCAACGTGCGCAACACCTCAGAATAATTATCAAAGATATCTCCCAGAGATGGGTAATTACCATTGACGGTATGAATCAGTTCCCGTCTCACAGAAATAGGAAGTTTTTCAAAAATAATGCTACTTAGCAACAGATTGCCGGGGGCCTCCTCCTCTAGAAAATCCATACCAAAGGAGTTTTTCAGCTCGTATATTTGAGCTTTCACCTTAGTTAGAAAGCTCTTCACCGAGTTAGTATCTGAATCCCCAAGAGGTTTAGCACTATGGAGATCTTTAAAAATAGAGTTTACAATAAACTTTTTATCTAAAAATTCTCTATCTAGGATCTCCATCGCTGCCTCAAAGTTGGCGTCCGAAATGGAAAGATGTCCCACTATTCGGTGGGCATAGCCCCTGAGGTGATTTTTCAGAATAATCAACCTCGTGGACTCACTGGGTATATTTGACACGCAATTTTCGAACTCCTTCGAGAAGTTGAGATACGCCAATCTGTCGCGTTCCAAACTCATGGGGTCGAAAACAGGACAGACAAGTTTTGGTGTCACACTACAAAGGGACGCTTTAGGCTTCTCCCCTTCTCCATTATGTGGGGAGCCCTCATCCTTCCACATGCTCTCCAATTCGCTGAAACGTCGATCCACATGGATACGATATAACGTTTCGCTCCGACAGTTCTCAGACATCTCTTCGCGAGACTCACTCTCAATATAGGCACTTGTGATCTGCTCATTGAGCGAATCAATGGACGCAAAGAGTTCCTTAACCCTAACCTTCTGGGAAGAAACAAATTCCCGGTTCTCCCCCTCGCCACCCCCAAGAACATCAATAATAGTATCGACTTTAATTTTTACAATATCTCGCCTTTCTACAAGGAGATTAACAGTGGGGGTAGACGCCATTATGAACAAAATACAATATGGCGATCAGGTGTGGGCTAACCTAAAATAGGCGCCAAACGTCTACTCAATGGCGGGAAAATGACAACGTAAAATTATCTAAGTAAGATTCCTACAAAAAAATGGAAAAAGGCTGTACTATAGTTAAGCAAATTCGTTCAAATGTAATTCTAACAATTCCACTTATCGATCCAAGCAAATTCTCAAGGGAAAAATAATTACACAAAAATCATTCAATATCCAACATTCAACAGTTCACAAAAATGGCGACTTAGAATACGCGGGAAATTCACAAAAATGACTCCACGTGGCGAACAACAATGGCGATCTGACTCTTAAAAAATGCAATTTTCACATAAAATACATAAAAAGAAAAAGAAAAAAAAGCAGTCAGCTTAAAACAGTATTAAAACCCGAACATCTCGCATTTGACTACGTTTTAAGGAATGAAAGGCCGCCGAATCCCGTGCGACACGTCTGACACACGCAACTAGGCGCCAAACGCAGAAAGGAGATTATAACTTGAAGTAAGTTCCTTCATTGACTTAGTACCAAAAAATAGCAATAGAAGAAACCCAATCCAAATTAGTAGCACATTTTCGAGTATTTTTTCCAACACGCGAAATATGAAACAAGAAGTAGAATGCTTTTAATAGAAAGAAAATTAGATTATTCCCAGCACATCGATTTGAAGGATATAGCTTTGAAAGCTGGTTCCTTACATTCACCCAAACGAATCTAGGATAGAAAAAGCAGAATGCTTTTAATAGAAAGAAATAGATATTATTCCAGTATATCGTTTCGAAGTTAGTCCACCCAAAACAAAAATGGAACATAAAAAAAGCAGAATCGCTTTTAATAATAAAAAAGCAGAATGCTTTTAATGGCAACTAAAAAAAAGCAGAATGTCGGAATTTTCGTGTCGTTAACGAAAAACCGCTCTAAACGATGGTCATGTTATCTAGGACAATTATCATAAAAAAAATTATAACAAGAGATAAGGAAAAGAGTAATACAAGAGAGGAGAAAGGGAATACAAGATGTTCGTAAAAGTTAAAATATAGTTTTATTTACAAAAAAAAGATAGCCTGGACTGCTTTTTTTTCCAAAGCTGGAATAAATAAATTATTCCTGGATAACATGCAAAAAAAATAAGAATCAAAAAAATACAACATCAGTATCTCTGAACATTAAGGTAGATACAACAAAAATAGACACAATCTAAGTTAAGGAATAAATCCTTTTAAAACATGAACTTACTATAAAGTCCGTATTCTTACAAATCAATCAAAAGTCTCTTTTTTTCTTTTCACCAAAGTTACAATCAAAAGAAATAAAATTAACAAACCGTGCCGAAGTCCAACATAATTTCCACGATAAAATTAACTCTTTTTTTATTTTATCAAACGTCCGTCAGAAAGTTCTTTTCTTCCTCTTTTTCTTCAATATTTTCTTTTAGCAAATCCGATGCAATATGTATGGCACAAGAACAGTACACATTTCAAATAAACACAATACTCACTATTTTCCATCGTTCGTCTTGAATGGTGAACACGCGCGTATGTGACTGATTCAACTGGCACAGTTGAATATCATCTCAAATCGATCTGTGTGCAAAGACGATCAATCTCAATGATTCTTAATCTCTGATTAGAATCTTCTCGACAGCAAAGTATTTCACTTCTCGGGAGCCAATCTCTTCAACATAGGCAATTTTGTTCCCGGAGCTATCTCTTGTCTCGTTCACATACTCCAATCTCCTTATTTCAAGTCTCTGGCTTGAAACAACTTCCCAAGGATAAATTCTTGACCGAGGGGAAAATATTTCATAAACAACAAGTAATTCAGCCAAGAGATATCATATCTCTTAAATTTCTTCAAGTAGAAATTCTTGCAAATTTAACGTCCCCACGTGGACGGAGAAACAGTACGCAGTTCTTTCCTGCCCAACGTTCAAATCTGTTCTGATTAAATTTCGCGCCGATATATCCAGACACGACAAATTGCATCATTGCTAAAAATAGAAATCACGTGACACAACATGGCCTTCACCGCATAACACCTACGCAATATCCATATGACCTTCGACCTGCACGTAGGCCCCCCCCCCTGACCTTTCAACAAAGGGAAGTAACCGTTGACTTACTTAGAAAAACGTCCAGAAATTTCCACACTTGTTGTTGTTTTTTTTTAATAATATTAAATGAGGAACCATTTCAAGTTTTAAAAAAACAATGTATTATTACGTAATAATAGGGGAAAAGAAGACGTTTTAATATATTTATCGTCTAAAAGAGACAGCGGCGGCATCAAGCATACGAAAACGTGGATTGTAAACCATGGCTACTGAAACGAAGTTTTGTAGTGAATTATGAAAATAATTTATTTAAAAAGTTTCTTGGTTTCACAACTTGTGTTATCTCAATAAAAATATATAAACATTCGGCAATGTTCAAGTACGACTAACTCTAAGCAAAGTTGTTTCCAACCGGAAACGGTGTCCGTTCGAAATTGGTTCCGATAATAAAAACTTCCTGTTTTGGTTAGTTTTGTACTGAATTTTATTTTAAATAATTTATTAGACAAAAATAACTGTTAAAATTTTATTTTAAATAATTTATTTGACAAAAATAAATAATCACAGTTACTAAAAATAAATAATCACAGTTACTGAAAATAAATAATCACAGAGGGAAAATAATAAAATAGGTTGTTTCAGAAATCATAGTACTATCGGATCGCATATATTATATGGCCGAAGTAATTTACTTTTACTTGTCGACGCCAGAGAAACTCCTGCAGGTAGCTATTGAAATGTGCTGCGGTTAGTACGTCTTGTACGATATAATTCATTATCATAAAATACAAAAGAAATAAAACCAGAAACTAGATAAAATTAAACTAAAGAATACCGGAAGTTGTTAAGTACGAAGTTTATTATCGGGTACGGATGGCGGCGTAACACCGTAGCAGCGCCGCAGAAACTGCTCTTAGAGTTAGTCGTACTTGAACATTGCCGTTCGCGTCCATTTTTGTAGCCTATTTACTCATTTCAAACGTGTCTTTCTTCCGATTACATGTGTAACAATAAGTAGATTTTTACTCAAAACGGTTCCTCATTTAATATTATGGCTCCCCAGAAGGGTTCGCGATCCCGCTGACTTCCGGTTTATCCTGCAGTAAATTTCAAGTACGGATGATCATAAATGATAAAAGAAACTTTTTTTTAACGGAAAATTTAGAATTGTATTTTGAGTATAATAAAATAAGTTGTGAGCAAAACAAATTATCAGATATATGTTTGTTTATATTTTTATGAAAATATAATAAATCTTTAATAAAAAATCTGGGAATGTTTAACAATAGCCCTACAACTCGCGAGTCGGGTTGAAAAAAAGTTGTAGAACGTAGTCAAAAAAAATGAATATGCAACAAATAAATGCGACGTACGTCGAGACTGTTGATTTTCCTAGTTTTCTATTCCATTTGTTTGTATGTTTACGTATGGTAAATGGGTTTTTATTAGACATAAAAAAAATTTTTTTTAATTTTCTGTTCACAAAAGAAAATGGCGTCAACAGCTTTGCTTGCTTCGCGTTTTGGTGTCACGTGGTGTGTTTTTTTTTACCGGGACTCATAATCAAAGCGGCGTTTTTTTTTGGGGGGGGGGGTGTTCTTTTGCTTGACTGAAATATGAAAAATTGGGGTTTGGTTTAGATTTAGGTTTAGGATTAGGGTAAGGGTTAGGTTTAGGGTTAGGGTTAGGGTTCTTTGTTTTTTATACTTACAAGTCACTGCAACTTGCTAATCCTGCTCCTTAGTAAAAATGTAACCCCCCCTAAAAAAAGGATAAAACTTGGAATTATCTCCCTTCTTAATTTTATTATATAGCGGCCATGTTTCTTTTATCTGTCGCCTTGTTTTGTCTGCGTTTCACATAAACGATCAAACTTGCTATAACTTACTGTTTTTAATGTTTAATGTTATTATTATCATCGTACGCGGTTATTCGGAAGATTAACCCAGCCCTGATTTATACGTTTAACTTTTGTAAGTACGGATGTTCGCCAGAACAATAATCTTGGTAAGAATCTAAAATCTAGGTCAAAGACTTTTTTTAAAAGTAATTACATAAAGTTAACATAATGGAATAAAAAAAATAAATTTAAAAAGCCTTGGAATTCTTTTTATTGCATACAATTTTTTAAAATTTATATAAAAAAATTAAATAAAATTAACGTCATGAAATTTTTTCATTACAGACATATTTCTTGAAGAAAATTGCATGTGTCCAAAAATATAATTTTTTAATTTAAAAAAAAAAGTTAATAAAATGAATGTCATGGGATTTTTAAATAATTTCTTTTTGTCCAAAATTTATTATTTTTTCTATGTTTACAAATAATTTCTTTCTTTAAACTTCATAATCCAAACGGATATTGTATAAGATATTGCCGAAAAAATCACATTCCATTCCGCGATGCCAAAATCAATCGAAAGCACAATTCAAAAATGTGGAAAATCAATCGAAAGCACAATTGAAAAATGTGGAAAAATCAATAAAAAATACAAACAATTTAACGCCATGCATGCAGAGCGTCATTATAACCAAGATTATTTATTTAACTTATTTTTTAAGTATTAATAAATTTTAAAAATTCTTCAATAAATATGTGTGCAATGATAAAATTCCATGAAGTTAATCTTATTTAATTGTTTAATATAAATTTTTAAAATCTTTTTACCGAGATTATTGTCCTTCCGAACATCCATACTTACAAAAGCTAAACATATAAATCAGGGCTGGGTTACTCTTCTGAATAACCTCGTACTCACTAGTGTAACCCCCTACTCCTCAACCAGTGACGTCACCAAATCGGCCGTTCTTGAATTCGGTTGGTCACCTGGTACTGCTCGAGAGAAGTTGCTGCACCGATGAAAGCCAAAGATGTCGAAGGGTTCTTTTTCAAGTCGTGGACTTCAGGTGGCAAGCAAGAAGTGTCTCTGAAGCATGTTATGCTTCACCTTATAGTGAGAATTAGACGGCATGACTAATTAATTCAGTAATTAAAAAAATGTATTCTCATTATTATTTTCTTGCCATATTTGGTATTTCCTTCTAATTCTGGAATGTCTAGTCGTATTTTTATTCCGCCCCTCTTTTCTTCTTCATCTGTTTCTATCTCCCACTGTTACCTCAGGGGGGGGCATCCTCCCTCGAAACTTATTCATAGAAGAAAAATGTATTTCTATTAATTTATAAAATACGGGGAAATGTCATTCAGCAGATACCTCATCTCCCCCATCGCCCCCACCCAGCTACACCAGGCCGGCAATGCATGGGGTCCCAGTAAAACCATTGTCTCTTGCAAAAGGTTTAGAGTTCACGGATGCAGGCTATCTCAATATGTCAATGTCCACTCAATGCCGAAGATGTAAAACAGCTTTACCCTGGTTTGTGATGCAGTGACCACCTTGCGGGTCACCCATTTCTGACCATCGCCTTTTCATATTTCAAACCTCGAGGCAAAGAAAACAGCCTTTCATCTTCCCTTGTCAATATTGGCTGGTTTCTCCATGTGTCAAATCAGTTTGTTTAAATTCCTTTTATGTGTTCATAATCTAAGAAAACAAACTCCATTCTCAGTTTGATTTCTTTCAATCCGACAATATTGTTACAATTCTACATTATCTCGGCAACAAAGACCTATTGTTTTGCGACATACGATAACCAGGTGGCTGGTGATGAAGGTTATTGCTCTTTCTTTATCTCTGGCATTAGGAATTCGCACTTCCCCCAAAAAAGCTTATTTGCTTTTGCAACATATCGGATGCAGATGGTCCAGATCTTGCAACACGTTCTGCTATCGTCGACGGATATGTAGACACAACAACCGACATTGAGAGACGTCATAGCTCCCATCCCCGGCACCCAGGATTCCTTATCTCCCGAAATACTGAGAAAGAAAAAAAACATCATTTTTCCTTTTCTTTTTATATCAATTCTAGTTTTCTTTTCTTTTGATGCAAAATAATTCTACGGTCTTCTTAGGAAAACTAGGGTCCGGTTTCGAATCAACCCTTTTCCGTACAGAAATATTGTCACACTAGGAGTTTTCACACAAGTAATTATCAGTGATTGCTCACTGATAATGATCAGTGGTGTTCCTTGGAGTCTGAGTGACAGCAAGTCTCTACATAGTTTCAGCACTCGCCACCTCTTTTGATAACCGTTGAAAATAATTTTGAGTTATCGCAACAGCCGCTTACCATAGATTTTTAGTTGGTAACGACCATTGGTTTTCTCTGGAATTTGAGTGGCAATAACCCTAACCCCAAGGTCCTAGTACTCTCCGCACACTTCCAGTGGAGGTCTGGTTAGTGCTCTCCCTCCTTGGTCTTTCCATCTTCCTTGAACCTTCACGACTATTTTGTGTGGTATTATTATTACTATTATTATTATTATTATTATTATTATTATTATTATTATTATTATTTGCACTCACTAGGAGTTCTCACACAAGTCATCGTCAGTGATTGCTCACTGATAATAACCGGTGGTGTTCCCTGAAGTCTGAGTGACAAAAAGTCTCCTCAGATTTCCAGTACTCTCCACCTCTTTTCGATAACCAAATAACTTGCAATGACCATTGGCCTCCTCTGAGACTTGTGTGGCAATAAGCCTCCCAAAGGTCCCAGTCCTCTCCATACTCTTCCAGCAGAGGTCTGGTTAGTGCTCTTCCTCCTCGGTCTTCCCATCCTCCTTGACTCTTCATGACTATTTTGTGAGGTATCAGCCGAGGCTGGTGCCATCACTTTTGGGGGAGGGGCAGTTTCTGAAGTTTCTTGCAGTTTCTGTTCCTTGGATTCATGTGGTAGTGTTCTTCCTGTGGTTTTGTTTTCTTCCTGCGACTGGTTATCATTCGTATCATATGCGGGTTAGTTTCCACATTCGAGGATTTTCCTTAAGATTGCAGCTGTTTTTATCACTGCCGTCCTTTGTATGGTCTCAGTGATCCCTTTGATTACAATTTCCCCCAGTCTTTTTTCCAGTGTTTTTGGGACTGTTCCTCGTGCTCCTACAATTATTGGTATTGTACTGACTTTCTTCATGCTCCATATCCCTTTCAATTCTCTGGCAAGTTTTGTGTATTTGCTTCGTTTTTCTGTTTCCTTGATCCTCACTCTGTGATCTGCTGGGACGGCAAAGTCTACGATTTGGCAGGATTTTTCCTTCTTGTAGACTATTATGACATCCGGTCTCCTTGCTTGTATGAGTTTATCTGTTTACAGCTCCATGTCTCAGAGGATTTTGTGATTTTTTTTTTCCAGTACTGTCTCTGGTTTATGTTTGTACTATTTGTCTACAGGTTCGAAATGCAGTCGTTTGCATAGTTCCCAGTGTACTGCTTTCCCCACACAGTCGTGTCTGTTCTTGTATTATTTTTGGGCTAGTTTGCTGCATTCACTTATTATGTGATTTACTGTTTCGTCTCTTTGTCCACAAAATATGCATTTACTGTTTTCCTGAGTTTTATTTATTTTAGCTTTCATGTAGTTAGTCCTAATCGCATTGTTCTGTGCAGTTGTCAGTAGAAATTCCGTTTCTCTGTTTAAATGTCCTTTTCTTAGCCATGCCCAGGAGTGCTGGTGGGTTTCTTCCCTTGTCATCCTTATGAAACGTCCATGTAGCTATTTTTCTTCCCACTTTCCTTTTCATGTCTTTTTGTTTCTGGTTCCGGTGCTTCCCGAGTTGTTCATTGGGACAGTGTCTCTTGCTGCAGTGATCAGCCTTTCTTTGTTCTGGGTTATGTATTTCTCCAGCTCTTTTTTGTGTCTTCCATACTTACGAGTCCTCCTCCCCCTTCGTTTCTTGTCACATAGAGTCTGTCCATATCGTATTTTGGGTGTAGTGCGTTATGCATGGTCATCAATATTTTAGTCTTCGGGTCAAGGTGCCTGAGTTTTTCTTTAGTCCAGCCTCTGAATGGTCCAGAGTATCTTATAAATGATACTGCACGGGTGTTTATTCCTTTTACTAGATTTCTGCTGCATAATTTCGTTTCTAAGAGTTTTCTTGTTCTTCTCAGTCTTCTGTATCGTCTTTTAGGTATAGTGCATTGTGCATGGTCATTATTTTCTAGTCCTCTGGTCAAGGCGCATGAGTTCTTCTTTAGTCCAGCCTATGAATGGTCCAGAGTATCTTATTAGTGATACTGCCCAGGTTTTTATTTCTTTTACTAGATTTCCGCTATATAATTTCGTTTCTAAGAGTTTTCTTTTACTTCGTAAATATTCTTTTCCAATCTTCTCTTTCATTTCTGTAGATTTCATGGTATCTGCTTCCAGAACTCCCAAATATTTATAGCTATCCTGTTCGTCTAGTGTCCTCATCTCCTCTTGGTTGGGCAGTTCCATGCCCTCCATTGTCTCCAGTTTTCCCCTTATCATCTCTAGCAGTGAACAATTTTCCATTTCAAATTCCATTTGAATGTTCTGACTGAAGATTCTGGTCGTATTTGTCAGCTGTTCCAGTTCCTTTTTGCTTTTTGCAAATAGCTTCAGATCGTCCATGTACATGAGGTGGTTTATTCTTTGTTCTGTGTCTGTAAACTTGTATACGGCATCACATTTCCTGTGTATGTAGTTGAGTGGCATCATGGCTATGATAAATAGTAGTGGTGATAGGGAGTCTCCTTGGAAAAGCCTCTCTGTATTTTTATCTCAGGTGTTTTTCTCCAGCTGTCAGTTCCAGTCTCCATGTTCCTATTGCTTTCTTAATGGGATTAATAATCCTGTCGGGTATCTTGTACATTTTTAAGCATTCAATTATCTATGCTTCATGGATTATGTTGTATGCTTTCTTGTAGTCAATCCATGCCATGGCTATGTTCTTTCTTCTGTTTTTATCTTCTTCGGGATCTTTTGATCTATGTATAGCAGATCACACGTCTCTATTTTCCGTTTCCAACATCCTTTTTCTCGGGGGGGGGGGCAGTCCACGATTGTTCCGTGAGAGGTAGATTTGTTCTCTCAGTTGTGTTGTTAAGATTTTCCACATTGTTGGTAAGCAGGTTATCGGTCTGTAGTTGTTGCTTAGCATCGTTCTGTTTTTGATGTATTTCTGTATTAGCGTTGTCCTTCCTTTGGTCATCCACTCTGGTAGTCTGTTTTGTGGAAACATCCTCTCAGTTTCTGTGCAAGCCTTTCATGTAGGATTGTGAATTTTTAAACCAGTATACATGTATTTCATTGTGGCCTGGTGCTTTCCAGTTAGCCATTTTCTTTAGGGTTGTCTTAATCATTCTTCATTAATTTCTGTTTTTGTTCCTTCTTTAATTTCCTGCAGTTTTTATTTCATGTTTTTTTTTACCCATTTTGGTGTTTTTGTTGTGTTTTTTAGGTTTATCCCATATCTTGCTCCAGAAGTGTTTTGTCTCTGGCGGGTCTGGTTGTTCTGTTGTTGTTTTTTCTCCGTTTACGTTTTTGTGAAACTGGGTTTTCAAAGGTCCTGTTCTGTTTCTGCTGTTCAGCTTTGTATCTTTTTTCTTTATTATCATCATCATCATCATCATCATCATCATCATCATCATCATCATCATCATCATCATCATCATTATCATCATCATCATCATCATCATCATCATCATCATCATTTTTATTTTTATTTTTATTTTTATTTTTATTTTATTTATTTTTTATTTTTTATTATTAAAACATGGTTTAATATTTTTTTAAATAAGTTGTTTGGGAACAGTGCCGAAATCCATTTCAGTGTAAATAATTTCGGACCAATCACTAAGATATTACTGTAATTTGTAGTAAAAAAAAGATAAAAAGCGAATATTGTGGTTCTCATAAACTAAGGGAACCCACATTTTCTCTCGCGCCTCTGTCGTATCAAAGAATAAAAAAGGGCTACCCAAAAGAAGACAGAAGATAAACAACAAAAATAAACAAATTGTAATCAACAACAGCAACGAATGCCCCCTTTCAATACAAAATCTCATCTTCTTCAAACACCCGACGGTGTCGTTCATTACTCCTTAATGCATATTCGCTTTTGTTTCTTATCCTTCCCCAACGTTCGTCTAACGTTATTCTTCAAGAGCCGAGCTGATCTGTTAAAGCCAACGAAAGACAATAGATTGTTTTCGACCAATGAAAACGACAAATGTTTGAACTAAATCCCGTCGTACACACGACGAATCAATGATCAATGTTTCTGTCTTGTGCTTGACAGTAAGCACAGGCAGAAAATATAGATGATATATTGAAAACCTTGTACTTTAATTTTCTTTTAGATTCGACTTCGTATCTGTTGTATAAGAGTCCGTCACGTTTCCGTTTGAAATAGCGGTTTCATTGCTAAACGAACAAATTATATGGACTCATAAGCTTTTCTATAAGAGACTCTGTACGTTGGTCGACCGGTCACTCTTATATATACTTCAGTAAGTTCTCAGAAATGAAGGGGCTAACACTTGATTTTTATATGATATACCGATTGCTCAATCAAACGTAGCATAGTTTGGGCTTCAGACAGACAGATACACAAATCTCCATTAGTAATAGAAGTAATAGTATAGTTTGGGTTTCAGACAGACAGATACCAAATCTTTATTAGTAATAGAAGTAATAGTATAGTTTGGGCTTCAGACAGACAGATACCAAATCTCCATTAGTAATAGAAGTAATAGTATAGTTTGGGCTTCAGACAGATACCAAATCTTTATTAGTAATAGAAGTAATAGTATAGTTTGGGCTTCAGACAGACAGATACCAAATCTCCATTAGTAATAGAAGTAATAATATAGTTTGGGCTTCAGACAGACAGATACCAAATCTTTATTAGTAATAGAAGTAATAGTATAGTTTGGGCTTCAGACAGACAGATACCAAATCTTTATTAGTAATAGAAGTAATAGTATAGTTTGGGCTTCAGACAGACAGATACCAAATCTCCATTAGTAATAGAAGTAATAGTATAGTTTGGGCTTCAGACAGACAGATACCAAATCTCCATTAGTAATAGAAGTAATAGTATAGTTTGGGCTTCAGACAGACAGATACCAAATCTTTATTAGTAATAGAAGTAATAGTATAGTTTGGGCTTCAAACAGACAGATACCAAATCTCCATTAGTAATAGAAGTAATAGTATAGTTTGGGCTTCAGACAGACAGATACCAAATCTCCATTAGTAATAGAAGTAATAGTATAGTTTGGGCTTCAGACAGACAGATACCAAATCTTTATTAGTAATAGAAGTAATAGTATAGTTTGGGCTTCAGACAGACAGATACCAAATCTCCATTAGTAATAGAAGTAATAGTATAGTTTGGGCTTCAGACAGACAGATACCAAATCTTTATTAGTAATAGAAGTAATAGTATAGTTTGGGCTTCAGACAGACAGATACCAAATCTCCATTAGTAATAGAAGTAATAGTATAGTTTGGGCTTCAGACAGACAGATACCAAATCTTTATTAGTAATAGAAGTAATAGTATAGTTTGGGCTTCAGACAGACAGATACCAAATCTCCATTAGTAATAGAAGTAATAGTATAGTTTGGGCTTCAGACAGACAGATACCAAATCTTTATTAGTAATAGAAGTAATAGTATAGTTTGAGCTTCAGACAGATAGATACCAAATCTCCATTAGTAATAGAAGTAATAGTATAGTTTTGGCTTCAGACAGATAGATACCAAATCTTTATTAGTAATAGAAGTAATAGTATAGTTTGGGCTTCAGACAGACAGATACCACAATTCTATTAGTAATAGAAGTAATAGTATAGTTTTGGCTTCAGACAGATAGATACCAAATCTTTATTAGTAATAGAAGTAATAGTATAGTTTGGGCTTCAGACAGACAGATACCACAATTCCATTAGTAATAGAAGTAATAGTATAGTTTTGGCTTCAGACAGACAGATACTAAATCTTTATTAGTAATAGAAGTAATAGTATAGTTTTGGCTTCAGACAGATAGATACCAAATCTTTATTAGTAATAGAAGTAATAGTATAGTTTGGGCTTCAGACAGACAGATACCACAATTCCATTAGTAATAGAAGTAATAGTATAGTTTTGGCTTCAGACAGACAGATACTAAATCTTTATTAGTAATAGAAGTAATAGTATAGTTTGAGCTTCAGACAGACAGATACCAAATCTCCATTAGTAATAGAAGTAATAGTATAGTTTGAGCTTCAGACAGACAGATACCAAATATTTATTAGTAATAGAAGTAATGGTATAGTTTGGGTTTCAGACAGACAGATACCAAATCTCCATTAGTAATAGAAGTAATAGTATTGTTTGAGCTTCAGACAGACAGATACCAAATCTCCATTAGTAATAGAAGTAATAGTATAGTTTGGGCTTCAGACAGACAGATACCAAATCTTTATTAGTAATAGAAGTAATAGTATAGTTTGGGCTTCAGACAGACAGATACCAAATCTCCATTAGTAATAGAAGTAATAGTATAGTTTGGGCTTCAGACAGATACCAAATCTTTATTAGTAATAGAAGTAATAGTATAGTTTGGGCTTCAGACAGACAGATACCAAATCTCCATTAGTAATAGAAGTAATAATATAGTTTGGGCTTCAGACAGACAGATACCAAATCTTTATTAGTAATAGAAGTAATAGTATAGTTTGGGCTTCAGACAGACAGATACCAAATCTTTATTAGTAATAGAAGTAATAGTATAGTTTGGGCTTCAGACAGACAGATACCAAATCTTTATTAGTAATAGAAGTAATAGTATAGTTTGGGCTTCAGACAGACAGATACCAAATCTCCATTAGTAATAGAAGTAATAGTATAGTTTGGGCTTCAGACAGACAGATACCAAATCTTTATTAGTAATAGAAGTAATAGTATAGTTTGGGCTTCAGACAGACAGATACCAAATCTCCATTAGTAATAGAAGTAATAGTATAGTTTGGGCTTCAGACAGACAGATACCAAATCTCCATTAGTAATAGAAGTAATAGTATAGTTTGGGCTTCAGACAGACAGATACCAAATCTTTATTAGTAATAGAAGTAATAGTATAGTTTGGGCTTCAGACAGACAGATACCAAATCTCCATTAGTAATAGAAGTAATAGTATAGTTTGGGCTTCAGACAGACAGATACCAAATCTTTATTAGTAATAGAAGTAATAGTATAGTTTGAGCTTCAGACAGACAGATACCAAATCTCCATTAGTAATAGAAGTAATAGTATAGTTTTGGCTTCAGACAGATAGATACCAAATCTTTATTAGTAATAGAAGTAATAGTATAGTTTGGGCTTCAGACAGACAGATACCACAATTCTATTAGTAATAGAAGTAATAGTATAGTTTTGGCTTCAGACAGATAGATACCAAATCTTTATTAGTAATAGAAGTAATAGTATAGTTTGGGCTTCAGACAGACAGATACCACAATTCCATTAGTAATAGAAGTAATAGTATAGTTTGGGCTTCAGACAGACAGATACTAAATCTTTATTAGTAATAGAAGTAATAGTATAGTTTTGGCTTCAGACAGATAGATACCAAATCTTTATTAGTAATAGAAGTAATAGTATAGTTTGGGCTTCAGACAGACAGATACCACAATTCCATTAGTAATAGAAGTAATAGTATAGTTTTGGCTTCAGACAGACAGATACTAAATCTTTATTAGTAATAGAAGTAATAGTATAGTTTGAGCTTCAGACAGACAGATACCAAATCTCCATTAGTAATAGAAGTAATAGTATAGTTTGAGCTTCAGACAGACAGATACCAAATATTTATTAGTAATAGAAGTAATGGTATAGTTTGGGTTTCAGACAGACAGATACCAAATCTCCATTAGTAATAGAAGTAATAGTATTGTTTGAGCTTCAGACAGACAGATACCAAATCTCCATTAGTAATAGAAGTAATAGTATAGTTTGGGCTTCAGACAGACACATACCAAATCTTTATTAGTAATAGAAGTAATAGTATAGTTTGGGCTTCAGACAGACAGATACCAAATCTTTATTAGTAATAGATATGGGCGATTACATGTCTGTCAGTCCATCCGGTTTTTGATTGTTTTACTTCAGTTAGGACTCATAAATCAAAGGACACCTTCCTTCGGCTAACGCTTAAATTCTATATGATATACATAGTTATCCGAGTGTCTAATCAAGATTCTCCTCTGCCTCTCAAACTTTTAGTTCATAAAGCAGTGAAGAACACTAATTTTCCTCTAAGGGTCCCTTTCTGGGGCAAACACTTACTTTCTATATGATATACATAGTTATCCGAGTGTCTAATCAAGATTCTCCTCTGCCTCTCAAACTTTTAGTTCATAAAGCAGTGAAGAACACTAATTTTCCTCTAAGGGTCCCTTTCTGGGGCAAACACTTACTTTCTATATGATATACATAGTTATCCGAGTGTCTAATCAAGATTCTCCTCTGCCTCTCAAACTTTTAGTTCATAAAGCAGTGAAGAACACTAATTTTCCTCTAAGGGTCCCTTTCTGGGGCAAACACTTACTTTCTATATGATATACATAGTTATCCGAGTGTCTAATCAAGATTCTCCTCTGCCTCTCAAACTTTTAGTTCATAAAGCAGTGAAGAACACTAATTTTCCTCTAAGGGTCCCTTTCTGGGGCAAACACTTACTTTCTATATGATATACATAGTTATCCGAGTGTCTAATCAAGATTCTCCTCTGCCTCTCAAACTTTTAGTTCATAAAGCAGTGAAGAACACTAATTTTCCTCTAAGGGTCCCTTTCTGGGGCAAACACTTACTTTCTATATGATATACATAGTTATCCGAGTGTCTAATCAAGATTCTCCTCTGCCTCTCAAACTTTTAGTTCATAAAGCAGTGAAGAACACTAATTTTCCTCTAAGGGTCCCTTTCTGGGGCAAACACTTACTTTCTATATGATATACATAGTTATCCGAGTGTCTAATCAAGATTCTCCTCTGCCTCTCAAACTTTTAGTTCATAAAGCAGTGAAGAACACTAATTTTCCTCTCCCTAAATTGTCCACTTAATTATGTCATAGTTTATTTTTATTGTGTTTTTTTTCTGAATTTTGATGGATTCCAGGACAACAATTCATCTGGTCTGGTGGAGTATCCAGTGAAGTGTTGTTACTTGAGGCAACATCAGTTGGAGAAGGTGCACCATTCCACATATAAGACAGTGTATAGCCGTGTCAAGGGATCTTATTTGGGCTTCGAATACTATGTTATATTTAATATTTGGTCAGCGTTTACTTGTAGGGTGAAGTATCCTCATGTCAGGTTGTCCTGACAAACCCTTGTACAGAGAGACTGAAGACACTCGAGGATGGCGTCTAGTAGGTAATTCAAACTCTCCAGTAGGTAATTCAAACTCTCCTCTTATATGTAAGTGAATGTTTGTGTGTTTAGTTAAGAGTTCTTTATTGGTTATAAAACCACCGTTTCGCCCAATGTGATCTCCATCAATGTATATCATGATAAGTATTCTTCAGTTTTTGTCCAAGAAAGGAAGGTTGGTGGAGAAATATATATCTTAATTTAGGAAATTCTGAATCAAATATTAGAGGATGAGGAACGATTAAAATATTAACAGTGAAAACTATTAGATGCCTATATGCTATGACTAGTTCCATTTAAAAAAAGGACTGAAAAAAGACTTGATAATGAATACTGACTGTGATTTTATGGACTTTATTTTCCTTTATTTTTCATTCTTTTTTTTTATATAGAACTAGCACTGAGGATAGCCACACCAAGAAATAAATGCATAAGAGCATTTACATATATCTTAGTGTATGTCGAAACAATTGTATGCTAAATAAGAAAATTAATTCTGTGAAATATGGGAATCTGTCTTTCAAAACATTGGATATGATGTAAAATCGAATTAAAAATATTGTATATAACAGAGCTCTAGCCTTACACTATTGAGCTATAACAATTCCTTTATGTTATAAAATTTATATTTGAACATAAAAAAATTTAATATAGATATATATATATACGGCACAATCACGTTGACACACCGGTTCCCGTTAAGCGGCGTCGAGCCGGGCCAGTACTAAATGGGTGACCATTTGGGAATACCAGGTGCTGTATGTGCTCTCTGCTTATCTCGGCATTGTTTCCAGTCGTCTTGTATTACTACTTGCCATTGGAATCAAGCAATGCCGACTCAGGAGAGCGGTTGTTGGGGATTGCGCAACCCTTGCAATTACAAATTCACGCGCGGGCAGCCCCTGGTGGGGCACTCATACGTCGAAATCGACGGAAGAGTCCATCATCATATATATATATATATATATATATATATAATGGACGGCGGCACCGGGGGGGGGGGGGGGGGCCCAAGCCTCCCCACTTTTTTACTTGCCCCCCCCCCAACTTTACGGTCATCAATAATGAAGTTATATATGCATGTGTTTAACCGGGCCCCCCCCCTTTTTAGGAGAGCCTCCCACTTTTATAACTGTCCCGCCGGTCCTGTATATATATATATATATATATATATATATATATATATATATATATATATAAGTAGATAAATATAAATATAAATTTCAGAGGAAACATTCTTTTAATCAATGAAACGGGCGGGTAGAAAAAAAAAGAAAATTGCTAAAAATTTTCTTACGGCCTTATCGTCTGACCCTCTAAGAGGAAACGTCAGAATGATAAATTAAAAACTATATATATAGGGAACAGGAAAATAAAGATATAATGTATACCTTTAAAATAGAACTTATCATGGAAAAATTCGATGCTCGATATACGAGATCGAGCAATTATATAGACAATTAAAAGATGAAGATTTAAGGTTGTAAAAGAATTACAAAGATGGATTAGTTGGTAAGAGAATTACTAAAGTCAAAATTTCAAAAGATAAAAGATAAAATGTTATTTGTGGAAAATGCCAACGAGAAATGTCAAAGATGGTAAGTTATTCTCAAATAACATTTCATCTTTGAAAAGACATGGTTTTAGGAAAAATAAATCCCTTGTTTTGAACAACTGGAGATGCAATAGATTTTGTATTTTTACAACTTTTATTCTCATCATTTAATTGTCTAGAAAAATTAGATCGTATTAATTCTCGTAAACAGGCTAAATCAATCTCGACATACGATTTTAGTACATTATATACAAAAATACCCCATAAAGAACTTATTAAAGAATTAGGTAATACTGTAGATTTAGCTTTTGCAGGAGGAAAAGGTAAATACATAGACTTTGCAAAATCTAAAGCCTTTTGGTGTAAAAATAAAAATGGTAAAACGAGTGTATCCAAAACTGGTCTGATAATGCTTATAAGTCACCTTATAAAAGAGAGTTACTTTCAAATAGGGAATAAATTATTGCTCCAAACAATAGGTATTCCAATGGGTTTGGATCCGTCTCCATTTTGGGCAGATCTATATTTACATAGACTGGAATATATATATATATGTCATCATTAATAAAAAATGATATATCTAGAGCGTATAGTTATCATGGATGTAGGCGATATATTGACGACCTTGTTTGCATTAATGATAGCGAAGAGTTTGCAAATACTAAACATTTAATATATCCTAAAGAGTTAAAATTAAACTGCGAACATAAGGGAACACAAGCTACTTTTCTTGATTTGGATATAAAAATTGAAGATAAAATATTTATCTATAAACTGTTTGATAAAAGAAATTCATTCCCTTTTCGTATCGTGCGAATGCCATATAAAAATAGTACTAGCCCTGTGTATATATTTTACGGGAGTATTATGTCTGAATTTCTGAGAATTGCTCGTGTTACCTTAAAATTAGTAGATTTCATGCCCCCAATTTCTGATCTAATAATAAGAATGATTAACCAAGGTGGCGATCAAAATAAAATATTTGGACAATTAAATAAGGCAATTACTCACCATCCTGATGCTTTCAAATCTTATCAAATTAATCAAAATAAACTGATAGAACAAATCATAGTATATATAAATAGAAATAATGTATAATATGTATAAACGTATATATAACACATCTGCTAATTATAATAAGAAAAACAATAAAAATACAGTAGAAAGAAAGAAAGAAATGTTAAAAAAGAAGAAGAAGAAGAAAATCGACAGTTATGAACGCCGATTTTAAACACTTGGAGTTGGCAAAGAAGAAGAAAAAGAGAACAAATTAACGGTTAACTTATAGACGCAGATTTGAAACAATGAGAAAAGAAAAAAATCGACAGTTGTGAACGCAGATTAGAAAAACTAAAGTGAACAAGGAAGATTAATATTTATTTGAGGTTGACGACAACGGGGAGATGGACAACAAAGTAGGACGAGGGAGAAAAGGAAGAACTAAAGGTATATATATATATGTATGTATGTATGTATATATATATATATATATATATATATATATATATATATATATATATATATAAAAATGTAAAGTTGGTTTGTTCGTTTCCCATGGAAATATACTTCCACTATACCATTACCACTGAATTTTTTTTATAGCAAATCCTTACATCCGAGCTATGTTTTTATGTTATTAACATAATTTTTACTTTACACATAAAAAAACACTTTTTATTACAATTCGTTCCTACTAAGTTGCACTTCCGGTTTACAATCCGTTTCTGCGAACCTGCATGTCCAACTTCACTTCCGGATTGACCTACCTCCTCCCGCTGTCACATATCTACTTCATACGTAAAAAGTGTTTTCCTTATTCGTTGTTTGTTTCCCTAAACAAACGTTTACACTAATACTTACCTAACAAACGTGCGTTAATTTCATTTCCTCTCTACTTCGATGTTTTTAAAACCTGCTTCATTCCTCATTTTCTTCCCTTTAATCATGCTTCATCTCTAAAAAAAAAAACAACACTACTTGCATTTCTTACACAACCCTTACTCGCGCGTTATAATTGATTGTTTATTTTAAAACCAGTTATCTTTATAAAATTATTCATTCCTACTGTTTTATTTTTACAGGTAAGATTTAATACATAATGCACGTGCTTTAATTTCATTTCGCATCTACTCATTTTTTAGACTTTAACCATGCTTCAGGTACGATTTAATACTTAACAGACGTGCTTTAATTTCATTTCGTATCTACTTCGTTGTTTTTTAAACCTGCCTTCTTCCTCATTTTCTTACTTTTAACATGCTTCATCTATAAAAAAAAAACCATACTTGCATTTCTTCGACAACCCTGAAGCGGGTTATAATTGATTGTTTTTTTTAATCCATTTACCTTTATACAATTATTCTTTCCTACTGTTACATTTATACAGGTAAAATTTAATACGTAACTAACAAACATGCCCCCCCCCCGAAGATCAAACTTAGGTCGTCATACTCACCGTGCAGAAACAAGGTGTCGATTACTTGCAAATTAAACTCATGAACAACTGGCATCTGCAAACCAACAAGCTAGACAAAGGATGATTCAAGTACGTGCGAATGAATCAGCACAGCGACATGCAGCCAGACTTGAAGAGGAACGGTTGCGGGTACAACAATCCCGTCAGGCATCTTCAGATCTGCTTCGTTCACAACGTAACGAACGCGAGAAGCTGAGACTAGCAGATCGGCGTCAAACAAGGCTCCATGCTCAACAATCCCTGGATTGGGATCGCCTAGCATTTCATTACAACTCTCATGAGGATTATAGTTTAAGCCACCATGTTCACATAGGCACTATGACTGAAGTGTGTCCCTATTGCAAAGCTCTGAAATTTAAGGGAGAAACTAAAGGATTGTGTTGTGCCGCAGGGAAAATTAAACTACCTCAACTGGCAGATCCACCAGAACCATTAAAAACTTTGCTTGCTGGTAATACGGCTGAATCAAAGCATTTTTTATCAAACATCAGGAACTACAACTCATGCTTCCAAATGATGTTGTTCGCTGCAGAAACTATTACAGCTCAATTTATGCCAACTTTTAAAGTAAAAGGACAAATTTACCATAAAGTTGGATCTCTGCTTCCATATCCAGATGCTCAACATAAATTTCTACAAATGTATTTTATCGGTGATAACAATGATGAACTGAATGCACGCTGTGGAATTTCAACCAGTATAAAAAGGTCCATTGTTTCCCAACTGCAAGATATGCTCCATAATAAAAACAATTTAGTTCTTTTATTCAAAACTGCCATTGAAATGATGCCATCTGATACACACAAAATTATTATTCATGCTGACAAAACGCCTGCTGGAGAACATGTGCGAAGATTCAATGCTCCAAGTATAGATGAAGTGGCAATTGTTATAGTTGGAGATCAATTTCAACCTAGGGATATTGTTCTTCATAGGAGGAATGACCAATTAACAAACATTGCTGCAACTCATCGATGCTACGATGCCCTGCAATATCCACTCCTTTTTTGGGATGGTGCTGATGGATATCATTTCAATGTTACAATGATAAATCCAGTTAGTGGCGAAGAAAGGGATAAGAAATGCAGCGCAATGAATTATTACTCATACCGAATTATGATTCGAGAGAACGAAAACAATCACATTCTGAAATGCCGCCAATTGTTCCACCAATACATTGTAGACATGTATGCAAAAATTGAAACTGAACGTCTGCTATTCATCCGTTTGAATCAGTCCAAACTTTGTTCTGAAGAATATGTTCATTTGCGAGATGCAGTTGTAAATGATGGTAATACAACTAATGTTGGAAGACTAACAATTTTACCATCTTCATATTTAGGCAGTCCACGTCATATGCATGAGTACACTCAAGATGCATTTGCATATGTTCGTCTCTATGGGCGTCCTGACCTCTTCATTACTTTTACATGCAACCCAGCTTGGAATGATATAAAACAACTTTTACTTCCTGGCCAATCATCAGTAGATAGACATGATATTACAGCGCGTGTATTCAGACAAAAGCTTAAATCGCTAATAAATTTCATTGTAAAACATAAAGTATTTGGTTCTGTGTGCTGCTGGATGTATTCAGTGGAATGGCAAAAGAGAGGATTGCCACACTCCCATATCCTAATCTGGCTCTACAACAAAATCAGTCCAAACGAAATCGACAATGTAATATCTGCTGAATTACCTGATGCTGACATTGACAAGGATTTGCATGAAATTGTAATTAAACATATGATACACGGACCTTGCGGTATAATTAATCCAAATTCACCATGCATGCTTGATGGAAAATGCTCAAAGCGATATCCCCGAGCATTACTACCCAACACAGTTACCGGAAATGATGGATACCCTTTATACAAAAGAAGGTCGGTAGAAGATGGCGGTAAATTAGCAACTTTACAAATACGAAATGGCAACATAGAAGTTGATAACCGATGGGTTGTCCCATATTCACCTTTGCTATCAAAAACCTACAAATCACACATCAATGTGGAATACTGTAACTCTGTTAAGTCCATCAAATACATTTGTAAGTATGTGAATAAAGGCAGCGATATGGCAGTTTTTGCTGTGCAAACACGTAGAAATGATCTGAATGAAAGCCTACATATTGATGAAATCACACAGTATCAAGCTGGAAGATACATAAGCAGCAATGAAGCGGTATGGCGAATTCTTTCTTTTCCCATACATGAATGAAGTCCGGCTATTGTGCACTTAGCGGTACATCTAGAAAATGGACAACGTGTTTACTTTACAGCTTCGAATGTGGAACAAATAGCTTTGAATCCACCGGCTACAACATTAACGGCTGTCTTCATGTTATGTCAAACTGACACATTTGCAAAAACACTCCTCTATTCGGAAGTGCCTCAGTATTACACATGGAATAGGAGTAGACATTCATTTGAACGACGCAAACGAGGACAGCAAGTTGAAGGACAACCTGGAATATTCAAAGAAAACACAATAGGCAGACTGTATACTATCCATCCCAAACAAGATGAATGTTTCTTTCTTCGCATGTTGTTGGTAAATGTGCCTGGTCCAACATCATTCCAGCAATTAAAAATTGTCAATAGCATTACACATGCCACTTTTCGCAGTGCATGTCAAGCTCTGAATTTATTGGAAAATGACAGACACTGGGATGAATGCATTAATGATGCGTGCAACACATCCCATCCTAATAATATTCGTGCATTGTTTGCAATCATCTTGACCAATTGCTCCCCTTCATCTCCAATAGAGTTATGGGAGAAATATAAATCACACATGGCCGAAGAAATTTTCCATCAAATACGCGATGAAAATCCAAATACCTACCTGGATTTTACATCAGAAATCTATAATGAGGCATTGATAAGAATTGAAAATTTGTGCTTAGAAATTGCAAACAAAGTTCTCAATCAATTAGGAATTACCTCGCCGACACGACCTGCTGCTGCTTTGTTTGATGTAGAATTACATAGGGAACAAAATTACAACACAGATGATCTTTTGTTGTATGTGCAAGAAAATATTCACAAACTAACACCTGAGCAAAAAGCCATTTACAACAAAATAATGCAGACTGTAAATAATGGAGTGGGAAATATATTTTTCTTAGATGCGCCAGGAGGAACTGGTAAAACCTTCTTAATTAAATTTATTTTGGCAGCCATTCGATCACAAAACGGCATAGCCTTAGCTCTTGCATCTTCAGGAATAGCTGCAACATTGCTACCAGGTGGACGAACTGCTCATTCAGCTTTGAAACTACCTTTAAACATGCAATTTATTGAAACTCCCATGTGTAATATTTCCAAAACATCAGGTATGGGAAAGGTATTACAAAAATGTAAACTTATTGTTTGGGATGAATGCACAATGGCACACAAAAAATCACTGGAGGCTCTTGATCGGTCATTGCAAGATTTGCATGAAAATGGTAGATTATTTGGGAATGCAGTGATATTGCTAGCTGGAGATTTCAGGCAAACATTACCTATAATTCCTCGATCAACACCAGCAGATGAAATAAGTGCTTGCCTCAAATACTCCACTTTTTGGCGACATGTTAAGACATTAAATTTGACTATAAATATGCGTGTCCAGCAGCAAAATAATCTATCACCAGAATTCTTTTTCAAAACAATTGTTGGAAATTGGGAATGGAAAAGTGCCGGCTAATCTCACTTCAGGGCGAATTTCATTGCCACACAACTTCTGTAATTTAGTTACATCAAAAGACGAATTAATTACAAAAGTATTCCCGGACATCCACATTCATTTTAAGAATCACAGTTGGCTGAGTGAACGAGCCATTCTTGCACCGAAGAACAAAGATGTCCACGAACTCAACAATAATATTCAGTTGAACATTCATGGTGAGTTAGTCACATACAAGTCAGTCGACACTGTTGTTGAAGCAGATGAAGCAGTCAATTATCCCTCAGAGTTTTTGAATTCGCTAGATTTGCCAGGGATTCCACCACATGTACTGCAATTAAAAATTGGTGTACCAATTATCATGCTGCGAAATATTAACCAGCCTAAGCTTTGTAATGGCACACGTCTTTCAGTAAAAAAATTAATGACCAACATCATTGAAGCAACAATTCTTACAGGGCCTTTCAAAGGTGAAGATGTCCTAATTCCGCGCATTCCCATGATTCCAACAGATCTGCCTTTTCAATTAAAGAGATTACAATTCCCAATTCGATTGGCATTTGCTATCACAATCAACAAAGCACAGGGACAATCTTTACAATTTTGTGGCTTATATTTACATACTGATTGCTTCTCACATGGGCAATTATACGTTGCATGTTCTAGAGTCGGCAAACCGGACAATCTCTTCACCTACACTGAAACGGGAACCACTAAGAATATTGTGTATCCACAAGTATTGGAAAATCAAACCATTCATATTAAATGGCAACTTATGGAACTGGATCAAAATGAACTCCAAAAGGCCACCTCTTCATTTCAACTAACAGCTACAGCAACGCGTGGCCGGGTACAGCTAGTATATATATATATATATATATATATATATATATATATATATATATATATATATATATATGTATATATATATATATATGCATATTTATTTATCTTTTATTTTTTGATGTGTTGATGTTTTTTATATTTATAATATAAAACTAAAAATAATACATTAATCACTTAAATAATAGTGTCATGGATTCGTCCAAACACTTTAAAATGCAGCAACATTTTTGTAAGTAACGGATAAATTTTATTAGACAGACGAACAGCACAGGTAAAGAATTTTTTTTTTTTTTTTTTTTTTTGTGTCTTAAATAACTAATATAAGTTAGCAAAACATTTATATGGAACAAAACGTAGATTTAGTATAAGGAACGTTTATGTTTTTGTCTTTTAAGGGAAGTGGGGTCTGATCAACTCTGGTGGGAAGCCATGAAATTAAATACTGTCTTGTTTTTAAATTTCCGAAACAGTTTTTCATGGTAAACAACTGATGATCCCTTAAAATAGTGTTAGAAACTAACTAATATAATAACTGTAAAAAATAAATTGACTTACATGAGTGATTTTCCACTAGAAGACTTGAGACTATAAGTTTGTTTTTTGTTTTTTTTATATTTTTTTTTTTATATATATAGTTTTAATGGTTGAGAAACTTCCGAGACTATATATATATATATATATATATATATATATATATATATATATATATATATATATATATTAAAGTGTTTTTCACCTACAGGCGATATAGTTTTGAGTTTTCTACCCTCATCAGTGCAGCAGTGGCAGTTGCAGGTGGTCGCATAGGCTCGAATGCCATTTGTAGATTCAGTCTAGAATCACGAGACAAACGCTCAGGACCATGCGGCTGCAAGAAATCGACACATACAGTAATTGAAATTAAGATACATTTATCTGGGAGGCGGGGGGAAGTGTCATTGTCGTCTACGGTGTTCGATGCTCATATATATATATATATATATATATATATATATATATATATATATATATATATATAGAGAGAGAGAGAGAGAGAGAGAGAGAGAGAGAGAGAGAGAGAGAGAAGAAAAAAGAGTGATAAATATGCGACGATTGTCCAAATTTATTTCAAATTTCAATTGTTCAATGCAAGGTGCATTCAGTAATAAACTAGTGTTTATTATTCTTTCCTTAAGCCAAGACTTTTCAAAGATCGAAATCTTATCATCAGAGGAGAAATACAGATGGATAAGTTGGCTTTCGAAAAAACCAAAGTTCAAATATTTGAACTTCTCTACTATTGCTCTATCTCGTATATTGAGCTAATCCTTTTCACAATAGGTTCCATCTACTAAAAGTATTCACTTTGGTTTATTTTGATCCTATATATATATATATATATATATATATATATATATATATATATATATATATATATATATATATATATATATATATATATAACAGTGGTAATAATCCAGGTGAAAAATATCCACAGGGTGGTAATCCAGAGAATTTTAACCGGGTTTATAAAAAGTGCTCAATATCAAAATAGAGCTTTATATATGATAATTTTATTTACACAGACATGTACAAAATCTGCGACACTGGCATGTCGATGTTATCGATCAACAGTTACTATAAACTGAGATCTCATCAGGCAGAGTTAGAATCCGATCTTAACCTCAGATCATATTTGGAGAGAGGTTCTCTCCAGATATGATCTGAGGTTAAGATCGGATTCTAACTCTGCCTGATGAGATCTCAGTTTATAGTAACTGTTGATCGATAACATCGACATGCCAGTGTCGCAGATTTTGTACATGTCTGTGTAAATAAAATTATCATATATATATATATATATATATATATATATATATATATATATATATATATATATAAGGAACAGGAGAATAAAGATATGATGTATATCTTGTAAGTAGAACCTATCATGAAAGATTGATGCGCGATATACGAGATACAGCAATTATATAATTTTAAAATCTTAAATAAAAAAATATCCCATATTCTTTAGATTTGTCGATCTGAAAGAAATCAAAATCTTACACTCCTTGATCTAAATTTTGTTAATTGTGTGCCTCCGAGGCCGTATTGATAATAACTTCTGCTAAAAATTTTAAAAAATATCATAAACTCTAAAAGCGAACTCCTTTCAGCATGCAGACATAGAAGAAAATTTAAATTTAGCTAACTATTAACCCATTGGACACCCTACCTCCATCTAATAGCTAAGTTTGACTTGATTAATCTTTATCTTATAAATCACCAAAATTTCTCTTTAAAATTAATTCTTAGATTAATTTTTAATAATATTTAAAACCATCCTTTTTAAATTAGCTCCCCTACACTTTATTTTATCATATTTTGTAAGAATTTTTAGCTATGGGGAGCAAATTTAATTATGTTCTTGATAATATTTTTTTTTTTTTAACATGGTTCACCCCAAACAAGGCAGGCCGTCACTGTAAACGTAAGGGGCTACTGAGAAAAAGAAAACGGGAGAAGGTTGGGGGGGTCAGCCTAAATTGGGATCTGCGCAGCGAAATGTTTGTCTACATTAGTTTAAAATTTCTGCATGTCAGTACTGTCGGGGAAACAGGGGGTAGGAAGGGAGTTCCAGAGGTCAGCAGCGCGCGGAAAGAAGCTATTTGAGTAGAAGGCTCTCCGGCATCTGGGGACCTCCACAGTGAATGAATGATATTTAGTTGATTGTCGAGTTAGTCTAGTGAATTTACGTCGAGGGGGCACCAGAGTAGCCAATTTATCGGAGCATAATCCATTGAAGTATTTGTAAAACAAACATAAGGATGCTACATTGCGGCGATGCGACAGGGACTGGAGCTTGGTTGACAGTGAGGGATCTATTAGGTTCTTATTCACTTAATTTTTTCCACTTTTATTTTTATTTTATTTTAATTCTTATATTAATTTTCTCTTTTTTACATTATATTCCATGTATTCTTTTATTTACCTAAATGCACACTTTATATTTATTTTGCATTTTTAATGCTTTAATCTGTTCATCCTGATGTAGTTTTTTTTTTTAATAATCTCTATTATTTTATTTTCCTTTACAATTCTAACCTTCTATCTTAATTTTATGGTTTTATTTTTATTGGAATAATAATAATATTATCGTATTAATTTCTACAATTTGGTTTATTTTAATTAACTCTTTAAGTATACATATGCTATTTTTTACACTCCCTAATTTAGTTAAATTGATTTAATTAGGCTGTTTTAGTCAGAATAGCCAATAACTCATATTCTTCTTGCTTTTGCGTATTTCCTTTTTAACCGTTTAAATTTTACATTTCTCTGATTAGTCCTCTTTTGAGCTTTGTTTCATTTATTTAATTTTTACTTTTAATATTAATTATATATTTTTTTGAATCGTATTACTTTATAACCTCAAATTCGTTTTTTGATTTAAATCTTTTAATTATTTGTTTAAAAAGGTTATAACATTTAACATTTTCAATTTTAAACTATAAATATTTTTTTATCGTTAAAAATATTTTTTATAATACCTATGTTTGTTTATTATTGTTTTCTCCCTCCTCTCCTCTTTCTTCTATTTTCTATTTTTAAATGTTGTTCTTCTTTCCCCTCCCTTTCATTGGTGATATTTTCAATCCCATTCACCTGGAGATTTATTGTCTCATTCTCTGGTCTTCTTCTTTCGTGTGAATCAGATTCTTAGTTTCTCCGATATTTTACTAGTTAGAAATCTTTCTGGAAAGACATCGGGTACTTACGGGTAAGTGAAAGTGATACTGTGGAACCGACTGGATTCGAACTTGGAACACCCAGGTCTTCAGTCCGTGTCGATATCCACTTAACCACCGTCACCTCCCCTGGTTGTCACGTCTTTTATCTTTTTCTTTTTTTTTCGCTTTCCTTTACAGTTTTAACTTGTCTATCTCCCCTTTTGTCTTATTTTTTTTTTCCTTTTTTTTTTTTTTCTCAACATTTTTAAAAACTTTTTTTCTTTTCTTTTCCGCTTTCCACTTCTTACTTTTCTATTTTTCAACTTTTATTTTTATTTTTATTTCTTCCTTGCTTATTAATATTTTTATATAATTTTTTTATTTTTTTATTTTCCTTTTTCTTTCCTTTCGTTTATTGATTTTTCTCTCTGATACTACTTTCTCCTTCTTCTTTATTTCTTCATTTTTTTAAATTTCTATTTTATTTTATTTATTTTTTAATTTTTTTTTAAATTTGTCATCTTATAATTTCTTGAACCTCTCCAATTATACATTTGGTCGTTTAAGGCCTTTAATCTCACTGTTTACCGGCCTGATGGATTTATTACATTGTGGGTTTTATTTGGAGATTTATACTCTTATATTCTTTGGTGAGTCGCACATTTTTTTTACCAATAATCTTTAGCATCGGATTCGAACTTCTGGAACACTTTCTGCTATGTTAATATCCTGGATTTACCTTTTTGGGACATGTTGAATTTTTCCATTGATGTGGATTTTCTTTGTTCAAAAAACTTTGTTAATTTTTATATTTTTATATATTTTTTTATATTTTTAAATCTGTGCTAACAGTAATATAATTTTTTTCACTGATCATCCCAATGATCTCACCTGATGATAAAGCTTGCATTTTTGAAAATTCATGGCTTAAGGAAAGGGAAAAAGGTTTATTGATATATTCCTTGTTTAAACTACTTAATGATTCAATAAATATTGTTCTTTTTCCAATTTTTATTCTCATCATTCATTTCATTTTATAATTTCTCTATCTCGTATATTGAGCATTGACATTTCTTGATAGGATTATTTTAAAGATAATATTTTATATTTATCATCTCTCTATTTTATACTTATATATATATATATATATATATATATATATATATATATATATATATATATGCATACATTTATATATATATATATATATATATATATATATATATATATATATATATGCATACATTTACAAAATACATCCACAACAAATCTCGGCGAAGATTATTGGAAACTGCACTCATCACCGCCTCCACCACCATCAAGCAACGAAATGGCTTCTTTAACCTATCACCCTTAATAAGCAAGATCATCCTTACTGAACAAAAACTCATGCCAGATCATAGATAACATTTATTTTTATCTCTAATCTTAATGACACTCCTCCACTTACTCACACCCATCCTCTTTTTCCATGAATCTTTACTTTTTCTAACTCATTCCTTTTTTCCCTCACATCTTTAACACAGCAAGCCGATGAAACTTTCTCATTTTCCAAATATTTCAAATATTTCATACCCTATCACAACAAATCTCCCTTCTCCCCCTAAACCACTTCTTTGTACCTTCACTCTTCCATACCTCCCTTTCTCAAATCCCCTCATTTTCTCAAAATCCTCTCTAAGACCGTAACTTTCACCCATCCACCAAAATCACAGCCCCCCCCCTTCTCTACCCAGCTTCCATTTCTCTGCATACACCCCCCACAAACATTCCAACTTACTTTTTCCCCTTCAGTCTTGACCGCAGCCACCTGTTCAAATACTTCCTTCCTCCCTCTCCTCCACCCCTCCACTCCCTCACTCATTGCCATCCACATTATTCCTGCTCATCCCCCCACCTCTTTCTCTTACTACCAGCCACAGTATCCTTGCTCACCCCCATCTTTCCACTTCTTCCCCACTCATTTTCATAAACATTCATTTTTCATTCCTCACTAAGCACGGACGTCCACCCTACTGTTTTCTCCAGTAGTGGCTACTATTTTCTTTCTTTTTCCCAATATGTCAAACCTATATGTGTTTGTACTTGCATGACATTTTTCTTTATATTATCATCCTGATGAAGTCTTATAAATAAAGACGAAACGTTGATGTACACATAAAAAAACATCCATTTTTTGGTTTTCCTTTTTCATTTTCCCATTACGTCGGATTACCTTCATCCTTCTCTTCCCATATATATATATATATATATATATATATATATATATATATACTTATATGTATACATTTATATATATATATAGAGAGAGAGATATACTTATATGTATACATTTATATATATATATATATATATATATATAGATATACTTATATGTATACATTTATATATATATATATATATATATATATAGATACACTTATATGTATACATTTATATATATATATATATATATATATATATATATATATATATATATAGATATACTTATATGTATACATTTATATATATATATATATATATATATATATATATATATATAGATATACTTATATGTATACATTTATATATATATATATATACATATATATATACATATATATACTTATATGTATACATTTATAGTAGAGAATGGTAGTTTGCTTGAAGCATTGCTGGGTATAGTAGTAGTAAGTTTTTGAAAGGCTGTGGGCAATGCAATTCCGGGTAAGATGCAAGTTGAAAGGAAAGGAACAAAAACAATAAAAATAAATCGAATACGATATAAGACTTACTATTTATTTTTCCTTTTTTTTCCTTTTTTTTTTTTTTCTTACATAACAGCAAGAGTGTTTTAGCTGTCCGGGTGATTAAAAATCACTATTTGATATTTCGGGAAAAGACATCCCTTTTTCAAAAATAATTAGACCAGAAGAAGAATAATATTTTATTCTTCTCCGACTGTGTAGAGAATAATACAAAACAAAATGGCTGCCAGATATAGACCGCAGCAAAAAACAGTTTCACAGGGAATATAAATTAAGTTAAGTTTTATTTTAATATTATGTTAAATATATGATTGGTGTTTAGAATATTAGTGTAATGTTGGTTAGGTGTATGGTGTTCGATAAACTGTTATTTTTGATAATATATATTGTATCATTTTTTTATATTTTTTTTATTTTTTTATATTTGAATATTTACTTTGTTTTATCTTCGTATTTTTATTTTGTTTATCTTTCTATCGTAATTTAAGAATTTTAATATAAATTAAAGTAATTAGTCTCATATTTTAAATATTCTAGATCTATCTACTTATCGATTTCGATTATCATCTATTAAAGAAGTGTTATTAATTACTAATTGTGAGTTTCGTCAAATTAGATTAACGAATTAACTTATTAACTTGAGATATTTATTATAAGATAAAGGGGAGTAACTCTGGATTTTTTAAAATATTTTTTTTTATAATTAATTTTTTAATTTTTTTTTTTTTAATTTTTTAATTTTTAAAAATTTTTTTTTTTTTTTGGTGGAGATCTGTATAACAATATTAGTATATATATACAACATATATACACAAATGCATATATACATATATATATACATATCTATGTATTATTGTTTGTTTAATTGTTTATCTATATATATTCATCAATTTCTTTACATATTTGTTTGTTTGTTTTTTTTTGTTTTTTTTTTTTTTTTTTTTTTGTTTTTTTTATTTATTTATTTATTTTTTTTTTATTATTATTATTTACTTGTTTAATTTATTTTATGAATTATTTATTTAATATTTGCATGTTATTTGTATACATTCTATATGTGTTTGGATTTATTAATTAATAATGCTAGGTTATGGAGTGACTTATTTTGGTGGGTTAGACGAGTATGCTGAATATGGTTTTTGGTTTGTGGTTGAAGATAAAACAAAGTAAATATTCAAATATAAAAAAAAAAAAAAAATATAAAAAAATGATACAATATATATTATCAAAAATAACAGTTTATCGAACACCATACACCTAACCAACATTACACTAATATTCTAAACACCAATCATATATTTAACATAATATTAAAATAAAACTTAACTTAATTTATATTCCCTGTGAAACTGTTTTTTGCTGCGGTCTATATCTGGCAGCCATTTTGTTTTGTATTATTCTCTACACAGTCGGAGAAGAATAAAATATTATTCTTCTTCTGGTCTAATTATTTTTGAAAAAGGGATGTCTTTTCCCGAAATATCAAATAGTGATTTTTAATCACCCGGACAGCTAAAACACTCTTGCTGTTATGTAAGAAAAAAAAAAAAAAGGAAAAAAAAGGAAAAATAAATAGTAAGTCTTATATCGTATTCGATTTATTTTTATTGTTTTTGTTCCTTTCCTTTCAACTTGCATCTTACCCGGAATTGCATTGCCCACAGCCTTTCAAAAACTTACTACTACTATACCCAGCAATGCTTCAAGCAAACTACCATTCTCTACTAACACTTCGTCTAGGCCAGACACAGTTTGCATACGCCAGAGAATTATTCCGACTCTCGGAGAAACGTGCCAAAGCCAGCTGCCAGATCCGCTTCCTCAAAAGATGCCTCAAGCACAACATAACACCCAACACTATACAAAACATCCACCTACCTGCCTGCCTCCACCTACCCATACTTTACCCAGCCAGAAAATTCATACATAACTATTGTATCAAGAAAATTATCCAATACCTCCATTGTAAACTTCATCAACTCATCAACACCATCACAGAGATCAACTCCTCACTATCCACACCCACAGAACAATCAACACACAACATATCTACGGCTGTCAATGATGCCTATCACCATTGCTTCAACCTCGAGAAAAACCGACTTAAACGGAAATTCACTTGGCTTTCCCAGAAATATTCTCAACCTCACATCACCAAGAACACTAGTACCACCAGAACCTACAACTCCAACAACCACCTCACTAGCCCCCCCATGGTCACTGACCTCACCGGCTCCCTTACTACTGCCGAGACTGAGCTTCTCAGCCTTGGCCCCAAATTCATCACCACCCAAAAGCTAAACGACCACACAAAACTTAAGATCGAGACTCAATTCTGTAGAACAGCTTATCACCTCAAATGGCTCACAGCATTTAATCAACCTACCCTAGACATCCCTAATAATACAACCAACACTACTAATTCCTTCCCTGTCTACCAGCTTGACCACCCACTACACCCACCACCTAGTAACCACCTACTTGATCAAAAACTTTCTAGATTAAAACAGAGGATCCTTGATATACTCCAACAAGAACAACCCCACATCACCCCTAACATCACCAGATCCCAACGCCTTACCCTAGAAAACCTGAAAAATAAAAACCTAGTTTACTTACCCTCTGATAAAGGTAAGGAATTCTGTATCATCTCTCAAGACTCATACAACATACTCGCTCTCGAACATCTTAACAACAACAACCTATACACCCCCGCCCCCAACATTTCAGCCACATTAGTCCAAAACTCCATTAACAACACCTGGTCCCAAATCTGTCTCACACGTAACCTCCCCAAAAAATACAAAATCAACTTCACCACCAAAAATAGCAGACTTCCCACCTTCTACCACCTCATTAAAACACACAAGACCAACACACACACACAAATTAGACCTATAGTCTCTAGTATTGAAGGACCACTCTATAAAATCTCTTGGCTTCTCTCTCAACTACTCAAACCACTACTCTCCACCTTCCCCGCACATGTCAGCAGCTCCGACCAAGTAATTAGCAGACTACACTCACTCCAACACCAACAACTACAAACTAACAACTATATATTTAGCCTAGACGTAATCTCCCTCTACACCTCAATACCCGCACACCCAGCCATAGACCTCATCACCGACCACATATCTTCCTCTGACAACCTAGAGCTCTTCGGACTAACACCTACTGACATTCACAATCTCTTATACATCATCATCGACAACACATACTTTACCTTTCAGCAGCACACTTTCAAACAAATCTCCGGCCTCCCCATGGGTTCTAGCCTTTCCGGTCTCTTAGCCATCACCTACATGAACCGGTTAGAACAACGAGCACTTAACTCCTGCCTCTCCTATATATTCTTCTCCAGATATATAGATGACATTCTAATCCTTACATCCTCTCAAGACGAAGCCACACAAATATTCAACACATTCAACAACACCGACCCCCACATACAATTCACCATAGAACACCCAAACGAGTCCGGCTCACTCTCTCTCCTTGATTTCAACCTTAACATCACCGAAGATGGCTCTATACACACTAACTTCTATAGGAAACCTGCCTGCAAAAACCTTTTCATACACTATAAGTCTGCCCTGCCCACAAAAGCCAAATTAAGTTATGCCCATAATGAAATTACCCGAATACAAAATAAATGCTCTTCTGCTGCTGACAAAATATCACACACTAAAAACTTCCACCAAACCCTCCAAAATAATGGCTACCCCGCCCCCACCATAGCCCACCTAAATAAGCCCAAAACACGTAGACACCGCACCCTCGCTAACACATGCTTCTTAAAACTCCCTTTCTTCAGCGATAAGATCACCACCTCCATCCGCAAGGCAATACATAAGGAAAACCTTAACATACAACTAACACATACTGGCACCTCCTTACGCCAACATCTATCTAATAAACACACTAACCACACACCCGAACCCTGCTCCCTGGCCAATTGCCCTATCTCCAACACAGGTCTGTGCCTTCGCACTAACTGTGTTTACAAACTACAGTGTAATAAATGCAAAAAATTTTACATCGGCAACACTACAAGACTACTACACTTGCGCATAAAGGAGCACTTGAATACCCGTATATCCTCTTTCCACAAACACATAGAGATTTGCTCAAACACTCAGCGCGATATTCACGTCTCCATCTTAGCGTCTGTCAGAAACATCGGTGACCTTAGAATCACAGAATCAATCCTCATCTCCAGATTAAACCCCTCACTCAATCAACGTCACGAGCTCTACTCACCTTTCATTCTATAATATCTACCCCCCATCCACCAACCAACCCCCATATCTAACACTTAACAGAGTCCGTTTCCACCACTTCAATCATTACTCACCTCCCATAATAAACTCACCATACACCCAAACAATCAAACAGGCCCCTCCCCATATGAACTTCCATCCTTACACACTTTCAACCACAAACCAAAAACCATATTCAGCATACTCGTCTAACCCACCAAAATAAGTCACTCCATAACCTAGCATTATTAATTAATAAATCCAAACACATATAGAATGTATACAAATAACATGCAAATATTAAATAAATAATTCATAAAATAAATTAAACAAGTAAATAATAATAATAAAAAAAAAATAAATAAATAAATAAAAAAAACAAAACAAAAAAAAAAAAAAAAAAAAAAAAAAACAAACAAACAAATATGTAAAGAAATTGATGAATATATATAGATAAACAATTAAACAAACAATAATACATAGATATGTATATATATATGTATATATGCATTTGTGTATATATGTTGTATATATATACTAATATTGTTATACAGATCTCCACCAAAAAAAAAAAAAAATTTTTAAAAATTAAAAAATTAAAAAAAAAAAATTAAAAAATTAATTATAAAAAAAAATATTTTAAAAAATCCAGAGTTACTCCCCTTTATCTTATAATAAATATCTCAAGTTAATAAGTTAATTCGTTAATCTAATTTGACGAAACTCACAATTAGTAATTAATAACACTTCTTTAATAGATGATAATCGAAATCGATAAGTAGATAGATCTAGAATATTTAAAATATGAGACTAATTACTTTAATTTATATTAAAATTCTTAAATTACGATAGAAAGATAAACAAAATAAAAATACGAAGATAAAACAAAGTAAATATTCAAATATAAAAAAAAAAAAAAAATATAAAAAAATGATACAATATATATTATCAAAAATAACAGTTTATCGAACACCATACACCTAACCAACATTACACTAATATTCTAAACACCAATCATATATTTAACATAATATTAAAATAAAACTTAACTTAATTTATATTCCCTGTGAAACTGTTTTTTGCTGCGGTCTATATCTGGCAGCCATTTTGTTTTGTATTATTCTCTACACAGTCGGAGAAGAATAAAATATTATTCTTCTTCTGGTCTAATTATTTTTGAAAAAGGGATGTCTTTTCCCGAAATATCAAATAGTGATTTTTAATCACCCGGACAGCTAAAACACTCTTGCTGTTATGTAAGAAAAAAAAAAAAAAGGAAAAAAAAGGAAAAATAAATAGTAAGTCTTATATCGTATTCGATTTATTTTTATTGTTTTTGTTCCTTTCCTTTCAACTTGCATCTTACCCGGAATTGCATTGCCCACAGCCTTTCAAAAACTTACTACTAGTATACATTTATATATATATATATATATACATATATATATATATATATATACATATATATATATACATATATATACTTATATGTATACATTTATATATATATATATGTATACATTTATATATATATATATATATATACATATATATATATACATATATATATATACATATAGAAAAGAGGGTAGTGCAGTATTAGTGCAGTTCCAACGAGAGAAAAGTATATATGTAAAGGAGTAAGGCTACCAACATTTGTAGAATGTTTTTATCAACATTTATTTATTATTTTGTTGTTTTTTTCAACATTTATTTATTATTTTGTTGTTTTACCATTTTATGATTTTATATATATAACGCGTTTCAAGCGGTGGCCCGCTTTCATCAGATATGAAAATCCATTTGAAGAAATGTCTTTCGATTCGAGCAAATGTTGTTTCATTTGAGGAATTTGTTATTGTTTTTGCGCATGCGTGGGTTTGCGGGTGTGTGGGTATCTTTGATTTTTATTTTTATTTTTTATTTGTCATTTTTCCTGCTTCTCTTGGTCAAGTGCGTGTTACCCATCCATTATCCATCGGTCATCGCAGCCTCCTAGGGTGCGAGAATTTCTTTTGAAATTTAATACTTTTTATTGCTTTTTGTCGTCTCCAAAAATGAAGTGGTGTCTGTGTGCGCGCGCGTGTCCGTATGTGTGTGGTCTAATCTTGAGTCTTGTGAATAGGTGAGCGACGCATACACATACACACACATAAATACGCACACACACCCATGCGCGCGCACACACAGGCGTGTGGTTATAGTGACAGAGAGGGGGATAAAGGTTGAATTATATACACATACATACATACATACACACGCACACACATACATATATATATATATATATATATATATATATATATATATATATACATATACATACATAGATACATACACGCACACATACACACACATATTTGCAAAAGATAAATTAATGCAAACGGTCCAAATAGATTTGAACTTGGTTTGGCCGATTTCATAGTTCGGTATTTTATGTGCAAATTTAATGTCTATTGTAAATGATTCATTTAACACAAGTTGCTATTTGACTCATAGCTGTGTAGAAGTGCGCAATAAGAAGTTATGTACTAATATTATCTTCCTTGAATAAGAATTTTCCAGTCTATAGATAACTATAAATAGTTATTTATGTTTGTACTTAACTAGAGGTGGATAAAGTGTGATCAAAGTGTGTGTTGTTAGAGTTATGATCTGTTTAATGTTGGATTAAATTTAAGTATGAAGTTTTTTTCTTGTGTTAGTAAGTAAGTGTAGTCTTGGCTTTGGAAAATTGGCATTATTTTCCTCCGCTGCATGAGTGCACATGTTGGGAGACGAATAATTTACGGTTTTCTTTGATTTTAATGTTGCTTTTATGTAAAGATACTCTATTATTAAATGTTTTTGTCGCACCTATATAAGCTTCATTACATGTTGTACATTCTAGCACATAGACAACGTTCTTGGACGTGCAGTTAAGGTCTTTTTTTATTGTGAATGTTTGTGTTGGGTTTTTAAATTATTCAAGGAAGATAATATTGGTACATAACTTCTTATTGCGCACTTCTACACAGCTATGAGTCAAATAGCAACTTGTGTTAAATGAATCATTTACAATAGACATTAAATTTGCACATAAAATACCGAACTATGAAATCGGCCAAACCAAGTTCAAATCTATTTGGACCGTTTGCATTAATTTATCTTTTGCAAATATGTGTGTGTATGTGTGAGTGTATGTATCTATGTATGTATATATATATATATATATATATATATATATATATATATATATATATGTATGTGTGTGCGTGTGTATGTATGTATGTATGTGCATATAATTCAACCATTATCCCCCTCTCTGTCACTATAACCACACGCCTGTGTGTGCGCGCGCATGGGTGTGTGTGCGTATTTATGTGTGTGTATGTGTATGTGTCGCTCACCTATTCACAAGACTCAAGATTAGACCACACACATACGGACACGCGCGCGCACGCAGACACCACTTCATTTTTGGAGACGACAAAAAGCAATAAAAAGTATTAAATTTCAAAAGAAATTCTCGCACCCTAGGAGGCTGCGATGACCGATGGATAATGGATGGGTAACACGCACTTGACCAAGAGAAGCAGGAAAAATGACAAATAAAAAATAAAAATAAAAATCAAAGATACCCACACACCCGCAAACCCACGCATGCGCAAAAACAATAACAAATTCCTCAAATGAAACAACATTTGCTCGAATCGAAAGACATTTCTTCAAATGGATTTTCATATCTGATGAAAGCGGGCCACCGCTTGAAACGCGTTATATATATAAAATCATAAAATGGTAAAACAACAAAATAATAAATAAATGTTGAAAAAAACAACAAAATAATAAATAAATGTTGAAAAAAACATTCTACAAATGTTGGTAGCCTTACTCCTTTACATATATACTTTTCTCTCGTTGGAACTGCACTAATACTGCACTACCCTCTTTTCTATATATAACTACAACGAGAGAATGCCACCAACAAGTAAAAAATCCTTGGAAGACCTACTGGAACTCCAGAAAATCCACAACAACAAACAAGAACTTCTCGAGGAAGAATTACGAAAACTCAACGAGAAAGTGGATACGGTTCTTCATCTTTTATCCAATCAACAAAACAAGGAACAAGTCAACATCAAAGAAACAATTATACAACTACTTGCACCCCAGCACGAATTCATAGAACACTACAGACTAGCATATATCCAGGAGGAATCGTTAAAAACGAAAGAACAAAACCTCCAAATATGGGGAGCCCTCCTAAAACTAAGGAAAATGGCTTTCTACCATACAATAAAAAGTAGTGATACCGCATCCACATATAAAACATTTCTGGAGATGGAGGAACAATTCATCCCCAAAAAATTCCGAGAAAAAATAAACCCACAGGACACGGAAGAACAAAAAAGAATAAAAAAAGCCCTAAATATATCCAAACTACAAGCCCAAATCGACATACAAGAAGACAACAAAATACACTTCACACAAAAATACACGGAAATCGACAACAAAATTTCCACTCAAATCAAAGAAACATGCCCCACGGAAACTCATCAATTCCTATCAGAACTTTGGGAATCCGTATGCAAAGAGGAGGAAGAAAAATCCAGGAATATTGTCCAAAGAAAAATATCCTGGCTAAGAAGCCTACCCGATAAAGAAAAGACAGAACAAACATCATACATGAACCAAAACAACAACCCAGAACAAGACCCAATGGAAAACACCCACACACGACATACACAAAACCAGTGGATAACACAAAACAGAGGTAAGAAGAAAAACACATACCACACACAAACATACTTACACAACAGATCCAGTTACTCACAAGGAAACAACATAAATATACCCACATCACTTACCCACCCCTCTCAACAGTTTCAATCCAAATCTTCATTAAACTCACCCCGCAACCACACTCACACACATACACACAACAAATACAACATAAATACACATACACCTCAACCATACACTAACCCTTACGAATACGGGCCAACACAATACAAACCTAAATACTTTCACCCACACCAACCAATACAATAAAAAAAAACCTATCATACACCCTACACCACACCAACAAACCACCACAAAATACCCTTACTCAACAACCCCTACCAAAATCACCCAAGTAAACCTTACAACAATTACCCACACCCACCACACCAACAGATGAAACCTTCATACAACAACCTCCCACCCTACCACACACAACAAAACAGACCCTACAACCACCCAACAAACCAATGGATACAATCGAAATACTCCAAACACTACCCACATCATCAAACAAAACAACCATATAACAATTCCTACAGACATAAACTTACACAACAATACAGACCCCACAACTACGTCCACCATCAAGAACCTCTACCAAGATACCCCAACCCGAAACAACTAACTCACAATAATAACACATTCAAATATACCAAAATAAACCCTTATAACAACACACACAACGCCAATTATATCAACACGCACGACACCAATTTTGCCAGAAACCAACACAATCCTCTAAAACACACACAATATATAGAAAGCAATCACTCTTTAACAACTCCTCAAATCAACGAAACAAACAACACTCATCCTCATTTTTTAGAAACCCCTCCCCGGACAACAATCCCAGATTAGACAATTTAAAACCCAAAATTATCAATTTATCCACATACACATTTACAAAGGAGGAAATAGAAATACTAAAATTAGGCCTCAAATTCTGCCCAACTCCCAAAAGTAATATCACGGAACTGAGGAAAGACCTTAAAGAATTTGAACGCAAATTTAGACTAATAGAAACACTAAACAATAAAGATAACAAAACAGATCAGTCATTAGTGAGAAACAAATCAACATATTTCCCTAACAAACACAACAATACGAAAGAACTAAACACCTACTTTGAAAACCTATGGAACATCAACCCTCAGAGTAAAACTAAACCTACTAGTAACCTAACATCTAAACAAAACCAAGCACTAGATAACATCCTAAATAATAATAACATAATTATAAAAGAAGCTGACAAAGGCAGTGCGGTAGTCATCATGGACAAACATTACTATAAATCGAAAATTACAGAGGTACTAGAAAACAATGATTACTACAAATCAATTAGCACCAACATTGATAACAACACCATTTCAAAAATCACAAAACTTTGCACAACATACAATAATATACTAACAAAAAAAGAAAAAGATTTCCTAACAAACTTCATGATTAAAACAAACAACTTCTACGGACTACCTAAGATACATAAATCAAATGAGATAAGGAATGCCATCAACACACAGGCATCAGAATATATTAGTGTCCCGAGTCCCAGTGACCTTACATTTAGACCCATAGTAGCAGGACCATCATGCCCAACAAGCAGACTGAGTAACTTAATTGACATATTACTACAACCATTCACCGATCAAGTCAAAAGCTACATAAGAGACGACATACACTTCCTAGGATCCTTACCACAAATAGTAAATCCCGGGACTAAATTAGTTACATTTGACGTCAGCAGCTTATATAGCAACATTCCCCATGACTTAGGTAAACACGCAATATCACACTGGATGGACAAACACCCACAAATACTACACCACAGATTCACCAAACAATTCATCCTCGACAGCATAGACATTATTCTCAACAACAACTCCTTTGAGTTCAATAACAAAAACTACATCCAGATTCTAGGTACAGCAATGGGAACCAAAATGGCACCAACATATGCCACCCTAACACTAGCCTACCTAGAGAAGATCTTATATGAAAAGATAGAAGAAATATATGGACAGAATATTCAAACTCTCTTCATAAAATCTTGGAAAAGATACCTGGATGATTGTTTTATCCTCTGGGAACCCACATGGGGGGACATCAATAAATTACACAGCATACTACAGAACCTACACCCCAAGATTAAATTCACCATTGAACAAAGTCAAACAGAACTACCCTTCTTAGATGTATTGATTAAAATTAAAAACACTCACATAATCACAGACATCTACCACAAACCCACAGACACCCAACAATATCTCCATTTTAGAAGCCATCACCCCAAAAGCTGCCTAAAATCTATACCCTACTCCCTAGCACGCAGGATCTGTACTATAGTCAGTGACAAAGACCTCCGGATTGTCCGACTGGAGGAACTACGGAAAACTTTAAAAAGAAGAGGATACCCGCTACAAATAATACATAAAGGTATAGAACTAGCAGAAAACATTCCATTAGAACAATTACGAATCCCCAAAAAACGAAACAAAGAACAAATATTGGCATACATCTCTACACACAACAAAAACAATCCAGAATTATTCACAGAAATAACAAGAAACCTAACCCTACTCAACCATAACAACAAACTAAACGACATATTAAAAACAACAAAAATAATAAAAAGCAAACGCCAACCGAAAAACCTCAAACAAATTTTAACCTCATCTAAACTCAACCAACACACAATACAAGGGGTCACAAAATGCAACAAGGAAAGATGTGGAGTCTGTGACATAATAATGGAGGGGAACTCATACACATTTAAAAACCCAACACAAACATTCACAATAAAAAAAGACCTTAACTGCACCTCCAAGAACGTTGTCTATGTGCTAGAATGTACAACATGTAATGAAGCTTATATAGGTGCGACAAAAACATTTAATAATAGAGTATCTTTACATAAAAGCAACATTAAAATCAAAGAAAACCGTAAATTATTCGTCTCCCAACATGTGCACTCATGCAGCGGAGGAAAATTCAAAATAATGCCAATTTTCCAAAGCCAAGACTACACTTACTTACTAACACAAGAAAAAAACTTCATACTTAAATTTAATCCAACATTAAACAGATCATAACTCTAACAACACACACTTTGATCACACTTTATCCACCTCTAGTTAAGTACAAACATAAATAACTATTTATAGTTATCTATAGACTGGAAAATTCTTATTCAAGGAAGATAATATTAGTACATAACTTCTTATTGCGCACTTCTACACAGCTATGAGTCAAATAGCAACTTGTGTTAAATGAATCATTTACAATAGACATTAAATTTGCACATAAAATACCGAACTATGAAATCGGCCAAACCAAGTTCAAATCTATTTGGACCGTTTGCATTAATTTATCTTTTGCAAATATGTGTGTGTATGTGTGTATGTGTGCGTGTATGTATCTATGTATGTATATGTATGTATATATATATATATATATATATATATATATATATATATATATATATATATGTGTGTGCGTGTGTATGTATGTATGTATGTGTATATAATTCAACCTTTATCCCCCTCTCTGTCACTATAACCACACGCCTGTGTGTGCGCGCGCATGGGTGTGTGTGCGTATTTATGTGTGTGTATGTGTATGTGTCGCTCACCTATTCACAAGACTCAAGATTAGACCACACACATACGGACACGCGCGCGCACGCAGACACCACTTCATTTTTGGAGACGACAAAAAGCAATAAAAAGTATTAAATTTCAAAAGAAATTCTCGCACCCTAGGAGGCTGCGATGACCGATGGATAATGGATGGGTAACACGCACTTGACCAAGAGAAGCAGGAAAAATGACAAATAAAAAATAAAAATAAAAATCAAAGATACCCACACACCCGCAAACCCACGCATGCGCAAAAACAATAACAAATTCCTCAAATGAAACAACATTTGCTCGAATCGAAAGACATTTCTTCAAATGGATTTTCATATCTGATGAAAGCGGGCCACCGCTTGAAACGCGTTATATATATAAAATCATAAAATGGTAAAACAACAAAATAATAAATAAATGTTGAAAAAAACAACAAAATAATAAATAAATGTTGAAAAAAACATTCTACAAATGTTGGTAGCCTTACTCCTTTACATATATATACATATATATACTTATATGTATACATTTATATATATATATATATATAAACACACATATATATATACATATATATACTTATATGTATATATATATACATATATATATATACTTATATGTATATATATATATATATTCTTATATGTATATATATATATATGTATATATATATGCATATATATACTTAGATGTATACATTTATATGTATATATATATATATATATATATATATATATATATATATATATATATATAATGTAAAGGAGTAAGGCTATCAACATTTGTAGAATGTATTTTTCAACATTTATTTATTATTTTGTTGTTTTATCATTTTATAATTTTATATAACGCGTTTCAAGCGGTGGTTCGCTTTCATCATGCGACATCATTCTTGGAGACGACAAAAGCAATAAAAAGTATTAAATTTCAAAAGAAATTCTACGCACCCTAAGAAGCTGGGATGACCGATAGGTCATGGATGGGTAACACGTACTTGACCAAGAGAAGCAGGAAAAATGGCAAATAAAAAATAAAAAATAAAAGATATAAAATTATCAAAGCACATGTTCACGCACCCGCAGACCCACGCATGCGCAAAAACAATAACAAATTTCCTCAAATGAAACAACATTCTCTCAAATCGAAAGACATTTCTTCAAATGGATTTACATATCTGATGAAAGCGGACCACCGCTTGAAACGCGTTATATTGAATTATAAAATGATAAAACAACAAAATAATAAATATATGTTGAAAAATACATTCTACAAATGTTGGTAGCCTTACACTTTTACATATATACTTTTCTCTCGTTGGAATTGCACTAATACTGCACTACCCTCTTTTCTATATATATATATATATATATATATATATATATATATATATATATATATATATATATATATATCTTAATGTTTAATTTTACTTCAGTCGAAGTTCTCAGAAATCAAGGGGCCCCTTCCTGGGGCTAACACTTGATCTCTATATGAGATACATAGATACCCGAATATTCTATTAAAATTCTCCTTTATTTCTCAAACATTGAGTTAGTAAAAAAGTTAAGAATAATAAATTTATTCTTTCCCCAACTGACCAGTCAAGTATGTCATAGTATATCTTTCTTTTGGTCTGTTGGTCTTACCGGATTCCAGGACAAGAATTCGTCTAGTCTGGTGGAGTATCCAGCTTCGTGGTGTTACTTGAGGCAACATCACTAGGAGAAGATGCACTATTCCTCGTATGAGCAAGTGTATAGCCGTGCTGAAGGGGATCTTATTTGTGCTGCGGATACAATGTAATTTTGAATATTTGGTCAGGGTTTACTTGTAGGGGTAAGTATCCTCATGTCAGGTTGTCCTGACAAACCCTTGTACAGAGAGACCGAAGACACTCACGGATAGTGTCTAGTAGGTAATTCAAACTCTCCTATATACATATATATATATTTATATGTGAGATAAAATGGAAAAGGGAAAATCTAAAACTCAAGAATACATCTCAATGTCACGAGGTCTTTATTAAGAGTGAATTTGAAAAAGTGGCAAAAGAAAAGAAATTCACAGATATTCTCGTATTTTGTCACTTCACACTTAATAAAGTCCCCCATAACAGTTGGGTGAAACGTTGAAACCATTTTTCTATCTTATCTCATACCGTCGTATTCATTTTATATTTTATTTGATCCCTTAAAATAGTGTTAGAAATAAACTAATATAATAACTGTAAAAAATAAATTGACTTACATGAGTGATTTTCAACTAGAAGACTTGGAACTATAAGTTTTTTTTGTTTTTTTTTTAATATAGTTTTAATGGTTGAGAAACTTCCGAGACTATATATATATATGTATATGTATATAAGATTGTAAAGAAAAATAAATAGTAAGTCCCCCCTTCGATTTATTATTTTTGTTCTTTCCACCTTCTCATCAATCCGGCACTCTGCATTGCCCCCAGCCTTCTTAATATATTTACTACAATCTCAGCAATGTTTCAAGCAAACTATTATCCTTTCTCTCTCTCTCGCTCTCTCTCTCTCTCTCTATGTATCTATCTCTCTCTCTCTCTCTATATATATATATATATATATATATATATATATATATATAATATAGATCTTAGGTAAATTTAATTAGACATAATGATTTACTTATGTTCAAAGAATCTAACATCAACAACAGTTTGTGTACGATCGTTTCTGAGATGATATGAGTGTTTATTGATATCGAGTCACTTCATCAAGACTAGAGTATATTTCACTCCCGGTTATATAGCAAATTAGACAGGATGAGAGAGAGTAGGGGTATGAAAAATATAAACCACTTCTGACAATGTACAAATCAATTGAATCGGACATACCAAAGGGGCACAATAAATACAAGTATTGAAAAACACGCATCAATAGAAAAAAAAAATCATACAATTAGAAAGAATTTGTTTCCCCCAAGAATAATTATGCAAATATATGAGCATTTACAGTGAAAAAGGTAGTTAATAGCTAAATGTGCTATCAATTAAAAAGTGGAGAGATTCTTTTAATATAAGCTTGCAAAGAACAATTATCAAAAACATATCTTAATAGAAATTTTAAAATTTAAGAATTTTAAAATTAAAAAAAAATTTAAATCTAAAATAATCAACAAATTAAAAAAATTAAAAAAACAACAGTTTTACAAACACATTAAGTAGAAGATATAATTATTTTTTTAATTAATACCTATTTTTATTATCCATAGACATTTATATGTTTCGTGTTTTTTGCATTGTCTGTATGAATGACATAACCGTACCGCCGTCAGTTGAATCCCGACTTCTTACTGTTAGACCGTCGTGACGATCACACATTGAAATGTGAGAGAAATACGTCTTGCATTTTTAAATGTAAACACAAGTAATGAGATTCAGACAGTGTTCCAATCTGCTAAAAGGAGAGAACATTGCAATGTGGCTATATATATATGTGTGTGTGTGTGTGTGTGTGTGTGTGTGTGTGTGTGTGTGTGTGTGTGTGTGTGTGTGTGTATTGAAACAGACTCAATGTGTATTATTATAGTTTATTATAGTCATATTTTATCAGGTCAAAGACATCATAAAAAACCTTGACACCTCCAAAGCCTGTGGGCCTGATCTTATGCCAGTAATAGTAATAAAGAAATGCTCTGCTGAGCTGGCCCCTATCCTCTCTAAACTATACAATAAATGCCTTGCTGAATCTTGTTTCCCTGATAGTTGGAAAATTGCCTCTGTGGTACCAGTCTTCAAGAATTCTGGAGAACTGATCCTCTAAACTACCGCCCAATCAGTCTACTGCTAAAATCTTTGAATCATTAATCAATCTAGCGATAGTCCAACACCTAGTTAATGCTAAACTTCTTTCTGATCATCAATACTGATTTAGACAAGCACGATCTACCGCAGATATCCTAACAGTCATCTCTGAACGCATATATCATACACTGGACAAGGCATGTGAAGCTAGGGTAGTAGCGCTTGATATATCCAAGGCCTTTGACAAGGTCTGGCATGAAGGGCTTCACCTAAAACTGCACTCATATGGTATTACTGGACAAATATTTAATATAATTAAATCCTTCCTAATAAAAAGAAAGATTCAGGTTGTTATCGATGGCCGTTCATCTAAGCAACATGACATAAATGCTGGTGTACCATAGGGATCCATCCTTAGACCTCTACTGTTCCTGAGCTTCATTAATTACCTCCCTGATGTAATTGAGACTGAGATAGGAATATTTGCTGACGACACCACGCTCTATTCTCGTCATGTGGGTAAAACCGACGCACACATATCTGAGGCAATGGCTGAATCCTTAGAAAATGACCTCCAGTCTGTAGTGGATTGGTGTCAAAAATGAATGGTAACTTTTAATGTCGCAAAGACAAAGCTACTTTCCTTCAATAACTACAAGAAACCTCTTCAACCACCGATTGAATGGCAAATAACACCCTACCTGAGAGTTCATCATTCAAACTCCATGGCCTAACTTTCACAGATAACATGAATTGGAATAAATACATTGAAGACATTGCCAGGGCTGCTGCAAAGAAGGTGGGCTCCCTCTACCATGCTAGTAAACTTCTCACATCTGACATTATCCGATATCTCTACAAAGCCACCACTCGCCCATGCATGGAGTATTGTTGCCACATCTGGGCTGGGGCATCATTCACTAGTCTCTCCCTCTTAGACAAGGTCCAAAAAAGAGTCACCAACTTAATAGGTCCCTCACTATTCACCAAGCTCCAACCCCTGTCCCATCGCCGCAATGTTGCTTCCTTGTGCCTGTTTTACAAGTACTTCAATGGATTGTGCTCTGATGAACTTGCTGCTCTGGTGCTCCCACAACGCAAATTCACTAGACCAACCCAACAATCTGCCAAATCCCATCCATTCACTGTGGAGGTCCCCAGATGCCGAAGAGCTTTCTACTCCGAAAACTTCTTTCCTCGTGCTGCTGGACTCTGGAACTCCCTCCCTGCTCCCTGTTTTCGTGACGGTACTGACATGCAGAAATTTAAAACTAATGTAAACAGACATCTCACTGCACAGCTCCCAATTTAGGTTGACCCCCCCCCCCCCAAAAAAAAAACTTTAACCCTTTTTGAACTATGTTAAAAAAAAAAATTTTTTGAACTGTGAAAAAAAAAAAATTTTTTGAACTGTTAAAAAAATTTTTTTGAACTATGTTAAAAAAAAAAAATTTTGAACTATGTTGAAAAAAAATGTTTTAAAAAAATAGTATTTACTCATTAAAATTCGTTTTTGTTTTTGTTTTGTTATTTAATTCTAAATTCTGAGTTATACGAACAAAGTAGACTTTACAGAAGCATGCTGTAAGCAGGGGTTCACAATCTTCTTTTGCTTGTGGACCCCCTGAGAACTATTTAATCATCCCCTGACCCCATATATGCATGTCTAATTGTTTAAATCAAATGTTTGTTTCAAGGTTAATAAAAACTAACTGTAGCATTACCTCCCTTTCTTAGTACATTTACACAGACACTCACTAGGGGGTTTCAGACCCATATTACCCCCCCCCTTTTCGTGACAGCAGTTGACGTTACGATCTCCTTTATAAAAAGGGATACACAGATTCTCTCCCCCTCTTTCTGATACATATAATATCAGTCAATCCGTCTCTGCCCGCGTCTCGGTCTGATGGCTGCTTTGACGAACACATCACACACCATGTGCGCTCACGCACACCAGCACACTATGCTGGTACGTAAGACTTTTCTCTACTTACAAACACACACACACACATACATACACACACATTTTTCTACTCAGACTTTGTTGAATACATTCTCGTGAACTCAATTTCATAACAAACACCGTTTACGGACTTTCTTATACATTCTCAATGGACACAATTTGATAGTTAACCCAGTTAACGAACAATAAATGTTTTGTTGAATTCTATATTGTCTTCGAGTTGTTGCTTTGTCTTTCCTGTGGCATGCTTGTATATTGAACACATAAATGTGTATATATATAGGATACACGACGCTTCCAAGCGTCAGCCTAAACTTCTGACTAACAATGAATCAATTTCGTTATATTCATAACATAAAAATCAAAATCAAAATCTTCAAAATTTTAATAAACACGCGTACATCTTGTAAACAAAACAAAATAAATAGAAAGTAGAATTTTTTTTAATCGTAGCTCCCCCTTAAAGCTTCAGTGGGCCTGGGGTAGGGGGGGGGTCATGTAGACCCCGGTTGAGAATCCCTGCTTTAAAGTCTGCGTGGAACGTGGCTTTTAAGTTTGTATTTCATTAATTATCTTAGTTAAAAATAATTTTAAAAATGATGTAACAAAAAGGTATGTTGGCCATTGCATTTTTTTTTTGCAGTTCTACGAGTCATACTTTGTCGGGACGACCGGAAACCGGAAAAGGTTATCAAAATGAAAGCGACGAATAGAAAAGAGATTTTAAAATTAAAAACTGGCTAATAAAAAAAATTACACATTACCCCCCCCCCTCTCCCGTTCTACAACACACGTCACTTTTGCTTCCTCCTCCCTCCCCACCAATTGACTTCTCCCATTTTCCGATTGCTAGAAGCTTCGCTGCGTGCCAGTAATGAATAAAGCGCCATTCTGCCAGAAATGCTATATGTAGGCCACGTTATAATTAATGACGCGGTAAATGACGTGGCCGTATGACTAAGTCCGTACAGACAAACAAATAGTTAGGTTTTCTAAGGGGGAAATTGCTCTTTCTCTGTCGATACATCTGAACAAAAACGTCTCCCTAACCCGAACCTAATAAATAACTGGTTTATTTGGTTTCAGTTATCTTTAAACTATTTGATAAAACGAGACTATAATAAAGTCCGATGTGTATTTAGGCAAACGTTACTAATGGCGACATAAAATATTTTTTACAGGAAATACAGTTGAGAAATTAGTCCAATTATGATATATATATATATATATATATATATATATATATATATATATATATATTCCACTCTATAATAAAGTCCGATGTAGTAGTATGTTTTTAGAAAGGCTGAGGGCAATGCAAAGTCCCGGGTAGGATGTAAGTTGGAAGGAACAAAAATAATAAACACCAAAGGAAAACTCCGTCTGTACAGAGAATCTACCAAAATGGTGTTTATTATTTTTGACAAAGGGAAGTTTCTTTTTTCCCGAAATATTAAATAAATGATTTTTAATAATCATCCGGACATCACACAAACAGCTAACACCACACTTGCTGTTATGTAAGATTTTAAGAAAAAATAAATAGTAAGTCCCATTTCGATTTCGATTTCTTATTTTTGTTCCTTCCAGCTTACATCCTACCCGAGACTTTGCATTGCCCTCAGCCTTTTTAAAAACATACTACTACTATTCCCAGCAATGCTTCAAGCAAACCACCATTCCCTATTAAAGTCCGATGTGTATTTAGGCAAACGTTACTAATGGCGACATAAATTTTTTTTTACAGGAAATACAGTTGAGAAATTAGTCCCAAATAATTTATTTTGCTTTACCTACTCATGTGTGACGCATTTCTGTAAAAAAAACAAACAATTTAATATTTAATAGAAAATCTAGGCATGTGAAGTTACACTTAATATTAGCCTTCAGTATTTAGTCATCCGTCGGCAATATTTTTTCTTCTCTGAGTAGGGTTACAATGATGACTAAATATTAAAGGCCATTATTAACGGTAACTTTGTAGCAGTCATAAATTAGATTTACTTTGTAATGCGTATCAGTGTCCCTGTGAACTGGTTTGGCCAATCAGTTCACAGGGCGCATTGATATCATTAGTTCTCTAAAGGACTACTTGAGCTCCCTTAGGATATTGCAGACGATGAGCAGACGGTACCCTGGCACCAGCCAGGAAGGATCGCCTCAGCCTCTCTCCTGCCTCCTTGTCCACTGGACGCTCACGGCGCTGAAGATAGTTGAACTAAGAACTTATCTTCTTCTTCTTCTTCTTCTTCTTCTTCCGGACACTGCCCTAAGTTTTTTCCACCTATACCAAATGGTATAGGTAACTTTTGATACGAATAAACCTCTTTCATTTGTTGCTGTAAAAAGGTATCGTTGTTTCGTTGATTTATTTCGTGTGTTAAATTAAGAAAGGGGATAACAGATCCTCCATTCTTACAACTTTGTGTACTTATATTTTCTATTAGATATAGAAAAGTTCTGATGAATCTGCATAGTAATGCTTCTTTGAGTTCCATGATCCAAACTGATTTTCAAAAATTCTATCCATCTCTCAAAGAGAGAGGCGTTATCTCGTGACCAGAAATCCAAAATGTATACTTGTAAGTGAGAGGGGGGGAATGTGTTGAAAAAGAAATAAAGCAGTAATTTCCTTTCACAAAGAACTTGACCGGGTCAACACTCGGTGAAATACACTATGTGACTCGTAGGTCATTGTCTCCAGATTTTTTAAAAAGAAAATCTATTTTTGGTTACAAAGGCGTCGAGTTGAAACAAGATTTATTTGAGTCAAATCTGGAGGTGGGGTAACAGTATTGTTAACAAAATTTCATCCACTCAACGAAATTGTCCCAACCGCCACCTCTGTAAAATAAGGCGAAGCCGAATTTAGAACGGACCTAAATCCATACTGTTGGTCAGAAAGATGTTTAGCATTAACGAGGTGGTTGACTATCGCTAGATTAATTGACGACTCAAAGATTTTAGTGAAGAGCGGGAGGAGACTGATAGGGTGATAGTTTCGCGGGTCAGTTCTTTCTCCAGAATTCTTGAACACTAGTGCTACAGAGGCAATTTTCCATATGTCAGGGAAGCGAGATTCAGCAAGGCATTTGTTGTAGAGTTTGGAGAGGACAAGGGCCACCTTAGTAGAGTATTTCTTTATTAATAAAGCAGGGATAAGATCTGGCACCCATGCTTTGGAGGTGTCTAGGTTTTTTTATGATATCCCGGACATGGAAAGGGGTGATTATCTGATCAAGTTTGGCTTCTGTCCGCAGTGGGAAATTTTGGAGGGAGTGGTTAGTTGAGTCTAAGGTGGAGTTCAAAGCGAACAACTGGGCAAGCAGTTCGGCCTACTCAGTTGCCGTAGCAGGCGATATCATGGTGTCGTTGGATAGTGGGGGAATTGTTGATTGCCCATTATTCACTACACTATTATAGATTTTCCAGATTACGTGTAAACACCTTGAAAAACTTAGTGGATTAAAAAAAACACTTAATTTAGAATTTAGAGTGGGAGATCAGTTTCGTACATAAATTTAACATAAAATGATCATCATTTTCGGGCCATTATAACTTTTTAGGGATATTCACTAAATTTTTTTTACCAATGACCCTAAATCCAACTGGCAAAGTCGTAAATCCATGGGTAATCACTTAAAGAAGTAGACCCCCCCCCCCTCAACAAATAAACTCACACAATTTATCTCTCAGAGCAAAATAAAATATTTTTGTTAACTGCTTTAAAACGTTAGAATGTCTCGGGAATGGAAGCTTATTTTACATTAAATTTATGTGTGGAACTTATCCCCCACTCTAAATTCTTAAATAATTTTGTTTCCAGGGTGTTCACAAAAAAGAGTAGAATCTCATTTGGAGGGAGGGGGGGGGGTAGTGGTGACCGAACAAAAGTCCATCGGACAAAAGCCCACCAAAACAATTCCAACACAGACACCAACGAAAAAAAAAAAATTTAATTAGAAAAAAATCGTTTCATATTTAATTTTTTTATAATTATCAATAAATGTTTAGCAGTTATTTTTTTTTATTATTTTACAAAAATGTTTTTATTTCATTTTTAAACATTTTTCCGGTACTTTGTAAATACTGCATTTTTATGAAATTATCGGTGCTTGTTTTTTATTTGTTTTTTCGCCAATTCGAAATTAAATAAATAAATACACATTACTCTTTATTATAGAGTGGCGAATATAAAATGTGTAGCTAAGTCTATTATTATATTGCAAATAACATGGACGGCGGCACCGGGGGGGCAGAGGGGGCTCAAGCCCCCCCCCACACACACACACACACACCCCCCACTTTTTGACTTGCCCCCCCCCCACTTTACGGTTATCAATAATGAAGTTATATATGCATGTGTTTAACCGGGCCCCCCCCCACTTTCTAGGAGAGCCCCCCCCCCCACTTTTATAACTGTCCCGCCGGTCCTGAATAACACGGTACAACATTAACAAATGAACTTGGTTAGTCAGAAACAAAGTTTAATTTGTCAGCTTATTTGCTATTTGGGCCTTACTTTGAAAACCCGACAAGATAATTTTATATGTTAGATGTTTGATATATTTCCAAGCCGGAAGTAACTAGAGTTATCTGCCCCAACATAATTTTGTGAAGAAAACTGGACGCCATATTGAATTTCAGTGTTTTTATTACGATAATAATCGACATCAGCTAATATGTGTTGAGTATTGTTCCTATTTACTGGCCTCCCCCCACGAGGGCAGAGTTAAACACAAGATCGGTTTTTAATGTGGAGAAAATTCAGCTGCCCCAAAAAGGGTCACTCTGGATTGGGGCAATCATTTAAATTGCCTCAGTCTAGAAGGATTTCACCTTCATCGACCGAAGGCAGAAAAGATGAAGTGTACTATCAGAACAGATAGATTTTGCTCCTAGCCAAAAGGTCAAGATTGTTTTTACTCAAGAAAAATAACTTAAATCATGATTTTAAAAAATCAGTTATTTTGAAATTAAAATGCCCTGTATCGACGAAGTTCACCCTTCGGTGCCCCAAATGAAAACGCTTAAACTTGTTTCTGCGCATACAGCTCGACGCATGCACTGGCTTGAATTAATAAAAACAAATAAAACCATTTTAAGCCAATCAGGTGTGTTTCTCTGAATTGATCAAATTTGCTGTTTTGATCCACCCAGAGTACATAAAAAGCCAGAATTTTTCTTCAATCACTATGTTGAGCCCAAAATCCACGACAGATCTAACATTGCCTTCTCACTAGCTTCCCCTCGCCCACTGTCGGGCGATGGGAAGACTAAAAATGCATTTCTCCACTCACACACACATAGCCACTCTGACACTAACGCACACACTTACACAATGCATTAACTCTTCCACCTTATCGTCTGCTGATTGAAAAAAAAAGTATAAACTTAACCACTTTAATACTTCTAACATTTCTCAATGAACTTTCTACAATGAAAACAAATGAACTTGGACTCTTATTAATAACGTTCAATCAAATGAACATTTTATAATTGAGTGGGGAAGTTTTGATCACGATTATTCAAACCCGTGAATAATTCACGGCCCTTAAATAATCACCTCAGGCTTCCTCGATGTCTCAGCTAATGAATCCTCTTTGTTCTGCAAGGACTCTCAAAATATGAACAACTTCTATATTTGCCTATCTTCCATTTTAAACATATAAAAAATTATCTCTTTTGTGAACTTATGCTTTTTAATTCATTATTTTGTTTGTGTTTATCATATAACATTTCTCTCGCTCTCCCATATTTGAGTATTACCAAAAACGTTTTCCTTTAAAATGCTTCTTTAAAACTCGGCTCCCTACAAAACTTTTTCCCCCAAAACTGAAACACTAAAAAGGGTTCTCCAAAGCCCAACGTCAATAACGAAACCGGAATTTCTTCCCTTTAACTAGGAAATTCCTCATTTTTGTAACTTCTTTTACTGAGTCGAACCTGTTTGAATTGCGAAATCATGAACACGCCATTTATGTTATATTTTTTTCTTTTTTTTTTTTTTTTTAACTTTTATTCGCCCTAAACAAGGCATATTGCCACTGAAGCGTAAGGGGCTATTGTGATAGTGGTCAGATTTATAGGGCGGCAACCAGGATGGGAAGTTTAACAGAAAAATGTTCACATTATATTTAAATTTATACATGCTGCTACGATCGAGGAAACAGGGAACGGGAAGGGAATTTCAAAGAGAAGCGGCCCGACAAAAGAAACTATTAGAGCAGAAAATCTTCCAGCATTTAGAGAGCGCTACAGTGAAGGGGTGAGATTTTGCTGCTAGTCGGGTGGGTCGGGATATTTCCGTTGAGGCGGTAGAAGTGCAGTAAGCTTGTGTATCATGGCCCCTGGTTTTGCTAGGGTACGCTTGCATCGCTAGTCTACCCCACAAGCAAATCGGAGCACATTCCGTGGAGGTACTTGTAAAACAAGCACAAGGATGCAACTCTGTGGGGATGCGACAGAGGTCGGAGCTTAGCAGATCTTACGGTAATTAAACAGCTTAACAAAACTGAAATTTAAAAATATATATTTAAATCAGCCATTTGTTGGGTTACGTATAGAGTGTTACGGGGGTTTCCCCTTAAAAAATTGTTTCGCATATGAAAATAAATGAAAATCTCTATTCATTGCATTTTCCTCAATCTAGGTCAACAAGTTTCATGTATAGAACCGGAGTTCATTTTATTATCTTTCTATTTTTAAAGTTGAATTTTAGTGACGATATCAAACGCTATGAATTTTTTCAAAGCCTGATCTCGCCTGCCATTGATTCAAAGCGTTAGATTTTGCTGTGTGCTTTTTTTTATATACTTTTAACCCAATAAAAAAGTCTGTCGATTTTGTTTTGCTTGTCTGTTTTTCGCCGTGGTGAAGAAACCAATATGGCGACGTCGTCTGCATTATCTGACTCGCCTTCTTCCACGTCCTCTACACAATCAGTGTGTACTAACAAAATGAGTCATGGTTTTGTCACGTGGTTTTAGGTGTTTGTCGACAGGCAAGGTTAAAATGTGGGACTCCATGTTATCGAATGTAAAACATTCGACAAAAAGAAGGATTATCCACATCTCAAAAAACGTCAAGAAAATTTAATTTGAGGCGGAACTTTTGGTTGTGTCAACGTTAACACGAAGAAATAAAATCCAAAAGCCGGAAAATGTACTCAACGTTGGCGAGTATTGCTTTGTTTGTCTGTAAACAAAACAAAACACAACAGGGTAAACGTTACTATTGGCGCCGTAATTTTTTTTTTTAAATACAGTTGGGGGCAATGCTGTAGTATAGGTAACAGCCGAGAAATCGAAAATAATCAAAATATATAACAAACGACTTTTACCAAACGCTAAAAAAAAATCTAGCGGGAGTGAAATGGAAAACAATCGTTGATCATTAAAGAAATAAAAAAAGAAAACGTCTCAAATTGGAAAGTTTTTAAAAAGCAAACAAAAAACGTATACATCGGTATAGAAGGTAGAAAGGAAAAAAAAAGAAAAAAAGAAAACGTCTCATTATGGAAATAGATTTGCGTTTTCTTTTATCTTATTGACCGGGCAGACTTTTGTGTGACGGGATGGATATGCATTTACAATAAATACATATTGCTCTTTATTATAGAGTGGGGGATAAGCTGTTTTGAAATATTGCCGAGCGGCATTTACTAGGATTCTCCTAAACTTAATGTTAACCGGGTCGATTGTATCCAACATGTCGGCGACAAAGCGAAATGGGTGAGATATTCAAACGATCCTCACAATTGAACCTATTTTCCTTATTTAATCTTACGAGATCAAATAAAAAGTTTGGCACTTCTGCAGTTTAGCTGTCACTCACACTTTATTTGCTTTCCTTTGAAGGTAGGGGGCAGACAACCAAACGGAAGTAACAGAATTAGATGTTTTTATCCAAAATTACAATAATAACAGCAAACAATAATAACAGCGAACAATGTTTCTTTATTGAATATGAAAATATTTTATTTAATAATGTAAAAATTTATAAAAAATAAATGTTTTTTATTTGTATGAATTGAAACTTTCTCAAAATAGTCAACAGTGATGTTTAAGACGAAAATGTATCATTTAAATGAATAGTCAGTGATATTTTTTTTATTGTACGAATTAAAACTCTCAAAATAGTCAACAGTGATCTTTTAAAACGAAAATGTATCATTTAAATGAATAGTCAGTGATATTTTTTTTATTGTACGAATTAAAACTATCAAAACAGTCAACAGTGATCTTTTAAAACGAAAATTTATCATTTAAAACGAAAATCCAACAAACAGTCAACATTGTTTTTTTGTTTTTATATAAAACTTTGTATAACTACCAATATCTCGCAGTTGAGGTGATTCAGATCCATTTTGGGATTAAAAAAAAAAAATTTAGTCTAACACTTCCGGTTGACTGGGTTGAATGAATGAAACTCTTTAATTACGATTTCTGATCACAGTGAGTGACAGCTAAACTGCAGAAGTGCCCAATTTTTAAAAACAAACAGTCAACATTGTTTTTTTGTTTTTTTTATAAAACTGTTAAACTACCAATATCTCGCAGATACTTTTTCGATTAAAAAAAATCAGTCTAACACTTCCGGTTGACTTGTTGAATGTTTGGAATTCTTTAATTGCGATTTGTGATGACAGTAAGTGACAGCTAAACTACAGAAGTACCAACAGTTTTAATTAAAAAAGATCGTTGCTCAACAAAGAAAATTATAGAAGAAAAAAAATTGACCTAAATTTATCTATAATGTAGAAATTTGATATGGGGAGGGGCTTACCATCCTAATTCATAGATACCTTCCTTTTAGACAACAGGAAAGGGGAGTGGGTGATTCTTTACATAACACTCCCCGGTAAATACACGACTTAAAAATCAAATTTCTGGAAATATTAGGTTGCCCAAAAAGTTTGTTCGTTTTTTTTTTAATTGGATATCAATACAATTCATTTTTCACGCTCGCTTTGGAAATCTTGAAATGGCTGCGATTTGTCTGGTTGTCAAACGGCAATCTTGTTCAACTACGGCTTTCACTTTGTCACTGCTGATCATCTTTAGCTGGCCATGATGAGGAGCATCTCTCACTGAAAAATTTCCATTTTCGGAAGCAGACTAACCATTTCTAGCACACTGTTCTATAATAGCATTCTCCCCATACGCATGACATATCTTTATGCAGGTTTATCTAGCTTTTTTTTTAGCTTTTTTTCTTCTCTTTTTTGTAATAAAAATAGCATCAGATGTCGATAGTGCTCTGCTTGATCTTCCATTTCAAGGCCTGAAATACAAGCAACCATGTAACAAATCCTCTGCTCGGTGGCTAATTATACACTGACGTCAACATACTCGCTACACCAAATACAGGATTTGAAGAATAGGAATATAAAACAATTTTTAGTAGTCCGGAGAGATGACATTCAAAAAACGAACAAACTTTTTGGCTAACCAAAGACTTACGTGTGATGTTAAAAAAACAAAAAACAATTTACTTCTAAATAACAATGTTTCTGCTCTGTCACTCAACACTTGCTTCTCCATGCCCTGTCGCCTTTTAAGCAGAGGATCTCCTAATATGCAAATCATCTATCAGCATATAATCCTTACCCCAGTCATGCGCCTTACAGCTCTGGTAAACCGTGGACGCTTTGAATAGGGTAAGTGCGAACATTTATCATTACACTTTCCCCTGATCGCATGATCACACAGGTGACAGTGCGAGGCCGGCCGTTTCACCCTGATTCTCCTCTGTAGTCGGACAGGTACTTCTTCCTCCCTGGCCAAATCGTCTGACGTGCTCGGATTCGAATCTGATCTTGCTGAATAAGGGGCCTCAGCAATAATTGGTCCTATCTTTTTCTCGCTCTCGCAAGGGGGGGTGCCACTGCTGTTTGCACTGGAACCTGGTTTTTGCCATGCATAGCTTATTGATGACGCGTCACCAGTCAATATCAGGCGGGCTCAAACTGAGCCGTCAGCGCATGTCTCCCACATGTCAAGGCATGCCGTCAACGACAATCAACTGTGGACTAGTTATCCCAGTAACACAAACTGCTTTAAATTTTGATGTGCACTTTCATAAGAACCCAAGCTCAGGCCAACAGATCATCTAAAGACAATTATCGACCCTGCATAAGAACCGTAGGAGATTTTAATAGACATGAAACCCCCTGCACGAATACACGCCATTGCACAGCGTGACATTCCTCCAAAAAGGCACGATAACTTCCATAAATCCATCCAGTATACATCGACACTCTCTCCCGGACGCAACAAACGTGCCTCAAATTTTTCATACGCCGTCAATCTATCCGAGGCAAAGGCTGTGATTAGCACTTTCTTAATTCGGCCATGTCCAATTTCTCAGCCTTCGTCAGTTGTTGGTATACAACGAACGCTCTCCCAGTAAGGCGAAGAGGGATGACACGATCAAGCTGCTTCACGCCAGCTGCTGCTGCTGCTGCTGCTACTGCTGCTGCTGCTACTGCTGCTGCTGCTGATAATGATGATGATGAGGAGGAGGAGGGGGGGGGAGGAGGAGGATCGGGGGAACTAAGATACTTTATTCACTTTGATTTGTAGAAAAATTTGAACCATAATACTTCTCTTTTTTTTGTTTTGTTTTTTAACCTTATTTAAGTCTGAAAATATTAATAGACAGTTTAAAAGCTTAA
>OY744531.1:16376924-16599424 GCA_963556195.1 Sepiola atlantica | reverse complement strand
GTGTGTGGAACAAACGAAGTTTAAAGAGTGCATTGAGAATAACCTGTCACCAGTGGGAGAGTTGACAGGTGGGGTCAGAACAGGGCAAGGGTGAGAACGATATGCGGGAGAGAGCCCCACAGATGTCACGTCACATGAGACAAAAGCGAAAAGGAACGGAAATTTTGAATGAGACATCGGTTAGGAAGCTCAAAATGTCGTAACGACAAAACAGTTGAGAATCACACACTGCGATGGGCGCTTGTCTATCTGTCTATTAGTTTATCCATCTATCTATCTAATAGCTACTTAGATTAATATAACTGTCTCTCTTCTACATAAAGAAGTATAAATTGTACTTGTGATTACTCAATATTTTTCTCTCAATAAACCTCCATTTCCAGAATCTGTATTCTCTTAATTCTTTTCACTATAATGGAATGAACAATTTATACGCACAACAACGAAAAAATGACATGGCTCTGAGGAAGAAAGAAATGACGAAGGATAAATACGGTCAAGGAAGAAAAGGGAAAATTCAGTACATAACCGATTTTGAGAAAGAAAGAACGAGGGACAACAACACACTAAGACATAAGACATAAATACGGCAATGACAAAGAAGGAAAAAACAAACTTGTGTGTGCAAAAAAATATACAAAGATGGCGTTTATTTCAAAGAAAGAAATATTTGACCGTTAAGAAGAGTTCATGATTCAGTGAGTCAACAGGACAGGATGGATAGCTACCATAATATGGTGGTGATGGTTATCCTGGCTGAAGTGTCCTTTGGTCTTTTCACTGAGATCTGTTGCTTTGACATAACTGCTGTAGAACTTTGGCTAGTTGGAGAACAAGCTGCAGATGTTGATGATGATGTTGATCGGCTCAAGCCACGGTTAGGGTTAGAACTGAGCTGCTGTAGTTAGGGTTAGGGTTAGAACTGAGTTGCTGTAGTTAGGGTTAGGGTTAGAACTGAGTTGCTGTAGTTAGGGTTAGAATTGAGCTGCTGTAGTTAGGGTTAGAATTGAGCTGCTGTAGTTAGGGTTAGGGTTAGAACGTAGCCGCTGTAGTTAGGGTTAGAACTGAGCTGCTGTAGTTAGGGTTAGAATTGAGCTGCTGTAGTTAGGGTTAGAATTGAGCTGCTGTAGTTAGGGTTAGGGTTAGAACGTAGCCGCTGTAGTTAGGGTTAGAACTGAGTTGCTGTAGTTAGGGTTAGAATTGAGCTGCTGTAGTTAGGGTTAGAATTGAGCTGCTGTAGTTAGGGTTAGGGTTAGAACGTAGCCGCTGTAGTTAGGGTTAGAACTGAGCTGCTGTAGTTACTGCAATGATAATAATTATAATGGCAGTTAGGGTTAGGGTTATGATGGCAGTCATTATTGATGTGCTGTAAAAAGAGGGGATGAAGCTACTGACTGCATTTGTCGTGGTAGTGAAAATTTCGTTCAGTCCAGCAGAGATTTGAGGGGAAAAGGCTACTGCTGGTAGATGTCGTCGTTCGTCGCAGTGGAGCAGGTGCGGCCAGCAGAGACAGAGGAGACGACATTTTGTTGGACATCAAGGCTAGAAGGCAAGACGACTGAGTGAAGAGACCCACCCTTTTATACTGTTTTTGCTAGTTGCTGCTAATACAACGCTTTCATGAGATCTGATCGGTCAGCTCGAATGACGATATGAAAAGGAAACTATGCTGGTTTCTGTCACACGGACTAAGGTGTTCAATGATTAAACATCCGGTTTTGTTCGGAGTGTCAAGTTGCAAATAAGATCGGCATTACAGGCTTTTTATAGTGCGTCCTCGAATTCTCTGATTGTCTCAAAGAAATCGTTGATCGGAGATTTTGTTCAATAAACAGTTGATACATAAATACAATATTCTTCATTGCTGCTAACTCTTCCAACAAGACGAACCTTATATGGGCAAATTTATTTTTAAAATTTGGTCATGTTTTATTTATTTCATTTATTTGTCTATTTCATCTGTATATGATGATAGCATACGAAATATACAATAACTGGCGTAGGACTTTTGCAGTCAGTGGTGACTGAACGTCCAGGGTTCGAGCCTCGAGGTAAGTGCATTGATTGGATAAAGTCACACTGATGAATCTTCAAAAGACGAAACACGTGTATGTGGATGTATATATATATATATATATATATATATATTATGAATTTTTATTTATACAAACATTATCGGTTACATATGTGCATACATGTTTTGGTTGTACTCGTCACAGAGAGTCAACATCTTGGTCTGAAGAGGTTGACTCTCTGTGAAGAGTACAGCCGAAACATGTATGCACATATGTAACCGATAATATTTGTATAAATAAAAAAAATTATACTAAAGAACAGCTCTACTTGTTATTGAGCACTTTTTATAAACACTGGAGTTTCAACGGATTTACATCTACAGAAACTAATACAATACGTGTACTAATATATATATATATATATATATATATATATATATATATATATATATATATATATATATATATATATATATATATATATATAACGAACAAGACGCCGGGAGAAGTGGTAGTATCGAGGTTAGGGTTTATTGTTAGTTCATGAAAGAAATTGAATCAGCTATTGAAAGAATTGGAAAAACGGTGTTCACTGAGTGTCTGCACCCAGTTAGAAGATCGTCCCGAACTTTTTCTGTGTGTTCGTTCCTTTTATCGATACATGTAAAAATAATGTCAAAAACGGAATTTCCAACATACGGTTAAATTAAGTCGAGGAATAAAAAAATTCCATTAGAAGACAAAAATAAAATAATTAAGAATTGGCGGCGCAGTATGAAAAAGGTGGCAAGACCTGGTCAGAGATAGGTTAGTATGGAAGTCAATTTTTGCAAAATATCAAAAGTAAAAAATATAATAGCAATGATCAATTATAATAATATGCATCATGTATATTTTTACACATTTATTTTTTATCTGCAATACTCCATTAATTAAAACATTAAAAAAAATTGTGAAATTATTTATTTTGGACAGTGTAAATATAACGTTGCCTACTCCGGTAAAAAGGCAGAATAATGCGAATCTCTGCCTCTCCATGTTTTTGGTTGTTGAATAAATATTTTGAAAAAAAGTTACAACACGGATCAGTTATTTGTCCGAAGTCCCATTCAAAAATAAAATTTTCCTCATATGAAATTTAAATTTTGCTACGCCATCCCCGATTTATTTTTAATAATGAGTCACCACTTATCAAGGTTAAAATCCACTCGAGGATAAGGGTTAATGAGATAAATGGATTAATAGTTGAATGATGAAAAATATTATGAGAGGATTGAAAATGATGAATGAAATGAGAAAAATTTGATGATGACGTATGAGGACGATTTATGACATGGGAGGAAATAATAAGAGTTGATTTGAGAGAAAGAGGGATAAATAAAGACCTGTGCGGTGGTGGGTGGGCAAAAATCCATCAATTTTCATTCTATTTCGTAAGGTAAATAATTAATAAACAAAAAAAAGTATGGGGGGTATATGCTAAGTGTTAATAACGAAGAATATTCTGTTCATAAGTGACTACGATTGAGTCAAAATGCTGGCGCCGGGGGCTGGGCGGCAGTGGGCGGTGGTGGGCAAAAATCCATCAATCTTCATTCTATTTTGTATGGTAAATAATTAATAAACAAAAAAATGTATTGGGGGGGATATATGCTAAGTGTTAATAACGAAGAATATTCTGTTCATAAGTGACTACGATTGAGTCAAATGCTGGCGCCGGGGGCTGGGCGGCAGTGGGCGGCGCTAGGCAAAAATCCATCAATCTTCATTCTATTTTGTAAGGTAAATAATTAATATACAAAAAAAATGTATTGGGGGTGGGATACATGCTAATTGTTAATACGGAAGACTATTCTGTTCATAAGTGACTACGATTGAGTCACGTGAGCCAAAATGCTGGCGCCAGGGGCTGGGCGGCGGTGGGCGGCCTGGGCGGCGTTGGGCGGGGGATAAAAGTGCCACCTATCTGCTCTATGCAAGACCTCAATTCCCCGTTTGCTCTTTCTTTCGACGATATTATTGATAAAATAAAAAAAACTATCGATTTTCTCCTGACGAGAGGATAGTCGAAAGGGCCTTTGAGAGATTTCCGCGCATCCTTTTTAAATGCATTTATAAGTTTTGTACCTCAAAACATTTATTTAAATATATATATATATATATATATATATATTTAAATTCCCGAAACAGTTTTTCATGGTAAACAACTGATGATCCCTTAAAATAGTGTTAGAAATAAACTAATATAATAACTGTAAAAAATAAATTGACTTACATGAGTGATTTTCCACTGGAAGACTTGGGACTATAAGTTTTTTTGTTTTTTTTAATTTTTTTTATATAAATATAGTTTTAATGGTTGAGAAACTTCCGAGACTATATATATATATATATATATATATATATGTGTGTGTGTGTGTGTGTGTGTGTGTGTGGGTGGGTGCATTTAGGTATCAGTTTCTCATGTATGCCAACATTGTTAAAAATAACAAAATTTGTCTGTTTAATTATACCTTTTTTATTTTTTGAATTTTTCTAATGGTCTTTTTTGTATTAAAATCAAAAATATATGTTAATAAAATATATATAATTACAGGAACCTGATTAATTAATATATTTTATTAACATATTGAAAATATTGCTTTTATGTTCATTCTATTTATATATTTTACCTTGATTAATTCATTCATATATATATATATATATATATATATATATATATATATATATATATATATATAATTATTTCTGCTTTTCTGCTTCAAAATGATTGGTCCAATCTACTCTGACTATTTCTAAAACAATGCTGATTGGTCAATTATTCGCTCGAGAATGTTTGTATCGGATATAAATTGAACAAAGAAGAGTGTAACCTCGAACCATTTTCGTTCGTTATCTACTTGGAAACGTATTATAGTTCGAATGAACGGGTTTTGCCAAGCGGTTAAAATGAGCCCAAGTGAACTCGATATTCTAAACGCCAATAATAATAATAATAATAATGTGGACACCGAAGAAGTCTCTAATGATGTCGTAGTTTGCGACACCTCCAAATTCCGACGGCTTTATGTTGGAGGGTTGCCCCCTACCACCACCGAAAATGATGTCAGAACGTATTTTGCAAAATGGGGAGAGGTTGACGAATGTCTGTTAACAAAGCACGCTACAACCTTCCTTTGCTATCTGACGTTCGTGTTTTCCACTTCCGTCGACGCTATACAAGCGAACCGGCCGCACAAACTCGGTCACGCCGATGTAGAGACGAGAAGAATCCCGCCGGAAGGTCGCCCGTTTAAGAAACTCTACGTAGGCGGCTTGAAAGGGGGCACTACGACTGGTCACGTGTTTGCTGGCTTCAGCCGCTTCGGACGAGTTCGGGCGGTGGATATGATCAAAGACAAACACACCGGCCGGTGTCGCGGGTTCTGTTTTGTGACCTTTGACGACTACGATTCGGCTGACAGGTGCATCTTGAACTTGCCGCTCGTTCTCCACAATAAAATCGTTAGGATCCAGAAAGCCGTACCCGTTTCCGAAATGATCAAAGTGACTGGAGAACGCGAAAACGACAAAAATTCGAATCCTTCTATAAACTTTTCTCAGGCCTTCCAAAATGAAACTAAAAAATCCACCAGTAGTACCGACTCTGGCGTTTATCCCGAAAATTCGACCCCTGAGAAACCATTTGATCCTTTACGCAGACAGGACTACTCGACCAGTCAAAATAAGTTCGGATTCTCAAACAAATCCAAACGTGTCCTTTTCCCAAGCTACAAGACCCTCCACGCAAACGATACCGGCTTCAATTTCTACCCAACGTTAAACCCAGACCCCTGTTACCCGTCTACTTTCCTACCTAACCCAATGGTGACTCCAGTGAATGTAGATCCCAACTACCTCGTTTCTTATTCAAATAACTGTGCGCTTGGTGGTGGTATGCAGTGTCCTATCTATCGGGACCTTTTCGTGCCGAATTCTATCCCGCTAAACATGTCCTGTAATGTCCCCTCTCCTAACCTGTCAAATCCCAACGCCGGTTTCCCTTTCGTGTTCAAAAATAACCAAAATGTTCACCACAGTCAAATTCCGACCGTTCCGATGTTCGGCCCGGTTCCGATGATGTGCAACCTCGCCAGGCCCGGTTTCGTGTGTTCTTATCCAAACACTTTTACTTGAAGGAAAACTCAATTTTTAATCCGAATTTTTAACTATAAACTTCCTTAGAGTTTAACCGGGTTGTTTAAAAGCGAAACATTTGTTTTAAAAATAAATGTCGTTTAGCGTTTGTTGCCTTTATTTTTCGATTACTCCGGGTCTTTCGTCATGCCGCCATTTTGTTTTCGCTTTTACAAACTGGCCATATTCTCGTTCTCTTCAGATCAAATCCATCCGGTGTCGAACATTTTTATATCGTCAACATTCTTAACTCTTCATATTTCTAATATATTTTCTCTACTCAATTGTACATGTTTTAGCCCTGCGACACGCATACAATTTATAATTTTTTTTTTTTTTTTTTTTTTTTTTTTTTTTACTGAATGAAATCTGATTCTTTTGTTTGCATGCATCTTTATTCATCGACTTATATAGAAGTCTATATAACCGAAAATGCCCAATATTTTCTATGGTAGGAATTTGTTCAAAAAGTCTGGAACTTCGATAATATTCTAGTCAAATTCTAACTTTAAAGCTTCGTTTTTATTGAGCTATTTAGAATCCATACTAAACCAGTTTTACGACTTAAAGCCACAGCGTCCGCTTTAATAATTAATAATATAATTATAATAAACCTATTAAACCTATTTATCTCGTTAACTTGAAACCAATTCCAACTGGGCATCGAACTGGGATTATTTACTCTACTGATCAAAACTTCTTGAAGTTCGCCAAGAATCTTTCAATTCATTTGTATAATCGTAATGAGGCAAACATTGTCGAACTGGTAATTTAGTACCGAAAGTACCTTTATTTCTTGTATTCTTACAAGAAATGGAGGTATTTCTATAGAAGATGACCCGAATGTTTCTGATTGTGATTTACGGAAATGGCCGAACAGTCGATTAGTACCGACATTAAATGAAACGATTTTTCCCCTTGACTTTAAAAAAATTTACGATTTAAAAAAAAAAAAAAAAAAAAAAAAAAAAAAAAGTGGTCTGACTAACCTTAAGGTTAGTCAGACCACTTTTTTTTTTCTTTTTTTTTTTTAAATCGTAAATTGCTTCGGTTTGTTTCGTAAATCGCAATAGGAAACATTCCTACCGATATGGGTCCCCTAGTAGATTCACCGAAATAAATGTAAGCACAGTTTTATTTAAAATTCAATATGGGTGTCAACGTTTGCCACCTGGTAACTGTATCAACTGATTTCACAAGTCACTATTTTATCGAGGCAAAAAAACAACCTTGTGTGTAAGGGTTACTGAGATGGATAGATTGACACTTGAAAAACAGCAATTTTGTGTGAATAACCGCTTATGGAGTAAGAGCTTGGTATTTTCTGGGTTTTCTGTATGTCAAGATTTCAATCTTCTCCCAGTATTCATCATTCAATTAGTGTTCTTTTTTTTTCTTTTTTTTTTCCAAGTGAACTGCGTGAGCGACAGGTGGCAAATGCTACGGATCATTGTTTTCTAAAACCCTCAATCTACTTTTCAAATTGATTTCTTGTAAAAAAATTTATTTCAGTAATAAATTACTAACGCCTAATTAGGAAGTTACTTTCCATACATGGAAATCCATTTTTAAAATCCATGTGTTCCTAATCTTTGCAACATTAGGATTGTCGTGCTTTAAATTGGCAGGTAAAATACAGGATCCACAATTGGTCGCCCGATTTATAAAATCGGGGGACTTATGTTTTGAGGCATGTCCGTCCGTCCGTCCGTGTGAATTTTTCTCCGCAACCATCCATTGAATTTCTCTGAAATTTTGCATGAAGTTGTAACTTTGGTCAGCTTAGAAAGTGACATTCTCCGATTTTTGAAAAAAAAAATCTGGTTATTTCCCCCAGGGGGTCAAAAGGCCCCGAAATGGCAAAAAATGACATTTTTGCCCCATAACTTTCCATCCATTCAATTTCTCTAAAACTTGGCCAAAATGTGGAGGCAATTGTTCCTAATAGAAAATAAGCATCCTTGACCTGGTTCGGGGTCAAAGGAGGGTCAAAATTGCCCAAATTTATTGCATTTTACACTCGCCACATCGAGTCACATACAGGGGGGATCACGCACGCGCGGCTTGTTTCCTTTTTGATATCCGAAGTAAAAAAAAAAAAAAAAAATTTTAATTAAAAAAAAATTTTAAATAAAAAAATAATTTAAATTACGGTTAATCAAATTTGGCCCGCCATCCTATGTAACTCCCAATTGAAGTAATCCGATATTTTTTTTTTTAATTTTAATTTTTTTTTATTTATCTGCTTGTTACTCTAAATTTTAGAACTATCTCAAATGTTCGTTAAAAACTGGGCCTAAAACGCTTTGGTGTTGTCGATACCATAAATAAATGTACTAAAGAGTTTTGCTTAACACAATTCTTAGTGTTACAATCTCTAAAAGAACAGCTCTATGGAAATGTTAGCACCACACTGGGAGAGAAGAGTGGGACGTTCTAAAACTTAGGCTTTATATAATATAATATATGAGAATTGTAAATTACTGTCAAATTTAAAATGGTGAACACTGTTGCTGACAGCTTTCTATATGTGTTTCCTCACTTAGACATAAATAAATCTTGATTCTTTTCCTTCGACGTGGTTGGTTTGATGGCCGCATCGTTCTAGGCGTCCAGACAAAAGTTGAGATGTTGACTTGGGTTTCGAATCGTGTGACTGGTAGAGCAATCATCTTCCACATCGATTCCTGGTGTGGATAAAAATTTAATAATATTTATCGTAATATATATATATATATATATATTATATAAAGAACGCGTCTTTATCTCGCTAAGCCCCCCCCCCCTAGTTTATATTTTCTTGGGCGGCGTTACCTCGAATAATAATAAAAATAAAAATAAATAGAAAATAAAAAATATTCTAGGGGTCAACTGAGACAGATTTAGTAAGAGGGGGGTCGAATTATTTTTGTTATTTCAATGTAATTATGTAGTAATTCTGAAAAAAAAATGTCATGTCGTCATTACTGGAAATCTTCATGAAATTCCATCATTATGGTAAGAGGGCGAGGGTAACTCAGAAATTGCCGATTCATTCTTTGATTTTATTTGGGTGGTTTTCAAATTCGGAAAAAGTGATTTTAGTTGTGCTCTGGAGGCCTCCTTAATTTTAATTTTATAAGTTCTCAATATCTTAGATAGTGCAGGTGTGTTTAAAGGTAGTGTCGTTCGGGATAAAGAACTTCTGTTGCCCGGGAGCCATAATCCAAAGTGTTCAATGTCCTAGACAGAGCAGGTGTTTAAACGCAGCGTTGCCCGGGATAAATAACTTATTTGTCTTTTGTTATTAGACAAAGTACATTGTGTTGTCCGGGAGTCAATATTTTCGTAAACGTAAGGAATACATTTCGGCATTTGTCTAATTTCAAGATCAGATATCTCTACTTTTTTTTTTTTTTTTTTAACAAACTATGTCTGCTACATAAAATGAATATGATTTTGGTTTAGGGGCACAAATGAACACTATGGTTTCTTTGATACGACAGGGACGCATGAGTAAATTAATGTCTTTGTTTTAGGAGCACAAACTAAGCATACGTCTGAGATTTGGTAAGGAGTCAGAGCCGGAGCAATAAATGTACGATTACACTATTACATTTAAAACAGATAGCTCCGGTAAATAAATGACATCATTATTTTTTCCAACGTATTAAAACGAGAGAGGAATAAGCAATCGGGGAGGAGAAAGAGAGGTTTGGGGAGAGGGAGGGGAATAATGGGAAGCGAGAAAGATGGGGAGAGGGAAGGGAATAATGAGAAGCGAGAAAGATAGAGAGACGGCTAGAGAGAGAGAAGTTTTAATATAACGATATTACACACTATTTAATTGTTTATGGACCTGGGCAACGCCGGGTAACCCTTCTAATATTAAATGAATCAATGCGAAAGTTGTTGTTTTTTATTTATCTTAACTATATTATCAAAACCGGTTACGCTTATTTAATTCTAATGATATAAAAATATATTGAAATACCATATATATAGGCATTTCTAATTCACTCAAACAAATCTTGATATTGCTCATTTGCATATTTATTTATTTTTTATTTTTCAATAAATTAATATTCTGTAATATACCTATATAATTTGTATTGTCAAATTTTCTTCTACATACACAATCGTTTTCTCGATAGTGCCATCATTAAATTATAAATAAAATTAAATAAAGATTTTATTTTAAAAAATGATAGCGTTTTAAAAACTTTTTTAGAATTTCATTTTCAAGGGAGATAATTTACTTCTGGCTTTAGTAAAGTATCAAATATCGCTGAGATGTTGACAACAGATACTGCACTTTGATCTTAGCCAAAAGGCCAAGGAACCATAAAAATATTTTTTTGCTATTGAGGAAATAAATTTTTTTTTTTTTTTAAATTTATTGGAATATTTTTTAATGGGTGGTGTAGTGTAGTATCGGTTCTGTTGTCATAAGACTGTCCTCCCAGGTATGACCTCCTCCGTTTTTAAGGGATTGTGGGAGGAATCCTTCCAGAATGAAAAGAAAGACTCGATTTAATCGGAATATTTTTTAAAGGGTGGGGGTAGTGTAATATCGGTTCTGTTCTCGAAAGACCGTCCTCCCAGGAATTACTCCTCCTTTTTGGGTGGAGGGAAGTAGTGTTCGTTCGGCATGATATTATCCTTTAAGTCAGTGGATCAGTGTAGTATATGTTCGTTTACCATAATACTAGCTAAGGAAGAACGATAACTCAAATTTATAATAAACATGTCTTTTTAAATAGAAAATTATCGCTCTTCCTTAGCTAGCATATTTATGTTTGTTTATAAAGATGGCGACTAGTTTTTTTTTCCTCCCAGGCATTACCTCCTCTTCAGGGGGTATAGTATACGTTCGTTCTTCACGATACCATTTTCCCAATAATACCTTTTTTGTGTGTGGGGGGGGTAGTATACTATCTATCATGTTGTCATGATATTGTCCTCTCAGTTAGTAGCCCCTCCTTTGGGGTCAGTGTATATAGTTCGTTCATTATGATATCATCCTCTCAGCCTAGCAATATATGCGACCGGAGATAGCATATATTTGCTAGTATGTTTATAAATACGAAGTTGTGCCCATTTCTCGCATTAACGATAAAGTAAGAACGCCTTATTTCAAGTTAACCCAACTTTACACAAAATACGCAACCTATTTTTAGTAGACAAATTATTCCACCTTCACGATACGAACAATACACATAAGTACCCCTCTCACATATCCCTTTTCTTCACATCTTTTTCGCAATAAAGAGGATGTTATAATAATGTAGGAACTTGAAGCCTGACACCGGGTATTTCCGACCGGTGCTAATTTGCATGTAAGAAGCTACGAAATAAAAACACAGCAGACACACATTCGTGTTTTTTTTGTTGTTTTTTTTTAACACTCTATATGCATCTTGTCTCTTTTTGATTTCCTGAAACAACTATTAATGGATTAAGGCCTTTATCCAGCATCCGGTAAGCAGCCAATATATCAATGTCTTCTTTTATTTCACTCTATTTCACTATTAGATAGAAATCTCCACATGCGTTCGCACGAGATTATAACATATAGCACCTCATTATTATTTACATGAAATAATAATAATAATAATACATAGCTCAAATAGTTGAGCATTTTCACAGACATTTATTTCACTATGAAAAGTTAACCTAGAAACATCACTTAAAAACATCAGAACATCTAATAAACATAGATACATTATTAAATTAATTTTTTAAAAAGCTAATGCGCTGACGAGCACATTTCTTCCTTAATAAACACGAACACTAAAACATAAGAATCCTACGGATTCAAGTCTAATAAACTTACCTATAATAAACCTTATGGTGACAGGATTCCATGTCGACGCTAGCACAGCGCCGGGTATCCCGTATATATATATATATATATATATGTATATATATATATATGTATATATATATATATATGTATATATATATATATATATATATGTATATATATGTATATATAATGTGTGTGTGTGTTCACAATACAAGCATGTATTAATGAAAGCAAAGTAACAAGTCGAAGAAAATATAATCCAATAAAAAATTTATTGTATGCGGAACCGACTATGGAATAGTGTCATTAAAACGTATACAAAGTAAGTGTAAGTGTCCATTTGGAATGTCTATAATAGAGAGTCTGGGTATTGTGTACGTATGCGTGTTAGTGGCCATGGCCTTCGTAAAGAGAAGGCCTTTCCATTGAGTCTCGTTTTTTCTGCTGACGTCACAATGGTTGCTGCTAAGAACATAAACAAGACAAACGGTTACACACAATATGACGGTGGTAATTTCTCTTAAATTATTTCATACAGGTAAACTTCTATATCTCGAACTTGATGGGACTGAAAATAAACTTCGAGATATCCGAGGGTTCGAGAAATCGAAGTTTGAAATTGACACCAATAAACGGTCGGGACCGCCAACTGACTTCGAGATTTGCGTTGTATTCGAGACATCGGTGTTCGAGATACCGAAGTTTACCTGTATTTCATTTAGTAATTGTTTGGGATTTGAAAAAGGATACTGATGGTTTGGTTCATGTCGTTTTCAAGGTGGAAGTCTGATAGCGATTTGGAGATTAAAAAAAAACACGTTTAGACTAAAATTGAAGATGGTTGACAAACCTGTCTTGATAGGAAAATATTAAAAAAAAAAAATGCTTTTCTTGTTTTCCCTAAATTTTGAAATATTTTTTATGCAATAACAAGTCCGCATAACATAAAACGTTTTGTATGTTCTGATACAAAATTCTAATTTAATTTTGAATGTATATAAAATTGAACTTTTATGTCAACCTGTCGACACCATTTTTGTTTAACAATTTGTTAGCAATAAAATATGATCGACTAGAAATTCCGTTAAAACTTGTTTCTTTTTGTATAAAAAGAATGTTCAACGTATTTTTGTACCAAAAACGTTCTTTGCGTTTAATAAAATTCTAAAACAGTTCAAATAGAAAAAAAACAACGATTAAAACATTAAAGTAAAGTTACATTCTGAACACTTTAAAATGAATTTTATTTCAGTACGAGAAATACAATTTAAACAAAGCGAAATGTTTATATATTTATATATTTATTTCCAAATAGTTTTTCACTTTTATTACACTTACAAAATACATTATTTATCGTTTTCCTTTTGAAAATTATTTATCGTTTGTTCTTGATTTGTTTGTTTATTTAATTACTGTTCGCTAAATTCATAATTACAGTTCCTTGGCCTTATAAATTTAAATAGTATTTTTATATTTTTTCAGAGTTTTTTTAATTTTTATCGAAATCCATCCAGACAAGGCATGAAGCCACTTGATGTAAGGAGCTAACAAGAACAAATATGATTATCGCAAAGACAGGAGATGTCTATTGGCCTTAGTCTTGAAAAGATCAAGGTTATAGGTAAGAGGAAAACAGTCAGCAGGAAGAGAGTTCCACAAGCCTGTGGTTCTTGGAAACAAGCGACTGGAATAGGAAGGTGTATTACAATGAAGTATCAAAACAGCGAACTGATGAAGACCACTAGACCAACGAGTCAAACGAGCTGGAACAAAAGAAACGGAGAATAGATTACATAATTCTGAAGAACATATGTCATAATAGTATCTATAGAAAAGACTGAGACTAGCAACATCATGTCTGTGAGAGAGATAAGTTAGTTTGGAAGTCAATTTCTAAAAGCCGACCAACACATGCCAGCGTGTAAAATGGACATTAAACCGAATATGATGATGATGATGATGATGATGATGACTTTCAATTAGACAAAAGCTCAAATGAGCAATTTCTTTCAACCAATCAGAAGCGTGGAAATATCCATCCCGAAATTTCGTGCATACTATTTGTTACACCGGCCGTTCTAACAGAAGGGAAACTACACCGGTTCTCACTATAAATAGTGCGAGTAGACAATCACCAGGGGGAAAAAGGACAGTATTGTGACTGTCTAGCCGAGTGCCAGTCAGTTTCCTTACCTTTGTACCTTTTATGTTAATACACTTGTTATCTTAACCCAACCTCGACTTGACTTCTTCTTTTTACTGTTGGACTACTTCACAACACTATTAAGAACCTAAAACAGCGTTTTTTTTTTCTTTCTCTTTCCCATTTTCTTTCAGCGATAACACGCATGCACACAACACAATCTAGCCTTGGCCCTTTGGGGCAGAAAGGCCCTCGGCACGTAGCACACACCTGATGAGTGACATTCATAAACTACTGTACGCCCAGCGATAGCGCATACACGCCGCTCACCGAACGCACGTACACACAAGTTCACAGACGCACACTCTCTCACTAACAAAACAGGCAAACTAAGACACACACACCTACAATGCCTGCTGATTTTATACACACTGTATAACATACAAACTCGCACGGCGTCAGCCAAAATGAACATGTCTATTCAAGTTCTCCTTACACACCTTTCACCTAGAACGTTCTTGGGACACTTTAAACTCGCAATCTTTACTAACCTTTCATTTTTGATTGTCTTAACAAGTTGTTAATAAAAATTAATTTGCTCTATACTGTCTACTTTGTTTACAGAAAATCAACGCGTCTGTGACTAAAATCTTTACGTGTGGGGAAGATGGCGCCGCACTTTAGATATTGGTGTGAAGACGTGTGTTGGCTTGCAAAGGGATGGTTGATCAGGTCTGCAAGTAAAACAATGGCCATTCCTATAGCGATGGCGCTGAGCATAACTGGTTTAATGGTTGGACAAAAACTCACCAGAAAAGTTGAAAAACTGACAAAACCAATCAAAATAAATTTAATTGCAAAATTATTATTGCATTTAATTTTTTGAATATTTATTTTTGCCATTTTTTTTTTTTTTGACAAATTTAATTTGATTTCAAAACTCGCTAATTTACTGATTTTAATGTGCATGCGTGAAAAAGCGTCCGTTTCAAACAATAATTCTTATTAATCTTTATTGCCGCCTTTACAGGCGATACTTCGCCTCGTCGCCCTTACATTTTTTTTCGTTATTCGTAAATAAATACTCATATATTATACTTATACTAACTATTTATTTGTATATTAATATTCATCCCGTCACATAAATGTTAGTGAGTAAAAAAAACTGCCGAGCAAAACCATTTCAAGTGTTTAGGAAAAGGGAAGAAAGCAAATAGCAAGTCAGACAATACCCCCCTCCATCTGAAATAAATACCGAAAGAAATCCTTCACTCTATTCCCATAATGAGACGTTTACTTTCTCTTGTTCCTTCTTTCTTTCCTTATTGATCAATACTTTTTTTTTAACTCTCCAGTTCTTTTTTACTTTCTTTCTTTTTTTCAATTCACCAATTCTGACATTATTTTATATGAATATTTGTGCAAACACTGGCGAAGCATATAATATATTTTTTTTAATATTAAAGGCTCAGTAAACTATTTGGCATCTCCAACCCATTACAGTTTATAGTGTTGGAAGCAGCAGCAGCAGCCAGCGAATGTTGTTTTTATGTATCGACTCTCAAGTGGACAGAAGCTCAAACTCAGCGGTTTCTTTCCACAAGTAATAGTCACTCCTGAAATTTTGCACGTAATATAAAAACCCAAACACAGCGTTTTTACTTCCTCTTTTCTTTTAGAGACAACACATGTGGGCACGACACAATCCTACCAGGACCTTTTGGGGTCGAAGGCCCTAAGCAGACGCAACGACAGACACACACAAATTACTAACTGTAACGATAGTATATACACACTGCTGTACACTGTTCATATACACACTTTCTCAATGACAAAACAGTCACACTAATACACATGGACAACTACAATGTCTATCCCACGTACACACACTGTCACACACACAGTGGCACCCGAAATGAAAATGTCTACTCAATTTCTCCTTACAAACAAAACAACTCTTCACTTGGAACATTCGAAGACTCTCTGAACTTTTATATTCTACCAACTCTTTATCTCTGATTGTCTTAACAAGTTGTCAATAAAAATTAATAACTTTTTTAATGGTTTGTCATTCCTTCTTTTGATATTGTCTTTCCCTCTACAGTAGGAAAATACATTTAATGCGCTCTCTCTTTCAATAATTTATACACACATGTACAACATCTCTTTCACATCACACACACTTAGTAGACTTTGTCATTCTTTTTCTTGCTGTTGCCTTTCACTCTGCAGTAGTAAAACCCCAGCGACCACTTAGCAATTAACCAAAACTCAAAATACATGTAATACACTTTCTCTCTCAATAATTTATACACACATGTACAACATCTCTTTCACATCACACACACAAAATAAATGTTGTTATTGTTAACCATGCTTCAGTGTTTAGAATAATCAAGACAATCCATTCAGTTGTCGAAAACTTGAGTGTGTCATTAGTCGGAGGTTACGACTGTGGTTGAAGGGTCACCAATGTTACGGATAAGACAATATCAAAGAAAGAACGACAAAATCCATCCATAAATAAATCAATATTGATAACTTGTTAGTGTTGCATGGTCCTACTTCTTCTTGGACCGCAGCAGTACGCATTTCGTACACTCGTCATTCGCAAAAGGGCCGTTCACATTTAATACTTGTCATTTTTAAAACATCATAAATCACATAGTTCATATATTGTTTGCATACCTTAGATTTCTCCCTCGCCGTGTAGAGGGTCGCCATCCCGATGTCGTCTAGTGAATGAATTCTTTCTTCTTTCCTTCCTGTCGTGAACCACGCCGTCCGTTGTCTGCAACAAAAGCTTCCCAACCGACTCACCGAACAACGATCTCTTTAAGTTTCAATTTATTTTTATTACAAGCATTGTTATTTATCGGCCTGAGCCATTCACTACGTCGAGAGAGAGAGAGAGAGAGAGAGAGAGAGAGAGAGAGAGAGAGAGCAAATCACTAATTTACGTAATTACATAACAATTATTTTCTTAACCATTCATAGAGGGGTAGGGGGGGGGATATCTCTTGCTTGTATTTTCTTAGGGAAATATTTCCCTTATCTGTTGTAAACTACATGGTAACAATCACGTCTCATCGGTTTGTTTCCAAAACCCATACTGACGAAACTCGCTTCTTACGAAGAACAAGTGACGTCACGGATCCCTCTGTTTCCCACGCAAGGGCCCATAACGTCACAGAGCCTCTTGCAGGTGTACACTGACCCCTGATCTGGGATCTCGTCACACGGTGACCTTGTCACGTCTGTTAGCTCTGACTGTGAGAACAGGCCCTATTCTGCACTCGACTGCACCTGCTCTAATTCGCGCAAGTCAAACCAACGATTTCCAACAGATACGTCAATTATCCATAAATATATCAATATTGATAACTTGTTAGGACAACCGAAATTAAAGAGTAAACATAGATAATGAGAGTTCAAAGTGTCCAAGATCTTGTCTACTGCATAATTAAGCGAGTGACTTGTGAATCGCCATTTTAGGCGACTGTGGTGCACATAATGGAGGATATGGATGATGACAGTTGTGATTCTCCCGCAGAGGAAAGTCCAAAGAATAGTGTTGGCTACAGCAGACGTAACTGTGGAGATACCTCAACAAGTAACTTAGCTAATGACCTGACCAACACTATAGTGAACAACTCCGGACAGATTGCGAACTAGTTCCTCTGGTTCAGCTAACACATCTAACATCAATATTTCCTTGACAGCAACTTCACCAATGAGTGGCAGAGCACACATACACCACTTGGACATTATTACACAACGAGCTTCGTTATCATCTGAAGCACAAGATCAAACGACACCAAGTCGTTTAAGAAAAAAAAGGAAGAAAAAAAAAATTGTCTATTATCTTGATGAAGATTCCAGTGTGAATCGAAAATTTGAATTTAAATAAATAATATGTTTATTTAAAAAAAGCCTCTGCATTTTACTGGTTTCAAAAAAAAAAAATTTTCAATATATATATATATATATATATATATATATTTTTGATTTTATTCCATTAGTTGCGACAAAACAGGTTTTGTTTCATTGGTACGGGTAGCTACCAATTCATGTGGCCGGTGGAAGGAATTCAAATGGCATAAAATTTACTTCAACGGGAGATTTAAAATTGAAAATACATTGGAGGGGGAGGGGGATAGAGTTGGGGCTTTGTCTATAACGGCGACATGGGACATGAGAGGGGAGGGGGGATGACCTCAACAAGTCGTGTTTCAAATTATTACGTGGGAGGTTTTGCACGTGTCAGTGCTGCGGCAATCTCAATCTCGGCCGGGGCGGGAGGGGGGAGATGGGGCGACGGCCAGAGTGAGTCAAATTCAAAATGAGGATAAAACCGTTGTTCTTATTTTATTTTAATAAGTAATTATCATGTGGATAAAAATGTTTGATAATTTTAATTTAGGGTATTAATTGCTACTTTTGCATTTTATTTATTTTATTTTAATGTTTTGTTTATTATTTGTAGTGAATTTTGTTGTAATTATTTTTTTTTTTTTTTTTTTTTTTTTAAATTGTGATTATATTATACCGAGATCAATACTAGTGGAATCTTTTATAAAAGAAGTTTTCTGGTGTTACCAGTCATATCACCAACAAAACCGATTATGACAATGGCAATGTCCGCCAACCATACCCACGACAGTCACAGCGACAACAGCCTTATGTAAAAGCCTTAATAAAAATAAAATAAAAATAAAAATAAAAATAAATAAAGTAAGTTAATTATATATATATATATATATATATATATATATATATATATATATATATATATATATATATATATAAACTTTGTAATATATTTTTTATTTTTTACTTTTATTTTTAAGTTTTCATCTTTTATTTTTTACTTTTTTATTTTTATTTTTATATCTCTTTAAACCTCCTCCGGTTTAAATCTCAACTGTCACTTTTCACCCTCCCCCCCCCCTTTTTTTCAAACCTTCCTTACACTAAATTTAAATTTAAACAAACATACACAACGCTCTAAGCAAATAACGCGTCCAAATGAGAGTGACACGTGACTTCACATTTCCAAAACAGATGACAACAGAAGCTGAAGAGAGCTGGATGGCTAAGTCCTTCCGTGTTTGAAACCAACGGTACGAATGTTGTACTAATTTTTCTGTACCAAAATAAATAAATATATATATATATATATATATATTTATATATTTCATTAATTTTTAATATTTTCTATTTGTGAAATAATGACAACGGACAAAAATACACCCCCCCCCCTCCTCCATAAAAAATTGAAATCAACATCGTACCTATCTGGTATTGTAACATATGCATTTATGGTTATATCCCATTGAAACATCGGTTCTGAAATATTTAAGTAATTTCAGTAACTACCAAGATTAGCAAAAAATATGCGCCAGAAGTAATTATCTCACCAGATAGGAGGGATGCATTTGGGGAGATAGAAAGCCAAGATAGGAGGATAATGCTGAATAATATGAGAGAGTGGGGAGTGCGAGTTGCCCACCGGCCACCGTGAAAGGAAAGGGGGACGTCGTGGGTCAGGTGACTTCAGTTTTTTGGTCGGACGTCTGTCAGCCAGTGGTTAGTGTCTAAGCTCCCCCCGGTACTTAAAACCGATCACGGTTTATAGAGAGGCCAATAAACTATGTGAATTTATTCGTGTTGTCCTGTAGTTTGTTTTTCGACAGTTTTCCTTTTCCATTTCGATAAAAAAGAACCTTTGAATTAAAGACGAGAACCAAGTCCGGTTATAGCTTGAAATGAGCGGCCAATATCCAGCAATAATAGACACAACTGTTAACCAACAATTTGCTCAGCCCAAGGGGATTATGGCGGAACACAATATCCATTGGAAATGATTCATTGAACACAAGTTGCTAGTTTAGTTTTTCCATTGTGGATTCATATCTTTCACAAGCAAAAAGAGTAGAAAGTGGACTTTGGGTTTACTTTCGGTAGCCTCGTAACTCTCGCGTCCCTTATTTTGTCCTTTAGTCCTCACATTCCATGAGCGAGGTTTCTGACAAACGGAGAAGAATTGCTGTTTTCTGGGTGAGAATCTATCCATCTAGCATAGACGTTGATATGGGACACTTTGGACAACACAATTTCACCATCCGATGTACTGCAACCAGGATCGAGTCGTTTTAACGTCGACCACGTCTCGCAGCCATACAACAGTACAGGTCCGACGTGCGATGCTGCCTCTCTCGCATATGATGGGATCCCTGCATTTTGTAAAATTGTAGACAGCTGCCTGAAGACTTTCCATGTGGTGAATATACTTTGGAACGTTTCGGATGACTGATATCGGGCGATGTGGTAGTACCAGTTGATACGTCATTGTGCAACGCTATTTCTTGTGGAAGCCTTTACAGCGAGACCATTCAAATTCTATCAAATCTATTCTGTTCATTTACACGCTAATATCGTTGGGAAAGGTATTAACCCTCTCCTCCCCCCCCCCCCAAATATGGGTAAAATAGTGACTTCATTGACAATAGTTATTGTGTTTCGGCATTTAACGACTCCAAAACAGAGAAACCAAGCCAGAACACAACATGCCATATTTGGAAATGGACACTTTTTTTTTTTTTTTTTTTAATTTGAAAGGTAGACTTTTTTTTTTTTTTAATTTGAAAGGTAGACATTTCTTTTTTTAATTTGAAAGGTAGACATATTTTTTTTTTTTTTAATTTGAAAGGTAGACATTTAGTTTTTTAATTTGAAAGGAAGGCCCCTTTTTTTTTTTTTAATTTGAAAGGTAGACATTTTTTTTTTTTAAATTTGAAAGGAAGACATTTTCTTTTGAAAAAAGAATCTTTATTAAAATAAAAGTCCGTTTTACAGTATCGTCTTCAATTTTTCAGTTGCTTGTATTTTGAGATGTTTGGGAAGTGTCTGTCTCCTCTGAGGCAGTTTCATCGTCGAAACTGGGTAACTCGAATGGAGAGAGAATTTGGAAAAGAGAAAGGCTGAAAGAGAGAGAAAGAAAAATATTTTTTAAAAATGGTTTCAAATAATTACTTAATAATAGAAAAGGTACCCATCGTAAGAATTGTAATGTAAGAAACACAGTTTTCACTTTGTCGTGTTTCGGTAAAAAGATATTATTATTTCAACTGTTGGACATACATTTCAGACTTGATAAAACAACTCCATGATTACTATTTTGTTTTCCGGTATTGTTTAATGAAATTTATTTTGGGGGTTGATTTAAGAGAAAATGTACTGCCCTGTACAGGGATTGAACTCACAAGATTATGTGACTTGTTTCATTCAAATTTTATTGTCACACGGAAGGATGGAAACAAGCAACACGCACACACCTTCGTTATTATGTAGCGTTTATCTCTATTTATATAAAGTTTGGTATGTGTGTATGTCTATATATTTCTATGTATAGGATTGACCTCTAAGCTAATTCACTGATCATTATGAATTTTGAAACACAGCTGTTAGGCATAAGGGGTCGTAATCTGGACTATATTTAGTTTAATGCCAAGAGGGTAAAACGGGGTGGAAGACCTTCGTAAAAATTCAAATACCTCCGATTTTTGTGACATTTTTGCAATTTGATCCATAGTTATAAGACACCAATTAACCAAAATTCCTTGAATTTCAATTTCTTCTTAAGACTCCTTGGCTTAATCCTTAAATTTTAGACATTTTCTAGAATCAGAATCATGTAATAGACTTTGATCAAAATTGGAATAAGGATTCTAGACATAAGATTAATATCACTATATCTTGATTGTAATTTTCGTAAGGGGATATAAAAGTGATGCCAAAATGTTCTGTTGAGGGAATATATTTTATCTGTCCTGGGACGGGTATTCTTCAAATATATATATTTATATATATATATATATATATATTGAATTATGTTTTTAATATTTTACCTACGTATGACGTCGTTTCAAGCTTGCGGCTCTCAACAGCGCCGGGAAATAACAATCTCGGACGGTCACAGGGCTCAAACCCGGTTCACAGAGACACCTTGAATCTGTAAGCGTTCGCTTTAGTCCCTTAGGCCACGGAATATTGTCACGTGATAACAGAGAAATTAAGTTATATTTATACTGAAAGCGGTGAGTATAAATATCAAGACATATATAGATATAGCATGAAAAATCAACTTCTCAAAATCGGAACAGAGCCGAATCAAGACAGTTGACCTTGCACACATAAAGGGCTCAATTTTTTTTTTTTAGATAGAGCTGTGTAGCAATCTTTTTCTTCTTCCTCTATTTATTTAGTGTCACTTTTCCCTTGTTCAGGGGTCACACGTTTTCTGATATTTCACAAGCTCACTCTTCATTTCTCATGATTCAGCAGGTCAGCAGTCTCCAAATTCCACTCTATACGGTCTTCTCCAATCACTTGCTTCGAAGTTTTCCTTGACTGGCCAATCTTCCTGCAATTTAGGACATTCATGCTTCTGCATTGACACTTTTGTCAACGGTCCCACAGAGCTTGTTGATTGCTTCTTGGCCTTTTGGCTAAGAAGAAAGTGTAGTATCTGTTCCGATGGATACTACACCCCATAGACCGGTATCGTCTTGGCCTTCGGGCCTTGATTCTGCCGGTCCATGGGTTTGTCCTGTGCAGTTCTAGGAGGTCCACCCTCCCAGGCTTTGCCTTCTCATCCTTTGAGAAGGGGTTAGTTTATTGCTAATCGGCTGAGGCGCCCCTACCAGGGAATGCCGACGGGGCTGTCCAGGCAATTTTTAAAGGTCATAAGTGCTCTTCCTCTAGGGTGCTGACTTATCAAATCCCACTTTCCGACCTTGTGTCACATCTTACCGCTGTGGGAGGTAGATAAATAAATGTCTATCATTTTATATGGAGCATCTTTTTACAGTTGGATGACCTTCCTATCATCAACCACAGTTGTAAGCGTTGCCGTTCCACAGACAAAACCTACAAGGCAGCAGGTACTTTTATGAGGTTTAGTCTGCCAGCCGAGACGGTTTACCAGGGTATGGCGCTGGGAGCCACACATGAAAGATTTAGGGTATGCGTAAGGACAAGGCATGACCACCTATCCAGATACTCTCTGGATAGCAATATATAATAAAAGTAAAATTTATATACTCGCTTTGACCGGGAGACTTTTTACTTTCAATTTTGTTTAATGAAAGAGAAAGAAGAGTTAGCGTGAAATAAATGTGTCATAGGTTTATTTCCATTAATACATTCAAGTCAAATGTTAATACATTTATAAAATTTTAAAGTTTAAATAATCGATTCAGTTACAATGTATTTGTTTATTACTATGAAAGCGATAAATTAACTGCTGTTCTGTTAATAAAAATTATTATCTGTAACGTTTCTTGGACAATCTCATCTCTGCTTACTATTATTATTAACTATTATTATTAACTAGTTGTATTGACACGGTATTGCCCGGGAGATTGTTTTACTTTCATTTTTTGTTTCACAAAGCAAAAACAAAAGTGAAATGAACTAAATGTGTAATTCCCTGAAAAGTCTTAAAACAAAGTCAAGTATTATGGTTCATTTGTGCTAATAAAATAAAAGAGAAAAAGTATTCCATGAAGGAGAAATAAACATGAAATTGAAACAAAAGTGTAATTCTTGGAGAAATATGTTGTTTAACTTAAAACAATGACAATTTTGGAGTTTTTTCCCTTACATTTATAAATAACTGTACCTATCTGGTGTTGTCCGGGAGTTTTTTTTTGTTTTTTTTACTTTCCTCTAATTTTACTTTTTTCCCTTTTTTTTTAAAAACTGTCATCTAATTTCACATTTTTCTTTTTCTTTCATCTAATTTCACTTTTTTTCTTCTTTCATCTAATTTCACTTTTTTTCTTCTTTCATCTAATTTCACTTTTTTCTTTTTTTTACTTTCATCTAATTTCACTTTTTTTACTTTCATCTAATTTCACTTTTTTTATACTTTCATCTAATTTCACTTTTCTTCTCCTTTTTTACTTTCATCTAATTTCACTTTTTTCTCCTTTTTTACTTTCATCTAATTTCACTTTTTTTACTTTCATCTAATTTCACTTTTTTTCTTTTTATTTTTAACTATCTATGCAGTTTTTTTTTTATTGTTTTTTAACTAAATTATTATTTTCTTTAAATAGGATTTTGAAAGTTTAATCTAATTATTACAGCCTCATTTGGTCATTAAATTACTAATTGAATCAAATAGCTACAAAATTATAGAAAAATTTTGTCACGGTAATGTTTTCATCCGATGAAATTATTCGATGTAAAAAGCTTCCAAAACTTTCAATCTTTGAGGATTTGCTAAGAATTTTAAAGCCAGAAATGACTTTGTATTCAGGAGTTTAAATGCTTCCAAAGTCCTTTCAAATTTCCAAGAGTCACGAAGTAATTCATTCTTTTCGTTTTCAACTATTAGTAAAATATTAAAATGGCTGACTTGTTTATGAAGAAATGGACATGCATTATGGTGGATCTAATATTGTAATTAGATTATATTTTTAAATAAGATTTTTTAAATTTCGTTTTAGTACTTTACGCTATTGCCTTTTTTATTTCAATAAATAATTGATTAATAATGAAGAGAAAAATTAATAATTATATGTGTAATTACCAAAATTACATTGACACGAGAAATACACACACACTATACAGACACGCAAGAAGTGGTTCATCATCATCATCATCATCATCATCATCAACCGGTTTATTTGTTGAATCAGGCCACAATTAATCCTCTGATGAGGGTGGGGCCTGATTGTCTAGTCTCGAAATCTGAGTCTTCCTCTCCACTCCTGTCTTTGGCAAGGCTTGATGGAATCCATAGGCCCTGAAGATCCACGCATCCTGGGATCTATGAAGCCCAAGACATTACCAGCAGCATTAGTGCTACTGGCACTGCCTTTCTTTTTTCCTGTTGTATTTCGACTAGACATTGTATTTAAGGCAATTTTACGGCTGGATGCCTATCCTTTACCAACTTGAACACTTTTGGCAGTCCAAGACCTCCACCGTTCCCATCTAACTAGGGCTGATGTCGTTTCCACTTAAGCATGTACAAATGTCAAGTGGAAACGACATCAGCCCTAGTTAGATGGGAACAATTTACACAATTTTATTAATATACTAGTCGTACCTACCCGGCATTGCCCGGCATGCAGTGAAGTCATTTTAGTTTTTAATTTTTATTTTGTTTGCATACATTTTAAAACTTAGATAGACAACTCTTACTATATTCTTCAATTTAAAATGAGTTATTCCCCCGCTGATGTTTTATTTTTAGGTGATTATTTAAAAATGTTTCATATTAGCAGTGAGACTGAGTAATTTAAGAACATAAATTGAAGCTAAGTTTGTTATTATATTGCCAATAACAGTACAACAAATAACAACTGAAAGTTGGCTAGTCAGAATCAAAGTTTGGTTTATCAGTTTAAATGCTATTTGGGTCTGACTTTGAAAATCCGACAAGATAACTTTATATGTTAGGTATATTATTTCGTACCTGTTGTATGTTTGTTTTGCTTCTTCTTTTACCTTTTGAGTTTCTGCGCTCTGCATAGTTATAGAATTGGTTAGTCTGTAAAAGAAAAGAAAAAAAAACACAAGCACAAAATTTATGTTGCATCAATTTGGATAATGGTAGAATCAAGATCAGGCGGCATTCCTATGGCATCGTCAGTTAGATGACTGAGACAATTCTTCAACAAGAAAAGGATTGGATTAGTATACACAATGTATATGTACCGATTGTTTGCTTTTTTAAAATTTATTTTAAACAAGAAATGCGGAAACAAGAGATTTTTAAAAAGGTTTTATGGCATTCGTAATTCCACCAAGAAACTTGGAATTATTGGTGGGATTATAAATGCCTTACACACTCGTCATCTCAGGTGATTTGGCCATGTACAGTGTGCTACCTCTTCTATCAACTCCATAACATGCCTAGATATCCTAGGCAATAGGAAGCGTGATAAACCGAGGAAGACCTGGCTTGAGTGAGTAAGAAGTCTAATAGCAACCTTTTGGATTGGATCGCATGGAAAGCAGACGTGAGATGTTGCCCGGTGTTGCCCATCCCAGAGTCTGGGACACTTGCAGCACCGTAAAAACAAAACCTGATGATGTTGAACATTGTAAATGATCAATTCAGATATCTCTTGTATATAATAACAAATCTGCATGGCATAAAATTAGAATCATAATAGCAGATTTTAGCTTCGGTCGTTAAGTTAAGAAACACCAGTTTTCTTTTGTACCGCCTTACATTTGATCTTTAAGATATTTCCTTCCAATAAAAATATTTCAAATTATTTGATAACGAACTAACTGGATTTGTCACGATACGAGAATTTAAACTTCAATATGAGATATAAACGAATACTCAATAATATTTTCACACACGCACGCACATTTATGAAGCCACTTTATGTAAAGAGCTAAAAGAAAAAAAATACTACTTCAAGCTCAAAAACTAGCTAATTATAAGGGTTAGATGGATAGATTCCGACCCAGAAAACAGCAATTCTTTCCTCTTTGTCAGAAAAATCGCTCATGGAATGTGAGGACTAAAGGACAAAAGAATATTTAGCTGACAGTGATAATTATTTTACAGAAGGCGAAAGAAACGTTTTTTCTTAATAGTATTGATCCTGACAGATATTATTTCAAAAGGAATATTATTATTAACGGTAAATTATACAGATTAATGTAGAAAGCATTATGGAATTTTCACGGGATCTTGCTAATATAAAATAATATCCCCTGTCAAAATTAAAAAAAAAAAAAAAAAAAAAGCATTTATAAATGCAATTTTTTTGGTTGAACACTGGTCAAAAAATAAGTATCGGTACCATTTTGCATTAAACTTACATAGTAAACTGAACCCCCTGTTAAAACGTTATCTTTTGTATAATCAGAAAATTTGGTGATAATTTATATAATAAAAGTGAATGTACGTGTGTCCGGCTCGCTTCAATAATCACGTATGTAAATTTAATTTTCATGAGCAAAGGAAATGCTTAATCTTAATAATAACTGATACTAATAAAAAAACAAAGAAAAAAGACTAATCACGTATGAAAATTTAAATTTTTTGAGCAAAAAAAGGGGGTTTTATTTACTCCTCCCCAGGAGTTAGGCACACGGCCAGTTTTATCTTACTCCCACAAGTAAGATGTGACCCAAGATCGGGTCGAGAAAGTGGGGTTTGAAAAGCCAGCGCTCGAGAGGTGAGCACTCTGGCCATTTAAAAATTGCCTGGGCAGCCCTGTCGGCATTCCCCGGTAGGGGCGCCTCAGACAGTAAGCAATAAACTTACTCCTCCCCAAAGAGGGGAGGCAAAGCCTGGGAGGGTGGACCTCCTAGAACTGCACAGGACAGGCGTGCAGTATCCATCGGAACAGATACTACACTTTCAAAAAAAGGGGGTGATTAATCTCAATAATATCTGATAATAATAATAAAGAAAGGAAAGAATTTAATACACTTTCAATATAGAAACAAAAATATCCCTTATTATTATTAAAACAGAACGAAGGAAGAGTGAAAGGGTTTTGTCTTCTTTTTCCTATTAATTAGTTTCGCTTCAATGATTTCAAGTAGTGAATAGGAATTAAATTGTGAAGCTAGTTAGTAATAATCAGAAAAATTGAAGAACAAAACTATTAGAGGCGGAAGAAACAGGTCGTATATGTCTGCTGAAATACAAAATACTTAAATAATTGAGAAGTTAGATAAATCTAAGACTAATTCATACGACAAAGAGAATGGAAGGGCTTCAAAATTCTAATAACGGGGACGAATTTCAATGATTTCAATTGTTAAAAATTTTAATAAAGAAGAATATAGACAAACACTAACATTTCGCTTCCGAAAGAGTGTCAGGTGTAGCCATCCCCTCCTCCCTGCTTCTCACCCCAACAGACTCTGAAGGAAGAGACAAATTCAGACCACCTAAGAGAAAAAAAATGTCCGCCGGTTTAGTGTCATGTCATGGACATTCGACAGAAGTTGATTAAGAGCATTTGAAAAAGACAAAATTTGATTTCAGAAAGAAAGCAATAAAACAAATGCACAACTGATTGTCGAGGCAAAAAAGAAAAGGAAGGAAAATGTCCATGCAAATAAGTAAAATAGGAATCTTCCATTTAAAAATAAAAAAAAAATTTTCAACTTCTAAATGAAAATAAAAAAAATATGCGGAATAGTAGGGGAAATTTTTTTTAAAATTATTGAAAGTTTGCTATTGTAGACAATGACAATGCGATATTCGGTTGAAGACGGTTGTAGAAAATCATACGAAACAAAGGTATATAAAACAACAATATTGATGAATTTAATTATTTTTGATTAAATATTTACCAATACGGAACCATCTTCAGGGGATTGGATATTGAGTAAAAAACATAAGTTCTTAAATGTTTTTGTGATGGTTTTGGCAGTTCTCGATATCCAACCTCCTGAAGACGGTTTCAGAAGGAATCGAAAGTACTTGGGTACCCAACCAGTTTGGCACGTTCATTAGCCAGTTCAAGCCTGAAATTTGAACACTAATCAGGCAACTTGCAAAGATCAATGAGAAAATATGCAGATATAAGTCGTCTGTACTATTGAACCAAATATGTCTTGAAGAAAAAATGCTGCCCAAATATACATACATATATATATATATATATATATATATATAGTAGAAATTGGTAGTTTGCTGGAAGCATTGCTGGGAGTAATAATAAAAGTTTTAAAAAGGTTGAAGACAATGCGAAGTTCCGGATCGCTGGAAGTTGTGAAGAACAAAAACAAAACAAAACCGAAATAAGTCGGATATAGATCGAAAAGGTTTGTTTATTTTTCTAGACGAACTTACAAGACAGCAAGAGTGTTAGTCTGTAATTGTCCGGATGATCAGGGATCAATTTGATATATTTCGAGAAATTTTTTTTCCCTCTCCTTGTCAAAATAAATAAAAGAAAAGAAAAATTCCGGAATCCGGGATTTTTCTTTTATTTATTTTTGACAAGGAGAGGAAAAAAAAAAATCTCTCGAAATATATCACATTGATCCCTGATCATCCGGACAATTACAGACTAACACTCTTGCTGTCTTGTAAGTTCGTCTAGAAAAATAAACAAACCTTTTCGATCTATATCCGACTTATTTCGGTTTTGTTTTGTTTTTGTTCTTCACAACTTCCAGCGATCTGGAACTTGGCATTGCCTTCAACCTTTTTAAAACTTATATATATTTATTTTTTGGTACAGAAAAATTAGTACAACATCAGTACCGTCGGTTTCAAGCTAAGAAGGACTTAACCATCTGGCTCTCTTCAGCTTATGTTGTCACCTGTTACAGAAATGTGAATTCACGTATGAGTGATACGTCATTTGCTTTGGAGTGTTATGTATATTCGTTTAAAAATTTGTGTTAGGGAGAGAAATGTGAGATTACAAAGTTTAATATAGTTCGAAAAAAGGGGGGGGGGGGTAAAATGTAACAGTTAAGATTTTAAATTAAAAAAATGTTAAAATATCTCTTATACAAGTCCTGTGATTCAATGTTTATTAAGAGCATATATTAGGCTGTTAAATATTTTGAAGGGTTAACTTGGTGTTAAATATACATAACACCCGAAAGCAAATAACATATCCAAACGAGAGTGATACGTGAATTCACATTTCTGTAACAGGTGACAACACAAGCTGAAGAGAGCCAGATGGTTAAGTTCTTCTGAGCTTGAAACCGACGGTACTGATGTTGTACCAAATAATAAATAAAAATGATGCTCTTAATTTTGATTCTCAATTGAACACTCTGCTGGGATTTTTCCCACCATCTAACAAAAGAAGTTATATATATATATATAATAAAATGTCATGTTTTTGTAGACGCATCGAGTCAATATGCAATAATGTTTTGAGAGTCTTATCAAGCAGACTTTAAACTAACCCTAACAACTCAGTAGATAATATTTCGAGATACATCTTAAATAGAATTGATAACAGTCTTATATTTTTATAGAATTTGGTATATTCGGACAACTGTTCTCATCTTGGGTGTTTTTATCACAATGTTTCGGCCGATGTAACCTCCGACCTTCTTCAAGTGTACTTTGTCAAACTCGGAAATCTTTCTGTCGAACTTGGGAATCTGGACGAAATTTTGAACGGAACCCTTTATTAAATTCATGAGAGTAGCATGCTCTCATTCCATCTGCCATGACTGGGAAGAAGTCTTCAGTAATTCGCAATTCTTCGTATCGCCCGCACTGAGGATTGAACCTTCAACCTTCAAATGACTGTCACTTAGAACTGAATTACCACGGGTCACCACGGGTCCTTGCAGACAATTCTAGTATGAATTTTGGGAGCCTCAAACCTATTCTTGTTTTTGATCTAACTACTTATCACTATAGATCACTACTTAACTATTATTTATAATAGATGAGAACAGTAGTCCAAATATACCAAATTCTACGAATTATCACCCCTCATCTCAAAAATTCTGAAGCGTCTTATATTTTGTTGTCCTTTTTTCTTTTGTTTTTTATCTGCATATCTATTATTACTGAATAATTCACGTTTGAAAGCCAAATTTCTTTCCTCTGGTTTTTATACGTTGTTGAAAGAATGTTTTGAATTCTTCAAGACAACTTTGGCTGAGCGTAGGAATAAATAAAATGTTTGGATTTTTGGATGTGTTTCCAGTGGAGGCCACGTCATGCCATCACACATTTTTAAAAAAGAACTCGGACTCAATTCAGTTGCTGTCCACTGTTGTCATTGTCAAGCGCTAGGTGGCTGCAGGACTCAGCTTCGTGTCACATCTCCGGGAAAACCCAGAAGTAATGGCTGTCCGAGGACTCCCACGACTTCACCAGTCCCAACATTTAGGCCCCCCCACCCCACCTCCTTCAACTCGCCTGATCGCAACGTCATGGGCAATTTATGTGTAGAGCGCGGTTGAGAAAGACACCAACCGTACCACCTACAACTCTAAGGATGAGCTGATTGGCAGGATCAAACTGGTGTTCAGGCGCCATGAAGGCCACATGCTCCAAGTTCAGGTTCCACCTGGAGGCCATGATGGCGGCTCAGATCATCTTAGAGGTACTTGTTGAATTTTGAAAATATGCCAATTATTGACCAAGATATGTTGTTTTTCTTTCCTTCCCAAAAAGTGTCAAATTTATCTTGAACACTCTGAGTTATTAACATCCGAGTCATTTTATTTAAAATCTACATTCATAGGGCTCTCAAAACATACATACATAATGATTATTTCATGTATATACACATATAATATTAAAAGATGATATAATATGAGTATAGATTTTAAGTATCTACTTCAACAGTGCTCAATATGTGAGTAGTGCTTAATAGTAGTATGAAAATATATCTATGGCAATTAAGCTACACAGGCGTCCATGTTTCATCCCGCAGGGAATCATCAGGCTAAGTGCACCTATCCTGATGATCTCTGCAAGGATGGAATATGGACGCCTCTCTGTAATTTAAGTGCCATAGATATATTTTCATGCTACTACTACTACTACTACTATATAAAGGCTATTAATAAATAAATTGTAATCAAAGAACATAAGAAAAACATACTTTTTCAAAATATCTAATTTCTTTTCTTTCTTTTCTTTTTTCTTCTTTACAATCATCGGATTCTGGTTAAAAAAAGAAAACAAGAAAAACATAAGTTAATAATGAAGAAAAAAAAATACGCACACCCGAAAAAGGGATAATTAATTATGAAGATTGTTGAGAGGTTGGCTCCAGTCATACACTGGCTGGCAAATTGTTGAATTGCAGATCCGAAAACCTGTGTAGATGCCGCCATGCTAAAAATCACCTATTATATACAAGCACGTAATTGCGTAAGTTTTCAGATTAACACAAAGGCATTATGCAAATTACAAACACTACATTAACTTCTCCAATAAAAAAAAAACAATGAAATTCATTCCCTTTTCGTATCGTGCGAATGCCATATAAAAATAGTACTAGCCCTGTGTATATATTTTACGGGAGTATTATGTCTGAATTTCTGAGAATTGCTCGTGTTACCTTAAAATTAGTAGATTTCATGCCCCCAATTTCTGATCTAATAATAAGAATGATTAACCAAGGTGGCGATCAAAATAAAATATTTGGACAATTAAATAAGGCAATTACTCGCCATCCTGATGCTTTTAAATCTTATCAAATTAATCAAAATAAACTGATAGAACAAATCATAGTATATATAAATAGAAATAATGTATAATATGTATAAACGTATATATAACACATCTGCTAATTATAATAAGAAAAACAATAAAAATACAGTAGAAAGAAAGAAAGAAATGTTAAAAAAGAAGAAGAAGAAGAAGAAGAAGAAAATCGACAGTTATGAACGCCGATTTTAAACACTGGGAGTTGTCAAAGAAGAAGAAGAAAAAGAAAGAAAAAGAGAACAAATTAACGGTTAACTTATAGACGCAGATTTGAAACAATGAGAAAAGAAAAAAGTCGACAGTTGTGAACGCAGATTAGAAAAACTAAAGTGAACAAGGAAGATTAATATTTATTTGAGGTTGACAACAACGGAGAGATGGACAACAAAGTAGGACGAGGGAGAAAAGGAGGAACTAAAGGTATATATGTATGTATGTATGTGTATATATATATATATATATATATATATATATATATATGTATATTTATTTATTTATCTTTTATTTTTTTGATGTGTTGATGTTTTTTATATTTATAATATAAAACTAAAAATAATACATTAATCACTTAAATAATAGTGTCATGGATTCGTCCAAACACTTTAAAATGCAGCAACATTTTTGTAAGTAACGGATAAATTTTATTAGACAGACGAACAGCACAGGTAAAGAATTTTTATTTTTTTATTTTTTATTTTTTTATTTTTTATTTTTTATTTTTTTTATTTTTTGTGTCTTAAATAACTAATATAAGTTAGCAAAACATTTATATGGAACAAAACGTAGATTTAGTATAAGGAACGTTTATGTTTTTGTCTTTTAAGGGAAGTGGGGTCTGATCAACTCTGCTGGGAAGCCATGAAATTAAATACTGTCTTGTTTTTAAATTCCCGAAACAGTTTTTCATGGTAAACAACTGATGATCCCTTAAAATAGTGTTAGAAACTAACTAATATAATAACTGTAAAAAATAAATTGACTTACATGAGAGATTTTCCACTGGAAGACTTGAGACTATAAGTTTTTTTTTGTTTTTTTTTTATATATTTTTTTTTTATATAGTTTTAATGGTTGAGAAACTTCCGAGACTATATATATATATATATATATATATATAATGGATTAAATAAAAGAATAAGATTAGAAATTAATCAAACTTTATTACATATCAAAGTTCAAACAAAAAGTACTGTAAAGTCCTTAATCCATGGATTTTCAAAGAAAATCTGCTCCTCAGAGGACTATTACCGCAATGACATCACTTTGAGTAAAAAATTTTGCTTTGAAAATATATAAAAAATATATAAAACATAAAATATATTCTTATGTTAACATACCCCATCAAGGTACGGACTGATTTGATGTTAAATCTTTACAATTAACCCAAGTAAAAAAGTTTTTACCAAAATTTTTTTTTTTTTATAAAAAAGTTTCTAAAGCAACAGTCTAGGTAGTGAACATTAATCAAAAAATCAGAAAATTTTAATTTGTGTGCTATGCATTCATGGGATGATAGTTGAGAAAAGTCCAGGGTGAAATCACTGTGTAAGTAAAATTAAAAGATATCAAACAGTCAAATCATAGAAAATGCAGAAAAAAAACTCACTCAATGTTCGATATTAGAATAATCGGTGCTTATGCTGATTAGCGGCCATATGAAAAATTATTTTTATATAAAAACAATAATATATACTTATTAAGCATTATATTCTTACTCATTGTACGAAAAAGTAGAAAAAATTATCCACTAGAACTTTAATTACAAGTATTTTTCCATTCTGTGTATAACAGCGACTCGTTCAGTAAGCTTCCATCTTGTTTTTTTAGAAGATTTGAAGGGCAGATAACTGAAATCTTCTTAAAAAACAAGATGGAGGCTTACTGAACGAGTCGCTGTTATGATACGCAAAATGGAAAAATACATGTAATTAAAGTTCTAGTGGATAATTTTTTCTACTTTTTCGTACAGTGAGTAAGAATATAATGCTTAATAAGTATATATTATTGTTTTTATATAAAAATAATTTTTCATATGGCCGTTAATCAGCATAAGCATCGAATAATCTATATATATATATATATATATATATGAAAGCCACGCATATGTTGAAGACAATTCAAACGCCGTTACACATGCACGTGTCATCAACGGACATTTGAAATGAACAGTGATCATAGTTGAAAATGATGAGTTTTTCATAAAAGTCTCACAAACATTCATTTTTTATCAATAAATCCATTTTTTGATAAAGGACAGATGACTGTCTGAAATATTAAAACTTATATTAAAACTTATATTAACACTTATGATGTACAGCATAATCGCTTTTCCACACTGGTTCACGTTAGATCACCAAAGTTAAGCGAGATGAAGCCTGGCAAGTACCCTAACCTAAAACCACAGCACAACCCTAACCTAAAACCACAGCACAACCCTAACCCTAACCTAAAACCACAGCACAACCCTAACCCTAACCTAAAACCACAGCACAACCCTAACCCTAACCTAAAACCACAGCACAACCCTAACCTAACCTAAAACCACAGCACAACCCTAACCCTAACCTAAAACCACAGCACAACCCTAACCCTAACCTAAAACCACAGCACACACACAACGTTGAGATGGACGGTCGTCGGGAGGGCAGCATGTGGTCTTACAAATTTACTTGTTATTGGAAATTTAATAACATCCTTAGCCACAATTTTTTAAAAAACAATACCTAGTCCATCCCAGACCACTGATAAGATAAAACATCTTTAAATAATCACCTACAAATAAAAATCAGCAAGGGTGGTTGGTTGCTTTGTTTTACGGCATATCGACCCTTTTTGAGTTATTTCGTACAGAATCAGGTCGTTTTAGTAAAAGGTTTTATGCTTCAAGTTCTTTATATATCTCCAAATATTTATTCATGGTGTTTCGTTTTGTTGTTTTGTTTTACGGCATATCAACCCTTTTCGTTTTGTTGTTTTTGCAGAGGAAAATTGTTGTCTTTGCTTTTGACTTTTCAGAACATGATTGAGTTTGCAAAGGGAAAAAAAGATAACATCAATGTTTGCTGCATTTCGGTCAGGAAGCCAGTATCTTCAGACAGCCTGATCTGGTAGCACCAGAAACGATTTGGATTGACAGCGCGAGTGTACCAAGGTCGAATCCAGTCAGTTCCGCAGAACAACTTTAATTATGGCTGTTAGCAACCTTCACATTGTCTTTGCTAAAAGTAGCTGATTCTAGAGAGAATTGGAGAAATCAATGCTAACAACAAAATCAAGCCGTACAACGAACGTACGTCAAAAAGCTGGAGCACGCTGATTCATATGTATTTACATTTTGTTTTCAACAAAAGATGTATTCAATAAATCAAGGGAGGCGCGAGAGCGCTCTATCCCTTAATAGACTCACGAATGGCCTATGCTGGAAATCTCATTTCTTTGATCAATCATAACTCAAAAACCAATAAACCAAATTAGTTAAAACTTCGCACAAAATTTTTATTTGATGGGTTCTATAAGTGTGTAGAATTTCAGCATCATTAGTCAAGGCAACCCAGAGATCCAGAAAGTTCAATCATGAAATCATGTTATCTGTGTGTACGTATGTGCCACCCTGTATATCATCAATTATTTGATGGATTCAGCTGATGTTTGATGTTTGAGATAGAGGTTCTAGGGTCTAGTTGATGGCATTTTAATTTCAGTTTACCATATACCTTAGTTTTCCAGAAAATTCCAAAAAACCTTATGAGAATGGATTTTTTTGAGGCATAGCCGTTACAAAAGTAGTGACATTCCATGAAAAATGCCAGTATACTGAAATCATATGCCCTTAATAGGGTTAAGATGAAAATTCATATACACTAAATGTACCAAAGGAAGGAAATTCCCAAATTTTTACACTTTTATTGTCATTAAGGGTATGACTACATATCAACCAAACCATTTCATTATCACATCACTACAGTATAAATCTCTATGCATGAGTGGATGAAGTGTGTGAGGTGCGCTGAAGAAAAATTCCTACCAGTAAAATACATAGCCCTGTTGTGCTCGCATACCCTTAATGACAATAAAAATGTAAAAATTTGGGAATTTCCTTGCTTTTGTACATTTAGTGTATATGAATTGTCATCTTAACCCTATTAAGGGCATATGATTTCAGTATACTGACATTTATCATGGAATAGTTAATAAATTTCTGAAAAATTTCTTCCATCGGCCCTCATTAGAGAAGCCATCATCATCAGCATCATATTCGGTTCAATGTCTGTTTTACATGCCGGCATGCATTAGACGGCTTTTAGAAACTGATTTCCAAACTAACCTATCTCTGGCCAGGTCTTTATATATTCCTCTTTCTCTCAAATCCATCCTTATCACTTCCTCCCATGTTTTCCTTGGCCTTCCCCTGCCAACTGACTACTATCTTAACTGTTCTACATCTACGAACCCAAGAACTCTTATCCATTCTTTCGATGTGACCATACCAACAAAGTCTCCTGTTCCGCACACATCACCCTATATTGTCTAGATATAATCTACCTCTGAGGTCATCAGATCTAGACCTGTCTTAAGAAGAATATGTCAAATAATCCAATGAATCCAAAAAAGCAATAGACAATGTTAAAATACTTTTATTTGCCTGGAAAACAGTGAAAAAGAAAAAATGCATGTTTAAATTTTATTTGCAAAGAGAAGCTGTTGATAAAAACAATGTTATAATTAATGGGCAAAGATGTTATGCGGATAAAATGTTGAGAGAGTGAAAGAAAAGAAAAGCAAAAACTTTTTTATGTAAATAGTGTTGGGACATTAAAAGTCTTTGAACGTAATTACATTTTATTGTCAGCGTTTATTTGCATATTACGTTAACTTTAAAACTTTTTTTCTTCATTGGATCTATGGTATATATATGTGTGTGTGTGTGTGTGTCCGACTCAGACTACTACAATTCCAAAATATAGAATCAACTCAAACACTTTATTTTAAAGTCTTCCAATATTCAGAGTGTTTGCTGAGTCTTTGGAGATTAAAAAATCCGACTCAATCTCTAATCATTCTTTCTAGTCCAACTCCAACTTCTTTCCACAACCTCTGACTCCACAACCCTGGTGCTAAATATTTTTTTTAAATTGTATTAACGGTCTCTTTTTGAATGTTAACATTAAACTTTGTATTGTTTTTTTTTTTTCTAAACTGACCTTCCATGCTAATAACATTTTTTTGACAGTCTATTATTTCTTTTTTTCTTAACTGACCTTCTATGCTAATAACATTTTTTTGACAGTCTATTATTTATTTTTTTCTTCACTGACCTTCCATGCTAGTAGCATTTTTTTGACAGTCTATTATTTCTTTTTTTCTTAACTGACCTTCCATGCTAATAACATTTTTTTGACAGTCTATTATTTATTTTTTTCTTAACTGACCTTCTATGCTAATAACATTTTTTTGACGGTCTATTATTTCTTTTTTTCTTCACTGACCTTCAATGCTAGTAACATTTTTTTGACAGTCTATTATTTATTTTTTTCTTAACTGACCTTCTATGCTAGTAAAATTTTTTTGACAGTCTATTATTTCTTTTTTTCTTAACTGACCTTCCATGCTAGTAACATTTTTTTGACAGTCTATTATTTATTTTTTTCTTAACTGACCTTCCATGCTAATAACATTTTTTTGACAGTCTATTATTTATTTTTTTCTTAACTGACCTTCCATGCTAATAACATTTTTTTGACAGTCTATTATTTCTTTTTTTCTTAACTGACCTTCCATGCTAATAACATTTTTTTGACAGTCTATTATTTCTTTTTTTCTTCACTGACCTTCAATGCTAATAACATTTTTTTGACAGTCTATTATTTCTTTTTTTCTTCACTGACCTTCCATGCTAATAGCATTTTTTTGACAGTCTATTATTTCTTTTTTTCTTAACTGACCTTCTATGCTAGTAACATTTTTTGACAGTCTATTATTTATTTTTTTCTTCACTGACCTTCAATGCTAATAGCATTTTTTTGACAGTCTATTATTTATTTTTTTCTTAACTGACCTTCTATGCTAGTAACATTTTTTGACAGTCTATTATTTATTTTTTTCTTAACTGACCTTCCATGCTAATAACATTTTTTTGACAGTCTATTATTTATTTTTTTCTTCACTGACCTTCAATGCTAGTAACATTTTTTTGACAGTCTATTATTTCTTTTTTTCTTAACTGACCTTCCATGCTAATAACATTTGTTTGACAGTCTATTATTTATTTTTTTCTTAACTGACCTTCCATGCTAATAACATTTTTTTGACAGTCTATTATTTCTTGTTTTCTTCACTGACCTTCCATGCTAATAACATTTTTTTGACAGTCTATTATTTCTTGTTTTCTTCACTGACCTTCTATGCTAGTAACATTTTTTGACAGTCTATTATTTATTTTTTTCTTAACTGACCTTCCATGCTAATAACATTTTTTTGACAGTCTATTATTTATTTTTTTCTTCACTGACCTTCAATGCTAGTAACATTTTTTTGACAGTCTATTATTTCTTTTTTTCTTAACTGACCTTCCATGCTAATAACATTTGTTTGACAGTCTATTATTTATTTTTTTCTTAACTGACCTTCCATGCTAATAACATTTTTTTGACAGTCTATTATTTCTTGTTTTCTTCACTGACCTTCCATGCTAATAACATTTTTTTGACAGTCTATTATTTCTTGTTTTCTTCACTGACCTTCCATGCTAATAACATTTTTTTCGGATTTTAAAAATGTTACCGTTTTTAAATATCATTTTTATTGTTTACTAGACGACCCGTTAGGTCAGTATATTTTTTAGAGAGATAATTAAATATATAATTTCTCAATTTTGACATTGGTTGAAATCATGTTTTTACAAGAAAGAATTTACTTGAAAACAGAGTGTACCATAAAGGTTTGGTTTGGTTTGTTTTACGGCATAGCAACCAACTATGGGTTATGTAATGCCGAATAAAGTTGTCAAATGCAATTCCAATTATTTCACATTGTCTTGAAAGACAATGAAAAGTGAAACGAAGAATTTGTGGTTAGTTTTTTTGGAACAGTCCAACTTCCTTGATGAAATCTAAGATTTTCGTCACATTTGTGGTTTTAAATAAATCTTTTAAATTTTTGGAGTCGTAATATTTGCTTCGAGTTTGTTGCAGATCTTGACAGTCTATAAATATATGTTTCACTGTGTAAGATTGTTGACATGCTATGCACATTGGAGACTCCTCGCCTTCCAATAAATGCTTGTGAGTAATATATGTGTGTCCTATATGAAGTCTGGTTATTATAACTTCTTCTCTTCTTGCTTTTCTATAGTCCAGGGGCCACTCATCTATAGTTGGCCAAATCTTGTATAACTTGTTATTTTGGCACTCATCCCAATATTCTTGCCATTTTTCTTTGATTATCCTGTTAATAGAAGGTCGAAGATCAGTGTATTGGATCCTAGTATTGGTTGGTGTCATTTTTAATGATTCTTTTGCGGTTTTATCCGCTCTTTCATTGCCACGAATGCCGACATGACTCGGTATCCAGCATAATTTGATTTTACATTTTTTCTTGTTATAAATAGTGGTGATCTTATTTAAGAATTCGCAGCCCCGTCGACAGGGCAATGCACCATAAAGAATGAATCGTTGCTTTTAACAACTTTTGAAATAAAAATAAAGCTCGTTTGTGATAGCATTCATTTTCTAGTAAATATATTTCTTTCTTTCTTGATAATAACCATTCGTTTTTTTTTTATCTGCTCTTCCTCCCCTCTCTCTCCTTCTTCCCCGCTCTCCTCTTTTAATTATTTACACCATCCACCTCCTCCCACTACTTCACCCTTCCTCCCACCATCTAAAACATTCATGTACAGATAAAAAGTGTGCAAGGTGACAAGCAAGCAATCCCGATCATCAGAGTTTTATTAGTAAATAGATTTCTGTTTACTTATGGTCAATTCCAATTTTACCTACCAAACTCTTTTCAGTGGTCATCCTTTCACTGTCGTCTTCAAATGCGCATGCATTTCTCACTGAACCCTGAATTAATTAATTATATTATTAACATTGTAAAGAGATTCGGAGATAGCCGAGCCCAACATCCTTCCACCCACCTAAAACAAAATAATATAAACAAATTAAAATAAACATTAAAAAATTGTTTGTATTTTCATTTGGATAATTCGGACGACTATCCTCATCTTGATTGTTATTTTCACAACATTTCAGCCGATGTGTAACCTCCGGCCTTCTTCAGGTGCATTTTTTCAAAGTTGGGAACTTATACGGAATTTCGAACTGAATCCTCATCTCAAAAATTCCAAAATATAATATCAAATCAGTAAACATCCGAAATAATACCACAATGGAAACAAACGAAAAAAAAAAAAAAATGTCCACTGGACACATGGCGTAACAGATAAAGGTGTTGATTAACAATCAGTTCTAAGTAGCAGTCTTCTAGAGGTTGAAGGTTTTAATCCTTACTACAGGTGATAATAACTAGGAATAACATTATAATTAATTAACATTTCTATCCGATTATGGCAGATGGAATGAGAACAGTCTAACCCCGTGGATCAAATAAAGGCTTCAGTTCAAAATTGTGTATAAGTTCCCGAGTTTGACATGATTCCCAAGTTCAAAAAGATGTACCGGAAGACGGTTGAGGTTACATCGATAAAACAAACCAAGAAGCGAGCATTGTAGTCCGAATAATCCAAATTATCAATCAATAATCCAAATTATCAATAATCCAAATTATCAATCCTCATTTCAAAAATTCTGAAACATAATAAAAAGTAGACATAAAAGAAAAGTGGCAGTATTAATATTTGAAAGAAAAAAAAGCTTAGTATGAACGAGTACGAATAGTAATGAATGCGTATTCAGAGGATTTCAGTACTTATGGAATCAGCCAAGAGTATTGACAGGGAATCCTGAATCAGTCCCGGAAATAGCCGAAATAGTTTGATTTGAAAGCCATAAAAAAAGAAAATGTAAAAAGGCAGATGACGCTAAGAATGTGAAGGGTTAGAATAGGGTTAAGATTTTTTTTTATTTTAGTCCCCTACAAAATATTAAAAAGTTGAAGAAATTTCCTCAAAAAATGAAGTTGAAGAAATTTCCTCAAAAAATGAAGTTGAAGAAATTTCCTCAAAAAAAATGAAGTTGAAGAAATTTCCTCAAAAAAATGAAGTTGAAGAAATTTCCTCAAAAAAATGAAGTTGAAGAAATTTCCTCAAAAAAATGAAGTTGAAGAAATTTCCTCAAAAAAAAAAAAAAAAAAAAAAGATGCTTTAAAATTGTAAACTACTTCAATCATTTCCGGAACTGGCTGAGGATTCTCCGTCAATACTTGGGATTGACTCCGTAAGTACTGAAATCCTCTGGATACCGATTTATTACAAGTACGCAATGCTTAGTTTTAAAACTTAGAAAAACGAGAGACGATCCAATCTTAAGATGCACCCATTCAACCTTCACGTTTAGCGATGAAAATGCTATTAATAACTGAAGCGTGACATACAGACAGACAGAGCCCCTACACAGAGATGCAAAGACACACTTTAAAAAAATATAATTCCATCATTTTGTTTTAAATCACTTACGTCTCCTGTCAGGCATCCGGTAAGTTCCTGGATTTTGTTGTTGACTTCCCTGATTCCATCGTACATTTCTGCCAGTCGCCGATCCATTTCCAAATAATCCCTGAAAACGGAAACAAATAACTTCAAAATAAATAATTTTCAAATTTATATCTAAAGTTTAGAAGGTTGACTTTCGGCAGCCTCGTAAATCTCGCCCCCGCCCCCCCCCCTTCTCTTATCTCGTCATTTAAACCTCAAATTCGTTGGCTGTTGTTTTTAGTAGGTGATATATAAAGATTTTCAATCCTCTCATAGTATTCATCATCATTCAGCTGTCAATCTATCCATCTCATTAACCTTAATTCTCGAGTAGTTTTTTTGTCTTGATAAGAGTGTTATATCTGTACCATCACTAAGTGTCAAGACACAAGCAAAAAACCAGACCTGTTAAAGTCTCTTCTTTTTATAATCAAAACAACAATTACAACAAAGGCGCCCTCTGGGCCAATCAAAAACTTCACCCAATGGCTGTAACTTGATACATTACATCCCTCCATTCTTAGATGGATCACTAAACATAGTCTCTTAACTTAAACGGAGCTCTCCTTACACGCTCAGATCTCCGCGGAATAGGCGATGCTTTCTGTCCGAAGTCTATAGGTTCCACCTCAGCCTCATCCTGTTTTACCAATTCAGGAACTCCTTCTTCCTCAGTAGACTCCCTTGTACTGGTTGTCACCATGTCCTCTGCGGCATCATTCATATCAGTCACATCCTCCTCTGGGACCCGGATTGTCCTTTTAATGATCTGGTCTGAATGTCTCCGTGTAACTCCTCTCTCGGTCTCTACCTCAAAATTGACATTACCCAACTGCCTCGTAATGATGCCCTCCAACCACCATTGACCAGGGCCAAAATTCCTCACAAGGACTGGATCATTTACCCCATGATTTCGGCATGGTGTCATGATCTTAGTACCCTTCTCCATTTTGTAGTTGTACACCCTGCTCTTAAACTTGTTTGGCTGTAACAGATGAAAGGCTGTTCTTAATTTAATCAAAACAAAAACAACAATTACAACAAAAGCGCCCTCTGGGCCAATCAAAAACTTCACCCAATGGCTGTAACTTGATACATTACAAAGAGGTGACTAAGTAAAAAGCTAAAAAAAAAGACATCACTAACAGGAATTCAACATGGAAGCATAAACTAGTTGAATCTTTCTCTTTGGAGTTTTTGTCTCAAAGAAACAAGACATGTTTTTAGAGTTCTTGCTCTATGCCTCTTCATAGAACGAGCGAGCGAGGGGAAACCTATTAATGTCACTATACATTAATAAAAAAACAATAAAATAAAAGAAAAAAGATGGATAATACAAAATGCTTTCAAATCCTGACGATACAAAATTTCCAATCTAGGAATCGAAATAAAAAATAATGATAGAACAGGACCTTATGCCAACTAATAGAAGATAATTCAGTAATAGATAATGTATTTTACATTTTTATCTGGCCTTCGGGGTAGGATCAAACATAGTATCTGTTTTGTCATCAGTGAGTCAATTTTTATTTTTGTTCATAATACAAAGCACATAGGGAGAGCACATTTTAGATTTTATAGAGAAATGTAATCCCACAAGTCTTAAGGGCTCGGCAATCCCAAATATTTGTCTCAAGAAACAGATCTTCAGCAGTTTAGGTAAACTACTAAAAATAGAATCTTGGCATTTCTGGGGTCAAATTCAATATCCCAAAGTGTCACCGAGGGATCAAATTCTTTGGTAAAACAAAAATCCTCCTCACTAACCCTAATCTCCCCTGTTTAATCTGCCTTTCTTCCCTTTGTCACTCTTCTCTCTTTCAAATGTTCTTGAATGTTGATCACGGAAGAGGGTGTAGAATGATTTCAAAAATCAGTTTTTGACATGGCTTTCAAAGAACAAACAACCGTTGGTGAAAATCTGCATTCTTGTCCATACCGATACACACTCCTTCACTTTATTTCTTAATCTTTTCCATTTAAGATATACAGATTTTTCATTCTGTTTTTATTGAGCCAAATCTAAATGTATTAATGCTCGTAGTCTCTGCTAATGTTTCTTTATATAGCTGTGTTTATACATAGCTGTGTTTATACATAGCTGTGTTTATATATAGCTGTGTTTATATATAGCTGTGTTTATACATAGCTGTGTTTATATATAGCTGTGTTTATACATAGCTGTGTTTATATATAGCTGTGTTTATACATAGCTGTGTTTATACATAGCTGTGTTTATATATAGCTGTGTTTATATATAGCTGTGTTTATACATAGCTGTGTTTATACATAGCTGTGTTTATACATAGCTGTGTTTATACATAGCTGTGTTTATACATAGCTGTGTTTATACATAGCTGTGTTTATATATAGCTGTGTTTATACATAGCTGTGTTTATACATAGCTGTGTTTATACATAGCTGTGTTTATACATAGCTGTGTTTATACATAGCTGTGTTTATACATAGCTGTGTTTATACATAGCTGTGTTTATACATAGCTGTGTTTATACATAGCTGTGTTTATATATAGCTGTGTTTATACATAGCTGTGTTTATATATAGCTGTGTTTATACATAGCTGTGTTTATACATAGCTGTGTTTATATATAGCTGTGTTTATATATAGCTGTGTTTATACATAGCTGTGTTTATATATAGCTGTGTTTATACATAGCTGTGTTTATACATAGCTGTGTTTATACATAGCTGTGTTTATATATAGCTGTGTTTATACATAGCTGTGTTTATACATAGCTGTGTTTATATATAGCTGTGTTTATATATAGCTGTGTTTATACATAGCTGTGTTTATACATAGCTGTGTTTATATATAGCTGTGTTTATATATAGCTGTGTTTATACATAGCTGTGTTTATACATAGCTGTGTTTATATATAGCTGTGTTTATACATAGCTGTATTTATATATAGCTGTATTTATATATAGCTGTGTTTATAAAACCCTGTGTTTATATATAGCTGTATCTATACATAGTTGTATTTATACATAGCTGTATTTATGCAAAAAGGTGAAACTGTATTTTATTCCTCTTCAAATGAACAATAAACCTGTTCCTGAAATCTAAAGTTACTTCAGTCTGGATTTCACAAAAGGCATTCAAATGGACACACATTTTGGGGTCAGTAAAATGACAACCTAAGTTTCATTATGAAATCTTTCTTTAATCCAGATAAACAAAGTTTTGGTTTGTGAATTAAATACACCAGCGAGAGCTCTAAAAACATATCATTTAGATTATTCGAACTACTGTTCTCATCTTGGATGTTATTCTCACAACGTTTCAGCCTTCTTCAGATGCATCTCGTCGAACTTGGGAATCTGTACGGATTTTGGACGGAACCCTTTATTTAATCCATGGGGGTAGCCTGTTTTTGTTCAGTCAGCCATGAGTTGGTAGAAGACTTAAGTGATTCGTAATTGTATTCTTAGTATCGCCCATACTAAGGATTGAACCTTCAACCTCCGGAAGACTGTCATTTCGAACTGATTATTACTTAGCACTTATATCCGTTGCACCTCATCTACAAAACTTCTGAAACATAACTCTGAAAATATGTCTCGATTCTTTCAGATTAAAACTCCAAAGAGAAAGTTTAGACTTGCCTATTCTTCCACGTTGACTTCCCGTTCGTGACGTCATTTCCTCGAACACAACTTAATACTGACCTAAATTTCTTGTGGAAATTTCTTTTTTTGTATGTTATCTAAAACTTCCCACATCATATTACTATATTCCCCCCCCCCTCTCAAACACCTCAGTGAAACATTAAGAATAAAGCAATCGTTTGTAAAGAAATGTCCTTGTCAAAATATGAACAAGTTATGGTTAACTAAAGTCAAATATCTCAAAAGTACAAAAAGTGCAGATAAAACCTTTTTAATTTTTAGTGACGATTGGTAAATTCAATTTTAACGTCGCTTTATTTCTCATATCTTGATAACCTACATGCTCCTTGTTAGCATATCTGTCTCTGAAATTAGGATATCCAATATATATCTTTTTCTTACCGAGATGTCTAACATTCAGGGGCAGCTTAGCCTCCCTAGCAGTATTTTTGTTCATGTTTTATGGTTAATTAACCTTTTTCCTTTGATGATACAAAAAACGATCGTCACAAATGGCTAAGATGGAAAAGTACTGTTGCCACATCTGGGGAGGTGCCGCTCAGAGCACTCTTTCCTGCCTTGACAGAGTACAAAAATCGGCTTCAAAATCTAGTGATGATCTCTTCTCTTCCCTACAGCCCCTTCCTCATTGTTAGTCTTTCTCTACTCTATCATTATTTTCATGGCAGGCGCTCAACTGATCTCCAATCTCTAATTTCCCCCTGTAAAACATTCACAGCAAAAACTCGTTTAGTTACAACCACAAGAATTTTCCTTTCTTCCTTTTTTGTACCTAAAACTAAGCAGAATTTCCATGAACAAAGTTTCTTTCCCATAATGTCCCATCTTTTGAACACAATACCACGGGGATGCTTCCCAGCTGACTATAACATGGTCGTTTTCAAGTCTAATGTTAACAAATTCTTGTCGAGCCGTCCGCCTTAATAATCAGAGTCTGACCATTTCACCCATCGTTTCAAATCCTCTCGTAGTATTGTTCATCACCAACTGACAATCTAATCTAACCCTCATCCTCAAGTAGCCTTTAGGCCTTCATAAACGGTGACATATTAGAATTAAAAAAATTTATACAATTACTTTATTATCAATGTTACCAAGAAATGAACTTTAAACAGTTTTCTTTGTTTTTGTGTGGCACAATCTCATCGATGCCTCGTTATGTTTCAACCTTGTGTCATACATGGAAGTTCATAAACATACCTTGTTAGCCACTCATTCCTGCACGCATCCTGAAAGTGATCCTGCCCGACTGAGGAAACGCTGCGTGCAAACAAGTTCGTTCACACCCGGAAAAAGGACCAAGCTGAGACAAAAAACAGTTGAAGACAAGAAGAGGTTTATTCATCTGGAATGTCTGTTCTAAATCACTGACCAGTGGGGGGGGGGGGGGTAGAGAGAGGTCAGTAATGCTGGTTAATCATCTCTTCCAGGTATTTTCAAATCCATGTGTTAGCACCCCAAGGCTTCCGATCGAACTATTTACTTCTCTCGCTCCCTCTCTCTTTGAGCCATGTGACGTCACGTCTGCTTCTAGCTACAGCAGTTTGAGATGACATCTGAGTGCACACGCTGATCCCCATGCCCTCAGTTTCCTGTATAGGTGTGAACGTTGGCCTGCGAATTCAAATCATCAGATGTATACTAACAAACGTACACTTTACTATTTAACAACCTTATCACCAACTAACGTACTATCTATCCTTTATATAAGGCTTCAGTCACTTCCAAGGTCATCACCTGTCAATTATACCATATAACCCAATTCAACTGGGGAACAATCTCCACATCTCACCTGCATAAAAGTTAGATTCAGCCCAAAATCGAGTACTGCTGCCACATCTGAGCGGCACTTCCTCAAAGCATTCTTACTCGCCTTGAGAGAGTACAAAAATCGACTCTGCAATCTAGTGGGAGTTGATCTCTTTTCTTTCCTGCAGAAACGACGTTGCATGTCTTTGCCTCTACTTCTTGGCCTTTTGGCTAAGATCAAAGTGTAGTATCTGTTCCGATGGATACTACACCCCATAAAATGGTATTGTCTTGGCCTTCGGGGCTTGATTTACGCCTGTCTATGGGTCTGTCCTGTGCAGTTCTAGGAGGTCCACCCTCCCAGGCTTCGCCTCCCCTCTTTGGGGAGGAGTAAGTTTATTGCTTACTGCCTGAGGCGCCCCTACCGGGGAATGCCGACGGGACTGCCCAGGCAATTTTTAATGGCCAGAGTGCTCACCTCTCGGGCGCTGGCTTTTCAAACCCCTCTTTCCCGATCCGACCTTGGGTCACATCTTACTTGTGGGAGTAAGATAAAAACTGGCCTTGTGCCTAACCTCCTGGAAAGGAGTAAATCAATACTATCAGTATTTTACGTGATGAGTGCTCGGCTGAGCTACAAGCTCTGCCCCCCCCCAACCCACCCAGACCTTCTCAGCAAAAAAAACTCGGCTTGCTTGCAACACTGCAAAGAACTCTCTCGTCTTCCTCTGTGTACAAACAGAACTACCATAAACAGAGTTTCTTTCCAAGAACTTTCCACCTGTGAAACACGTTACCACGGGAATGTTTCCCTACAGACTACAACATGATCGTTTTCAAGTGTCAAATATTTGTCGAGTCATCCTGTGAATTAATCATAGTTCTCAATCCTTTCGTATTAATGTTCCATCATCCAACTAAAAATCTCACTAACCTTTATCCTCGAGTGGCTTTTGGCCTTGGTAAGTGGTGAACCGTTAGTATATATATAAAAAAAAAAAAAGTCTCATCTCAAAAGTAGACCGGCATTTAGGAATATGCAACATACTTACCTATGGTATAAATTGAACAACTGGTAAATTTTCTCATCGTTTGGATAACAGTGTTCCATTGCATGGCAGACAAGTTTTTTTACGTGATTATGCATTCGTTTCCTAAACAAGAGAAGAAAAAATCATTGATTTTATTATCAGTTTTAAATAAAAGTTAAAATAAGAGAAGAATATTATCTACTCTTCAAATCTAAAAGAAAAAAAATTGAAAAAAGGAAAAACAATTGAACATCTATTTTATAGTTTTCATGAAATATCTCTATTTACAGAAAGTTAGATATCTGTATAGGTTTATATATTTGTATGTACATGATTCACTCCTAAAATAAGTAACTGATCATTAGAAATTTTTTTGGTCCTAGGTATGACCTTAAAAGACATCCAGTGGTGAGGCCTCCATTTGGGAGCTGTGGGGAATGTGGAGTTGACCCTTAGTTGCCATTGCTTCCAGATCCACTCTGGCACATCTATGGGTCAAATTGAACCTACTGGCGCTACCAGATCAGGCTGTCTGAAGTTATTGACTTCCTGACTCAAAATGCACCAAACATTGATGTTTTATTGTTTTTTTTTTCTTTTCAAAACTCAATCATGTTCTGCAAAATCCAAAACAAAAAACAACAATTTCCCTCCCTCCCCCTTCCCCTCATTTCACTCAACCAAAAATCATGAACAGATACTTGAACATAAGAACTTGACGCATAAAAACTTTCACCAAAATGACCAGATTCGGCATTAAATAACCCGAAAAGGGTTGATATGCCGTAGAACAAAACAACTAAACCAAACACCATGCCTGGTGCTACCAGATCAGGCTGTCTGAAGATACTGGCTTCCTACCAAATATGCACCAAACATTGATGTTATTGTTTTTTTCATTTCTCTTTGCAAAACTCAATTATGTTCTACAAAGCCAAAAACAAAAAGAAGAATTTTCCTCTACAAAACAAGTAAACCAAAACGGTTGATACGCCGTAAAACAAAACAACCAAACTAAACCAAACATTAGAAATTTTGGAACACAGCTGTTAGGTGCAAGTGGTGGTAATGTTGACTATATTTAGTTTAATTTAATTTTATGCAAAGGAGGTGGAAGCTCTCCATGAAAATTCAGGCACCTCTGATTTTTGTGACATTTTAACAATAGTTGTTACTAAATTTCAGTTTGTTTGGAGTATTTTAAAGGGTTTTTAGGGGGCATAATATGGACACAACCTCGTATTTGAAAATTCGATATTTCAGATTTGCATTAAATGTTATCCATACTCATTAAACACCAATTAAACAAGGTTTCCTGAATTTCAATTTCTTCTTAAGACCCCTTAAGCTTAGGCTTTAAATTTGAGACATTTTCTAGAATCAAAATCATGCAATGATTTTGATCAAAATTTGAATAAGTGTTCTATACATGACGTTTAGTACCTATATCTTGATTTTAATCTTCAAAATGTGACATAAAACTGGTGCAAAACTGTTCTCTTCAGGGAATTAATTTTACCGATCCTGGGACAGGTATTCTTCTAGTATATATATATATATATATATATATATATATATAATATAAGTCAGGTTCATATTATATTCCATTAACCCTTGTTTTATTTTATTATTTTTATTTTTTCACATTTCCAAAAAACATAAGATTTCTGTGAGATATATTTTTTACGGTCCGTTTCATTTGTCTTGTGCCAAAATACATATATTGTCATTAATAATTATATATATATATATATATATATGTATGTATGTATTGTCATCATAAAACAATGGTTAATGCGTTCGTCAAAGAAAGCGTTGCAAAAAGATTTTTTTTTTAATTAAATAATAAAAAACAAAAAACAAAACATGACTTACTTTTCTAAATCCGTCATTGTTTTCTCGCCTCTTGAACAATATTTTTTGGTTGCTTGTAAAAAGCAGGATTCCATCAATTCTTTGCATTCTTCAAGATGCTTCGACATAATTGTAGAGCTGGAATTGAAGAGAAAAAATACTGTCAGCAAGAGAGTGTATGCGTTCCTAGCCATCAAATTTATTTATTACGCCTTTTAACTATTATCACTCATAGCACATTCACCGTGGGCTTGTTGAACCGGCGGCTTTTCTCATCCACATGCGAGTTAAGTTATAAGTTTCTAGGCGAAACTTTGAAATTGTAAGACCACGTGCGTCTCTCGACAATCGCCGCCAACCCCAACGTTTTTTGTGCCGTGGTTTTCTTCTCCTTCATCGTCGTTCTCGATCTGGCCATGTCGTCTATTCCACTGATGAATCGTCGACAGCACAAGCACTGATTTACAAGTTTAGAAAAACAAACAACGTAACTCACAAGATAAACACAAACTCAAATACATTGTGTTTCAAACAGTTGTACTCTGGTTGTGTGTGATACCGAAAGGGACCCCCAAACGTTAACATCCACATTTTAGTTAAGTGAGATTAAATTGTCTGTCAAGGCTATTAGTGTTGTCGCTCGTTAACTCATCTCATCACTTGCTAAATCTTTTCTGAACTCTACCTGCGATATGTTCACCTCTGCTCTCTCCCAAGATTGAATCCAAACTCAATGTCTTCTCCAAGTCGCCAACTCGTTAACTATGCCGTAAACTACCGTACTGTCTCAGTCACCGACAAGCCCTCGCCTCTGAACAATATAAACTGACTCCCGCACCATTCCTTGTTGATTACCCATCCTATTTCCCGATCGTCTTTGTGTGAATTGGTGAATCATTTACCCCCCTATTGTCTTTCCACTCATCCTGTTTCCGAGCCCCCCCCCCTCCAGTGGATCATTTTCCATTACCATTCTGGGCTTTGCCCCCCCCCCCTCCCCTGTGATCTATAGTATCACAAAATTCACAAGCGGCCCCTATAAGCTGCATGCATATCCTGGTCAGGGGAAATGATTTTAACAATATTAGCTTTTGCATGGAGGTGTTGTCATCCTATCTGGCACTCAACGTTGTTTAACTTCGACAACCGGTGCCTCTTTGGGTATCTCTTATTTGAATCAAAAATCGTGTTTCAACTTTTAATACAAAAGTTTATGAATACATGTGATGGTTTCTCATTCATTGCTGACAGATAGACAGTGCTTCATGTGAACAATGACCGTGCAAAGGTTTTAAGTCGAGTATGGCTTGTACAACACCACAATGATTCACGAACAATAACAAGAAGGCCAGAGACAGAAAAAGTGCAAGATATATATCTGGCTGAGTAGATGAGTAACGTTTTACATATGAGTTAGGCTTCTCCTAGGGAGACTCCTTAACAAAGACAACTCAAACTCAATGGACTTATTGCGTCCTTGCATCGCGTTCGCAACCTTGTGCACACTCCTGCATGAGCCTTACAGAAATCAAAGCTCCTTATTTATACTTTCAACAGGACTAAGTCTTGATAAAACTGATGGAAGGCAGAGGACGTTTATTCAACTTGATCTTTATTCCAAATCACTGACTAGTGTGGGTGGGGGGTACAGAGAGAGAGAGAGAGAGAGAGAGATAATCACTGTTTAATCATATATTGTCAGCCCATTTCATTTCTGTATCCAACTGCACAGTGTGCTTCCCCAGACTGCCCTTGTTGCTGTCCTCCCCCCCTCTCTCTCTCTTTCTCTCTCTCTTTCAGAGCCAGGTGACATAACATCTGCTAGATAATATATTCCTACAGCCTAGCTATCTTCACTCCGAGTCGGCAAGTCGACCTCTGCCAATCCCTCGCCTGTTTTGCTCCCTGCTATTCCGGAAGCACTCGTTAACCCAGCCTTAACTAAAATAGACACTTGTTGATCTACCCGTCCAATATTTAACACTCAGACAATAACCGAGTATTTCTACATTGTTTTAACCTCCTTTCATTTCCAAGAATCAATGGATACTTCTGTAGTGAAGCAAGGGTTGCACAATCTTCAAGTGCACCTTTCACCTTTCCTGAACTGCATTGTTCGAGTCTCAGTGGCAAGAAAAAGTCCAGGATGACTGGAAACAATGCCAGAAGAAGCAACGGAAGACGGTTTCCTTTAAGAGTTTTTAATATTAAAACTAACACTTGTAATTTTTATAACTTTAAAATTTAAAGGCCAAAAATTACTTTTCATCGTGTAATAATATGGCGAATACAAATTAATTTTTCAACCATTTATCGTCTTTTGGAGAAGATTGAAAGTACATTGTGCAAATACTCAACAATGTCCTATATATTTAAGATAAGTAATGGTTTGAATTTCTGATGAGAATATTTTTTTTAAATTAATTTAACATCAATCAATAAACAAAAAAAAACCTACATTTTCCATTTCCAGTCAATAATTTAATTTCCGATGGTAATATACTAAAATTTCTAATTGTAACATACTAAAATTTCTGATGGTAACATACTAAAATTTCTTATGGTAACATACTAAAATTTCTGATGGTAACATACTAAAAATTTTAATGGTAACATACTAAAAATTTTAATGGTAACATACTAAAAATTTTAATGGTAACATACTAAAATTTCTTATGGTAACATACTAAAATTTCTGATGGTAACATACTAAAATTTCTGATGGTAACATACTAAAATTTTTAATGGTAACATACTAAAATTTTTAATGGTAACATACTAAAATTTCTTATGGTAACATACTAAAATTTCTTATGGTAACATACTAAAATTTCTGATGGTAACATACTAAAATTTCTGATGGTAATGTACTAAAAGTACTAATCTGTTTATAGTAGTTTTTTTATGTTTTAATGGAAAATATTAATTCTTTTTGCAAGACATTTTTCTTTGTAATATTTTTTAAATATTTTAAATAAAAACAGCATATTTATTTACATTTTTATAAGTAAATTTCAATATAAATTGTTTTGTGATTTTTTAAAATGGAAAAAATATTTTTTGAGACCAACACTCGATTTGAAAATACATATTATGTTTACAACAGTCTATATTAGTTTCTAAGAAAACATGAAAACTGTTTGAAATAAAAAGTTCTAGCAACGTATAACTCACCAAACCTTACCAGAAAAGTCAACTTTTCAGTTTCAAAGAAAGAGACTTAGTGGAGAATTCAAATATCTGTATTTATAGTTGGATATTGGGAAAAAAAAACACAAAAACAACAGAATATTTTAGTTGGTCAAAAACTGAGCTTTAAAATGAACACTTTCAATAAATATTGTCAACATTAACTAAAAGTTGGACTGTCTTTTGTGTTATGGCATATCAACCCTTTTCATGTTATTTGATGCTGAATCCAGTCATTTTGGTAAAAGGTTTTGTGCTTTTATTTCTTAATATTTTCAACTATTTATTCATGGTGTAAATTCGTGTGTATGCCACCAGATAGTTTCCTGCGATACCCAGGATAGATTCTATTTAACCCATCGCTGGGACTTTGACAGGTACTACCACTCCACATTAGAGCAGACGCGAGAATAATCGCAACTAAAGAGTAACCTCAACCAGTCCTCAAATCTCCCCAGTTGGACCTTCACTACTAGATGCTGTGTTGTTGCAATGGCGTTAACCGTAGTCAGGTTTAGGTTAGGGTTCTTCCATGACTTGCACTGCATCTACGATACTCCTGAGTATGGTTGCACAAGACGGCTAACCAATCGTGATTCCACTGTCGAAGGCTGACCACCTGTGGACCTGAGAGCTCAGTCAAGTCCTCCTTGATGCTTGTTGTCCAGATCCTCAACTGTCCACGGATACGTTTGTGCAACCCACGTAGAAACGTAGGGAGGATTGCATTGAAAATTAACTCGCCCTCCGGGTAATGAGCTGCATGTCAAAACCATCGTAGACGTTTCTGCAACAGGACAGATAGATTTTAGATTGAAGTGTCGGTGGAGAACAGCAGTTGTGAGAGTCGAGCCGCCGGCAATGCAAGATGTGGCGTAGGCAGTTACTGTCAAAAACTTCCAATTTCTGCCAATCAACCACAATCATTAGCCAGGTTTCGCAGCCATAAACAAGGATCGACCAGACAGAAGATTGGTAGATATGCCTTTTTGTTGATATTGTAATCAACCGAGTTGCACAAAGGCAGATCTAGCAGGCCCAACATGGCGATCAACCTCTGCCACACACTGCCTGGATGAAACAACAGTGGAACCAAGGTACACAAATGATTTTACACCCTACAAAATAGCATCATTCAGAGACAGCGGTCTCCAGACCTCCAAAGAGCTCAAGGAGGAGAGAACCTTCCCAAAGCGAAACACAGTCTCCTGCAACTTGCACCTCATCCCCTAATTAACCCCAGCAACACAATGTCATTGGCATAAGCCAGGTCCGACACGCTCATTTCCACGCTCAACTGCAAACCCCTGATAGTGCTAGAGAGCGTGACCAAGGATGTAGTCGATAATGTAGTTGAAGAACGTTGGGATAGTGCATATCTTTGTCGAACAAATGTAGTTTCGTGTCATACCCAGAAGCAAGAAGAAAAATGTCTACATTAGTAACTAGAATACACTCACCATTTTCGGTTATAGAAACACGTTTCCTGTGAATAGATTTTGCTTTCCAATTCTTTAGAAGTCGTTAATTGTTGTTGTATAAAATTGGCATGATTATCACAGATTTCAATTTTCTTCTTTATCTAAAACAAAAAAAAACAAACATCATTGTTACAAGACGTAGAAATATCAAATTATTATCTGAGTTAAGCCTCACGTTCATTATTATAACCAGTATAGAAAAATACCCGTCCCAGGATGGGTAAAAATTAATTCCCCCCCACCCCACTCCCGAACAGAATAGAACAATTTTTAGCACCAGTTTTGTATGTTTCCTTATGAAGATTAAAATAAACATATAATGATACTAAACTTTATGTCTAGAATCCTTATTCTAATTTTGATCAAAATCTATTACATGTCTAAGCTCACTTTAGATATAGCAAGTGCTACCGCCCTAGCTTAACCTGTCTTGTCCAATGTATGGTGTATGTGTTCAGAGAGTACCGTTAGGATATCCGCAGTAGAACGGGGTTGCCTGTTGGTCAGAATGAAGTCAATAAAAAGAAAAGAAAAAAAAAACTTGTACTCGGTCTGATTACAACCGGTTTAATAAAAGAGAGCAAACGAAGGCCATAACTCAAGGAAAATAATTAAGAATTATTCCTCTTGTTTCGCATAAGTTCCAGATGATTCAGCGTTTTTCAGAATTGTTTACTGAAAGACCATACTATTTACATTGTGGTCCAGTAGATGTGTTTAAAAAAGATTAAGTATATTAGTAATGCGTCTTCCGGATGCAAATCTCAGTATTAATAAAACTATCAGACAAGATCTCCTGTGTTTGTGTTTCCCGTTTATATGTAACTTTGATAAATATACATTGATATATCTACTACTAGCAAATATATGCAACCGGAGGGAACATATTTTTGCTAGCCTGCTAGTTCATGGTGAACAAACATACTACACTGGCCTCCAAAGGAGGAGATAATGCCTGTGAGGATGACATCATGACAGAAGAACAGATAGTACACTAGCCCATCCCCTCATCCCAAACGGAGACAATAATAATAGAAGGATGGTATCATGAGGAACGAACATATACTATGCTGCCCCCCCCCCTCCAAAAAAAAAAAAGAGAAGGTGATACCTGGGAGGATAGCCCCAGAAAAGGAGGTAATGCCTGTAAGTATGGTATCATGGCAACAGAACAGATACTACACTAACCCTACCCCCACTCCCCAAAAAGGAAAAGGTAATCCCTGGGAAGACGGTTTCATGACAACAGAACAGATATTACATTACCCCCTCCCCCAAAAGAGAATATAATACCTGGGAGGAATACCCCTATCCCCTTAAAAAAGGAGGGGGTGATTCCTGGGAGGACGGTCTTATGACAACAGAACCGATACTACACTATCTACTCGCATTGAAAGATAATACAATTATAGATTGAATCATTTTTTTTTCATTAATTTAAAAGCATCTTGCTGTAAAGCTCAAATTTAGGATGACCCCTAATACTTCCACCCTTATTCTCAGTAGCCCCTTACGTCTACAGTGGCAGCATGCTTTGTTTGGGGTGAACTATGTTGAAAAAAAAATGTTTTTAAAGTGCCTAGTCATAAAAACATTATTTTTACGGTGCCTTGATCTTTTGGCTAAGATCAAAGTGTAGTATCTGTACCGATGGAAGTAAATAACTTGGCCTTTTGGCTAAGATCAAAGTGTAGTATCTGTTCCGATGGAGGTAAATAACTTGGCCTTTTGGCTAAGATCAAAGTGTAGTATCTGTTCTGATGGAGGTAAATAACTTGGCCTTTTGGCTAAGATCAAAGTGTAGTATCTGTTCCGATGGAGGTAAATAACTTGGCCTTTTGGCTAAGATCAAAGTGTAGTATCTGTTCCGATGGAGGTAAATAACTTGGCCTTTTGGCTAAGATCAAAGTGTAGTATCTGTTCCGATGGAGGTAAATAACTTGGCCTTTTGGTTAAGATCAAAGTGTAGTATCAATGAAATCTTTGTATATATATATATGTATATTTATGAGCAATAAAATTTCCAATCAATTTGGGGATATCTTAAGTAGGACAAACCCTAGTGTAAATGTGGTATTGTGGTGACTGAGATGATTCTGGTTAAAAATAGGATAGACATTGTTATCACTACAGACCAAAGATGATCAACGACACCCATTTTTCCTAAACATTTAATGGCATTGTCCTTAATTTGTTTTGAATGTAAATTTCTTATATTTTCTGCAAATAAATAATTCAAAGTGTAGTATCTGTTCTCAGCATCCCAGTGATATCAGACATTTTACAATCTGTCACGACCCGTATTCGTAACTAAAGATATTTATATTTGGTCCTTTGTGCACCTCCGTCAGTTCAGCTAACAATGTTTTGTTGGCTAGAGGAGTTGTCTGTCGGACGAGAACTGATAAGCAAAAAAACACGAAACACAATACACGGTGAAAGAAAAACACAGACAATGAAATATATAGATATAAAACTGAAGAAAGTTTTTTAATTATTTTGTTAAGAAATTGTTATTAAATCATAGAATGATATAATTTTGAATTTAATACTTTATTTATTCTAAGCTCTATTGAATACTATATTTATTATTGAATATTTTGAATATTTTAAATATTGAGCTTCACTTTTGCATTTGAAAACTGATTCTTATTCAAACTGATCTGAACTATATAAAACTTGCTTTTATATTTTTACCTACTATATTACCTACTCCTATTCATGACAACAGAATTACGTAATGCATTCACAATACTTACTGCTGTGTTATTTATGAAATACAAGAGAAATCAATGACTTACCTCGTTGACTAAGATAGAGATATCTTCTGGTATGTCTTGTAGGGAACCTTTCATATTCACATGAACATAGCTGCCCATCTCTTCTGCCATTAAAGCTGGCACCTCATCTAGGCCAGTTGCAGACAGCAGACCAAAGAACCATTCTTTCTTTCCCATGAGTAAAGACAATCGCAGATCCAACAAAGACGCCTGATGTAATCTTTACAAATATGACAGAAATTACAAAGTAAATTATCACAAAAGAAAAAAAAGAAAAAACATAAGGTGCCATTTTGGATTGCTATCTACATATCATGAATCTACTTTGGTATGATATCTACGTACCATGAATCTACTTTGGTATGATATCTACATATCATGAATCTACTTTGGTATGATATCTACGTACCATGAATCTACTTTGGTATGCTATCTACATATCATGAATCTACTTTGGTATGATATCTACGTACCATGAATCTACTTTGGTATGATATCTACGTACCATGAATCTACTTTGGTATGATATCTACACCACCTATTCCAATCAACATGGTATAAGAGCAAAGAAAATACTTCTAATTGGTTTCGAAAGAATGCGTGGTTAAAGAGCCTGGAACTCTAACATTCAAAGAAGAGACCATGCGACACATCAGCCAATTATTCAACGAGTAGTCGCTGAAGGCTCAGTTATCTCTTCCGATGAAGAATTTAAACCAACTCAGTTTTTGTCATTTTTTCGTGAATCATCAGCAAAATTTTGTCTGTCCCAACGCCGAAACGCAAGGAATTGAAAGATCATGCCTTGACGTGAAGATCTGTATATTGAAAAAAATGAGAGGCGTATATAGTAGATATTTTTTCCTTGTAGCTATCAAGCCAAAGTAGCACCAAACATAAGAGTCAATGAATTATCCAAAATACTGGCTTCAAGTACCCACGCATACGCGTGTAAAAGTTTAACCTCCACCAGTGGCGTGCAGAGGTTTTGTGATGCCCGGGGTCAACTCCTTGATTGTATGCCCCAAAGACTCAGGTATAAGTCCTAGTACTGAGAAATATTATGAGAAAAGGAAAAAGTTTAAATATTATTGGATGCTCCACCAATTTGTCTTCCTCGGTAAATGGTATAAAATACATGCGTTCTCTTATGGAGCTGTTCATCCTCACATTCATTGCAGTACCTTATTTGCCATGGAAAGGAAAAAAAAAAAAAAAAAAAAAATCAACAAACCTTAAATCCCGAGCAGTTTTGCATAAATGTTTTGAAATTTGGCTGGCACTGTCCATATCAAGGACAAAATCTGCTGCTTTTTGCGACAGCTCTTGTGCAACTTCGCGCACAGCATTAGCTGTCATATGAGGATGAAAGTCCGGTACCTTGTCTATAGAAAGAGAAAGGATATGGGAGAAAAAAGATAAATTTATTGATTACATTACAATGTTCATCCTTCATCATGATAATACTAGCCTACCGAGAAAAATATACCTTGGAAATTATGCATCACCCACCATATTTTCCAGATCCTGCATAGTAATAAGATGAAGCATGGGAGATACAGATAAAAATACGGACAATGGCATCTCGACTTAAAACCATATAATGAAAAATAAAAAATCAGTAGACTAACTTTTTTTTTTGCATTGGGTATTCCTTTCATATGATGTCAGTCAATGGACAATGGACAATGTAATGAATGAACTAATAAGATAGTGCTGAAAGTAACTTAAATTAGTTTTTTTTTTAATTATTAATGAGTCACTATTTAAAGTCAGCTGAGGATAAAGTTGATGAAATGATTGTCAGTTCAACCCTTTACAGTGAATGCCACTTCGTTTCATTTTGTCTAGGCAACAAAGAGTTCTCTAAGCAGGGGTTCCCCAGATGTTGCAGCTCTACTCCATCCTAGGATGTATCCGACTCATATAGGAAGAGGATTGAATTAGGAGCCATGTACTTTCTGGATCGGTAGAATGATCCATTTTTTCTAGCGACCTTAGCAACAGATTGGATGTCAGTCTTCCATTGTAGATTTGGAGTGAAAGTCAGTCTTCAGAGCTTATCAAAGCAAGGGGCTTCCTCACGGAAAGAGCCATCTATTTCGACTGGGGAAAAACAGGGATCCAAACATCATAAGGACTAAAAGAAAAAATTATGGAAGCGAGAGTTGCAGGGCTGCCGGAATTATATCGTTTCAAAGTTGGAAAACAAAAGACATTTAAATACGGCTGATGTAAAACGATATGTTTTATAAACACGGGAAAAACGATGGGTGATCGGGATCCCAAAAACGTAAAGACACAGACGCCTCACACAGGTTTGTGTAAAGTAAGCCAGGCAAACACTACATTACTGCTGTAATCGATTTGGCCAATTTCTCAACAAAATAGAATAAGAAAAATCTTCGGTAGTTTTTCATATGGAAAATAAAACAATGAGAAACAGAACTTCGATGAGCAGAGCTTCTTTCCAAGAACTTCCCATCCGTAGAATACTATACCACGGTACTGCTTCCCTGCTAACTACAATATAGTCGCCTTCAAGTCTAATGTCAGCAAATACTTGTCAAGCCATTCTTAAGTAATCTAAGCCTGCCCTTTTCACCCATCATCGCCAATTGAAGACATTGCCAAGGCCGCAGCAAAGAAGGTGGGCTCCCTCTACCATGCTAGTAAACTCCTCACACCACTATCCGCCCATGCATGGAGTATTGTTGCCACATCTGGGCTGGTGCATCATCTACTAGTCCCTCCCTCCTTGACAAGGTCCAAAAAAGAATTGCCAACCTAATAGGTCCTTCACTGTCACCCAAGCTCCAGTTCCTGTCCCATCGTCGCAATGTAGCATCCTTGTGCTTGTTTTACAAATACTTCAATGGATTATACTTCAATGAATTGGCTACTCTGGTGCCCCCTCAACGTAAATACACTAGACCAACTCGACAATCAGCTAAATCCCATCCATTCACTGTAGAGGTCCCCAGATGCCGGAGAACTTTCTACTCTAATAGCTTTTTTCCTCGTGCTGCTGGCCTCTGGAACTCCCTCCCTGCCCCCTGTTCCCCCGACAGTACTGACATGCAGAAATTTAAAACTAATGTAAACAGGCATCTCGCTGTTCAGATCCCAATTTAGGTTGCCCCCCCCCCCCCCAAAAAAAAACCGTCTCCCTTTTTTTCTCAGTAGCCCCTTACGTCTACAGTGGCGGTCTGCTTTGTTTGGGGTGAACTATGTTAAAAAAAAAAATCCTATCATGGTATTATCCATCATCCAATTGACAATTTCATTGACCCTCAGCCTTGAGTGGCCTCTGGGCCTTGATAAGTGATGACTCATTAGTAGAAAGAAAGAAAAGGTTACAACCAGCAACACATTTGGTTTGTTTGTTCTTTGTATCTCGAAATTTGCTGAGACGATAAAAGGGAAATAACTCATCAAGTACTAAAAACTCTGGGCGTATTTCGGACACGAGTAATCTCCCTTATATCAAATTCATTTTAATGATCCGATTATTGATCATTCGCACACCGTACGACACAAACAGATTTTCCTCTTCTTTAGATGTTAGAAATAGTTACGTAAAACAGGGGAGATAAGTCAGTCTGACAAATCAATGGAGAATCGAAAAAATACGATAAACCTGATTAATAATTTTAATTAAAATTCTACTCAATTCTCATTAATTTTTACCTGATAAATAAGTATATCAAAGAGTTATCCTGTTAATTTATTTTGAACCGCCATATTTCACCTGTGTATTTATATATAATTGCACCAAGAGTCGATTAAGACTTACTTGAAGAAAAGAAGTCGAAAATGAATTTGCCCTTCTTTACTTTAGGGTGGCAAAGTGTCATATCAAGGGAGATAATTCATCCCAACGTATTTTTTAAGATCTTTTTGTTGGTTTAACTAAAGGAGCACAACTTTTCCGTTTGGAAGAAGCAAATATTTTTTATTTGTTTTGAAATGGAAATGAAGAAAACATTTTTTATTAGTGGTAAAAGGATTTGGTTAATGCCCTAAAAAGCTAGAACGACCCAGAAATGGTGGATCATTTTTAAGTTAAATTTATATGCGAGACTGATCCCCAACTCTAAATGATTTGATTCATGAAGGGCACCAATTGTACCGATTTAGGACCCAAAAGTAAAACATTTACTCTATTTTCTCCCATACTTTCATTTTATTTTTTGTTGTTTCATTGTTTCTTAACCTGAAACAAATATTTGTTAAGATCAATTGTTTAACCAAAAAAATCTCAAAATAAGTTGAGATAAGTTATCGCCCTTGATACGACACTTTGCCACCCTAAAGTAAAAAGCGGCCGATAAATTATTCATTAGTAATTCAATTTTTTTTTTTTAATACAAAACATAATTGATTTTATGAAAGTGGAATTACGAAAAATTATGGAAAGAGGTCATGGAGAAGAATGGGGACTACATTAACGATTAAATAACTCTGATATTATTTTTATTGTTTAAAAAAAAAACGGAGAGAACTTTTGTTACAACCCGATACGGGTGACTCCACCACCACCACCAAAAGCAATCCATAAATAATTAATGAAAATTACACTCCTTTCATCAATCCAACCATATTTGATGACAAAATTTGATAGATTATCAGAAATGAATATGAAGGAAGTTATGTTACTCACCGTCCGCTCGAAGCAATCCACCTAAATCTTCATTGTAGTATTTACTGATGACTATGATCGGCTTGTGTGCTGAGGTTGGGGGCAGGTCCCTGATCAGGGCAGTTTGCTTCACAGTTTCAGACAAAGGAATTCCCCGGAAGAAAAGAATTTGAGATTGCATGTCCAAATTGCAGTGTTCCACAAGTTTTATGTAAATTTCATTAACCCTAAAAATAGAAAATACATTTTTATTGATATAAAGTGTCAACTAAAGGAAAATAACTCCTGCTCGAGAAATGTGGAGTTGTCTACCCCTGCCGAAAGTGTGGGGGGGGGGCAAAAGGCTGAATAGAAACTAGTTTTGGTTATTAAATCGTGTCTTTTCTTTTATCTGTTATCGGTGTTCCATGCTCAATGTTTATAAAGTAACTTGACAAATTAATTGACATCAGATTACAACAGATTTGAGCAACGAAGATATTTTTTTTATTTAACCTAATTTGGTGAGTGAAATTTAATTTCTAAATTCTATTCATTTTCAAACTGGAAAAAAAGAGAGAGAAAAAAAAGAGAGAGAAAAAAAAAGAGAAAAAAAGAGAGAGAAAAAAAGAGAAAAAGAGAGAAAAAGAGAGAGATAAAAAAGAGAGAGATGAAAAAGAGAGAGATGAAAAAGAGGAAAAAAAGAGAAAAAAAAGAGAGAGAGAGAGAGAAAAAAAGAGGGAAAAAAAGAGAGAAAAAGAAAGAAAAAAACAAGAGAAAAAAAGAGAAATAAGAGAGAAGAAAAAAGAGAAAAAATAAGAGAAAAAAAGAGAAATAAGAAAAGAAAATAGAGAAGAAAAAAAGAGAGAAAAAAAGAGAAAAAGAAAAGAGAAAAAATACATGACAATACCATTAGACCCACTAATACAAATATTACGTAAAGAACAATTTGATTTTTTTTTTAATTCTAATTGAAAATAATTTCTGAGCCAAGATTTTAGAATCAATGATTTTTCCAGACAAGTGTTTATTCTTTGGTAGTAATATACTTTTCAAGTTGTGTAGAGATCATGTGACATGGAAGAGACTTTACTTCAGACTAGCCACTTTTCATTTGTTATTGTTGTACCATGTTATTGGCAATAATAATAATTTAATAATATACATAGTTACAAATAAAAATGAAAAACTAAAATGATTTCACTGCATCCTGGGCGGTACCGGGTTGGTACAGCTTGCGGCTAATAAGAAGGAGTCGCTTACGTTTGCCGTTTATCCATGTAGAGCAGGAGAGACCAGGGTTTCGTTGTGTCGAGGCAAACAATTTCCGTCTTATTTATGATGTTTTCAGATGCTTGAAAGAATTTATCGAATGTCCACACGCGTTTCGGATTGTTTTCCATAAGACCAGCAATCACAGGCGTAATTAATTTCTTCAATTCTCTACATGGAATAAAAAAGAAAATAGTCAGAATGTTAGAGTGATTCTAGATGTACCTGTGACCCATTGGGTCACAACCGCCACCAATATTTATTCTACTTTGATTTCGTTCAAACATTCATAAACTGTGACATATCTCTTAAGACATTCTCCTCGCATAACTACAAATAGTAAGTCTCTTTACTTCTATATTATCTTTAAAGATAATATACATACAAAGAGACTTATTATTTTGCCATCTAATTTACATCTGGGTTTGTGGTGTGCATAGACATATGCATGTAAATTAGACGTCAACGCTGAAAAAAAGAGAGACTCTTACTCTCAATGTTCACAGAGATATAAAGAAATATTAGAGAGTGGTTGAATAAACAGTAAGAGGAGGCGAGAGAAATGCATAGATAGCGAAGTCAGAGATGAGTGACTTGTTCAGTTAATTGCAAATTACAGCTAATTAGAAGAATTAAAACAGAATTTTTTTCAAACATAACGCAATTTCAGAACTAGGAATATTTTAGCATGTATTTTGTGCGATTGAACTATATTGGAAGAAAAGCTTTAGGCGAACAAACGTTGATTAACTTACGTTTCGTATAATAATAGATAAAAAAAAATCAAGGGGAAAAAATGAAAACGGATTGGATTGATGTAGAAGCATTACGATCTTTTGGAAACGATTCATTCACTTCTTCCTCGATTTTCCCTGATATTTCTTGTATTTATATTGTAAGGAATAGCACGAGATATCAAGTCAAGACATAAGCTAGAAAATGGACAAGTCATGTGATATCTCGTGGTTTAGCTTGCTACACGATTATCTCACACCCACACACAAAGCTGCCTCGAGAATTTTATAGCTCTAGTAGCGAAGAGTAACAGTGTGAACTTGAGTTTGTGCGCATTCACTGCACAAGTCGTGATCATCCACTCGTCGTCTTCGTTTGAATTCGGTGCTTCATTTTGACACTGACCGTAGTGACATATGTGGTCTTGCTCACTGCTGTAACAAATAGACTTTTTCGTCCAGATAAAATTACACCTCTGAGTTTTAAAACAAGGAACAATGTTTTTATTTAGAGAGGTTAAAAATGATACTTGATTTCTTTACCAAATGACAAACTTGCAATCAGAACTGATCTCAGCCGAATCAAGACATCTTCTAACAAGCAGGGTCCACATCTCTCCTCTGTTTTTCTCAGAATGTATATATATATATATATATATATATATATATATATATATATATATATAGAGAGAGAGAGAGAGAGAGAGAGAGAGAGAGAGAGAGAGAGAGAGAGAGAGATCAAATGACAGTTCTGTTTGAGCCACGCAGAGACTTTTTGAGAATTATGGGCTGTTTAATCACTGGACATAAAAACTGACTGGCCAGATTTGTAGACTGCATCTATATACTCAATTAAACATGCACTCCTACTAAAGTTTATGGAAAGGGAGTCGGGTGCAATTCAATTTTTTGTGGTACCTCTAAGCATTGGGTACACAAGAAGTGCAGTGGAATTACTGGTTGAGAGAGGATAACCAATTTGTGTGCAGGAAGTGTAAGGCAATGGAGATGGATGAGAATTCAGATGTGGAGAAAGTATACCTGGATGGCGAAACTATTTAGGTTGTCGAAAAGTTTTGTTTGGTGATACAATTGGAGCACAGGGTGGAGCAGGTGATAATGTGATTGCAAGAATTAGGAGTGAATGGAGTAAGTTCAGGGAACTTCTGTCATTACTAACCAGCAGAGCGTTACTACTGTTAACCAAGGGAAGAGTCTACTAGGCATGTGTATGCAGTATGATGATGTATGAAAGTGAAACCTGGCCAGTGAGGGTTGGGGACATGCGTTTGTGATACTATGGACTGCCCCCCCCCCCCAGCCATGATCCCAGACAATGGGAGGAAATGATTCACCAAGGCATACAAAGGCAATCAGAAGCAGAATGGGTAGCAGCTGGGAATGGCCGAGAGGACAAGTGATTTTCTGCTTATCTGTCACTCAGAGACAAAGACGAGACGTTTAGGATTTCCGGTCCTGAGTAAATATATTTAGGAGTTGGAGTTAATTCAAGGCAGTTTAGTTTTAGTTTACGGTCGTTGGCGGCTTGTGGAGGTCCCCCCCCCCCTCCCCGAGAGGTTTCATCCTCAGGCAGATGAAGCTAGACCTAAGATGAGCTGACTTCAATCGAGCAACGGTGATGTCTCAACAGATGAATTATCTAAGTTGGGTCTTGGCTGATACACTGAAACTTAACTAAGATGTGGGGGTCTTTTTCCGCAGCGCTATCACACACCCACCCACCCAGAACACCACTGACTTTTGAGTTTGTGTTTTTTCTTGTGAGTCTGCGTTGTTTTTATTTTTTTATACTTGTAAACCAGTGCACACAGCGTCATCGATCGTCCAGAACAGAAGATGAAGACGAACAGAAAACCACAGCGCACAAGTGTTGGGATCGGCATGGTTCTACACATTACATGGAGAAAAATGATACGAGAACGATACGATGGATGTGTAATGTGAGTCTTAAAGACAGGCTTAGATCTGATGAATCCAGAGGAAGATTAGATCTGGACAGTATAGGGAGATGTTTGCAAAACAGAAGACTTCACAATGGTATGGCCACATTGAAAGAATGGATGAGAGTTCTTTGGTTAGTACATGTAGAACAGTTGAGCTAGCAGGGTCAGTTCACAGGGGAAGGCCAAGGAAAACATGGGAGGAAGTGATTAAAATGGGCTTGAGAGAAAGAGGGATAAATAAAGACCTGGCCAGAGATACGTTTGTTTTGAAGTCAATTTCTTAAAACCGTCCAACACATGCCAGCATGTAAAACGGACGTTAAACCGAATATGATGATGATGATGATGATTTTCTCATAGCTATCAATGTTTTGGTTGCTATGAGGTAGTTTGCTGTTATTAAAGGGCCCAAACATGTTTCAGTCTTATAAACCTTTCCTAGGATGGGTACTTCTGCTAGTATACATATCAAAAATATAATCTCGTTAATAATATTGACCAACTCACGATGTCATTGGGGCACTGTTTGGAAGATCTTCACTCCACTCAACAGGACCTCCAGCATGTTTCTGGATGCCCGATATCACTCCTGGTGTTTTCTCCGTGATCATCCGATACCTGACAAGAATAAGTCAATTGAATCTCTTTTAGTAAAAAAGAAAAATAATGTATTCGCAATCCAATTCAAGAATATTTCAGATTCTGAAACTAATTTCTGCTTTTTTTTTGTTAGAATACACCAAATGTTCATCTGTCGTTTCAGGTCTGATTTCAACCAAACTTTCAGCAATTGTTAAAAAAAATTTTAATTGTTACGTAATTATAATTAATAAATAAAAACAACTCCAAGTCTTGGGAGGTTATAACTTTTTATCCTTAAACTGGCATGGTTATCCGACGTTGCCTGGAGGGGGCATGTATAACAAATTAAAAGAGTTCAAAATATGTGTAACATCTTTCTTTTAAAACTCTTTATCCACTCCCCTTCTCTCTATTAATTCCTCTCTTGCAACTGGAAAAAAAAACCATTGACCAATTACTACATAATAACATTAAAAAAAAATCACTCTAAATGTCGACCCTCTAACTAATTCTGTTTCTTTTTTTACCCCTAAAAGAATGAATGTTTTAAAAAAAAAAAAAATGTGCCTATATCTTGTCCGAGGCAATTGTGAAAAAGAATATATCAGCTTTGTGGGTGTGTCTTGTGTAAATTTTAGCTGGACACGCAGACAAGGAACTTTCCTTTATATAATAGATTAAAAAGGCTTAACTTCTTCTTCATCAGTCTTTTGATTATTGTGCAGGATTGGGGGCAATGTCCATGCCAGTAGACCCCCCACTAGGCAGCTGGCTAGCTGCACACATGGCAGTCCTCACCGCAGATCTCCACTTTTGTCGATCCTGAGGGTCAGCGTTTAAGAGCCTCCAGTCTCTCTCTTTGTCAACTCCCTCCACAACAACTTTGTCCGGCTAACTCTGTACCTACCAGAGACTTGTAGGTTTAGTGGACAGTTGATTGCACTGCTGGATCTGTCCACGTGGCCATACCAGCGGAGTATTCTCTCCCTCAAGATTGGATCAAGGTCTGCAAATTTTAAAAAGCTAAGAGACAGAAAGAAGACTGGTTTAAGACCAATGAGATCAGTGAGGATTCATGAATCCACCGACAATGCCAGACAGCCTCAGCTCTCTCCATTCCATCTTAACTTAAAGACGTCTGCCGTCGAAGTCGTTAATAATAATAATAATCTACAAAAAGTTTTTCTCAGTATAGATGTAGCAATATTGAACGTGGGTTTGTTAAAATAATATTAAAAGCGGAATTATCCACATAAGGTTAGATTAAGCAGAAGAAGCGGAAAATTCTATTAGAAGTTAAAGATTAGAATTAGGGCTACGTGTTCAGAATATGACGTCATGATAGACAGGAAGTCTCAAGTGACACGTTGCGAAGAAGATAGAAAGATCTTCTCTTTGGCTGGCAAGCTGATCGGATTCGGACGTCTTTTTCGAAGCTCCCTCGAATGAGCGAGGAGAAGCTGCTTAATATATAACTTTGTCGTGTTGTAAAGGGATAAAACAAAAGAACATGACGCCATCGAGTGACGTTTGTTTTAAATGTTACCGTTATTACAGAAGCAAAGGAGAAGACGGAGAAAATTCAGCTGCTCTATCTTCTCTACGATTATTACAACCGCTGTTAACAACAAAGGAAAAGAAAAATAAAGCAAGAGACACAACTAGCCATTGATCTAACTACCTACAAGATGTCAACAAGACTTCAGCTGTCAACCACCTAACCCAACTGGCCAGTTACTGTTTACAATGGCAAAAAGAATTGATCGACCATAACACTACTACATAAGCGAAAAAAAAAAAAATAAATAAATGAAAAAATAAATAAATAAAATATAAAAATTAAAAATTAATAAAAAAATAAAAAAATAAAAAATAAAAGACTTATTTTAAGACAGAAACTGCAAAGTTACTGTTATACTTTCTTTCCTCACAAAAAAATAGTGTTTTGTTTTTACACTTTAAAAACAATGCTGCAAAACTAAAAACAAAAAATACAGCAGCCTTAAATTACCCAATTACTTATTCCCCCCCCCCTTCCTACCTATCCAAACACATTTTCTCTGATTTCCCTTTAAAAAACATAAATTCCCGGATTTTCCCTGCCGGGAATTTTCTCTTACATATTTCCCCATGTGTGTATAACTCCAGCAAATATGAATTAAGAGATTGAATGGAAAATTTGGTTAGGTTGTTTTTGTAATTACATTTCTGTGCGATTTTGTCGTCCCCCATAGGGTAGGAAAGGGGGCAAGCCAGCTGCACTGTGATAAAGTGTGGCACCCAGGCTCCATAAATCGGCAGAGGCATCAAACTTCTGGGAATCTCTTTTGAAGAACACAGCTTCATAAATGGCTGGATGCTGAAAAGGGTAGCAAGAAAACGATAAGAAAACGAAACAATCATGAAACGATACGGAACAAAAATGGAAAAATTAAAAAAACAAAAACAAATAAATTTCGGAATTATTTTGCTACTTAATAATGTTATTTAATTTCATTTTATAATTCCATGATAATTTCATTTTATAATTTCATGATAATTTCATTTTATAATTGTTTAATTTCATTTTATAATTATGTTTAATTTCATTTTATAATTTCATGATAATTTCATTTTATAATTTCATGATATAATTCTATGAGAATTTCATTTTATAACTTCATAATTTCATTTCATAATTCCATGATAATTTCATTTTATAATTCCATGATAATTTCATTTTATAATTCCATGATAATTTCATTTTATAATTCCATGATAATTTCATTTTATAATTCCATGATAATTTCATTTTATAATTCCATGATAATTTCATTTTATAATTCCATGATAATTTCATTTTATAATTCCATGATAATTTCATTTTATAATTATGTTTAATTTAATTTTATAATTCTATGATAATTTCATTTCATAATTCCATGATAATTTCATTTTATAATTCCATGATAATTTCATTTTATAATTCCATGATAATTTCATTTTATAATTCCATGATAATTTCATTTTATAATTCCATGATAATTTCATTTTATAATTCCATGATAATTTCATTTTATAATTCCATGATAATTTAATTTTATAATTATGTTTAATTTAATTTTATAATTCTATGATAATTTCATTTCATAATTCCATGATAATTTCATTTTATAATTCCATGATAATTTCATTTTATAATTCCATGATAATTTCATTTTATAATTCCATGATAATTTCATTTTATAATTCCATGATAATTTCATTTTATAATTCCATGATAATTTCATTTTATAATTATGTTTAATTTAATTTTATAATTCTATGATAATTTCATTTCATAATTCCATGATAATTTCATTTTATAATTCCATGATAATTTCATTTTATAATTCCATGATAATTTCATTTCATAATTCCATGATAATTTCATTTTATAATTCCATGATAATTTCATTTTATAATTCCATGATAATTTCATTTTATAATTATGTTTAATTTAATTTTATAATTCCATGATAATTTCATTTTATAATTCCATGATAATTTCATTTTATAATTCCATGATAATTTCATTTTATAATTCCATGATAATTTCATTTTATAATTCCATGATAATTTCATTTTATAATTCCATGATAATTTCATTTTATAATTCCATGATAATTTCATTTTATAATTCCATGATAATTTCATTTTATAATTCCATGATAATTTCATTTTATAATTCCATGATAATTTCATTTTATAATTCCATGATAATTTCATTTTATAATTCCATGATAATTTCATTTTATAATTCCATGATAATTTCATTTTATAATTCCATGATAATTTCATTTCATAATTCCATGATAATTTCATTTTATAATTCCATGATAATTTCATTTTATAATTATGTTTAATTTAATTTTATAATTCTATGATAATTTCATTTTATAATTCCATGATAATTTCATTTCATAATTCCATGATAATTTCATTTTATAATTCCATGATAATTTCATTTTATAATTCCATGATAATTTCATTTTATAATTCCATGATAATTTCATTTTATAATTCCATGATAATTTCATTTTATAATTATGTTTAATTTAATTTTATAATTCTATGATAATTTCATTTCATAATTCCATGATAATTTCATTTTATAATTCCATGATAATTTCATTTTATAATTCCATGATAATTTCATTTCATAATTCCATGATAATTTCATTTTATAATTCCATGATAATTTCATTTTATAATTCCATGATAATTTCATTTTATAATTCCATGATAATTTCATTTTATAATTCCATGATAATTTCATTTTATAATTCCATGATAATTTCATTTTATAATTCCATGATAATTTCATTTTATAATTCCATGATAATTTCATTTTATAATTCCATGATAATTTCATTTTATAATTCCATGATAATTTCATTTTATAATTATGTTTAATTTCATTTTATAATTTCATGATAATTTCATTTTATAATTTCATGATATAATTCTATGAGAATTTCATTTTATAACTTCATAATTTCATTTCATAATTCCATGATAATTTCATTTTATAATTATGTTTAATTTAATTTTATAATTCTATGATAATTTCATTTCATAATTCCATGATAATTTCATTTTATAATTCCATGATAATTTCATTTTATAATTCCATGATAATTTCATTTCATAATTCCATGATAATTTCATTTTATAATTATGTTTAATTTCATTTTATAATTTCATGATAATTTCATTTTATAATTTCATGATATAATTCTATGAGAATTTCATTTTATAACTTCATAATTTCATTTCATAATTCCATGATAATTTCATTTTATAATTATGTTTAATTTAATTTTATAATTCTATGATAATTTCATTTCATAATTCCATGATAATTTCATTTTATAATTCCATGATAATTTCATTTCATAATTCCATGATAATTTCATTTTATAATTCCATGATAATTTCATTTTATAATTCCATGATAATTTCATTTTATAATTCCATGATAATTTCATTTTATAATTCCATGATAATTTCATTTTATAATTCCATGATAATTTCATTTTATAATTCCATGATAATTTCATTTTATAATTCCATGATAATTTCATTTTATAATTCCATGATAATTTCATTTCATAATTCCATGATAATTTCATTTTATAATTCCATGATAATTTCATTTTATAATTCCATGATAATTTCATTTTATAATTCCATGATAATTTCATTTTATAATTCCATGATAATTTCATTTTATAATTCCATGATAATTTCATTTCATAATTATGTTTAATTTCATTTTATAATTCCATGATAATTTAATTTTATAATTCCATGATAATTTCATTTTATAATTATGTTTAATTTAATTTTATAATTCTATGATAATTTAATTTTATAATTCCATGATAATTTCATTTTATAATTCCATTTTATAATTTCATGATAATTACATTTTATAATTTAATGAAAATTTCATTTTATAATTTCATAATTTAATTTTATAATTTCATGATAATTTTATTTTATAATTTCATTTTATAATTCTATGATAATTTCATTTTATAACTGTTTAATTTCATTTTATAATTCCATGATAATTTAATTTTATAATTGTTTAATTTCATTTTATAATTGTTTTATTTCATTTTATAATTCCATGATAATTTCATTTTATAATTCCATGATAATTTCATTTTATAATTGTTTAATTTCATTTTATAATTGTTTAATTTCATTTTATAATTTCATGATAATTTCATTTTATAATTCCATGATAATTTCATTTTATAATTCCATGATAATTTCATTTTATAATTCCATGATAATTTCATTTTATAATTCCATGATAATTTCATTTTATAATTCCATGATAATTTCATTTTATAATTCCATGATAATTTCATTTTATAATTGTTTAATTTCATTTTATAATTCCATGATAATTTCATTTTATAATTCTATGATAATTTCATTTTATAATTCCATGATAATTTCATTTTATAATTCCATGATAATTTCATTTTATAATTCCATGATAATTTCATTTTATAATTCCATGATAATTTCATTTTATAATTGTTTAATTTCATTTTATAATTCCATGATAATTTCATTTTATAATTCTATGATAATTTCATTTTATAATTCCATGATAATTTCATTTTATAATTCCATGATAATTTCATTTAATAATTTCATGATAATTTCATTTTATAATTCCATGATAATTTCATTTTATAATTGTTTAATTTCATTTTATAATTCCATGATAATTTCATTTTATAATTCCATGATAATTTTATTTTAAAATTCCATGATAATTTCATAATTTCATGATAATTTTGATTTTATAATTTCATGATAATTTCATTTTATAATTTCATGATAATTTCATTTAATAATTCCATGATAATTTTATTTTATAATTCCATTATTTCATTTTATAATTTCATGATAATTTCATTTAATAATTTCATAGTAATTTCATTTACTAATTCAATGATAATTTCAATTTCATAATTATGTTTAATTTCATTTTATAATTTCATAATTTAATTTTATAATTCTATGATAATTTCATTTTATAATTCCATGATAATTTAATTTTATAATTCCATGATAATTTCATTTAATAATTTCATTTTATAATTCCATGATAATTTCATTTTATAATTGTTTAATTTCATTTTATAATTCCATGATAATTTCATTTTATAATTTCATTTTATAATTCCATAATTTCATTTTATAATTGTTTAATTTCATTTTATAATTCCATGATAATTTCATTTTATAATTCTATGATAATTTCATTTTATAATTCTATGATAATTTCATTTTATAATTCTATGATAATTTCATTTTATAATTCCATGATAATTTCATTTTATAATTCCATGATAATTTCATTTTATAATTCCATGATAATTTCATTTTATAATTCTATGATTATTTCATTTTATAATTCCATGATAATTTCATTTTATAATTCCATGATAATTTTATTTTATAATTTCATGATAATTTCATTTAATAATTCCATGATAATTTCATTTTATAATTTCATGATAATTTCATTTTATAATTTCATGATAATTTCATTTAATAATTCCATGATAATTTCATTTTATAATTTCATGATAATTTTATTTTATAATTTCATGATAATTTCATTTTATAATTTCATGATAATTTCATTTAATAATTCCATGATTATTTTATAATTCCATTATTTCATTTTATAATTTCATGATAATTTCATTTTATAATTTCATGATAATTTCATTTAATAATTCCATGATAATTTCATTTTATAATTATGTTTAATTTCATTTTATAATTTCATAATTTCATTTTATAATTCTATGATAATTTCATTTCATAATTTCATGATAATTTCATTCTATAATTCCATGATAATTTCATTTTATAATTTCATGATAATTTAATTTTATAATTCTATGATAATTTCATTTTATAATTTCATGATAATTTCATTTTATAATTCTATGATAATTTCATTTTATAATTTCATTTTATAATTCTATGATAATTTCATTTCATAATTTCATTTTATAATTGTTTAATTTCATCTCGTTTCGTTTGACACAATTCAAGGGCAGATAATTAGCAAGGGCAGATAATCCTCATTTTTTAAGAAACACATGTGCAGATGCTGATTCCTGCAATTAGCCGCTGAGAATGCAGAAAATCAATACATTTCTTAACATCACTACATAAATAAATAATATCTTCCATATTCAACCGGTTGACATACATTTTCGGAGAAATTTTTATGTTTATTACAAATGACGTGATTTTCTGTTCTTTGCGTGATTACCTGCCCTTGCAAATTCTGTGCCTTCCCTCTATCAAAGAATGTTAATATTTTTTATATTAATTATAAAAAAAAATTGGTCGGTTATTAGATTTATTTGTTTTACTGTAAAAACAAAAAGCAAGATATGTATAATGATAATAATGTCAATACTACTGATAACAATAACGGAAAATTTGTAGATTAACACCTCAACTACCCCACCACCCCCTTAAAAATGAGATTCTACTTTTTGTAGGTGATTACGTGTGAACACCTTCAAAAACTTGTCGGAAAGAAAAAAAAACAATTATGTTAGAATTTAGAGTGGGAAATCAGTTTCGTATATAAATTTAACGTAAAATGATCATCATTTTCAGGCCATTCTAACTTTTTACTACTAACCGTAAACCCAACTGGTAAGGTCGTAAAACCATGCATAATCATTAAAAAAGTATACCCCCCCCCCCCAAATAAACACACATAATTCATCTCCCATAGAAAAATAACATTTTTGGTTAATGCTCTAAAACTCTAGAATGTCTCAAATAGCTCATTTTACGTTAAATTTATGTGTAAAACTGATCCCCCGCTCTAAATTCTTAAATAAATCGTTTCTATATTTAATTTTTTTATAATTATCGATAAATGTTCATCAGTAATTGTTTTTTTTTGACAAAAATGATTTTATTTCATTTTTAAACATTTTTTCGGTACGTTGTAAATACTGCATTCTTATGAAATTATCGGTACTTGTTTTTTATTTGTTTTTTTCTCGCTAATTCGCAATTATAACTTTTTCTTGTGAAAGAAAATAAGGTATTTTTATAGCTCTGCACCCGATGCTAATTCACCCAAAAAGAAAAATGCGCTTCTCCATTTTTTTAGGTGATTACATGTAAACACCCTCAAACACGTAGTGATAAAAATAAAATAGAACAATAAAAAATCAGTTTTGCATATAAATTTAACGTTAAATGATCACCCCCTTTTAGACCAGACAGTGTTTTTAGGACATGTAACCATTTTTGTTTGTTTTAAATATTGGCCATGTTAAAGTTCCTGATCAAACTTCAGTATAAAATATGTCATTGTTAAAAGTCATAAAAAACACATCTCCTTCCTACTACTAACCCTAAGTCTGGGTGGTAATACGAAAAATAAAGCAATTACGTGTGGTTTTATGACTTTGCCAGTCGGACTTAGGATTAATGATAAAAAATTTAGTTACTGCCCTAAAAAGTTAGAATGGCCCAGAAATGGTGGATCATTTTATGTTAAATTTATAGGCGCAACTAACTTCCCACTCTAAATTCTAAATTAATTATTTTTTTCAGTGTGTTCACACATAATCGCCTAAAAAGTAGAATCTCATTTTTTAAAGGAAGTGGGTACTTTTAAACGTAAATATAATTTCTTTTTTAATTTGACAAACTTCTAAATGCTTTCCCTTTATGTATTGATCCAAGATTTTGATAAACTCATTGTGAGATGTTCATCTATATTTTTTACTTGTGCCAAAAACGAAAAAAACATAATAAAACAGTAATTATTTCAGAGGATATATACGCGGTGACCAGACAAGACCAAGGTCGGAGCAGCGCCAGTAAACTAAGAAATCTTTTAATATTCAACTGTGAACCTCTGAGAGGCGTCATATAGACGTTTAGCAAATAAGCGCAAAAATAAATTTGAACATTTGAAAAGGTTTGATATACAAGAATTAGCAAGTGAACTCAAGAATATTTACTTTGTTTACTATAATTTACCAATAAAAAAAAAAATTAAATTAGACTCCGAGAGTCAATGTTAAACCTTGGAATGGGATTCCTAATTTGCGATCCTCTGATTCTTAGTTTTATGCTTAAATAAACAATCTTCTAATAAATACATTGTGTTTTGTTTCATTGTTTTATGTCGAGAAAAAATTCAAAGTATCGTTTTTGGAATCGGGAATAAGGCTTAAATTTTTCCGATTCCGATAAATCGTCCCAACACTAATGATAATAATACAGAAGTACGGAGACTTATTATTATTAGTTATGTCTTAAAAGATATGGTACATTGAATAGTTGTAGTAGTTGTGAGCCAATGCGTTACGGGTACGCCTAGCTAATGTATAAATTGCAAGCAATATGTATTCAATTCAATTTCAAAAAGGATTAAAGAAGAAAGGCAAAAACATTGCCATATTTCTACAATTCTTACCAAATATTCTTCAGTTCCCACTAAAGACATAAACTCTTCTTCATCTTTGAGAGGTTTGGCGGTACCGAAATCTGCAAGTTTATATACTGTCCTGAAATAGAAAACGATTAAGAACATGTTTGGACCATCAAATTTCAAGGAATTTATGGAATTGATGACCCGTTTCTTGATTATGCAGATATTTTGAACTTAAATACAAAGTAATTTTTTTTAATTTCAAAGAAAATAATTTAGAAACATCAAAGATGCAAAAAAATCTGTTGCTTATATATATATATATATATATAGTCATCCACATACAGACTGTTTCGCTGTTTCACAGCTCATTAATATATATATATATATATATAAGTAACAGCTTTTTTTTGATGTTTCTAAATTAATAATTTATTTTAAAAAACAAATAAATAGGTTTTCAAAAAAAATTTTTTTTTTTAAATATTCCCCTTATATATATATATATATATATATATATATATATATATATATATAATAAGGGGAATATTAAAAAAATTAAAAAATTTTGAAAACCTGGACAACGTAATTTATTTGTTTTTTTAAATAAATTCTTTATTTACTTTAAAAACTTGAGTACTTTCGGTGATATACACCCTTGTAATAAGTATAAGCATATTTTTTTTTCTCTTCTTTTTTCGTTTAATCCTCCTTGATTGAGACAGAGGTTAGGGTTAGAGTTAAGAGGGCAGATATAAATGTCAGTGACTAGCTAAGTGGGAAGAAGAACTTACAAAATGTCCTCAGAGTCCACGTCCTCCAAGAATAAAAAAAAACTGTCTAATTTGAGAAAAACAAACGATTCTTTGACTGTTGAAAAAAAAAAAAAATGATGAAATGAGTCTTCCTTTTCAGAAAAAAAAAGTAAAAAACAGAACTGATTAAACAAAGAAAACTTTTACTTACTGGCCATCAACAGAGCAACGTAGAATGTTTTGAGGTTTAATATCTCTATGAACAAAACCATGCATTCGTAAATGTTTTGCCCCTGCAACTGTAAATAAGAAAAAAAAATTAATTTCCAGTTCAATGAGAAAAGAAAATGAGTAAAAAAATTAATATATCAACATATAAAATTATTGTGTCAGATTTTCAAAGTCAGACCTCGATAGCAGCGCATTGGCAAAATCGATGCTTGATTCTGACTAGCCAGTCATGTTTGACAATTACCAATGTGTTATTTGCCAGAACATATTTAAATTCCACTTGCTTTCATCGTTTACATATTCCATCCGATCCAATAACTCTTTAGGTAAGAGAAACTTCATGGTAGTTTTGTTTTACGATATATCAACCCTTTTCGGGTTATTTAATGCCGAATCTGGTCATTTTGGTGAGGGTTTTTATGCTTCAAGTTCTTTATATCTTAAAATGTTTAATCATGGTTTTTGGTTTGGTTGTTTTTGTTTCACGGCATATCAACCCTTATCAGGTCATTTAATGCTGAATCCGGTCATTTTGGTGAAGGTTTTTATTGCTTCAAGTTCTTTATATGTTTAAGTATTTATTCATAGTGTTTGGTTGAGTGAAGGGAGGGGGGGGGGGGGGGGTAGGAGAAGAAGGGAGGGAGGGAAATTGTTGTTTTTTGTTTGGGATTTTGCAGAACATGATTGAGTTTTGCAAAGGAAAAAAAACAATAAACATCAATGTTTGGTTCATTTTGAGTCAGGAAGTCAATAATTTCAGACAGCTTAATTTGGTAGTGCCAGTAGAAACTTCATGATACAGACTGTAATCATTCTGTACATTGGCTAATCATCTCTGTTTTAAAATGGCGTCATAATTCTGGTGTCTATTCTTTAATCGTACTTACATTACTACTTACTTTTAAAGTGATTTCTTCATTCGTTATTCTATATTTTACTTCTAGTTAGAATAAAAAATATAAAACACAATTTCTTAACCTTTCACTTTCATTACCTTACGCCTCGGACTTGCAAAGTTACTGTTAAAAGCAAACAAATCATATGTTGCTAAAAAAGATGCCTTCATTTAAAAAATAAAAACGAAATTACGTTTTTTTTTTTACTTTATTTTAATCGCTTCCATTTGTTCCCCTACACAACAACGACTTCGATTCTACCTTTTTAATTTACAAAATTATAACATTAGTTATGCTATCGTTTGTTCTTTCACACCTAGAAAATACATTTTCTCAACCTGGTGGGCCATGCCCCCAACAAATTACCCCCTCCCCTATTTTCTCGATGTGAGAGGGGGGAAGGGGGGGCATGGCCTCCACAAACACCACCAATTTCCCAACCTGGTGTGTGTGGGTGTGTGTCTGGGGTTGAGAGGTCATCATTACAACTAGAAATAGAAACCTTCTTTAACGAATCGCATCTAAATTTGTTATTTACAACTGCATCTATTTGCAGCAATTTAGCCTCATTTATTGTTGCATCAATTATTTTCAGCATTTTTCTAAACAACAGCTTTCAACTAAGAAAGAGAAGACCCCCAAGTGTTCATGTGTGGGGGGGGGGGGGGGAGACAGGAAGTTATTCTTTGATGAAACAAAAGTATTCTACCTCCACATCATGAATCGTTTGAAATACGGTAAACTTAAACTTTTCAGTGGGAAAGGAAAGTGAGGCAAGGTGGGGGGCTAGATAGAAGAGGGAGAGCAAAAATAAAGAAAGAAAGAGGAAGAAAGAGAAAGAAGAATAAGGACATATGTCTTTTGCGATTTGGTAGAAATCAGCTTTTTCTTATTTTAAAAAAAACCCAGATTTTGATCAAAAAGCAGAGAACTCACATTTAGCGATTTAGGCAGAAATCTGCGTTTTCTAAATTGAAAAATAAAAGCAGAATTCCACTAAAAAGTGGAGAACTGTATTACGAAAACGTTTAATACACAATTTCTTCCTTAAGACAATACATTTTTGCTTTCCAATCAAATATTACACTAAATTTCCGTACTACTATTACTGACATTACTACTACTAGTACTACAACTACTTTTAGTTATTTTTTAGCTTTCTAAAATTTAAATTAAATTTATTAAAAAGTACTTGAACCCTAATACAAAAAAAGATAAAACAAACTACAGTAAACCTGCATATTCTAATCTAGATAAATAGACACGAAATATCTCACTATGTAGGGAAAGCGAAATGAAGGTTACCCTCAATCACACTTCTTCATTTCTTTAAACCAATGAAAAAAAAGTGAAAAAGCAAAAGGGGGGGGGGGGGGTAGCTATACCGTACAATAACATAATGTTTGAGAGAAAATAGATCGAGTAAGTAGATATAAAAAGACATCCCTTGTAATAACTGCAAAAAGGTGTACATCGGAGAAACTTAGTGTCACCTCAGAAAAAGAATTTATGAGCACAAGTCATAAAATTAAGCAATACTAAGAATGCATTGGTCTCATACATGTTAACTTTAAATCATGAATTTACTACATTAAAATCGTTTATAACCAAACTTGGGTACAAAACTAAACTATGACAACTCATTGAAGTCGGCCTCATGCTCGATTTTTTTTTTTTTAAATCACATCAAACAAAGACTGGGATCCTTTTAAAAAACACTGTTCATATCTCAAATATATATATATGTCCATACACTGTCCATATTTCAAATATATATATATATATGTCCATACACTGTCCATATCTCAAATATATATATATATATGTCCATACACTGTCCATATCTCAAATATATATATATATATATATATATATGTCCATATCTCAAATATATATATATATGTCCATACACTGTCCATATCTCAAATATATATATATATGTCCATACACTGTCCATATCTCAAATATATATATATATGTTCATATCTCAAATATATATATATATGTTCATATCTCAAATATATATATATGTCCATACACTGTCCATATCTCAAATATATATGTCCATACACTGTCCATATCTCAAATATATATATATATGTCCATACACTGTCCATATCTCAAATATATATATATGTCCATACACTGTCCATATCTCAAATATATATGTCCATACACTGTCCATATCTCAAATATATATACATGTCCATATCTCAAATATATATACATGTCCATATCTCAAATATATATATATATATATATATATATATATATACTCCTTGATTTCTTTAAACCAATAAAAAAAAAAGTGAAAAAGTGAAAAAAAGAGGAAGGGGAGACAAAATCCAACGTCAAGTGGCTATAGCATTAGTATTCTAGAGAATATTCATATAGATAATGTTTCTTGAGCGCATTCTTAAGATGATGAAAACTAAAGTTTTCGTTCATTGTAAGGCAAACACTGATTAAAGTTTTCTTCTTTTTTTATTTGAAAACAAATTATTCCTTTCCTGTTATTTTCTCTGTAACAAATTTAACTAAAAACTAAATGTTTTATATGAATTGTACATATTTATTATTTTTATTAACATTTTTTGCTATTTTCTATTTCAGCCATCGGAATTATTGCGAACCATATTGGTTTCGGCAGTACCCCTAAACGCCTTTATTTTATTTTTCGGCTCATACACAAACAGAAACATGCGATTAGTTGACAAAAAAGGAATAGGCAGAGTACACATTATTAAGCTTGACTTTGAGGTTTTACACCTGCCATAATAGAGTTTGAATCTCACTTAAGTCTAAAGGATTTTTTAACGCGTTTGATTTGGTTTGGTATGGTAGTTTTGTTTTACGGCATATCAACCCTTTTTGGGTTATTTAATGCCGAATCTGGTCATTATAGTAAAAGTTTTTTATGCTTCAAGTTCTTTATATCTTCAAATGTTTAATCATCGTTTTTGGTTTGGTAGTTTTGTTTTACGGCATATCAACCTTTTTTGGGTTATTTAATGCCGAATCTGGTCATTATAGTAAAAGTTTTTATGCTTCAAGTTCTTTATATCTTCAAATGTTTAATCATCGTTTTTGGTTTGGTAGTTTTGTTTTACGGCATATCAACCCTTTTTGGGTTATTTAATGCCGAATCTGGTCATTATAGTAAAAGTTTTTATGCTTAAGGTTCTTTATATCTTCAAATGTTTAATCATCGTTTTTGGTTTGGTAGTTTTGTTTTACGGCATATCAACCCGTTTTGGGTTATTTAATGCCGAATCTGGTCATTATAGTAAAAGTTTTTATGCTTCAAGTTCTTTATATCTTCAAATGTTTAATCATCGTTTTTGGTTTGGTAGTTTTGTTTTACGGCATATCAACCATTTTTGGGTTATTTAATGCCGAATCTGGTCATTATAATAAAAGTTTTTAATCATCGTTTTTGGTTTGGTAGTTTTGTTTTACGGCATATCAACCCTTTTTGGGTTATTTAATGCCGAATCTGGTCATTATAGTAAAAGTGTTTATGCTTCAAGTTCTTTATATCTTCAAATGTTTAATCATCGTTTTTGGTTTGGTAGTTTTGTTTTACGGCATATCAACCCTTTTTGGGTTATTTAATGCCGAATCTGGTCATTATAGTAAAAGTTTTTATGCTTCAAGTTCTTTATATCTTCAAATGTTTAATCATCGTTTTTGGTTTGGTAGTTTTGTTTTACGGCATATCAACCCTTTTTGGGTTATTTAATGCCGAATCTGGTCATTATAGTAAAAGTTTTTATGCTTCAAGTTCTTTATATCTTCAAATGTTTAATCATCGTTTTTGGTTTGGTAGTTTTGTTTTACGGCATATCAACCCTTTCTGGGTTATTTAATGCCGAATCTGGTCATTATAGTAAAAGTTTTTATGCTTCAAGTTCTTTATATCTTCAAATGTTTAATCATCGTTTTTGGTTTGGTAGTTTTGTTTTACGGCATATCAACCCGTTTTGGGTTATTTAATGCCGAATCTGGTCATTATAGTAAAAGTTTTTATGCTTCAAGTTCTTTATATCTTCAAATGTTTAATCATCGTTTTTGGTTTGGTAGTTTTGTTTTACGGCATATCAACCCTTTTTGGGTTATTTAATGCCGAATCTGGTCATTATAGTAAAAGATTTATGCTTCAAGTTCTAAAAATAAAATAAAAAAGGGGAGGGAGAAAGGGAGAGGGGCTGTTGTTTTTGTTTTTGGTTTTGTAGAACATTATTAAGTTTTACAAAAAAAAAAAAAAAAAAACGTCAATGTAGGTGAATTTCGTCTCAGGGAGCCACAGGGCAGCCTGATCTGGTATCACCAGTTAACGCGTTTGATACATGTTTTATAAATGTAAAGAAATTAACATAACATAAAAATACCGTACATAGATATTTTTTTAACGAAGTGACCTTTTTTTATAACCCGCAGAAAAACAGGTAGACATTCATTCAAAGCGAATTATTTTTGCTTAAAAAATTGGATTTTCCACTTACTATAGCGTAAGTTCTACCAGTGAAGCATTTTTTTTGTTTTCGCATACAAGCATTTGCTCTCGGATTAGCTACTTTTCTTCGTACTAGTTATAAAGCGGTAAAAGCTAGGTAAAGATGGAAATTGACATACCCAGGTACTGTACCAAAACCATTCAAGGAAGTATATTTAAAAATACTTCAAGAGGAATCGTTTGTCTACTTTGAATAAACGGTATGAAACTAATTTTTGACGTTGTAATTGTAGTGTCGATGGAAATCTGATCCTTTTTTCTTTTGACAATAAGCTTCACGTACCTAAATCGTTTAAAAGTATGAGAAACTCTTGATTGTCGAGCCCTTTGTAGTTTTCTGGCTGATGTAAAAACCTGGATAATGTCCCGCCACTGCAGAATTCTGTGACAAGGACCTGTTTTCCTGTGTGAATCTATCAAGAAAATAAAAATATAAAAACGTTAGAAAATTCATGATTCATTTAGTAATAACATTTAGTAATAACATTTAGATGTGGGTGCATACAAGAGTTGTCTATTTTACAACTCCTTTTTTTCTTCTCTTTTTCTTTAGAATTTTAAAAATGTGCAAAAAAAAAATTAAAAACTCAAATGGCTTCGATGTATCCCGGGCAACGCTGGGTAGGTAAGCCAGTAGTCTAATATAGTATTATTCATCTTGTCTCTGTTGAAAAATTCTGCTTTTGTGAAATTGAAAATATTCCAGTTCTAGTTTGGTAAACAGATGTACACACATCGCAATAGAAGGTAAGCAAGGAAAAGGTTGGCCGAGAAAGACTCGTAATGCCTCAATCAAAGGTACATGGAAATCGAGATAAATGATAAGAGTTTCCTAGAAAGTCACTTCATACCAGCATGGCCAACCCTAACCCCAACACCTGATGATCTCACGTTCATCCTTATCACTTCCTCCTATGTTTTCTTTGGCCTTTCCTAGCCACCTGACCCTACTATTTCAACTGTTCAACATCTACTAACCCCAAAACTCTCATCCATTTGTTCAATGTGACTAAACCAACAAGTCTCCCTGTTCTGCACACATCTCCCCATACTGTCCACATTTAATCTTTCTCTGAGCTCATGCTGTAGTGGGAATCAATTAAATTGGATTTTGTTACCTCCGACTATACTTGAAAACAATAACTGAATAAAAGTTTCAGTATACTCATCAGGCACATAATTTAACAGTCAATATTAATATAGATTTGTTAAAAGCTCACTGCGATGTTTACACGCCGGGTGGAGTAAACTAGTCTACATAAGAAAGTGAACCCAATCTATTTCTCCAAGTTTGTCATTGAAAACTTTGAATCTCACAAATCGCTATTTGATTCTGGCTAGCTAATTGTTCTTGTGGATCGTGCCACCATGTTCTTCAGAATAATAAATTGTAATTCAATTTCATTGCTTTCAGAAAATACTTTATCTGACAAGAAATATTTTTCATAAGGAAGCCATCTTTCTTATCTGTAGCAAATTTTGATTAAAATGGATGCCATCTTTGTTATCGGCAGCAGATGTAAGTACAACTAATATATAAATAAATGCAAATTCCTCATTGGTTTATTACTTTGATGCTAATATACTTACCTCTTTTTCCACTGCATAAAAGGTGACCACATTCGGATGTTGAAGAAGCAAAAGAGCATCGATTTCTCTCTGGAAAAGTATGGCCAATTCCTTGTTGAATCGCACGTTCAGAATCTTCAGCGCTCTCACTTCTCCAGATTTCTAAAAAGAAAAAAAGAAATAATATATATATAGTTTAGAAGTCAATTTCTTAAAGCCGTCCAACGCATGCCAGCATGTAAAATGGACGTTAAGAAGATGATGATAATGCTGCTACAAAGACTGTTGGAGATTCAAGCATTTACAAAACAATCCTCATCGGATCAGTGGAGTTTGGCAATGTTGAGCTTGATTCGTAACAGAGCGGTTGAATCAGTATTCCATACATTTGTGCATATATTTATAGGAGCTAATCTTAATTAAATTATAAGAATATCTCCTATAATAATCTGGATCGCAAAAGAAATGAGAGCAAGGCCCTTTCACGAGCAGCAATTTATAAATATTTATTTGTATGACCTACACAGTTGAGTGTAGGTTGCCAGAAGTTAAAACAGTCAAGAAAAGAATTTAATAATAATAATAATAATAACAATAAATGTCAGCTGCCGAAAGTCTTTTCTTGGAGCAGTATATCTTCAAGTGAAGATAGCCTTGCTCAGAGTGTCTAGTCGACAGGGCAGGAGAGAGTGTCAACGTCTTTCTTCATGGCTGCCTGGAAGCTCTTTGACTACACTGCAAATTCCTAAGGAGTTTTTAAATGGTCCGATCTAAATTACTACACCCAGGAGTCTGATTGGTCAACGTGTGACCAAACACCCTTGCTAGGGCTGCTCTCCGCAAGAGGAAAGAAATGCCAATGTTTATGAGTGTTACATATTTATTTTCAAGTGGCACGTCGCCACCATTGAAATTCTGTACGTCACTTTGCACCTCCGTGCATTAGCACTTTTATTTCACCTTTCTAACAACCCATTTATTTTCTGTATTATCATTTGTAACTCTTTTCTCATAATTATTTCCTTTGTGTCCCTCCGTGGATTGCATGTCTTTAACCTTCTTTTCATGTCTTGGCAGCAGTACTCGTGTATACTGCCAAACTGTAAATAAACTTCAAAAGCTATTAAAAACTATTGCTTTTATCATTCTATCATGCGTGTGTATCGTATCTGTCGATACATTGATAATACAATGCAAATATGGCTGCCATGTGCAAAGGATGAATATTCAAAACCCATGATCAGCTAAAATGATGAAGTGAATATTGAATATTCAAAACACATGATCAGCTAAAATGATGAAGTGAATATTCAATATTCAAAACACATGATCAGCTAAAATGATAAAGTGAATATTCAAAACCCATGATCAGCTAAAATGATAAAGTGAATATTGAATATTCAAAACACATGATCAGCTAAAATGATCAAGTGAATATTGAATATTCAAAACACATGATCAGCTAAAATGATGAAGTGAATATTCAAAACCCATGATCAGCTAAAATGATGAAGTGAATATTGAATATTCAAAACCCATGATCAGCTAATATGATGAAGTGAATATTGAATATTCAAAACACATGATCAGCTAAAATGATGAAGTGAATATTGAATATTCAAAACACATGATCAGCTAAAATGATAAAGTGAATATTGAATATTCAAAACACATGATCAGCTAAAATGATAAAGTGAATATTGAATATTCAAAACCCATGATCAGCTAAAATGATGAAGTGAATATTGAATATTCAAAACACATGATCAGCTAAAATGATAAAGTGAATATTGAATATTCAAAACACATGATCAGCTAAAATGATGAAGTGAATATTCAAAACCCATGATCAGCTAAAATGATGAAGTGAATATTGAATATTCAAAACACATGATCAACTAAAATGATCAAGTGAATATTGAATATTTAAAACACATGATCAGCTAAAATGAAAGTGAATATTCAAAACCCATGATCAGCTAAAATGATGAAGTGAATATCGAATATTAAAAACACATGATCAGCTAAAATGATGAAGTGAATATCGAATATTAAAAACACATGATCAGCTAAAATGATGAAGTGAATATTGAATATTCAAAACCCATGATCAGCTAAAATGATGAAGTGAATATTGAATATTCAAAACCCATGATCAGCTAAAATGATGAAGTGAATATTGAATATTCAAAACACATGATCAGCTAAAATGATGAAGTGAATATTGAATATTCAAAACACATGATCAGCTAAAATGATAAAGTGAATATTGAATATTCAAAACACATGATCAGCTAAAATGATAAAGTGAATATTGAATATTCAAAACCCATGATCAGCTAAAATGATGAAGTGAATATTGAATATTCAAAACACATGATCAGCTAAAATGATAAAGTGAATATTGAATATTCAAAACACATGATCAGCTAAAATGATGAAGTGAATATTCAAAACCCATGATCAGCTAAAATGATGAAGTGAATATTGAATATTCAAAACACATGATCAGCTAAAATGATCAAGTGAATATTGAATATTCAAAACACATGATCAGCTAAAATGAAAGTGAATATTCAAAACCCATGATCAGCTAAAATGATGAAGTGAATATCGAATATTCAAAACACATGATCAGCTAAAATGATGAAGTGAATATTGAATATTCAAAACCCATGATCAGCTAAAATGATAAAGTGAATATTGAATATTCAAAACACATGATCAGCTAAAATGATGAAGTGAATATTCAAAACCCATGATCAGCTAAAATGATGAAGTGAATATCGAATATTCAAAACACATGATCAACTATGATAAAGTGAATATTGAATATTCAAAACACATGATCAGCTAAAATGAAAGTGAATATTCAAAACACATGATCAGCTAAAATGATGAAGTGAATATCGAATATTCAAAACACATGATCAGCTAAAATGATGAAGTGAATATTGAATATTCTAAACACACGATCAGCTAAAATGATGAAGTGAATATTGAATATTCAAAACACATTATCAGCTAAAATGATAAAGTGAATATTGAATATTCAAAACACATGATCAGCTAAAATGATCAAGTGAATATTGAATATTCAAACCTTATATAGGAGTATTCTTGATATTATTGGACTCATTTTCTTGGATGGTGTGAAATAATCAAAATCATGAACAGAAAAGCCATCACCATAAAACAAGTACTGTGAACAATATTTTCAAGAAATGGAGTACTAAAAATGATAATTACAGATAATGTATCAGAATTTTGCAATGAGAAGACTTGTTCATGGCTCAAAAGTATTAGATGAATCCCATATAAGACACCATCTTATCACCTATAATCCAACGGGAAGAGAGAGAATAGTGAAATCTGTTAAAATGGGAATAAAGGCATTCTCCCCATTTAATAAAAGCATAAAAATCTTCTTACTCAGATTGTGCCTAAGTACCAAACGATTCCATAAGCAGGAAGAAAACAAAGTTCTTCCTCATTAATAGGAAGACAAATCAAATCTCCCATAAAAATGTCATTTTCTACAAAACAAAATATTTGGTACATAAGAGATAAAGAATCAAACCCAGAAAAAAAAAAAAAAAAAAAAAAAATCAAAATTCCTATCCAAAAATGTCCTTGAAGAACTGCGCACCATCTAGAGGTCCTCGCTTTCTGACAATCTTAAGAGGGACTTTGTTAGGGTCACAGTGTAATCTGTCTTTCTTCACGGCTCAACATCTTGGAAACGAAACAGCAAGAAGCATCACTTGACTGAACATAGACAAAGATGTTACGAGTTTCATTGGATATCAGTTGGAGGAAACACCCAAAGTAACGCCTATATCATGGCTCAAAAGTATTAGACACTTCCTATATAAGACATCACCATACCATCCACAGTACAATGGGATACCAGAGAATAGTGAAAACTGTAAAAATGGGATTAAAGGCGTTCTCTCCATCTAATAAAAGCATAGAAGCCTATTTCAGTTTCGCTAATGGAGAGAAGGCCTGCTGATCACTCCTGAAGAAGTCAGAACTAGTGAGTGACACTCTTGTATAGAATCAATTATGCGGCAAAAGATTGGTTGGAAGACATCATACCTACATCAATCAACTTGTAGAAAACTCTGAATGCCATCAGCGATGTCCGACAGAGATGGTTGGAAAATCTGAGAAGAATTCTCAACCCGATTGATTGATCCCTCCCCCCCCCAAAAAAAGGGTATAACATAGCAGTATTAGAAAAAAAAAAAAAATTGGGCGCCAAATACTAACCCATACAGACCAATTAAGAACCAGAATGCAACTGCTGGTTTAGTATTATTAGACTAGGATTATGTTCAGGAGAGCTGGAGAAACATACAAGATTATAGGATATTAGCTGAGTGTAGGGTACCTAACAACTGATCTACCCATCTCAACTTTACTTTTATAAATTATATTACATGTCTGCAATATGCTACGATTCCAACTTGATCTCACAGATCAAACAAAGACACTGCACGTGAAATAAAGTTGGTTTACTTCCTGTTTGGAGTCGATTAAGAAGCCCCATCAAATGATGTGGAAATACCATTTTGTAGATCTTCATATTTAAATACACACACACACGCGCATCTAGAGATATATTGTCTATTTGGGGAGAATTCGTTCTTTCAAGCATATTTTGATGAATAAGATAGACATTTTGTGTCAATTAATCTATATACGTATGTTATACAATTCTCCCAAAAGTTGGCTGAAAATCAGTTAAACTCAAGAAAAGTGAAATGGAGAGACGACTTTTGGAAAAGGGTTTTGATTTTCACTTGCAAAAGTTGTTACAGTTTTGAAAAGAATGATCAACAGATACAGAATGTTTATCTTATTCAACAACAAAAATATATATATATATATACTTTTTATTCGATTTTATATCATATATAATGTTTTTAAAGACAGATTCCCATATTTCGCAGAATTTATTTTCTTATAAGTTTATTTGTGTATTAACTTATTTTAAAGCGTTTTTTTTTTTGTTCAAAACAAACTTGGTGTCCACCTGTTCAGTTAAAACGGAAAAAAATGGCTGTTTATGAGACCAGCACTAGGATCCTTGATAATTGGTGAAAAATCGAAAAATAAACAAAATCAGTGTTAGAAACACATCCAGTAAATGTCACCAATTGTGGAAAAATATAATGTTCTACCAGTATTTTGTTTAATTTTCGTTTTTTGAACGATTATCGAAACTGTAATTTCAACCATTTTTTTTTTCATTCTAACTGAACAGGTGGACACCAGGTTTGTTTTGAACAAAAAAAAAAACTCTTTAAAATAAGTTAAAACAAAAATAAACTTATCCAGGTTAGTAGAAGAGTAACTTATTTTGCCTTACGTAACATTTATTTGTTGCCTATTTGAATTTTTAAGCCAGTTTAAATGACTTTCTATTCGACAGTTTAAAGGCTTCCAAATTATGGTCAGATTTCGAAAGGTACTTCATTTTTTTTTTAATTGTTTTTTCAACTATTAACAAAAAGTTAAAATAGCTGACTTGTTTATGAAGAAACGGAAAATTACTGTGGTGGATTTAATTTCGTAATTAAATTAAAAAAAAAAAAATATTCATAAAAAGTTTGTTTTAGTACTTTAGAAGACACTTCTGCAATTTAGGGACGGGGCGAATTTATTTGTTTTCATTTCAGAAGAGCTCCAATAGTGTAAGGGGCAGACAATCCTTTTTTTTTTTTTTCACTTTTAGTACATAATTTCTCCGGATTTTTTTTTAATATTGTAAATAAAGACTTGGTGTTTTATTTCCCCCCCCCCCAAAAAAAAAAATCGAAAATGTGTTAACCCAAATAAGATGACCGTTTTAATTTAATTTTGAAAAAAATATATTCGCTTTGGAAAAAAAATACTGTTGATTTTCACAATTTTTTTTTTATTTCTTCAATAAATGTTCTATTAATTAATTGAATTTGCATTAGTTCTTATTTATTAATTCCCGATTTAATTTTGAAAATAAAAAATTCGGTGCTTCTGCTGTTTCGCTACGACATTAAAATATTTAAAGAAATGTATAAACTTTGTTATGTACTTACGTGTTAGCTGAAAATAAGACTTTACAGAAAAAATTACGCAAATTCATCCAGTATTTATTAAATTATAAGAAAAAGAAAAAAAAACGATCTTGTGTATCGTGAGACATAAGATCGTTTTTTTTCTTCTTTTTCTTATAATTTAATAATAAACTGGATGAATTTGCGTAATTTTTGGTGTACAGTCTTCTTTTAAGCTACCAAGTAAGTACATAACGAAGTTCATACATTTCTTTAGCTATTTTTTAAGAGAGGCCTAACATGTCGGAGCGAAACAGCAGAAGCACCAAAAATTCATATTCAGGGCATTCACGCCCATTTTTCGGAGAGATTATGTACTAAAAGTGAAAAAAAAAAGAGGGTTGTCTGCCCCTTACATTATTGAAGCTCTTGTGAAATGAAAACAAATAAATTCGTCCAGTTATTAGAGTGTAGAAGTGCACGAGAAACACACACACATAAAGTAGTCACACAATTTCAACACGATATCTTGTTACAAGCAAATAATATGTGGAGGGGGGGGGGGCGATGCTTATCTTTTACAAAATACCTATCAAAAAAGTTACTTACCATTTTTTATAGAATTACTCCAGTCTCCAACCCGTTTTTTTTTTTACGTGTTTTATTTAGAGGGGGAGGTGGGATGTTGCTACCCGGACTTAGGGTTAGTGGTAGGGTTAAAGGAGTTTTTTTATGTGTGCTCTTTAGTTATTAGGGGATTTCCCATCACCGAAAAACACCCCATTGGAGACGGGAGTGATTCTATAAAATTATTAGTTATTTTGGTACTTTCTCAGATTAGGACCTACGCTAACTTTGACCCTAACTCTAACACCCACCTTGAGCCTAACAACGGGAGGGGGGGGGGGTCAAAGTTAGCTTGGGGCCTAATCTTATTTTTATTACTATATTTTTTTCATATTTTGTGTGCTTTAACTTACTTCGATCTCTGTCTAAGTTAGCCATGCTGATGACGGCTGTGAGCCAGAAACACGTGTCCATGGATTACTTTTATATACGTATAAAATTAATAATAATAATTATATATATATATATATATATATGAGAGAGAGAGAGGGGGGGCGAAAATGAAAAAACAAACTAATTCTGCGGAAGTTAGGGATTATAATTTTTTTTAATGACAGAACAAAAACAAACAAAAACTTATAAAATAATTACAGTTTTAAAACAACTTCAGTCGAAACATAAATTTAAAAAATAAATTATTTCTTTCACTTTTCTTGTTTTCGAAGAAAAGTGAAACTAACCTACCCGGAAGTTCGAAAAAAAAGAATGCGAAGTAATAAAAAAGACAATGATTTTAACAGAATAAGGGGAAAAAAGTAATTTAGTGTTTATTTACCTTATTATAACCTTTGTAAACTTGACATGTTGATCCTTTCGCAATGAAATCGTCCAACGAATAGATGTGGTTCGCTGTTTGGCATCGCGAAGCGTCCATCTCGTCTTCGGAGAACTGGTGAGACGTCGTTGTGCGTAAACAGACTTCAGGTAGGGCGGGCAAGTACGACGAGCCACGCATCCCACGTGACGCCGCCGACGTCTTGCCCGTCCTTGATGAATGGTAATAATAATAAGCCACTGCGGCGAAGGGGAGAAAGGGGAGCTCTTTCAGCTCACCCTTGGTGGGGGGAAGGGAATGGTCACCTCTTTAAAAGTGTATGATTTAAAAAATAAAAAAATGTTCTAAGGCGCTGACTGTAGGCTTTTTTGCTTGGTATCCTTTTTACCCCTAAAAGAAAAAAAAAGAAAAGAAATAAAAAGTAAATATTTAATTAAATTACTGTTACTTCTATAGGAAGGGGACCCATATCGACCGGAATGTTTACGATTTACCTAACAAACCGGAAATACTGACATTAAATGAAACAACCATTTAATTTTTTTTATCCCCACCCCTCAAACCGTGTTAAGCGATGGTTTAATAATTTTTATTCAGATTATTAAGTGAATCAACTTTTATTTTTGTATTTTTTTAATTATTTGGGAGTTTTTTTTTGTTTTTTAAGAGCTTTTTTTTCTTTTCTGTTTTTAAACCCTCACCTAACTTAACCGTCACAACTTAACCCTAACCTCGTGTCGTCTGCATTTTTACATTTTTTTTTTTTTTTTTTTTTGCGACTTTCAAATCGTAAACTGCTTCGGTCATTTCCGGTGTGTTCCATAAATCGCAATCGGAAACATTTGGGCCGATATGGACGCCCTTCTATAGAAGCACCCAATTATTTCCTTGGTGAAGGTGTACGAGTATGGTACCTTAAATCTTCGTCTGCAAGCCGGAGATCACGTGATATTAGTAGCAGCGTTTTTATGTCCCGACTAAAAACATACGGGGCTGTTCGTTTTCTGAAATTGAAATCGTTGAAATACAAACAGACAAGTGATTGTCAAAAAACAATTCATTTTTTAAAGAAAATAAACAGAAAGTTTTTTGAAACGAAAAACGTTACAAATGTAATTTTTCTCCCCTTTTGAGTGTCAAAATTGAATAAATATATTTATTAAAAAAATAGAAAGAATCTTTTTTTTGTATTTATGGTCCTTTTTTTGTAAGGGACATAAAAATGGTGCTACTAATATCACGTGATCTCTGCCTTGCAGACGGAGATTTAGGGTACCATACTCGTACACATTCACCATTTCCTTAAACCCTGTCGGATTTTTCGTGGGTGTTAACGAAAAACCGCTCTAAACAAAGGTCATGTTATCTAGGACAATTATCATAAAAAAAACTATAACAAGAGAGAAGGAATGGAAGGATACAAGATGTTCGTAAAAGTTAAAATAAAGTTTTATTTACAAAAAAGGTAGCTTGGACTGCTTTTTTTTCCAAAGCTGGAATAAATAAATTATTCCTGGATAACATACAAAAAAAATAAAAATCAAAAAAATACAACATCAGGATTTCTGAACATTAAAGTTAGATACAACAAAAATTGACACAATCTAAGCAAAGGAATAAATCCTTTTAAAACATGAACTTACTATAAAGTCAGTATTCTTACAAATCAATCAAAAGGTCTCTTTTTTTTTCTTTACACCAAAGTTACAACCAAAAGTAATAAAATTAACAAACCGTGCTGAAGGCCGAACATAATTTCCACGATAAAAATAACTCTTATTTTTTTATCAAACGTCTGTCACAAAGTTCTTTTTTTTCTTCTTTTTCTTCAATAATTTTCTTTTAGCAAATCCAACGTAAGATATACGTCACAAGAACAGTACAAATTTCAAATAAACATAATACTTGCTTTTTCTTTCACCGTTTGTCCTGAATAGCATCACGCGCGAATGTAAGGATTCAACTTGCAAAGTTATATCCTTCAAATCGATCTGTGTTGCAAAGACGATCACTCTCTTGTATTCTTAATCTCTGATTAGAATCTTCTCGACAGCAAAGTATTTCAGTTCTCGGGAGCTACGCTCTTCAACATAGGCAATTTCGTGCATGGAGTTCTTCTTATTTCGTTCAAATTCTCCATAATTCTTCATTTCAAGTGTCTGGCTTGAAACTTCTTCCCAAGGATAATATTCTTGACGGAAGGAAAAATATTTCATACATAAAAGGCAATTCTAGCCGCGAGATACTCTATCTCTTAAATTTCTTCAAGTAGAAATTCTTCACAAATTTAACGTCCCCCATGTGGACGGAGAAACAGTTTTACAGGTGTTGACTTCCTGAGGTCCAAATCTGTTCTGACTAAATTTCGCGCCGATATCAACTCCAGACACAACCAATGCATCATTGCTAAAAATAGAAATCACGTGACACAACATGGCGTGAAGTCAACCCAACTCCCACGCAAAATCCATATGACCTTCAACCTGCACGTAGGCCAAAACTGACAGCTTTCAAACAAAGGGAAGTAACCGATGACTCACTTAGAAAAACATCTCGAAATTTCCACACTCTCCCGACGAAGAAAAAAAAAATGTACAATGTTATATACATGTCTCATGTACACATCAATACCACAAATAATCATCATCCCGTTCACTCACCTTCTTGCGAGTTCGAATGGGTCTAGAATTGGAAGTCGAGGCATGATCTCCACCAGCAACATCCGGCTGGACCACATCAGGATCCTCGGAACCACAAGGCTCTTCGGGAACCTCCGAGGTCTGATGGGAATGAGTAACCGACAACTCCATCGGAAAAAGGTGTCTCAAAGAATGTTCCTGAGAGGAACCATCTGCCTTCTTAATCAGGGCAGATCTAACATGAGATTCCTCACCTGGAGTCAACCCTATCACTCTACCCAAGGACCAATAAGGGCGAGCTTTGGCTGGGTTCTTAACAAGAACCACATCGCCTATCGCGATGACATCACCAAAATCAGATTGGTACAGATCACCACTCAGCTCTCTCAAGCCGAGCAGGTATTCTTCATACCATAAAACCTTAAATCTCTGTAAGAGAAGATCCCTTTGTTTCAACTTCTCCAAAAGGTCACTCGTAGAAGGAGGAGAATTCTCAAGAAAACATTCTTCAGAATTTATAAAAACAGAACTATTACAATACGGGCGAATAAACGCGTTTGGTGATATAATATCCAAACCATCATCTCCAGAACATCTATAAGTCAGAGGACGTGAGTTAATAGCATTCTGTATATCAGACAACACAGAAAGAAGTTCAAAATAACCCAACTTCTGCCGACTCACTAACTTATAAAGACAAACCTTCACCGTCTTAACAAGACGCTCCCAAACACTGCCGAACCAAGCAGAATATAAAGGTATCGTCAGATGCTTGATGTCAAACGTACTAAATTTGTCCTCGAACTCGTCAGACACAAGCACTTGCTTAATAAAACCGCATCCAGCAACGAATGATTTAGCATTATCTGAGTATATATGGGAAGGCACCCCATAAATGTTAAAAAATCTAACCAATGATAGTATCACTGAGTGAGTAGACATGTCACTCACTAACTCCAAATGAACCGCCCTCACATTGAAGCACGTAAAAAGCAAGATGTACATCTTTTGCGGTCCCCTTTCATCCTCAACCCACAAGTGACCAGTAAAGTCTATACCCGTATGGTTGAAGGGCTTCACAAAATTAACTCTGTGTTTAGGTAAATTGGTTACCTTGGGGTATTTGAAAGATACGGCATTGTATCTTTTACACAGAGCACAGGCAGAGATAACCGACTTCACTGCCTGCCTGGATTTATGTATCCAGAAACCTGACAAACGGAGTTTGCTGAGGGTAGCTGCAATACCCAAATGTTTACATTTGAGATGACAGTCCATAACAATCAAATCAGTTATATGACTGCCTCGAGGTAACAAAATCGGATGTAAAATTTCCGGAGGGTAAAGGCTGGATTTACCAATCCTTCCCCCAGACCTTATCAAACTTTTATCATCCAGGTAAAGATCCAACTTCGCCACCAACGGAGGAATCTCACGGTTGGAGGGGTTCAACAAAAAGGACTTTTCCCTGGGAAGAAGCAAGGACTGCTCCAACTTAATCAAATAAATTTTGGCCACTTGGCCTGGTTCTTTTATGGATTTCCGCAACTTCAATACAAACTTAAACACGTAGGACAAAACTCTCATGAGTTTTCCCAAGGAAGAAAATCTCTTAAAATCCACTATCGGCCACAATTCCTGAATCACAGGAGACACAGAGATGGCATTAGTCAGCACTAACCTCTGACTGTCAGAACTCAAACAGTTCAAATCATACATTGGCCAGGTAATATTCTCACCGACCAGCCACTGCGGCCCCGATAACCAAAAGGGCAATAGAGATTTGAATTTCGCCAAGGAAATACCCCTGGTGATCAGGTCGGCAGGGTTGTCAGAAGTGTTCACATACTTGAACATCACTTCCAAACCTTGTTCACACAATTTATCCACTCCCACTCGAATATCTTTTAACCTATTTAGGACAAACACACTCTTTGTCACAACTGTCTCGGACAGAATCCAGGACAACACGACTTGTGCGTCCACCGCAATCACTATTTTCTTGACCACATCCTTTTGAAACACCTTCAAAAGATTAGGGATACATTTCATCGCCAAAAAGACGGACAGCAACTCAAGTGACGGCAAAGTTCTCTTTGTCAAAGGAGCCACCTTAGCCTTGGAAAATATTAATTTAGCAGCCCCATACTGGAAAATGTAAGCCGCAAAGCCAAAGGCTTGTTGTGAAGCATCACAAAAGATCATTAACGTGGCAGGCGCAGAAGAATCAACAGCACATCTGGGGACCCTTACACTATGCAGATTCATCAACTCAGGAAACAACTTGTTCCAAGTGAGCTGCAAACTCTCCGGTATCTTCTGATCCCATGACACCTGAGTTTTCCATATCTCACTGAGTATTACCCTTCCCTTGATAGTCACAGGCAAAACAAGCCCCAAAGGGTCGAATATGGAAGAGTTCTGCGATAGGATGCCCCTTTTTGTATCAGCCGGCACATCTAAGGAACCGACCGCCACATGCAAATTATCCTGCACAGGATCATACTCATAACCCAACACCCTCTCCAGAGGAGAATCATGGGTGACGAAACTCTTGTTAGCTTTCATTCGAGTGGTCAAAACATCACTATTGGAATTACAGGACCTTAATGAAAAATTACCATCCTGCATGATACTCCTTGCATTCAGGTATAGGTCCAACAAAGTTTTCTGTGAATTGTGAGTTTTTATAAGGTTATCAACATAAAAATTTTCCATAAGCATATCCCTACATAAACTATGAGGGTATTTTTCAACATGATGTCTAATGACGAAGTTGAGAATAAATGGGCTGGCCACAAACCCAAAAATCAATGTTTTGTAACGATAACATACCAGTTTATCATTCAATTTTACAAAAAAGCAAAACCGATTCTTATCTCTTTCGGTTTCCAACCGAATCATGAGAAAAGCTTTACGGACGTCTGCCAACAGGACATAACGATCCATTCGAAATTTCAACAGTAATTCTAGCATATCCGTGAAAAGGTCAATTCCCGGATATACACAATCATTTAGAGAGGGATGTCCACCTGTTCGCAACGAACAGTTGAACACCGGCCTTATCTTTGTGGTACTCTGACCATTAGCCTTAATAACCGGACGGTGAGGAATCCAAGTATAATGAGTGAAATCCTCTGGATTCACTTCCACTCTCTCAACAATATCCTCCCTCTCCTGCTCTAAGAAAACCTGGCAGTAGTCCTCATATAGACCCTGCCTCGTCAAACGAGTGACAACCTTATCAAGCACGTTCAACGACACTTGATGGTTGGAAGGAACAGAAGGCAACTTTCCCTCATCCCATGGCAAACTAACATAGTAGCAACTGTCTCGGTACGAGATCGAATTGCGAAAGGAATCAATTTTATTCTTGTCATAATCACTTACAGAGTTCTTAGTAACTCCTAGTGTTTCCAAACTGAAGAGCTTGTCCACGGCTCTTTCCACAGAAGAATCAACAAAACTATCGAAAGGGTCGAAGTATAGAGACTTCGGCTCAAGCACGAAATAAACATGTGTCATAAGACACCGTGAGTGTTCGGACACAACTTGGCTGTAATTCGCGCCAACAATGGAGGTATCCGTTTTCTTCATAACAGGACTCACAAAATTGGACATATCTCCAAAAGGCACAATTCCTTGAGGAAACTCAAAAACAGACCCATTCATGAAGGGAGACAACTTCATGGGTCCCAAATACATCAGTAGGTCAACACCTACCAAACCATGTACAGTAATACAATCATTTTTAACATTTGAAAAGTCGGCAGCCAATTTCCCCCCACCCGCAATAATACTTTCAATAGCAGTAGACAGACCCCTGACGTGAAACTGAAGGTCCAAGCCTTCGTCCACCAAAAAGGGTATAACACACTCAGAGTTCGGCACTTTGACCTGCAACTCGAGTTCATTTAGGCTCCTTCTGGCCGTTCCGAGAAAAGTCTTAATAAAGAAGTCCCTTCTCTTTACAGGCATAGAACGGCAATTCAATAGGTCCAGAACTACATCAGACAAATAGAAGCGTTGGCTTCCTGAATCCAACAGACAATTGAAAGATTTTACAACTCTATTATTGACCACGTCAATTTTAATTATAGGCAGGAGAAGATTTACTTCTCCCACCTGAAGACAGGGGTTAGTATCCAGCCGAGACTTGTCAAAGTCCGGGCATAACGCACCTGCATGCTCGCAACTTTTACATTTCCAACAGGGGCGGAGACGACCACTTTTACCGGGGCAAACCTCGGCGTTATGGAACGAGCTAGTACAACGGGTGCACAACTTAGCCAATTGGCATCGTTGTAACCGATCCCTTAGAGAGGGATACTTCCTGCAATAGTACGCAATATGGCAGTCACTACTGCAAAGGGAGCACCTATGTCGACTGGGTTTAGTTTTTACAAAAAAGTTCTCCAAAGTGGAGGGCTTCTTAACAGCACTAGCGGGCCTGAATCCAAAGGAACCAGACGAACGCAGTTTGGTGACGGGCTTTACAGTTTTAACCATCCTGGGTTTAACGATATCTAACATGCGCAACACCTCAGAATAATTATCTAAGATATCTCCCAGAGATGGGTAATTACAATTGACGGTATGAATCAGTTCCCGTCTCACAGAAAGAGGAAGTTTTTCAAAAATAATGCTACTTAGCAACCGATTGCCGGGGGCCTCCTCCTCCAGAAAATCCATACCAAAGGAGTTTTTTAGCTCGTATATTTGAGCTTTCACCTTAGTTAGAAAGCTCTTCACCGAGTCAGTATCAGAATCCCCAAGAGGTTTAGCACTATGGAGATCTTTAAAAATAGAGTTTACAATAAACTTTTTATCTAAAAATTCTCTATCTAGGATCTCTATCGCTGCCTCAAAGTTGGCATCCGAAATGGAAAGATGTCCCACTATTCGGTGGGCATAGCCCCTGAGGTGATTTTTCAGAATAATCAACCTCGTGGACTCACTGGGTATACTTGACACGCAATTTCGAACTCCTTAAAGAAGTTGAGATACGCTAACTTGTCGCGTTCCAAACTCATGGGGTCGAAAATAGGACAGTTAAGTTTGGGTGTCACACTACAAAGTGACGCTTTAGACTTCTCCCCTTCCCCATTGGGTGGGAAGCCTTCATCCCTCCACATGCTCTCCAATTCACTGAAACATCGATCCACATGGATACGATATAACGTTTCGCTCCGACAGTTCTCAGACATCTCTTCGCGAGACTCACTCTCAATATAGGCACTTGTGATCTGCTCATTGAGCGAATCAATGGACACAAAGAGTTCCTTAACCTTCTGGGAAGAAACAAATTCCCGGTTCTCCCCCTCGCCACCCCCAAGAACATCAATAATAGTATCAACTTTGATTTTTACAATATCTCGCCTTTCTACAAGGAGATTAACAGTGGGGGTAGACGCCATTATGGCGAAAATACAATATGGCGATCAAGTGTGGGCTAACCTAAAATAGGCGCCAAACGTCTTCTTAATGGCGGGAAAATGACAACATAAAATTATCTAAGTAAGATTCCTACAAAAAAATGGGAAAAGGCTGTACCATAGTTCACCAAATTCGTTCAAATGTAAGTCTAACAATTCCACTTGTCAGTCAAAGCAAAATTTTCAAGGGAAAAATAATTACACAAAAATCATTCAATATCTAACATTCAACAGTTCACAAAAATGGCGACTTAGAATACGCGGGAAATTTACAAAAATGACTCCACGTGGCGAACAAAAATGGCGATCAAACTTTCAAACATGCAATTTTCACATAAAATACATAAAAAGAAAAAGAAAAAAAGCAATCAGCTTAAAACAGTATTAAAACCTGAACATCTCGTATTTGACTATGTTTAATTGTAGTCATAGAAAGCACGGCTGCCGAATCCCGTGCATCACGTCTGATACACGCAACTAGGCGCTAAAGGCAGAAAGGAGATTATCACTTGAAGTAAGTTCCTTCATTGACTCGGGTACCAAAAAACAGCACTAAAAGAAAATTAATTCAAATCCAAACTAGTAGCACACTTTCGAGTATTTTTTCCAATACGCGAAATATGAAACAAGAAGTAGAATGCTTTTAATAGAAAGAAATAGACATTATACCAGCACATCGCCTGAAGTTCGTCCACCCAGACGAATCTAGGACTAAAAAAAGCAGAATCGCTTTTAATAACAAAAAAAAGCAGAATGTCGGATTTTTCGTGGGTGTTAACGAAAAACCGCTCTAAACAAAGGTCATGTTATCTAGGACAATTATCATAAAAAAACTATAACAAGAGAGAAGGAATGGAAGGATATAAGATGTTCGTAAAAGTTAAAATAAAGTTTTATTTACAAAAAAGGTAGCTTGGACTGCTTTTTTTTCCAAAGCTAGAATAAATACGAACCAGCAGAGCATTACCACTGTTGACCAAGGGAGGAGTCTATCAGGCATATATACGTAGTGTGATCATATATGAAAGTGAAACCTAGCCAGTGAGGGTTGAGGACATGCGTTGCATGGAGAGAAATGATATGAGAATGTTACGATGGATGTGTAATGTGAGTTTTAAAGACAGACTTAGTTCTGATGACATCAGAGGAAGATTAAATCTGAACAGTATAGGGGTATAGGAAGATGTGTGCAGAACAGGAGACTTGGATGGTATGGCCACATTGAAAGAATGGATGAGAGTTCTTGGGTTAGTAGATGTAGAACAGTTGAAGTAGCAGGTTCAGTTCACAGAGGAAGGTCATGCAAAACATAGGAGGAAGTGATAAGAATGGACTTGAGAGAAAAAGGGATAAATAAAGACCTGGTCAGAGATAAGTTAGTTTGAAAGCCAATTTCTAAAAGCCGTCCAACACATACCAGCATGTAAAACGGATGTTAAACCGAATATGATGATGATGATTTTCTCATGGCCATCAATGTTTTAAACTGAATACAACAAAAACGACGGTGATGATGCTGATGCTGATGATGATGATGAACACTTTATTGTCAGACTCTCTGTTCTCCCAAACTCTCTCACTTCATCTTTCTCACTCTTTCTATCTCTATTACTGTTTTTAAACAAAAAAAATCAAGATATTGTTGTCGGCATTCCGAACAAAACTGGATGTTTAATCTTTGAATACCTTAGCACACGTAACAGAAACAAACACAGTTTCTTTCTCACGTCGCGCGAGCCGACCAATCTCATCAAAGTATCGTATCAGTAGCAGCTGGCAAAACAGTATAAAACGGGTGCGTTTCTTCATTCCAGGCTCACAGACGGAACTCACCCCCGGGGTTGTCATCAGGCAATCCAGCAGCAGCCTTTCCCCCTCGAATCCCTGCTGGATGGAACAGCATTTTCACTACCATGATGACAATAGTTAGCAGCAGCAGTTTCGCTCCCTCTTTCTACAGCACGTCAACAATGACTGCCATCATAACCATTATTGTCATAGCAACTACAGCAGCTCGTTTCTAAGCAACAAACTAGCCGGTCATCATCATCATCATCATCTTCAACAACTTGTTTCTCCGGCCAGCCAAAGTTCTACAGCAGCTGTGTCAAAAGCAACAGCTCCCAGCGAAAAGACTAAAGGACACTTCAGCCAGGATAATCATCACCAACATCTTACAGTGACGGTACATCATCTTTCCTGTCGACTCACTGAATCACAAACTCTTTTTTTAACGGTCACATATTTATTTATTTGAAATAAACGCCACCTTTATACTTTGCTGCACACGCAAGTTTGTTTTTTTTCTTTGCCAATTGCTGTTTTTATGTCTGTGTCTCCTTTCTTAGTTGAAAGACCAATCACCAGCATCAGTCTCTGCAACAGTGTCCATGTACTAATGAAACGGTGATTATCAGAAACTATACTCTATTACAGATTAGTCCTGGTGTCAATAGGGAGAGTAATATAGGGAGAGTAATATCGAGAGAGTAATATAGGGAGAGTAATATCGAGAGAGTAATATAGGGATAGTAATATATAGAGAGTAACATAGAGAGAGTAATATAGGGAGAGTACATATAGAGAGAGTACATATAGGGAGAGTAATATAGGGAGAGTAATCTGGAGAGAGTAATATAGAGAGAGTAATATAGGGAGAGTAATCTGGAGAGAGTAATATAGAGAGAATAATATAGGGAGAGTACATATAGGGAGAGTACATATAAAGAGAGTAATCTGGAGAGAGTAATATAGAGAGAGTAATATAGAGAGAGTAATATAGGGAGAGTAATATAGGGAGAGTAATATAGAGAGAGTAATATAGAGAGAGTAATATAGGGAGAGTAATCTAGAGAGAGTAATATAGAGAGAGTAATATAGGGAGAGTACATATAGGGAGAGTACATATAGAGAGAGTAATATAGAGAGAGTAATATAGGGAGAGTAATATAGGGAGAGTAATATAGAGAGAGTAATATAGGGAGAGTAATATAGAGAGAGTAATATAGAGAGAGTAATATAGGGAGAGTAATATATAGAGAGTAATATAGAGAGAGTAATATAGGGAGAGTACATATAGAGAGAGTACATATAGGGAGAGTAATATAGGGAGAGTAATATAGGGAGAGTAATCTGGAGAGAGTAATATAGAGAGAGTAATATAGGAAGAGTAATATAGGGAGAGTAATCTGGAGAGAATAATATAGGGAGAGTACATATAGGGAGAGTACATATAAAGAGAGTAATCTGGAAAGAGTAATATAGAGAGAGTAATATAGAGAGAGTAATATAGGGAGAGTAATATAGGGAGAGTAATATAGAGAGAGTAATATAGGGAGAGTAATCTAGAGAGAGTAATATAGAGAGAGTAATATAGGGAGAGTACATATAGGGAGAGTACATATAGAGAGTAATATAGAGAGAGTAATATAGGGAGAGTAATATAGGGAGAGTAATATAGAGAGAGTAATATAGGGAGAGTAATATAGAGAGAGTAATATAGAGAGAGTAATATAGGGAGAGTAATATATAGAGAGTAATATAGAGAGAGTAATATAGGGAGAGTACATATAGGGAGAGTAATATAGGGAGAGTAATCTGGAGAGAGTAATATAGAGAGAGTAATATAGGGAGAGTAATCTGGAGAGAGTAATATAGAGAGAGTACATATAGGGTGAGTACATATAAAGAGAGTAATCTGGAGAGAGTAATATAGAGAGAGTAATATAGAGAGAGTAATATAGAGAGAGTAATATAGAGAAAGTAATATAGGGAGAGTAATATAGGGAGAGTAATATAGAGAGAGTAATATAGGGAGAGTAATCTGGAGAGAGTAATATAGAGAGAATAATATAGGGAGAGTACATATAGGGAGAGTACATATAAAGAGAGTAATATAGAGAGAGTAATATAGAGAGAGTAATATAGAGAGAGTAATATAGAGAAAGTAATATAGGGAGAGTAATATAGGGAGAGTACATATAGGGAGAGTACATATAAAGAGAGTAATCTGGAGAGAGTAATATAGAGAGAGTAATATAGGGAGAGTAATATAGAGAGAGTAATATAGAGAAAGTAATATAGGGAGAGTAATATAGGGAGAGTAATATAGGGAGAGTACATATAGAAAGAGTAATCTGGAGAGAGTAATATAGGGAGAGTAATATAGAGAGAGTAATATAGAGTAATATAGGGAGAGTAATCTGGAGAGAGTAATATAGAGAGAGTAATATAGGGAGAGTACATATAGGGAGAGTACATATAGAGAGAGTAATATAGAGAGAGTAATATAGGGAGAGTAATATAGGGAGAGTAATATAGAGAGAGTACATATAGGGAAAGTAATATATAGAAAGAGTAATCTGGAGAGAGTAATATAGGGAGAGTAATATAGGGAGAGTACATATAGGAAGAGTACATATAGAGAGAGTAATATAGAGAGAGTAATATAGGGAGAGTAATCTGGAGAGAGTAATATAGGGAGAGTAATCTGGAGAGAGTAATATAGGGAGAGTAATCTGGAGAGAGTAATATAGAGAGAATAATATAGGGAGAGTACATATAGGGAGAGTACATATAAAGAGAGTAATCTGGAGAGAGTAATATAGAGAGAGTAATATAGGGAGAGTAATATAGAGAGAGTAATATAGAGAAAGTAATATATAGAGAGTAATATAGGGAGAGTAATATAGGGAGAGTACATATAGAAAGAGTAATCTGGAGAGAGTAATATAGGGAGAGTAATATAGAGAGAGTAATATAGAGTAATATAGGGAGAGTAATCTGGAGAGAGTAATATAGAGAGAGTAATATAGGGAGAGTACATATAGGGAGAGTACATATAGAGAGAGTAATATAGAGAGAGTAATATAGGGAGAGTAATATAGGGAGAGTAATATAGAGAGAGTACATATAGGGAGAGTACATATAGAAAGAGTAATCTGGAGAGAGTAATATAGGGAGAGTAATATAGGGAGAGTACATATAGGAAGAGTACATATAGAGAGAGTAATATAGAGAGAGTAATATAGAGAGAGTAATATAGAGAGAGTAATATAGGGAGAGTAATATAGGGAGAGTAATATAGAGAAAGTAATATATAGAGAGTAATATAGGGAGAGTAATATAGGGAGAGTACATATAGAAAGAGTAATCTGGAGAGAGTAATATAGGGAGAGTACATATAGAGAGAGTAATATAGAGAGAGTAATATAGAGAGAGTAATATAGGGAGAGTAATATAGAGAGAGTAATATAGAGAGAGTAATATAGGGAGAGTACATATAGGGAGAGTAATATAGAGAGAGTACATATAGGGAGAGTAATATAGGGAGAGTAATATAGGGAGAGTAATATAGAGAGAGTAAGATAGGGAGAGTACATATAGAGAGAGTAATATAGAGAGAGTAATATAGAGAGAGTAAGATAGGGAGAGTAATATAGAGAGAGTAATATAGGGAGAGTAATATAGGGAGAGTAATATAGGGAGAGTAATCTGGAGAGAGTAATATAGGGAGAGTAATATAGGGAGAGTAATATAGAGAGAGTAATATAGAGAGAGTAATATAGGGAGAGTACATATAGGGAGAGTAATATAGGGAGAGTAATCTGGAGAGAGTAATATAGGGAGAGTATATATGAAATAGAGAGTGAAGAGCTCACTCATTTCCTTTATGCATGACGAAAACAATGAAATCCTGATCAGGAGTAAATATAAAAAGCGTTGAAATCTATCAAAAATGAAATTTTTATTTGTAACATCACGGACCAATATGTTTCCTGTCGCACTAACAAAACATATTTCTGTATCTAGCTTTTGTTATGAAAGCTATCGAGCATTAATGTAGAAGTGAAAAAACAAACTTTACTTTATGTACTAAAAGAAAAGAATTATATATTAGACGAAAGTCTTCCCAGTGAATGTGAGAGTGAAAACTTCTCTAGACTTCCTGTATTCACGACCAATGTAAATAAAAATATTTAGCAGGATTGAATATCAAAAGCAATGAAAGTGATAGAAAATAAAATCTGGTTTTAAAACATGGAGCAATAAGTGGCCTAAAACATTAACAAAACAGATTTGTGTATCTACCTTTTGTTAGTAATGCTATCCCGGTCAAAGAAATAGGGGAAATTCAGACTTTATTTTATATATAAGATAGAAGAAGAAGAAAGAAGATAATCATATAACTATGACCAATCACAGATAAACTGAAATAGAATACGCGATATAAACACAATTAAAAACATGGAAAAACAAGAACATAAGTCAGTCGTGAGATTGCATACCTTTGCCTGACAACATAAGGATAGGCCAAAGTTTGATCAACAAATATTTATTTGATCAGGCTGAAATTTTGCATGGTTGTTACAATTATCAACGAGCATCAGAACCATACATCCAATTCCATGATAAATTCCAGTATACTGAAATCATGTGCCCTTAATAGGGTTAAGATGAAAATTCATATACACTAAATGTACAAAAGCAAGGAAATTCCCAAATTTTTACACTTTTATTGTCATTAAGGGTATGCGAGCACAACAGGGCTATGTATTTTACTGATAGGAATTTTTCTTCAGCGCACCTCACACACTTCATCCACTCATGCATAGAGATTTATACTGTAGTGATGTGATAATGAAATGGTTTGGTTGATATGTAGTCATACCCTTAATGACAATAAAAGTGTAAAAATTTGGGAATTTCCTTGCTTTTGTACATTTAGTGTATATGAATTTTCATCTTAACCCAATTAAGGGCATATGATTTCAGTATACTGGCATTTTTCATGGAATGTCACTACTTTTCTAAAGGCTATGCCTCAAGACAATGGTTATTTTTAAGTTTTTTTGGAATTTTCTGGAAAACTAAGGTATATGGTAAACTGAAATTAAAATGCCATCAACTAGATACTAGAACCTCTATCTCTGCCAAAAATCAGCTGAATTCATCAAATAGTTGATGAGATACAGGGTGGCACATACGTACGTATGTACACACGGATAACACAAAATCATGCCTGCCCTTTCTGGATCTCTGGGTTGCCTTGACAAATGATGCTGAAATTCTACACACTTATAGAACCTATCAAATAAAAATTTTGTACAAAGTTTTAACTAATTTGGTTTATTGGTTTTTGAGTTATGATTGATCAAAGAAATGAGATTTCTAGCATAGGCCGTTTTTGAAGTCTATTAAGGGATAGAGCGCTCTCGCGCCTCCCTTGATTTGAAAAAGTCGGAAGTTGAAATTCCATCAAAATTTCGACTATGACTGAACTTTTTACGGTCAAAGATGAAGGTCGTATGATATTATTGGCTACAATATGTGCTAAGTAGCGAGCCTCTACGATGCGCAGAACCGAAGTTACTGCCACTTTTTCCGTGACCTTGACTATGACCTAGATATCCAAAAATTCAATCAGTTCTAAGTTAGACTATGACCGATATTTTGACCAAACAAACTCGACCAAAATCATAAACCTCCTTGGCAGAGGTAAATGTTACACGAGTAGATAAGAAACGCTGCTAAGTAACAGGTTACATTGTGCTGTTATGCTAGAAGTGCCGTCAAATTATCGCAAGAGAATGTAACATTCATTTATTTATTTATTTAATTAATTATTTAATTATTTATTTATTTATTTAATTATTTATTTATTTATTTAATAGCGATAAAACGAATAATAAAAATGAATGAAGACATTTTATTACTAGTGATTCATTTAATTGCGCTTCTACAATGAATTACAACTCAATTACAATTTACAATTTGCTTAAGTATTCTGCCTGCTTTAATCAACTTAAAAAAAAAAAGAAGTCCCTATTTACTTACCTCCCCACGAGAGCAGAGTTGGACACACCGTCGGTTTTTAATGTGGGGAAAATCCAGCTCCCCCAAAAGGGGCACGCTGGATTGGGACGAAAATTAAAATTGTCTCGGTCTCGAAGGATTTCTCTTACACTGACCGAGAACAGAAAAGATGAAGTATAGTAGTAGTACAAAAACAGATACTACTGGTCTTTTGGCCAAGATCAAAGTGTAGTATCTGTTCCGATGGATACTGCACCCCATAGACTGGTACCGTCTTGGCCTTCGGGGCTTGATTCCGCCAGTCTATGGGTCTGTCCTGTGCAGCTCTAGGAGGTCCATCCTCCCAGGCTTCGCCTCCCTCTTTGGGGAGGAGTAAGTTTATTGCTTACTGCCTGAGGCGCCCCTACCGGGGACTGCCCAGGCAATTTTTAATGGCCAGAGTGCTCACTTCTCGGGCGTTGGCTTTTCAAGTCCCACTTTCCCGACCCGACCTTGGGTAACATCTTACTTGTGGGAGTAAGATAAAACTGGCCTTGTGCCTAACCTCCTGGAGAGGAGGTAAATAAATACTACACTTTGATCCGAACCAAAAGTCGTCAAAATTGATTTTATATACTAAACTAGTTGTACCTATCAAGCGTTGTCTGGGAGTACGAAGAAAAATATTCGAAAAATTTAATGGAAGAAAAAAAGCATGCTACTTAGTATTTGTATGAGAGAGTAAGTAACTAGGATGAATGTGTTTACGTATTGTTTTTATTGGCAAAAAAACATTAGAAATTATGTTTTTGAGCAAAAATAATTCGCTTTCAACTAATGCCGAATACTCTTTATGTCTACTTTTTTGTGGATTATCAAAAAAAAAAAATTAGGTCACTTAGTTCAAAAATATTTATGTAATAATTTTTATGTTATTAAGAAAGGCAACTTAATTTTTTTTAATAACTATGTAATGTCTTTAATTATGTAAATTTCTGTAAATTATTAAAACATATCCAGTTTAAAAAAATCCTTTTGATTTACGTGAGATTCGAACTCGGGTATTTACATTGTAAAAACTACTGCCTTAGTCATGTGTACTCTGCCTATTCTAATAAATAGTTGAGGTCACTTAAGAAGAGAAGAGGAAAAAAAATAAAAATAAAAGTTAAAATTAAAAAACAAGGAAGAACAACGTGTGTTTGTTTTGAAGGGTAAGAAATCAGCCATTGAAATAAGGCTCTTCGAACCCGGACGAACATTTATGCTGATTTTTCTTTGTGAGAAGTTGGATTTAGAATTCCCATACTATCATTGGATTGGAATGGTAACTTGTGAGCGGTATCTTGAATGATTTAGTTCTTTTGTTTTTTTTGTGGGGGGGGGGGGGATTTATTCATCATTGTGCCGGCCGACGTGAAAGTGTATTATCGCACATTGTTCCGTTTTTTTGTTTTTTTTTTAATGTATTTGGGACCGATTATTTGCTTGTTGGCTTGGTGGAAGAAATAATGCACGAGCTACTTTTCTAAGACTTTTTCTATGACTTTCTTTTTTTATCGTTGTTCTTCCTTGTTTTTTAATTTTAACTTTTTTTTTTTTTCCTTTCTCTTCTTAAGTGACCTCAACTATTGCAACACCACATTGTGTATTGTCGGCAGTTGAAACCAGTATTCCAGACATTTAATTTCCCTGATGATCTGCCAAGCAAGTAACTTCTTGGTAGTGAAACACGTGTAGGAAAAAACATTTAATTTGAATAAATAATATTTGTAAGAAAAAATATCTTTAATGGTGATCATTGGTGTCCTGAAAGGAATGCTTTGGTAAACCTTCATAAAATCACATATAAATGTTCTGTACTCTGTAATCGAGTATCATCGAGCTTGTTTTTATTGGAACAACCCCGGTCTTCACTGAATGATCTATTTTATAAGTGAAAAATCTAAATATATATATATATATATATATATATATATAATGGTAATAATCCAGGTGAAAAATATCCACAGGGTGGTAATCCAGAGAATTTTAACCGGGTTTATAAAAAGTGCTCAATATCAAAATAGAGCTTTATATATGATAATTTTATTTACACAGACATGTACAAAATCTACGACACTGGCATGTCGATGTTATCGATCAACAGTTACTATAAACTGAGATCTCATCAGGCAGAGTTAGAATCCGATCTTAACCTCAGATCATATTTGGAGAGAATGAAGTGGAGGGATAGAGAAAGAGAAGAAGAAAAGAAATTTAACATTTCAAAAATTAAGGCCGTTAAAAAATTAAAATTAAAAATTAAAAAATTAAAAATCTAAAAACAAAAAACAAAAAACAAAAAATCTAAAATCTAAAATCTGAAACAAACAGGGCAAATAAATAAATAAATAAACAAATAAATAAAAATATAAGGTGGAAAGAGGAACAAATAATGAGGGGAGAGGTGGAAGGTAGACACATAAAGGAAAAGAAGGAGAAAGAGAGGGCGTCTGTTGATTCAGATCGAGAGGGAAGGACATGCACGAATCAAGTGTCAAAAAAAACAGTCGAGTTTATAAATGTATTTTTTCAAGTGAACTGTAATACTGTGTATATGTGCGTATGCGTGCGGGCAAACCGGTCAGATGCGTCTGATTGTTGTGGTGGTGGGGCGGTGATCAAATGTGTCGCGATTCTGGATTTAAATTGTCTTTATAATTTGTCTAGAATTTATTTGCTTACTATGAATAAATAAATATATTCGTTAAATATAACAGGATTAGTAATAATAATAATAATAATAATAATAATAATAATAATAATAGATACCCCTAATAATTGAGGTAAAATAATTAAAATAATAAATGAATGATAATAAAAATACTAAAAAAATATAACTAAAGAATAACTAGAAAAAGCCGGCGTTATTAATTATTAATAATAATAATAATAATAATAATAATAATAATAATAATAATAATAATAATAATAATAATAATAATAATAATAGATACCCCTAATAATTGAGGTGAAATAATGAAAATAATAAATGAATGATAATAAAAATACTAAAAAATATATAACTAAAGAATAACTAGAAAATGCCGGCGTTATTAATTATTAATAATAATAATAATAATAATAATAATAATAATAATAATAATAATAATAATAATAATAATAATAATAATAATAATAATGATAATAATAATAAAAAATAGTAATAATAATAACAACGACAACGATAATGGTGGTCAATAATATTTAAGAATTTATAAAAATAATAGTTTAGGAAAGAAATAGAATAATTAAGAAATATTAGGAATCCTAGGAGGTAGTGATTATCATAATAATATTAAATAATGATAAGATAATTTTTGTCGATATTATGTATATGGGTTAATGGTTGCAATAATGCTGATCATATAAAAAAGGTAATAATAGTGGTTTAACAGACAGCAGTAATCAGAGTGGTAATCTCAGTAATCTTAACAATAGTAATAATGATAGTAAAAAAATGATAGTGAAAAATTAATAAATAATAATAGAAGTAGTCATAATGGTGGCAATAATAGTAAAATGAAAACCGTAATAATAATAATAATAATAATAATAATAATAATAAGAAGAAGAAGAAGAAGAAGAAGAAGAATGGCAGTGGAAGCAAAAGTAAGGTAACAGTAAAACATGGCAATATCAATATTATTAATAATAGTGATACTGTTAATTTCATTGCCGCAAATAACCATAACTATGATAGTAACATCAGATATGATGTCACCACTGATAACAATAATTATCTTGATAAAAGTACAGAAATGAAAAATAAAAAATAAAAAATAAAAAATAATTCAATGTCAAATAATTAAGTTTAAGATATTAATAATAGTAGTAATAAATAATTGATAATGATAATCTAAAAATATAAAAAATATAATATAAAAAATCTAAAAAAAATAATCTAAAAAATATAGAAATATTAATCAATAAATGGATAAGCATATAAGGGGGTATTTAAGAGTAAAGAAAAATACAGAAGATGATAATTAGTGTTAATCGTTGTGGGTATGATAATAATAATAATAATAATAATAATAATAATAATAATAATAATAATAATAATAATAATAATAATAATAATAATAATACTACCAACCAATACTACCGCTTACAGTACTACTACAAATAATACTACAAACAATAATGCTACTACTAATAAAAATAATAATAATTAATAAAAAAAGGTATAAGATGATAGTTGTGTTGACAAAATTTTCAGTTGATGGGTAGGTGAAGTTTTTTTTTATTTTTTTTTTTTTTTATAGTAACAGCCTAAGAGGTTATGAGTGGATTACTAAGAAGGTGTAATCTATTATGTCTACAGTTAATTGATGTTTCTTGTTTTTTGTTTAGAAGTTTGCCCCTATCACTAAATTTAATTATTTAAAGTTTTTCTGTTAGGCAAAGGTAGCAAGGTGAGTTTAGGGAACCACAGGTGCTAGTTTTTCTAATTGTGTTCCAGGTTACTGTTGGTGATAGGTTATTGTTGTATAGTTCCCAGTAATATATAGAAAGTGAGGTTCTTTTTTGATATGTAGGGTTATTAAAAGAACACTTATGTCCAGTATATCTTTATTTGAAGGTATTACCAGCCATACCTATGTAGAATTTTTTCAGGGTTGGGTTTTCTTTAGTAGAGATGGTTGCTTGATATACTGATTGGGTTATTTGGCAATTATGTTGTAATGGGCATTCTTTTTTGTTTGTGTAGTTACATGCCTTGGTATTTGCTGTTTTCGTTGCGGTAGTTTTTTCATTTAGAATTTTATTGTTATGTTTTTTTATTATTTTTTCTAAATTTTCACCACAGCTATAGCTTAATTTGAAGGTGTTTTTATTAAAAATTTTATGCAGTATATTGTTGGGAGGGAAGTGTAGATTAATTAAGTCTAAGAATCTTTTACCGAGTTTGGTTTTAACCATGTTGTTATATGGGGGTGTGAACCAGATAATTTTTCTACCCCTATTTTTGCGTCTGTTGTTGGGAGGTGTAAGTTTGGTGAATTTAATTTGGGTGTTTTTGTATCCACTTTGCTTTAACGCTTTATTGTAAAAGTCCTTATGTTTGTTAAAAATTTCTTCATTAGAAGAGTTATCACTAATTCTTTTTTCGATTGATCTGGGGATGTGTTGAATAATGGTTTTTGGGTGGTTAGAGAGTGGGTGGACATAGATCGGGTTGGCATTGTCTTTAGTATACGGTTCATAAGTTTCTTTATTTAAGTTGAATGTTACGTCTAAAAAATTAACTATTTTAATGTTAGATGTTATTTCTACTTTGAGATCTAATCTTTTCTGAGGTTAAGATCGGATTCTAACTCTGCCTGATGAGATCTCAGTTTATAGTAACTGTTGATCGATAACATCGACATGCCAGTGTCGCAGATTTTGTACATGTCTGTGTAAATAAAATTATCATATATATATATATATATATATATATATATAAAGATAGATGGACGAAGAGTGATAAACATGCACGAATGTCCAAATTTATTTCAAACTTCAAATGTTCAATGCAAGGTATATTCTGTAATAAAATTATGTTTATTGTTCTTTCCTTAAGCCAAGGCTTTTCAAAGATCGAGATCTTATCATCAGAGGAATTATATAGATAGATAAGTTGGCAATAGAAAAGCCAATGTTCAACATTTGAAAAAATATTAAGAAGGAGATGGGTGAAAAAAAGTTTGAGTAAAAAGATATTGGGTTTGTCCAAGTGGTAATTGTCCGCCGATAAGCTTCCTGCCTCTGAGACGTCACTGCCAGGACACATAGCTTTTACAATTCTATCTTTACACACCCTCGTCTAAATATTATTACATTTCAACAATTTAGTTTTTATCTCCTTACTTAAAAATGTTGTTGGAATTTTCTCTAAAATGTTTTTATATACTTTTGTGTAGTCGCTTAACAGTAACAAAATTTAGATATTAATCTGCCTAAACTTAAATTCCATTAAACTTCTTTTAATCTGCCTAAACTTAAATTCCATTAAACTTCTTTTAATCTGCCTAAACTTAAATTCCATTAAACTTCTTTTGATCTGCCTAAACTTAAATTCCATTAAACTTCTTTTGAAAAATGCTGAATTAAATTTGAAAACTTATATTGAACATTTGAAGTTTGAAGTAAATTTGGGCATTCGTGCATGTTTATGACTCTTCGTCCATCTATCTTTATATATATATATATATATATATATATATATATATATATATATATATATATATATATATATTATATATATATATTGCTATTTCAATTAAACGCGGGAGCCTCTGTGTAACTTAATTGCCATAAATTTATTTTCATAGCTTAATAATATATATATATATATATATATATATATATATATATATATATATATATATATATATATCAGGGTGGGCAAAAATAAGGGTCCTATTTTTAAAAATTCATAACTTTTTTATTTATCGATTAAAAAAAATTTTTTTTTTAGAATAAGTAAAGGACCCCTTCCGAAGCAAGCATGAGCCGTATTAGCCCTAAGGAACGTACCCTCATTTAGAAAACATTATTTTTGCTTAAAAAACTCAAAACAGTGTAAAAAACAATACTTTAGTTTTTGTAAGTTTTAAGAAGTGTTTTTCGGCTAAAATTTGTTTTGTTTATTTCAAAAAATCTCGGAAGGGTCAGTCTACACACACATAAAGTTTGGTGAGTTTAACTTTTATTTTGTGGAAGTTATTCAAATTCAAGTTATTCAAATTTAAAGATAGGACCCTTATTTTGGCCCACCCTGTATATATATTGTTTAACTTTTATCTGCATATTATGGCAATTCTAAAATTTGTACTACTAAACTTTAAAAAAGAAAATTCCATCTTGACCTACTTACTTCATGGAATTTGATTTCATATCAGAATCAGTGAAGTCATTCGTCGACGTGAAAACCTGCTTGTCACTCTCCAACCCACGGGTGAACAGAGATTTATATCAAGAGGTGTGGCAAGATACTCACATCAAATCTGGGAGAGACTAACGAAATTAAAAATCATCTCTCGGATAAAAAGACAACACCCCCCCCCTTCTCAAAAAATAAAGAAATTAATAATAAAGTTTATGTAGTTTGATTGAAGCATTGCATGTAATATGTATATAGAGGAGCATTAGAAAGCCATCAGAATGCAAGAAGTGTTGGGAAAGAAAACAAAAACGAACTTATTTTTTATTTTATTTTTTAGCAAATCTTACTCGATTCAGTCTCAACTTTTACACAGTGATCTTCTCACCTCCAAACTAGTTTTTTGCTTTTTCATATCTTCACACATTAGGAATTTGTGACACATGTTTAACATTTTTTTAATATTTAATTGTGGACGCAAATAAATCCACTTCTGATTTCTGGTGGCCAACCGGTAACTCTCCTGACTTGCGAATCAGTGGCGATTTGCAGTCGGAGTCCGCGCCTGTCGACAGTCGGGAATTAGCTTCCTGCACTGAAGATTGTGTAAGCATGAAACATCGATGTCTGTAGGTAATAAATAATTAATATTTATTTATAAATATTATTATATAGCCCCCTTTACTAAGGCTGGGCACTCTGAGTGAATTTTATAACAAGCAGTACTACTAGCTTCATTGCGAGATCCAACACGATTTGTTGTTGTTGTTGTTGATCACTCTTCGCCGCTTGCTGTGAATACCCGCCGACTTGGTATTTACAAAGTTAAATTCCTCCATAAATTCTAAGCTAATTTCTGGTGGTCAACTGGTAACTCTTCTGACTTCGAATCAGTGGCGATTTGTTATCGGAGTTCGCGCCTGTCGCCCGTCGGGAATTAGCTTCCTGCACTGAAGATTGCGTAAGCATGAAACATCGATGTCTGTAGGTAATAAATAATTAATATTTATTTATAAATATTACTATATATATATATATATATATATATATAGATGTCAATGTCTGTGTGTGTGCATGTGTTCCCTATAGAAAGAAAGGTTAGAGAATCTACATAAGAACTAAAAGTGTATTTATATGTAAGATTATCCGGGGAAGACAATGGAAGTGGTCCCGAATCATTAAGTGTGCTCCTAAGGGGGGCTATGAGAGCAGAACCCCCCTTAAAACTTCAAATATACCCTATTTTAATCAAATTTAAATCATATCTATAATTTTTTTTTGGGGGGGGGAGGGGATAAGACAATGGAAGTTGTACTGAATCTCTACATACCTCTCTGTGTGCTGAATCTCCATGTGCCTCCCTAAGAGAGCTATTGGGGCAGAACCCCCTTAAAGTTTCAAATACGTATATCCGATGTTAATGAAATTGAAACCATATGTATTGAGAGGGTTTTAAAAACATTCATTTTCTTCCAAATACATTCGGGGGTGAAACGGGAGAGTGGGCAGAAAAAAACAAAATAAAGTGATATCGTGTCATAGTTTAAAAGGACATAGTAGTGCTCCTCATTACAATCCCGGGCAACGTCGCGTCACCCTGCTAGTATTCTTATGAGGACAGTTTTTACTTCTTTTTTTATTTACGTCTTTTATTTAAATTACCAGCTGTACACATATTTACTTGCAGTTTGGTTTGCTTGAAAATTTTCTTTGCTGAGGCAACGCCGACTGCGATGGCTTGGTCACGTTCACAGGATGGCTGATGGCAGAATTCCCAAAGATCTCCTTTATGGAGAGTTAAAAGAAGGAAAGAGAGAGACTGTAGGAGACCTCTTCTAAGATACAGGGATGTCTGCAAGAGAGACATGAAGGCCCTTGACTTCGATCCATCATCTTGGGAAAGCCTTGCCTCTGATAGGGATGAATGGAAAAAAAACCCTCAAATAACACTTTGACATCGGGGAAGCAAAATGGAAGATGAAAGCCGCTGAAAAGCGTGCAAGGAGGAAAGAAAGGGCAAAAGCAAGTGAGCTTTCTCATCCACCCTCCTCCTTCATCTGTGGTAACTGTGGCAGAGATTGCAAGGTCCGCATAGGCCTTCTCAGCCACAGCAAGAAATGCCTAGGTTAAGTCAGTATGCCTCTTGGGGCATTGGCATCACTGAAAAGACTTTGTGAATATTAAAACTAGCCAGCTAGATCTGCAAGTGTCATTCATGGTCAGACACGACCGACGAAGGCCTACTACTACTACTACTACTACTACTACTACACGTATTTACTTGCAGTTTGTTTTGCTTTAAAATTTTCTTTTAACATATCAAGTGACTTCTCTTGTTTTTAACCTCTTGAAACGAATGTTCTCTTATTTTCATTCCTGCCGTCATACTAATAACTTGGCCTGAAGAAGTTCAGCTGGCTTGCAGCTTGAACTGAAACATGTCTGCAAATATGTAGCCAAAAATGTTTTAATAAATAAAATGTTTTAATAAATAAAAAGTTTTATACCAAATAAAACAGAGTTTTGCAATTTGAAAGGCATTTGTAAGCATTTAAACTGTTGAATAGAAAGTCATTTAAACTGACTGTAAAATTCTTAGTAAATCTTCATGTATAAAAATATTTAAGATACTTTTTTTACATTGGGACCCGCACTAACTTTGACCCTAACCCTAACCCTAACTCTACCGCTAACGCTAACCCCCACTTTGACCCTAACCGTAACCCTAACGACGGGGTCAAAGTTAGTGTGGGTCCCAATGTAAAAAAGCACCAGATTTAAAATTTGGAAAGCTTTTTACATCCACTCATTTTATAAATAGCGATGAAAACAACATGAACTGAACCAAATTAGTTATGGTTTTATAACAATTTGATTCAATTAATAATTAATGACAAAATGATACAGTAATTATTAAACTTAACTTTCAAAATCCTATTTAAAACAAAAAATAATTTGGTAAAAAAATGTTTTCTTTTAAACGGCAGAGTTTATAAAACCGAAAAGAAAACTAAACGCCAGGTAGGTGAAGAGTGGGGATTCCCCCTCCCTCCCCAAAAGAAAGTTCAAGTCTCGCTTGAGAGAACATAGGAATTATACTTGTAGATAAGCGCTGAAAGTTGAATTGGAGCGACAGCTTTCGAAGAAAAGGAACAACAACCGTGTATATTAATTAAACAATTTTACTTAGGCAAGTAATAAAGAATGATGAACAAAACAATAAAAGGTAAATATACAGAATGCGGGGTTTGCAAACATGTGCGTTCGTGGAATTTGTCTTATGTGAAGAGTGTTGTGTTAACAGGTGAGCACGCTTCGGCCATAACAGTTACTGGCGTCTTCCGTCGTATGAGGATTGACTTTGCTTGCTACGGCCTTCTTAGGCTTGTGTTATAATACAATCAACCAAAAGCCAACATCAACCGTCTGACTTTGCTCATGTGACCCTTAAGGGGGCAGTGATTGGATATACCTTTTGACAAATTCATGTGATCCTTAAAGGAACATATATACCAATAAAAACTAGTTTATGATAAAAATGATGAGAATTTTTAAATCTTTGTATTAAACTAAGTTTTCTAATTAAAGCGTTTACACTATCATTAAGTAAACTTTAAATTTTAAGACTATAAAAAAAAACTGTTAAGAAACTTACTGTTTAATCTTGTAGAGAGTGGTTTTAGCGCTAAAAAAACTGTTAAGAAACTTACTGTTTAATCTTGTAGAGAGTGGTTTTAGCGCTAAAAAAACTGTTAAGAAACTTACTGTTTAATCTTGTAGAGAGTGGTTTTAGCGCTAAAAAAACTGTTAAGAAACTTACTGTTTAATCTTGTAGAGAGTGGTTTTAGCGCTAAAAAAACTGTTAAGAAACTTACTGTTTAATCTTGTAGAGAGTGGTTTTAGCGCTAAAAAAACTGTTAAGAAACTTACTGTTTAATCTTGTAGAGAGTGGTTTTAGCGCTAAAAAAACTGTTAAGAAACTTACCGTTTAATCTTGTAGAGAGTGGTTTTAGCGCTAAAAAAACTGTTAAGAAACTTACTGTTTAATCTTGTAGAGAGTGGTTTTAGCGCTAAAAAAACTGTTAAGAAACTTACTGTTTAATCTTGTAGAGAGTGGTTTTAGCACTAAAAAAACTGTTAAGAAACTTACTGTTTAATCTTGTAGAGAGTGGTTTTAGCGCTAAAAAAACTGTTAAGAAACTTACTGTTTAATCTTGTAGAGAGTGGTTTTAGCGCTAAAAAAACTGTTAAGAAACTTACTGTTTAATCTTGTAGAGAGTGGTTTTAGCGCTAAAAAAACTGTTAAGAAACTTACTGTTTAATCTTGTAGAGAGTGGTTTTAGCGCTAAAAAAACTGTTAAGAAACTTACTGTTTAATCTTGTAGAGAGTGGTTTTAGCGCTAAAAAAAAACTGTTAAGAAACTTACTGTTCAATCTTGTAGAGAGTGGTTTTAGCGCTAAAAAAACGGTGGAAACATCAAGTAGAGGTGACCATTTTACATTAAACTTGTATGGAAAACTGGGTTAAATGTTATTTCAGTCACGTAAATTATTCAAAGCGAAATGGTTTTCGGCATTTACTCCCAAACTACTTATTTTCACTTAAACCATGTTTTAGTAAAAAAAATAAATAAATAAATAAATAAAAATAACATAAAAACATAAATTATAGCCAGTTTCGTCGTACACGTGAAACGCTGAAGCAAAAAAAAAAGCGTCCGGAAAAATATATTCGACATCCTTATAAACAAGTCCAAGGATGATAAATCAAGTTCATAATTTTCTAGTTAAAGAACATGGAACCATTTTTTTTTTTTTTAAGAAAGAAAGAAAAAAATTATTTTACCATTTTTGGTTGAAAAAATTAAAAAAAAAAAAAGAAAGTAAAATATTGTTTTTCTTTGTTTTTGTATTTATCCTTTTTTATGTTAATTTTTTTTATCTAATTTTTTTTCAATATTTATATTATTAATGAAGTTTTATTCAATCACAAATAAAAAATAAAAAACAAATATATTACACTGATCCATTCGGTGAAAAAGTAAACTATAAGATTAATAATTCAATAAATAATTAATAAATCCCTTATTCGTGACTTGGACATTGTTTAGTTCAATATCGAGAAATCCTGATTCCTTATATATAATTGTATCACAGTCCATAGTTTTCTTCAAATGTCCGGCTGGCTTGGCAGGCCGAGAGCAGACTCAAGGCGTTTCCACGAATAATGGCGATAGAGAGGCGCTCGTAAAGTCAAGACAATTCGCGATTGTCTCCGGTGTTGTGCGTCATTAATAAACCAAGGCTGACGAGGAAGTCGCGTGTGGCAGAGCCAATCACTCCACTCGTCTCCACAGCGATCGGTTGAAATACAAATCTGTCGAGAAGATTGGCATATTTTGACATGGTTTTAGAAAAAATAAATTGTTTGGGAGTGATGCCGAAATCCATTTAACTGTAAATAATTTGGGTGACCGAAATAGGAATTAACCGAAAACTTGAACCTGTTGCTAAAAATTGTTTCCGCAAAATTAGTCTGAAATTTGCCTGCTTAATCAATAGTATTCCGATAAATGAAGTCGATGTTATTGTTTTAATGCATAGTTGCTTATTATTCACAGTAACATCGATTTCAGCATGATTTTATTGCTCTAAAAAACTTAGTTTTACTTAAAACCGTGTTTTAGAAAAAAAACAAACATTAAACATTAAAAAGTGGGTGCTTATGCAGTTTACAGACCGGACTATTTTTTAAGTTGGGATTTTCAAGTTAAATTCAATTTTTACGGTATCTTTTGTGTATTAAATTGTTAGGTGAAAGTACAGAATACTTAATAAAGCCTCCCACCTCCCCATGTTAAGAATGGCTTTCTAAATTATAACGTTATTATTTCAACCGGGTTCGTAAACTGCATAAGTACCAAAAACAGTAAGTTTTATCAAGTTCGTTGATTGTTGGGTAAACGATAGTTTTTATTTAACTCGAAATCCTGACAGATATTAATACTCTCAGTTAGAGTGGACCTAGGAGTAGTGGGTAACTAATCGGTCACTATATACTCCCTAAAATTCCTAAACTGGGGTCTCACCACCGAATGCAGTTTTGTGTCATATCCAGGATGGGTTATAGCAAATTTAATCGTTAAACATCCTGCTACCCAACTCCCCACTTAGGTTGCCCCTTTGGAATTCCCTCCCTGCTTCCTCAACCGTACCAACATGCAGAAATTTAAATGTAATGTGAACAAACATCTTGCCCCCCCCCCCTAAATCTGTTCCCGATCACAGTAACCCTTTACGCTTCAGCAGCAATATACCTTGTTTGAGGGGAACAGAAATCGAATAAAATAAGAATGTTCTTGTTTCTGAATTTTTTAGATGAGGATTGATAATTTATTCTCACAACGTTTCGGCCGCTGTAACCTCCAGCCTTCTTCAGATGTATCTTTTCGAACTCGGGAATATCTCTGTCGAACTCGGGAATCTGGACGGAATTTCGAACGGAACCCTTTATTTAATCCATGGGGGTAGATTGCTCTCGTTCCATCAGCCATGATATAGTACTAAGTAAAATTCAGTTCGAAGTGATAGTCATCTGAAGGTTGAAGGTTCAATCCTCGGTGCGGGCGATACGAAGAATTGTGAATTACTGAAGACTTTTCCCAATCATGGCTGACGGAATGAGAGCATGCTACCCCCATGGATTAAATAAAGGGTTCCATTCGAAATTCCGTCCAGATTCCCGAGTTCGACAGAAATAATCTCGGGTTCGAAAAGATACACCTGAAAAAGGCCGGAACTTACAGCGGTCGAAACGTTGTGAGAATAACACTCAAGATGAGAACAGTAGTCCGAATAATCCAAATTATACAAAGAATATTCTTTATTGGTAAACAAAATCTAGACCAGAAATTATATTTATTGGTTTGTTTTAGAGATGGTTGTAAATGCTATGGCCATATGGGACTACAAAACTGACCCAACCATCTGCAAGTGCGGAGAAGAGGACCATACGATGCAGCACTGTCTTGTCTGCCCCAACCAGCGCAGCTTAAAACGATCTTGCATAGTTGAATGTTAACACAAAGGATGTTTATTTACTCCTCGCGGAGTTAGGCACAAGGCCAGTTTTATCTTACTCCCACAAGTAAGATGTGACCCAAGATCGGGTCGAGCAAGTGGGGTTAAAAACCAGCGCTCGAGAGGTGAGCACTCTGGCCATTTAAAAATTGCCTGGGCAGCCCCGTCGGCATTCCCCGGTAGGGGCGCCTCAGACAGTAAGCAATAAACTTACTCCTCCCCAAAGAGGGGAGGCGAAGCCTGGGAGGGTGGACCTCCTAGAACTGCACAGGACAGGCGTGCAGTATCCATCGGAACAGATACTACACTTTGATCTTAGCCAAAAGGCCGATTAACACAAAAGATGTGTGAAGAAGTGTCTAACCGTTGTATAACGACATGTTTCGAAGACACAAAAAGAAGATTTTGTTTTAAAATTAATTAAAGTTTTGTCAATATCGGTCACTTATCTTATTTTAAAATAAATGTAGAAACCGAAACTGCTTCATGAGACAAAAATGTTTCAAAGACACAAAAAGAAGATTTTGTTTTAAAATTAATTAAAGTTTTGTCAATATCGGTCACTTACCTTATTTTAAAATAAATGTAGAACCCGAAACTGCTTCATGAGACAAAAATGTTTTTTTTGGTTGTAAGTTGGTGTTATTATTTTGCCACCACAAAGAGAGACCGTAAATCATTTACAGCGAAAATGGGTAAAAATCGGTTCCACATGGACAAAATGGTTGGATAAGAAGAGAATGAATAAAAAAAAAAAAAATTGAAACAAAAATGTCCTACTACAATTCCAGAACCCAAAGGTCATATGTGTTAGCAAGACATAAAGTAATTTAACAATAATATCTCACCACTGAAGATATTAAATTACTTAAATTGCGAGAAGCAGTTATGAACAGATGGAAGAACACTTAACAATTCTGTATAATTAGATGTGAAGGTTAGGGTTAGGGTGAGCTTTGGCTGTTAAAATCTTTTCTTTATTTTTGGAAGAATGGCATAAGTTATGTTTTTCAAGTTAAAAATGGCATACAAATTTTATTTCAGAGTTCGTTTTTTTTTTTTTATCCTTTCTTTCTATTAAAACATTTCTTTCTTGTTTTTCTTTAATTTAATCGTAACATAATTACTTGCCTCCCCACGAGGGCAGAGTTAGAGACAAGGTCGGTTTTTAATGTGGGGAAAATCCAACTCCCCTTAAAGGAGTACTCTGGATTGGGGGCAAACATTAACATTGCCTCAGTCTCGAAGGATTTTTCCTTCACTCTGACCGAGGTTATGACAGCAGCCGAAAAGCAAGGACACAAAATGGAAACAAAGTCTAATTACTAAAGAAAAAGAAAAAAAAAGACAATAAAATTAGATCGGCTGCCGTGCCACACAGTGGCGTCTAGCTCAGCGCCATTCTCTCAACATCATTGAGAAACATTATCAATGGCTGAGGCTCTGTTTATGTTAGCTACACTGATGCCGCCGCGGCCAAGCTGTCGAGGAGTTTGTCCTACACCCCCTGTCCTGCAGATTCAGCGGCAGTTGTCTGTCTTGCCACTCTGCATACAATGATGTAGCCTAGGGGTGGGAAACCTTTTCAGAGTGAGGGCCAGATGAGACTTTTGGAAGGAGATCACGGGCCGGAGTGAAAAACGAAATCTCAGAATTACTATATTTTGTTTACATGAATAAAGTGTAGAAAAATTGCATTGAACACTCTACAAATCTGATATTTTTTCTCATGAGATTTCTGTATGTGATGTTATGAAAGGTGCCGACGAAGAGCCATTTTGGAATCATAAAAAATAATGAAGGGGGAAGTAGCAAGTTGATCCAGCATTCATTTTGACACACCTCACATAAGTTCTATGTTTCATGCCCTTTCCTCGTCTCTCGTTTCCTCTTTGCCTCTCTCTTTCTTTTTTTCTATTTTTATCTCAGGCCAAGGATTTGAAATTAATAGTTAAAGAAGAATGAAATATACATGCATCATCGCTCGCTGATATTTATACATTTTTATCCCACTGTAAATCTTAATTGAAACCTACTTTTATGTCTATGTCACAAAATGATATGAGTTTTACTGGGAGGTCCACGGGCCGGATTGCTATAATAAAGTATAGCAGAGTAGCGGGCCAGACGCTAAGCCTTCGCGGGCTGGATATGGCCCATGGGCCGGAGGTTGCCCGCCCCTGATGTAGCCAAACAAGGTCTCGATTCTGCCGAGTTTGCATCAATTTTCAAGCCAGTCGGCCTAGACAGAGACGATGGTCACCTACCCGACGACATGACACTCTTTGCTGTTAGAGTCAGAAAGCCACTCATATGGGACGCCACTTGCTCGGACCGTTTCACGCCATCAAGAATTGCAGAATCTGCTGTCAATCTCGACACTGCAGCTCAGTTCCCCCGAAACCAAACAAAAATGACAAATAGAACTTTTAGTTGGAGGAACCAATTTTAGATTTGTGGTTTAAATCGGGAAAAAAAATTAGAATGACGAACTTACTTGGAAGAGTAATACGTCTGGCCGAATCTGACTGAAATAGAAATGTTACATAAGCAAAAAGGGATCACCATTCTTCCTCAAAATAAATAATGGCTCCACAACTAAATAGATATGAAGTTTTATTCACGGAAACACAGGAACAAAATGAAGATAGTACAATGGACTGGCTCATGTCGATTAGACGAAATAATATTATCCTGGAGTTCCTCGACTCAGCTACCGCTGGTTCAGGTAGAGAGTGCAGGATATACGTCTTGTCTGTTTGAGAGACGACTGGAACTGGAGATTCATGTCGGCTCGGCTTCACGCTGAAACGAATCATCACGTATGAATCCTGTTACACGTAGGAGTGTTATTTGCCCATGCGGTGAAGAGGCGATGATTATATGATCGCAAGGCCGAATTACAATCTCACTGCCGGTCACGTAGACTGATACAAAATAGTTCGCGCATGCAACTGCTACAAACTTACTAACTGACCATTTCATTTTCCAGCCTATCTCAGTTGTAACGTCACGGATACTCGGTTCCGATACTTCATACAAGACATGGGACGGATTATAGCCACTTGTAGGAACGAACACCGAGAAACTGCTTAGGTGTCCCAGCGCATTTCTCTAGCTATCATTTGAGGCAATGCCATGTCTATTATGATTTCATTCCGCAACGTCAACGACTTCTCGTGTGTATTTCCCATTTCTAACTGACGTACAGATTATTTTTATTTTTTATTTTTTTTTTTTTATGATAATTTATCCCAAACAAGGTAGGACTCCACTGTAGACGTAAGGGGCTACTGAGAATTAGGGAGTAGGATTAGGGTGTCATTCTAAGTTAGGAGCTGTGCAGCGAAATATCTGTTTACATTAGTTTTAAATTTCTGCATGTCGGTACTGTCGGGAAAACAGGGTGCAGGGAGGGAGTTCCAGAGGCCAGCAGCGCAAGGAAAGAAGCTATTTGAGTAGAAGGCTCTCCGGCATCTGGGGACCTCCACAGTGAATGAATAGGATTTAGCTGATTGTCGAGTTGATCTAGTGAATTTACGTCGCGGGGGCACCAGAGTAGCCAGTTCATCGGAGTATAATCCATTGAAGGATTTGTAAAACAGGCACAAGGATGCTACATTGCGGCGAAGGGACAGGGACTGGAGCTTGGTTGACAGTGAGGGGCCTATTAAATTGGCGACTCTTTTTTGGACCTTGTCAAGGAGGGAGAGACTAGTAGATGATGCACCAGCCCAGATGTGGCAACAATATTATTAATTGATTGACTATTGAAATAAATTAATTGGGATAATTTTGTGCAATTCAATGAGAAAACCAAATCGTTATAAAAATAAAATACTCATCCTCCACGAATAAAATGCAACAATAATTACAAAAAAAAAAAAAATAACAATTGCAAAAAAAAAAAATAAGTGCAAAAAAAACAATAATTACAAAAAAAAAACAAAAAAAATAATAATTACAAAAAAAAATAATAATTACAAAAAAAAATAATAATTGCAAAAAAAAAAAAATAATTGCAAAAAAAACAATAATTACAAAAAAAAAAAAATAATTACAAAAAAAACAAACAAATAACAATAATTACAAAAAAATAAAAAATAAATAATTGCAATTCAATGCAATCAATATAACAGTGTTTGTTTAACATTAATTTTAGGGGAGTTCAACAAAAAGCTACTCGGCACTATTTCAAAACAACTTATTATTGCTTGAAATCTACTTTATTCTCTGCTTCCTTTGTTCCAGCTCGTTTGACTCGTTGGTCTAGTGGTCTTCATCAATTCGCTGTTCAGATACCTTGTTATAATATATCTTCCACTCTCTAATATGTATTAATGGCTCTGTGAGTATTTAGAGAAAGAGTGACTCTCTTTTCTCAGCATGGCCATCTAATTTACATACGCGTGTCTGTACACACCACAAACGCGTATGCAAATTAGATGGTAAAATAATAATTCTCTTTACTTTCATATAAGAATAATAATACTTCTATATAAGAAGAAGAAAAAGAAAAAGAAGAAAAAGAAGAAAAAAGAAAAAGAAGAAAAAAGAAAAAGAAGAAAAAGAAAAAGAAGAAAAAAAAAAGAAAAAGAAGAAAAAGAAGAAGAATATAGACTTATTATTTTTAGTTATACAAGAAGAATGTCTTAAAAGATATTCTACAGTTTATGAATTATCGAACAAAATAAAAGTAGAATAGATAATAGTAGTGATTGTGACCCAACGGGTCATGGGTACGTTTCGTTACAGTTAAAAAACACACAAATTTTTACGATGGTTTTCAATTTAAAAAAATAGGTCACTAAAACAATAAAACAAAATCTTTTTAATCACTTTTTATCACTGTTACTGTATAATATTGTTTTATTATCAACACCAAACCAAATATGCCTTACTAGCTGTGTTTAAGAGATGGAGACATATTGCCAGATGGAGGGCTTTGAAAAAATAATTCAAAATATAGTCATGCTTTTAAATAGGATTTTTAACATTCGCTTTAATTTTTCTTTATTTTATTTTTGATTTCAATAAATATTCTTTAGGTTTTATGATGGAGAGGTTACGTGGTTAGTTGATTCGGAAGAAAGTCAGGATGAAGAACGTAACTTAGTAGAGTACCTGGCCGCATCTGACTGAAATAGAATATTGAACAAGAAAAAGAGTCACCATCTTCCATAAATAAGATCAACATCTCCACACCTAAATAGGTATCAACTTTTATTCAAGGGAAAACTGGAATACCATGAGAATTGTTCAGTAGGCTGGCTTTTGTCGATAAATGGATGGTGTATCCTGGAAGTCCCATTCTAGTCGGCCACTCATAGTAAAACGTTGAGCACAGGATAACATCCTATCAAGAGGCGATCAAAACAGGAACTGACTTGAATTGTCTTTTTGGTGCGAAGATACATCTACGCGTACAAATCTTGCTTTTACGTAGATGTATCATAACATGCGTGAGCATGAAACGAAATCACGACTCAATCTAATGCATGATACTGCACGTACATTTAGACAAAATACGTCCTTCATGTAACTGCTACACATTCGATTAATAGTAAATTTAAAAAATAATAATTCAATATGTATTTAACAATGTTACGTATGGCCGAGAAACACACACACAAGATCTTCTCTGATAGTTTTATTAAAACAGATATTAGTAAGTTTCAAGATGGCAACAAATGCGGTTACAATGGAAGTAGTAGGTCGAAAAGAGAAGAAATATGTTGAGGGAATGTCAATATGAAAACATATTTACAAAATAAAATAATAATAATAATAATAATAATAATAATAATAATAATAATAATAATAATAATAAAAAAAAAATTTTTAATTAATTTTTTTTTTTTTTTAATTTTTAATTTTTTTTTTTTTAATTTATATTTATTTATATATTTAATTTTTTTTAAATTAATTTAAAGAAATATTATTTTATTCATTTTTTTTTTTTTTTTTTAACTGGTGCCGGCCTAGGCTGACACCAGACAACATATTTGTAGAGGGTCGAGGAGGATGAGAAGACCGAGCAGGGACAGCACAAACCAGACCTCCACTGGAAAAGTGCAGAGAATGCTGAGACCTTGGGGAGGCTTGTTGCCACCCAAATCCCAGAGAAGATCAATTGTCCTTACCGGCGAGAAATCAATGGTAAGAGACTGTTGCGATACCGCATCGTTATCGAAAAGAGGTGAAGAACACTGGAATTCTGGGGAGACTTGTTGTCACTCAGACTCCAGGAAATACCACTGGTTGTTGTCAGTGAGCAATCACTGACGATGATCTGTGTGAGAACTCCTAGTGAGTACAAATAATAATAATCATAATAATAAAAAACAAAGCATACAATTCATTAAGCCCAACACAGAGTAAAATCGTATGGTCGTGCAGCGTGGATCCTGGCTTGGATAGGACATAGACGACGGTTGCGTCTTTAGAAATGTATAAAGACCCACGCTGACAAATAACCGTAAAAGCTGAGATACAAAATAATAATTCGCTTTACATCCCTATTGTAGCATCGATCCTGGCTCGGATAGGACATAGACGACGGTTACGTCTTTGAAAATGTATCAAGACCTACACTGGCAATGAAAATGGTTATAAGTTACGAATGAGAAAAATGGATCAAAATGCATGTAATGAATGATTGAGAATGGGTCACCATTTAGCAAGTGCTAACTTCACCAAAAGGGTGTTGTGAATAAAAGAGATAAAAACATGGTTAACGAATAAAACATTTATATATATTTACAAATTTAAAGTGATCTGGAAGATATTTTTGAGTGATTAAATTGTTCGTTAGTAAAATTAAAAATTCTCGTGTTTATAGAATGATGGCAGTGTGGAAGAAGACCCGAAAGTCAAAAGTGTGTATCTCTGTATGTTTGTTTTCTATCTTTTTTTTGACGTGTGTTTGCTTCACTGGGCATTGTGTTTAGAAGTCCATGAAAGTCTCTCGTTTGTCTGTTGAGGCCCTTCTCTCCCGCCCCCCCCCCAAAAAAAGGGCTAGACTGGATTATTTTGTCTGCACGTCTGTTGTCTCTGCACAAAAGAGTTTTTATAGTACGCGCTGGAATTCTTTGATTGGCTGAAAGAAACTGCTGATAAGAGATTTCGTCCAATCAAAAGTCAATACATAATTACAACATTCATGTCGCTGCTGCTTTTTAACATAAGTAATCATTCGCTTCCCCTGCTTCAAAGGACAAGGAGGCTGAGCGTAATGTTGTATTAGAAGACGGTCTTGTTTTTGCCGCAACTGTCTTTCTCGGTTTTTAGTTGTTGCTGTTTTTATTAGAAATTACGTATTTCACACAGGCTCGCTAAAAGAATCGTTTTGAATGATCGGGAATAATTTTCATTGGTTGAAAATTATGGAGTTCACACAAATAATAATCTTTTTATTTCAGGGACAGCTATTGATTTGACTGCATCCTATTTCCACTTGATACAGAAGGAAGAAAGAGTAAGCTAAACGAACAAAGAAAGAAAGAGAGCAGCTTATGCAAGTTAATAACTTTTTATATTCGTTTGCGTCGCATCTCTACCTTCCCACGGCAGTACGAAAAATAAAATTGTTATTGTTGTTTATTTTCGTTAAATAAAGTTTAATTGAATAAATCAAAATATTTTGGGGAGTTAATTCATTCAAAAACTTCTTTTTTTTTAATAAAAAATCTAGGGTTGTATTCGAATTATGATTTCATACTTATCTCCCTTGCAATCTCCTTCAAAATTTCACAAACTGAATTTTTCGAATATTACCAGTTTTTAATCAAGAAAACCAGTCAACTTGCTACAACTCATTTATTTATTATTATTTAAAAATTAAAATAAAAATTAAAAAATTTTTTTTTTAAGAACAAGTTGTTTGAGAATAATACAGAATCCTATTTCACTCTAAACAATTTACGTGACTGAAATGTTGGGATCTTTCCCGTTAAAATGAAGGGCGAAGACTGTAGTCCGCTGGAACAAAAGTTGGTGGCATATAAACGTGACTAGACAAGAACAGAGATAACAAAGAACTTGGGTAGATAAAGAAAGGGTATTTATATGGATAAAAAAGAGAAGAAAGAAATAGAATGTTGCTTGCAAAAGAAGTGCCTTTGCGGACTCACTGAAAATGCCAGTTGTCTTGTAACAGGAGAGTAACAAGAGTAGTTGAGAACATCAAGAGGGCTTCGTGCGTATTATATACGCTAAAAAAGCATGTGCCCACTCGCACCTGCCACAGCAGAGAAGGAACGATGTTGACGGCAGCAAGGCTGGAGAGAAGAGGCGCTCTCCTGGGTTTTCTGCAGAGCAGTGGTCTGTGATTGGCTGATTTTCATCCAATCACAGGGCACTTAGAATTCACTGCGCTTAATAATTATTCCAATAGAAATAGGAATTACCTTTTCCTTTCATTATAAAATTGTTTATGGTAGCCATGTTGGAGTTTGGGTACATCAAATGAAATTGTTGTTATAGATATCATTTGACATTAAATTTACATAGAAAAGTTAACACTTATCTATAATTATTCTTTTTTATTGTTTTTATTTTTTTATTTTATAATCTAAAAATTAGGTGGTTAATAGATAAAACAATTTTTTTTTTACTTTTTAGATGGGGGGGGTATACACCTACCAGAACCGCAGCTAAGAGTAATCGCATTGTGTCACAGAAATTAGGAAGTTGTGACTTCTAGAAAATCTATAATAGTGTAGTGAGCAGTGAGCAATCAACAATTCCCCCACTATCCAACCACGGACAAGGCTGAATTGCTTCCCAGCGATTTGCCCATAACTCCACTCTCCCTAATTTTTCACTACGGACAGAAACCACACTAGATGATCTGACAATCATGTCCTGGCTATCATAAAAACCTTGACACCTCCAAAACATGTGGACCAGATCTTATTCCTGCTCCAGTAATTTTTAAAAAATGCTCTGCTGAGCTGGCCCCTTATCCTCTCCAAACTCTATAACAAATGCTTGCAGAATCTTGCTTCTCTGATAGCTGAAAAATCGCCTCTGTGGTAACAGTTTTCAAAAACTTTGGTGAAAGAACTGCCCCGAAAAATTACCGTTTCCACTCTTCGCTAAAATCTTTGAATAATTAATCAATCTAGCGATTGTTCACCACCTTAAAAATGCTAAACTTCTTTCTGACCAACAGTATGGACTTAGGCCATCTCATTCTACTGTGGATATCCTAATGGTCATCTCCGAATGTATATACTGCAGAATGGATAAGTTAGGTGAAGCTATGGTGGTCGCGCTAGATATCTCCAAGGCCTTCGACAATTTCTTGCATGAAAGTCCTCTCAGTAAAATAAACTTGTACGATATTACTGGACGAATATTTAACTTAATCAGACCTTTCTTAACTAAAAGAAAGATCCAGGTTTTTGTCAATGGCCATACATTCAAACAACACCATGTCAATACGGGTGTTCCACAGGGATCAGTACTTGGACCTCTATTATTCCTGATATTCATAAACGACTTCCCAGATGCAATCGCATCTGAGATGGGTGTACTTGCTGATGACACCACACTCTATTCCCAGCATGAGGGCAAATCGAATGCCCACACAAACAAGGCAATAACTGACTCTTTAAAAAATGACCTCCATCCTGTAGTAGAATGGGGCCAAAAATGGATGGTCACATTTAATGGTATCAAGACAAAGCTTCTTTCCTTAAACAATTATAAGAAACCTTTCCAACCACTGATTGTTGTGGCTGATAGCACTATTTCCTGAGAGTCCAATGTTCAAACTTTTCGGCCTGACATTCTTAGGCAAGATGAAGCGGAATAAGTACATAAAAGATGCTGTTACGGCTGCCGCAAAGAAGGAAGTCTCCCTTTACTGGGCTAGAAAACTTCTCACGACAGCCAGTATCCTAAATTTCTATAAAGCCACCAGTGCATGGAGTATTGTTCCAAATTGCTGACTCCAACCTTTACATCTCTGGTATTTATTATTGCCCATATTAAAAAAAAAAAAAAAAAAAACATACAAAATTGAAGTTCTAGAATTTTTTTTTTTTTTCATTTGGGATTTTTATTTGAGCATGCTACGTAAACACCCGAGAGATGACGAGCCAAATGGTGGCAACCGATAACTTCGATACGTTGCAGCGTCATATTTTTTTTGTTTTATTTTCAAGAAAGCTTGAAAAAAACAAAAAAAAAAACAGCGAAATTACTGTTACTAAATAAATCATTTATTTTTATTTTCTGTAAAAAACAAAACAAATCGAAACAACCGTTAATAAAGTTTTTATATGTTTTTTTAATCTTGTCTTTAATCGGTACTTATATCGATCTTGACCCAGTTTTTGCGAGTTTCTTGTCGGAAGCGTTCGGCTATCTGTACCAGACGACAATTTTGATATGGTGCTGCGTCCTATGATTTTAATGTTTTGCTTGTTTTGTTTTTTTTGTTGTTAGGGTTAGGGTTTAAGGTTAGGGTTTAGGGTTAGGGTTTAGGGTTAAAAATATTTATTTGATAACAGTAATTTCGTTCTGTTTTGCTTGTTTTATTTGTTTTGTTGTTTAAAAAATTTCTTGCAAATATAACTAAAAATTATAGGACGCAGCAACGTATCAAAATAACAAAAAATATTTATTTGATAACAGTAACTTCGCTATGTTTTGCTTGTTTTGTTTTTTTTGTTGTTTCTTTTAGAAAATTTCTTGAAAATATAACTTAAAATCATAGGACGCAGCACCGTATCAAAATTGTCGTCTGGTACAAATCGGCTCGTCATCTCTCAGGCGTTTGCGTAGGATAGCTGAACGCTTCCGACAAGAAACTTGCGAAAACTGGGTCAAGATCAATATAAGTACCCTTTAATCAATTTAAATACTGATTAGAAAAATTGTCTTCTTGGTTACTGATTGGCTAATCGCTCGGCATTTCTCTGCCACCATTCGGCTCGTCATCTCTCAGGTGTTTACGTAGCATACCTGAACGTTGCCGACGCGAAGTTCACGGAAATCGGGTCAGGATCGATAGAAGTACCCTTTTTTTCATTTGGGCTTTGTTTTCTTAATTACTTTACTCTTTTGTTGAAATGTAAAAAAAAAAACTGTAAAAAACTGTAAAAAAAACAAACAATAAATGTCTTGTGTAAAAATGTTCTTGGAGTTAATTGTAAAATGTCACATCACAATTATTGTTGCCACCTGTTGGCTGGTGCACCAACTGCTAGCCTCTCCTTCTTGGACAGGCTGCAAAAGAAAATTCCTAACCTAACCTAATAGATCCCGCATTGTCTGCCAAGTTCCATCCCCTGGCACATCGCCACAGTGTTGCTTGCAAGTATTTCCACGTAAATATCCCAACCCACCCGACTAGAAAAATTCAATTCCTTTACTGTATGGGGTCCTTAGATGTCGAAAGGTTTTCTACTCTAATAACTTCTTTCCTTGGACTGTTTACCTTTGGAATTCCCTCCCTGCTCCCTCAACCGTACCAACATGCAGAAATTTAAATGCAATGTGAACAAACATCTTGGCCCCCCCCCCCCCCTAAATCTGTTCCCTATCACAGTACGCTTTAGTGGCAATATGCCTTGTTTGGGGGTGAACAAAAGTATAACAAAAATAAATTTAAAAATATTAAGTGAATATATTTGAGAGAAAGAAGTTTGGGTACTACTCAAGATGAAGCGCTTAATTTCCGTGACTTCTCGGCGGCAACGATCGGGCAGGCCGCGGAAGCGCCCGAGAGCTGTCGAGACGAAAACGAGGCTGAAGCAGAGCTGACCGATCAGGTTGCTGCAAATTCATCTGCGCTCAGCACAACAAAACAAGCGGTAGGAAGACCTTTCGAGCCGGCCGCAAACGTATCCGTAAACCCTGACCCTCGACGAGAAAATATATGACCCCCCCCCCCCCAAAAAAATATATACAAAAAAAACTTACCTAAATATCCTAAGAAAAATAACATACTTCTTTGTTTTATGTAAAACAAAAACAAAAAGTTGCCTAAATATCGTAAAAGAAATAGCATTTACTTCTTTGATTTATGTAAAAAAAATGACAAAAAAAAATTAAAATGGTTCATTTGGGACAAGAAAATTTTTTTTTAAAAAGTTTATTTATAGTTCTTCAGCTGACAGCTATGGTTTGTTCATTTTTTTTTTTTTTCATTTTGTTTTCAAATATATGTATTTTTTTCTTTCGTATTCTTCGTCTTATATTGTCGTCTGCCACTCTTCCATTTTACGACTTTCAGTTTTGCTTCAGCCTCGTATTCGTCTCGGCAGCTTTCGATCGTTGCCGCCGAGCAGTCACGGAAATTAGGCGCTTCATCTGGAGTAGTGCCGAAGTTTGAGTTTGCGGAAACAATTAACAGAGGGGACGAACTTACGACTGACACCGGTAGTCGTCTATGACATTGCGAACATGTAATTGCATCAAGTTTTATCTGATATTCAACTAAATAAACAAACACAAAAAATAGTAGAGATTATTATTAATTTCTAAATTTTTTTTAATTATCAAACAGTTCTTTTCGAGCACAACAAAATAATAAAAATGAAGGTCAAATTAGTCTAAGGAAAAAAACTAGTTGGACGAAAAGAGTAAAACAAACAGAATAAATAAGGATTGAAAATAAATTACTTACCACATAAGTGTAGCCATTTTATATGACATTGCAAGTAGCACAAAACTACCGACGTTTATAAAGCGGAATAAATATTTCGTAGACATGACGAAATTATTCAGCGTCGGTTTTTCTCGGGTTTTGTTTTTAGTACGAAACAACGATGAAGGGAGCCGACATTGGTTGCTTGAAAAAACTGAAACAGTATTTTGTTTTCCTTTTTGACTGAAGCGAAATTCTGAAACTTCTTTTTTACTACGTTTTCTTAACTCACAAAAAATTTTTTTTTTAAGTATTAACGGAGGTGCGTATCTTACTTTATGATACCCAAGCTAAAAAAAACTGTTGCCAAACTCATGATAAGTCATGTAATATCATGTCCCTATTTACTTGCCTCCCCACAAGGCAAAGTTAGACACAAGATCGGTTTTTAATGTAGAGAAAATTCAGCTCCCCAAAATAGGGCACTCTGGATTAGGACATAAATTTAAATTGTCTTAGTCTAGAAGGATCTTTTTTCACTGAACGAGGGCAGAAATGATTTTAGTTTCACTAATTTAGTTTTTAGTTATGAGATGATAGTGGGTCTGGAAGACTGTCAGGATGAAGACCGCTGGTTGATAGAGTTAACCAGGTCTGGACGAATCTGACTCGAATTAAATATCGAATAAGAAAAAAGGGTCATCATCTAACACGTAAAACACCAACATCTCCACTAAGGTATAAATCAACTTTATTCAAAGATAACACTGGAACATAAAGAGAGTTTTCATCATGCTGTTTTTTGTCAAAAACAGTATGTGGTATCCTGGAGTTCCATCTCACCTTGCTGCTTCTGTCGAAGGACGAGAACAGATTATGCCATCTTGTTGTCACAACGTCTTATTGGAAACTAAATCATCTTTGGTGCCAAACTCTTTGTGTGCCGATTTTAAAGTTCAGTCTTCGCAGAAGTGTTCTCTCGCCTGCGCAGTTACATACGTCTAGGCGTCACCGTGCATGTGCCAAGCCAAACCACAACTCAACATAATGCAAGATATTGTACATACATACAAACAAAATAGATCTGTCATGCAACTGATACAAGATGAAGTGCAGCACCTGAACAGATACCACACCTTGCTCCTAGCCAAAAGGACAAGGAAGTGAGTCATCATGTCATGTAAAGTCTATTTATCCGACCAGCGTCGTGTAATTATTTTGCTTTGCACACATATCTAATACTAATATTGATAGGGGCCTCAGCCCTTGAATCGAAATGAAGTATACTTCTGTTCTTTCCTAGGAGACTGTCCTCCCAGGCATTACATCCTTCTTTGGGAGGGGGACTGGTTTATCGCCGATTGCCTGAGGTGCCACTACTGGGAATTTCCAACAGGTTCGATCATTGCAAATTAATAAATATTGTAATTTATCCAATTTTTTACCCTTATCCTTTAATGGCTTTAAGCCTTGATAAGTGGTGATTCATTAGTCTAAAAAAAAGTAAAATAAATATTTGTGCAATATACCATCAATCCTCTAAAATGGCAATAAATTGTTCGGTAAATTAAGGTGCATATGTCATGATGGACTCCTTTTGATATCTTGGGGATATGTTGAGTGCTGGGGTTAGGGGTTGTGAGTTTAGATCTACCATTTAGGGCAAGATCAGTATGGGGTAAGTTCAATAAACTGTTGTCAGTCCTGATATCGTGAGTTATCCCTCTCAATACCAGGGTATATAGCAGCTGTTTTATGTGTGTGATACTGTATGGAGATGAGTGTGGGGGCCCCCATCCAGTCCTTACTCGCCTATCTTCAACGTAATGACTAAGCAATGATAAGATGGATATGCAATATTGAGTCAGATCAGACCCTCAGACCTAGCATATCAGTTCTGATACTCTGTTGGCAAGGCTGAATATACCAAAGCTTGATGAACTGATGATCAGTTGGCTAGATTTAGTTTGGCCATGTTGAGAGGAGCGACTTGGATAAGAAAATGCAAAGATTTTGAGGCGGAAGGCCAGGGGAAAGTTGAACAACCCAAGAAAACTTGGATGCAAACCATCAACAAGGATCTTAGACAGTGGAATTTGAACGGAATCAATCCTCAAGACTGCCATTTCTTAATATGACCGTTAATATGGTATTCCGATTCCCACGCCTGTCTATGTTTATTTTCTTGATTCTCTTTCATAGATCCGATGAACGTCTTCCTCCATTGGAATGCAAGGAGGGGGAGGAGCGGCTGTGGGGGGAATGACCACAATCAGCACGTCTCTCATGAGCTCCGGTATGTTAAGCGACGACATAAGCGAATCCAGTTCACAAGACGGTCACCATTTTGACGAGCTCTGACATTGCGAATTGTCCCCCTTACTACTAAGGGGAGGGTATATAGCAACTGTGTAGGAGCGTGATGCTGTATGGAGATGAGTGCTGTATCTCCACCCAATCCTCACTCATCCGCCTTTAGAATAATGATAGAGTAATGATCGGATGAGATATCCAATGTCAGGTCAGATCAGACCCGGCATATCAGCTTTGATACCCTGTTGGCAAGGCTGAATATAGCAAAGCGTGATGAATTCCTGATGGTCAGCTACATTGAGATGAGTGAGTCTTGGGTAAGAAAATACAAAGACCTTGAGGTGGAAAGCCGAAGGAAAGTTGGGCGCCCCAAGAAAACTTGGATGCAAACCATCGACAAGGATCTTAGACAGTGGAATTTGAATGGAATCAATCCTCAAGACAACTGAGATTGCAGGCTGTCAGAAAACGCCAGTCTCCTGACCAAGGGAAATAAGACAATAAAATGAAGGAGGAGGAGGAGAAGGGGGGGGGGGGAATAATGACATCGGATGAAAAATAAATAATTTCTAAGCTTTTCATTTTCCGATTTAGAAAATTTACGAGTATTTATCTTTTTGTAAGAAATAAATATAAATTGTTTGCGATTTTTGAGCAAGTCAATTTGAAAAAAAAACATTTATGTTTGAGTGACGTTTAGTACAGTGCGGTGTCATGCTAGACCCATCCCTTTCAGCTGCCAGCATATTGTCCTTTTTTTTTTTGCATTATAGTCATGACTTCTTACCATTTGCAGACAAGTACTGCGGATAATTTTAAAAGAAAGAAAACAAATTTAATACGGAACACATTTTTTTTTAAAAACTTTATTTTGCTTTGCATCAGTATAAAAAGTAAAAAAGCTGATCTGAAAAAAAAAAAAAAAAAAAAAAAAAAAGGAGCTGACCTGTAAAAGGACAATTGCCCGAATTTGTCAGTGAAAAAAGAATTTAAAGTCTTTTCGATATTTTGATTAAAAAACATTGACAAGCATTATGGTGGATTAATGCTCCACATTAAAAAAAAAATTTAAAAAAAAGGTTAGATCCTCAGAATCTTCCAACTAATAAATTTTTAACATTTTTTTTCTAATTTCGACGTTTTTTTGTTTTCGGTTGACCCCATCTTGGTTGTCGTAATCTTCACAAGATTACAGCTATTTTACACTCCAGACTTTTTCATATGCCTTATCTCAAAATCGCTCAGATCATTGGTCAACATAGTACCATTCATGTCGATGTCGTAACACTTGCATGTTCCGATCATCACCAAAACAACAAGGTCGGAAAAATCATGACCAATGAGGTGTAGTGTCTTGAGAGATGACACACTTTCTTGGCCTTTTGATCGAGAGCCAGGTGTGGTATCTGTTCTGGTGCTGCACTTCATCTTTTCTGTCTTTGGTCAGTGATGGAAAGTCCTTCCAGACTGAGGCAATTTTTATTTTTGTCCCAAACCAGAGTGCCCCTTTTGGGGGAGCTGGATTTTCTCCACATTAAAACCCGATTTTGTGTTTAACTCTGCTCTCGTCGGAAGGCAAGTAAATAGCGACCTAGTTGTGGGTTGGAACAAGCCTCTAGACGCGAAAACCACATAGACACATGCTTCATGCAAGAAGCGGGACAAGCAGCAAGTGTTGCACGGACCGTAACCTTCTAGGAATTTGAAATCGAACCCATTTCAAAATTCTCTAAAGTTTACCACCTACAACAAAAGGGCACGTGAAGCAGGTCGAAGTGTGCAGCTAGCAAAATGTTGTGAACATAACAACAAAAATAAGGATAACCGCTTTGAACCTGTAACTAACGTAACGACAATACTTGATCTCAGAAATAGCGTCAAATGCCAATCGCTTTGATTATGTAATAAACATTACACGTTAATAAGAAGAATGTATAAATGACACACCCACCCACACCAAGAAAGAAATTAAATGGTGAAGTGGGTGGCAGTAGGAGTAGATGTGAGAATGAAAATACCTCCGACTTCTTGTGTGGATTACTATTAGGAGAAGCTGTTGAGTCGGAAAAAATGTAAAAAAAAATTTTCAAAGCGAATGAAACAAATGCTTATTTACCAAAAACATGCATCGAGAATTGGCCTAATTCGCTGCCCATGCAAGTTTTGGTTCAAAAGCTATAATGGTCAATGAAATAGGGAAAATTCGCTATATATATATATATATATATATATAGAATAAAATGAGATCCTTAAGAGAAAGTATGTTTATTGCGACAGAGTTTGATTGTGAAACCTTAACTTATTCTGTTAAGATTAATCCATTTCTTAATTCAAAGAAATTCATATTAAGCCTCAAACTCTAATAAGATCCACCCATCAGAATATCAGTAGAATTTGAAACTTCAGAAATGATCCAATGTTGGAAGAAATGATAATACACAATAAATTTCCTTTTTAATTTAATCGTTTCAATTTCTTACATCTAAAATGAAGGACAGTAGCAAAAGACAATGCACAGACAGTTATGTTAATCTTCTTATATCGTTTTTGTAAAGAATTAATAAAAGAAAATGACGAAAAATGGATTTTTATTGTTTATAATGTCTTTATTTTTAGACAGATTATAACGAAACTTGACTGTTCCTTAATTCGCATTAAAAATAACTGAAATTAAAATAACTAAATTAAAATAACTGAAATTAACTGAAATAACTGAAATTAAAATAACTAAATTACAATAACTGAAATTAACTGAAATTAAAATAACTAAATTAAAATAACTGAAATAACTGAAATTTAAATAACTGAAAATAACTGAAATTAAAATAACTGAAATTAAAATAACTGAAATTAAAATGACCGAAATTAAAATAAAAAAATTAAAATAACCGAATTAAAATAACTAAATTAAAATAACTGAAATTAACTGAAATAACTGAAATTAAAATAACTAAATTAAAATAACTGAAAATAACTGAAATTAAAATAACCGAATTAAAATAACTAAATTAAAATAACTAAATTGAAATAACTGAAATTAACTGAAATTAAAATAATTAAATTAAAATAACTAAATTAAAATAACTGAAATAACTTAAATAACTGAAATTAAAATAACTAAATTAAAATAACTGAAATTAAAATAACTAAATTAAAATAACTGAAAATAACTGAAATTAAAATAACTAAATTGAAATAACTGAAATTAACTGAAATTAAAATAACTAAATTAAAATAACCGAATTAAAATAACTAAATTAAAATAACTGAAATAACTGAAATTAAAATAACTAAATTAAAATAACTGAAAATAACTGAAATTAAAATAACTGAAATTAAAATAACTAAATTAAAAGAACTGAAAATAACTGAAATTAAAATAACTAAATTGAAATAACTGAAATTAACTGAAATTAAAATAACTAAATTAAAATAACTGATTATAACAAAACTTGACTGTTCTTTAATATGATGCTATTATTTGCATTAAAAATAAATTAATTAAAAATAATATTGTCATCAAACAAATTAGCAGACATTTTGGAAGTAATTGTTTTATCGAAATAACACACACGGGTGGAAAAAAAGTCCCCTAACAATTATGAACTTTCCAAGAACTTCCCATCTACAGAACATATTGCCACAAGATTGCTTCCCTGAGGGTTAAAACATGGTCGCCTTCAAATTAAATGTCGATAAACATGTGTCATAAACTGTCCTCATAAGTCACCAGATTTTATTCATTCCATTCATCATTTTCAATCCTCTCATAATATTCATCATCATTTAACTGTTAATCTATTCATCTTATCCTCGAGTGGCTTTTAGCTTTGATAAGTGGTGACTATATTACTTTGTCCTTTCTTTTTATTGAAATAAAACTCAGTTTCCTATAGAGAGGAATAACATTGTTAATGATAAGGCAATAATTCTCGATGGAGTTGCGATGAAAATGACAGCAAGATGAAGACAACCATAAAGCACAACCTCATCTCAAAAATCGAATCAAATTTTTATTTTTTAAATTTTATTTTGAAGCTAAACAGAACTTTTCATTCATCTATGATGGTTGAAATTTAATCTGGTCACAATTGTTTTCTTGGTTTTCCGTGGCTTTTCAATATGGAACCGGTTAAAAGTGATTGTCAAGCCAAAGAAATCAGGAAAAGAAGAAGACACAAAAATAAAAGAGTTCAAAAGACCAGCAGAGAAAATATATATATGTAGATATAATATATAAAGTAAAGTCGGTCTCACTGTGGATCTATAAACAAGTATTGAGATGATTTTCTTATCTCAACAATAATCTATTTGGAATATCATATAATAGCAATATTTCATTGTGGCCCTTTTTATTTCGATTCATATCCATTTTTTTTCTTCTTGAAACACAGGAAGAGAGAGTAGTAGTAGTAGTAGTAGTAGGAAGCAGACGAGAGAGAAACACAAAGCCTCCTATCACTGTCACTCTTTCAGAAGACATTGGTCACAAAACAAGAGATGATGAAGAGCGAGTGAAGGAGAAAGACAAAGTCTTCTGCCACTGCCACTCTCAGAAGATGTTGGCCGCATTAGAGGGGGGGGGGAGAAAGAAAGAGACAATGACGACAAATGAGCGAAAGAGAAACACAAAGCCTCCTGCCACCACCACTCTCTCTCAGAAGAGAGACAGAGACAGAGAGAAAATGACAACTATTTATTAAATTCAAAAATAAAATAAGGATTTAAAACTAAAACAATTTTTTTTAAATCCTGACACCAGTTATTAATTCTTTTGTTTGCATTTTCAAGATTTAAAAAAAGTAAACTATAGTTTTTATTTCAGTTAATTAAAATTGTAATCAACTTATGGGCTGCATTTAATCCTGAGTAACACCGGGTCGTCCTGCTAGTGTATATATCAATGTTGAGGATAACAATAAGAAAATGGCTGAAAAAGAAACTCTTAGCATTTACAAATTGATTTAGACTAAAATCAGCATTTTCGTTTAACAACCAAAAGTTTCCAAATCGTATATTCTTCAATCATCTTCAGATGCAATGCTAGGCTTTTTGTAGATACAGAATTTTCAAAGGTGAAGAAAAATTAAAATATTCCAGAAATTCTAGTTAGATTCTACAGTTTTCCCTTTTGCACTGTAATAAGAGGAATGGTACTCGTATAGGGGTTGCCGACACAAATTGCAGACTCGGCACGCCAGTTTTAGAGTTTTGTCATCACCATTGCATCACTTTTGCTAATATCCTTGAGAAAGGTATGAACCCATATTTCCTCTCTCCAGCTATGGATCAAATAGTAGGGTAGACTAGACTCTCAAATGTTGGTACGGGCAACTAGTCTAGGAGAAGGAAAACTCTTAAATAACTCCTGCTGTGGTAGTTTATGGGGTCTGCAACTCCTATTGGCATCTTTGAAAAACCATGCCATGGAAAGCAACAGAATTGCTTCAAGGGATGTGGTTGCCAATCTTCTGTTGTGAAGAGGGTACTAAAAAGAAAGAAAGAAGGCAATAGTAAGAGAAAACTATACGTTTGTGGCCAATCTATAAATATATGATCTTTGAAAACCACTACCTCAACCATGAAGATGATGAAGACTGCATTGCCTGAAAGAAATATCGAAAAGTTTGAGGTGAACTGAGATCCTCAAACTTGGTTGTTATTTTTGGAAAAGATTTAAAAAAAAAAAAGTCTGCTGATCACGTTCTGAATATTTGGGGCAAATTCCAGACGGTAGTTAGCAAAAAGGCAGATGAAATGCATGCGATAGGATTTGAAAAATGTTTTTTTTTTTCTTTCATTTTTTTTTAAAGAAATTGTTAGTTTATAAAACCTCGTCATTTTCTTGGATTCAGCAGAGAATTTTTTATAAAGTAACGTGAAGAACCAAACATTTTTTTTTTTCGATTCATTGAATTGCAGCATTTTAAAATGTTGAATGTTTTTAAGGCTTTGCATTAAAAAAACAATGCATGTGGAATTCATTTCAAATGCTTAAAGGTACAAACACAGTGTAAGGCGCATGTCTTTGCGTGAAACGCTTCATGGAAATTATTGACCAAAAAACACTTTACAAAAATCAACAATAACAAAAAAATGGCAAACGATACCAGAGGAGACATTTTATCCTGCCTTTTGGCTAGGATCAAAGTGCAGTATATGTTCGGTCTCAAGAGGCCATTTTCCCAGACATTATCTTCTCCTTACAAAGGAGGTGGGTGGGTTTATTATCAGTCACCTTAAGCCTCCTTATTCGCGAGGGATTGCTGACGGAAACTATACTGGTATTTTCGTTTTCTGTCCAGAATTAACCCTTTTTAGGAATCCAGATTTTCTTCACATTAAAAACCCGACCTTGTGTCTAACTCTGCCCTTGTAGGGAGTCAAGTAAAGAGGAAAAAAGGGGCATGATCTTTAAAACAATTTGCAAACTCTGAAGGGGCATTAGACTTCTGCAAGGAGAAGGGCCTTTTGGGTCTAAGAACAGAGATGTAACATGTGGGATAGAATTCCAATGATACAAAAGAAAAAAAGTAAAATGATGTTTTTGTTTTGCATGTGCAACAGTTGTAAGTGCAACATGTGTAGCAATTGTAAGTGTAATATGTGCAGTAATTGTAAGTGCAACATGTGCAGCAATTGTAAGTACAACATGTGCAACAATTGTAAGTGCAATATGTGCAAATGTGTTAAGTGCAACATGTGCAAATGTGTTAAGTGCAACATATGCAAATGTGTTAAGTGCAACATGTGTAGCAATTGTAAGTACAACACATGCAGCAGTTGTATATGCAACAGTGTTAAGTGTAATGATGTTAAGTGCAACAGTTGTAAGTGACACATGTGCAGCAGTTGTAAGTGCAACAGTGTTAAGTGCAATATGTGCAACAGTGTTAAGTGCAATATGTGCAACAGTGTTAAGTGAAATATGTACAACACTATTAAGTGCAACACATGCAGTAGTTGTAAGTACAACATGTGCAACACTGTTAAGGGCAACAATGCTAATTGCAACATGTGCAGCAGTTGTAAGTGAAATAGTGAAGCATGTGCAACAGTTGTAAGTGTAACACATGCAGCAGTTGTAAGTACAACATCTGCAACAGTGTTAAGTGCAACAATGTTAAAGGCAACAAAGCTAATTGCAACATGTGCAACAGTTGTAATTGCAACACATGCAGCAGTTGTAAGTACATGTGCAACAGTGTTAAGGGCAACAATGTTAAATGCAACATGTGCAACAGTGTTAAGTGCAACATGTGTAACAGTTATAAGTGCAACATGTGTAACAGTTATAAGTGCAACATGTGTAACAGTTATAAGTGCAACATATGCAGCAGTTGTAAGTGCAACATATGCAGCAGTTGTAAGTGCAACAGTATTAAGTGCTGGGCTTACATTTCTATTAGGAGTAGAAGTTTTTTTGATTTAGAAAATGGGATTTTTAGCAACTTACAACATTTATATATTTGTAATACACGAATTGGCTGCATATTGGACTGTGCATCATGAATGCGGCATTGCATTCTGCAGCATCTGAGGATCCAAAAGAATGATGTGGCTATGGTTCAGTGGATTTGTGATGTGCACCTTGACGACAGAGTTAGTTCTGACTCCCTGCTATTGAGGCTGAAGATGCCCAGATTGGAGTCAGCTCTGCATTGTAACCGCCTATGGTTGTATGGACGTGTTGAACGAAGCTCTGGTTAGATAAACAGATGTACACATATCCTAATTGATAGGCGGACCAAGAAAGACTGAGAATGACTCAGTCAAAGATGACCTCAAGCAATGGCACATCGAAACAAACGTAAATGATAGAATTTCATGGAGAAAATTAGTTTGTACCGCCATGGCCAACGTGGAACCGACATCTCATCTGGAAGTCACATTTTAAATGAACAAGAAGCATGGTCATGGACTCTAAGAATGTTTTGAAGGATGTTTTGAAGGATGTGTGTAGTGAAAATTTTCTTAGTAACCCAGCAAAAGTCATGTCTGTTATCTAAGTATAGTAATACTTTATAACACACTAGCAGGAACCCGCTGCCCAGCGCTGCACAGAAGTAATGTGAAAAAATAAATTAAACAGTCCATAGAACCCAAATACGTCACAATTTTCATTTCTGTGTTAATCCACTGACCTTAGTTATCAAGCGTGATTGTCGCCACGATCGAGGATGGTTGAAAAAAAGAAAAATACTTACTGTTGAATTACTGTCAAATTTTATCGAAGTATTATTTTGTCATAAATCATTTATGTACGGTATCAGCGTTAGAAGACGAGGTCGGGATAAAATTTGTCTCGTGCCTATCTAAGCTGAGAGGTGATTGGCTATGTTTTGAATTCCTAAGCGGTGAAGGTGGATCGCTTGTCCTTGTGAAATAATCGCGAAACGGTGTATGAGGAGTGTAAGAGTTAATAATTCGTAGAGAGAAATTAGAGTATCACTCTCTCTCTTTAGAGCATTAATTTAAAAGAGTTATTCGTAACTGATAAATAATAAGAATTAATTTTATAATGTTTTAAATATGTGTAAGTTGCTGAAAACACGGTTGTGATAAGGGTGGATAGGTACTGTTGATTTTCGATGCGTTTCACGCATTAGTTTTATAGTCTATTGGGTTGAGAGATGAAAAATAAATTTTACTTTATATATATAGATATAAATAATAAACATTAATAAACTCTAACTAATACTTACTAATTATTAAACAAAATGCAAGTAAATAAAAAGTAAAAATTCGGTCTTTTTTTTTTTTAATACTTTGTTATTGTTGATTTCTGCCATTTTACGTAAAGATTGATGCTGGATCTTACACTGCATTAGTAGAGGTAAAATTTCAAAAAAAATATTCCAACTTCATGTCTCCAGTATGAATATCATTTTCGTGAAGACCGCATCGCTTGGCCGGCTTTTATGTTTGGTCGTGAGAATTTTCTCAATTGTGGAAAAGAGTTGCATGTGTTCATCCAGAAGGCAAATACGCAAATACATAAGCTTTTATGATGGTCGTCAGAAAGAGTTTGATTGTTGCAGACATTTTTAATTCTTGTATTAATCGTACTGAACTGATGAAAGCTGAAATGGTTGCTGGTCGATACCGGATAACAATAATAGGAAGCTGCGTGACTTGTATTAAGAGTTGGAGGGAACAGACATCTCTATTTGCCGACTCGATCGACATCTGTCAGTGGAACTGGTAAAAGAGAAATATTAAAACAAAAAATGTTAAGAAGGTGGAAATGGTCATACACGGAAATAAAAGACAATCAATGCAATTTAGGTTAGAAATACTGATTTTGTGATACTATGGACTGTGCAGAGGCAAGACCCTGGAGAATGGGAGGAAATGATTTACCAGAAAAGCAAAAGTTATCGGAAGTGAAATGAGTAAAAAGACGATGGAAGGCTGCTAAAATCTTTTGAACTCTCGAGACAGGCGGACGCCTTACAGTTGGTCAATTTCTGGGTGGACAACTGAAAGTGGCTGAGAGGGCGAGCACGGAAGTAGTCAGTTTCTATTGATCAAAGGGGGGGGGGAGCTACGACAAAAGACTGGACATAGGATTTCCAGTCATAAGTTAATACATTTAGGAGTTGTTTGAGGCTATTTGCGGCTTGGGACGTCCCCAAGAGGGTTCTGCTTCGGGCAGATGGAGGTAGACACTAGTGAGGCGAGGGAGATTGCAGATTGGCGCAGACCCAAGATGAGCTGATTTCAACCGAGTGACGGTGATTGCCTCGACAGACAAATTATCTCAGTTGGGTTACAGCTGATACCCTGGAACTTAACTAAGATGCTGGGTGTGTTTTTTTTTAGAAAACTTTTTAATAAACAAACGAAACATTGCAGAGATCATGTCCCTATTTACTTGCCTCCCCACGAGGGCGAATACATACTAAAATAAAATCTTATAGGGTGCATCTTTTTTTAATTTACAAAACTTTTTAATAAACAAATGAAGCATTACAGAGATCGTGCCCCTATTTACTTGCCTCCCCACGAGGGCGAATACATACTAAAATAAAATCTATAGAGTGCATCTTTTTTTAATTAACAATACTTTTTAATAAACAAACGAAACATTGCAGAGATCGCGTCCCTATTTACTTGCCTCCCCACGAGGGCGAATACATACTAAAATAAAATCTATAGAGTGCATCTTTTTTTAATTAACAAAACTTTTTAATAAACAAACGAAACATTGCAGAGATCGCGTCCCTATTTACTTGCCTCCCCACGAGGGCGAATACATACTAAAATAAAATCTTATAGGGTGCATCTTTTTTTAATTTACAAAACTTTTTAATAAACAAATGAAACATTGCAGAGATCGTGTCCCTATTTGGCAAAAAAAGAAGATTACTCGAGTTTGCCTATTTTTCGGGTTGCATATGCTTTCAGCAACCTTAATTCTTGTTTTCAAATGACTTCATTCTCTACAATCATTCGATTTATATTTAAACTATTATAATTCTAATAAATATATTCATTTTTTCTTTTAAAGAGGAATAATTATTTTGAATTTTAATATTTATATTATTTTTTTAGTAGGCATTTTAAATTCACATTTAAAAAAAATTAGAATCAAATAAACATTGCCAAGAAAAGTAAAAGTTGTGTACACTTTTAGCATTTCAAAATCATGAATTTAAACACTTGATGTAAGGAGCTGAAAAAAAAATACTACTTCAAGGTCAAAAACTAGCCAACGATAAGTGTTAGATGGATAGATTCTGACCCGGAAAACAGCAATTCTTCCCCCTTTGTCAGAAACATTTTCTCATGAAATGCGAGAGCTTAAGGACAAAATAAGGGAAGTTAGAGTTCCGAGGCTGCTGAAAGTAAACCCAAGGTTCACTTTCTACTCTCCTGTATGCAAAAAGGAAAGGAGGAGGAAGACCAGTAAGTGTTGAAGATTCCATAGACGATGCAAATAAAAGAGGAGAGAAACACATAAAACCAAATACAGAGGCTAATTACCGCCGCCAAAAACGAGCCCAAGGTAAACAATACATGAAACAAAAAAAAACGAATTATGAAAAATTACAAGATAATCAACTACATGAACTATTTATAAGATGGATTAAAGGAATTGTGTTTGAGAAAACATGGATATGGCTGCAAAAAGGACACTTGAAAAGTGAAACCAAACATGGGTGTGGCTGCAAAAAGGACACTTGAAAAGTGAAACCAAACATGGGTGTGGCTGCAAAAAGGACACTTGAAAAGTGAAACCAAACATGGATATGGCTGCAAAAAGGACACTTGAAAAGAGAAACAAAATATGGATATGGCTGCAAAAAGGACACTTGAAAAGAGAAACAAAACATGGATATGGCTGCAAAAAGGACACTTGAAAAGAGAAACAAAACATGGATATGGCTGCAAAAAGGACACTTGAAAAGAGAAACAAAATAGGCGTGCTATTTTTTTTGGGGGGGGGGGTCACCCTGAACATCAGTGAAATAAATAAAGTTATCTTGTAAAAATAGAAAGGATTCTATTCACCTTGTCTGAAGAATGACTTTGGTTTCACTTGGAATGTACACTGATTCTTCCGAATGGGTTGTCCATGTCTCACCTCCATCAATGCTATGTTGGATAGGAAGACCTGGGTATGTGCAATTCATCTTTAACTGGTGGCCATCTTGGTCAAAGCTAAAAGAGTCAAGAAACAATTTAAGTCTCTTTATTTGGTAAAACTGTAGCCCGACACTCTTTGTTAATTCACTATTCTACTTTTTTTAGGAAATTACATGTAAACAGCCTGAAAAATAAAGCAGTAAAAGAAATAAAAATTTAAAAAGGCAATATTTTAAACCTTATAGTGGAGGATCACTTTTGCATATAAGTTTAATGTAGAATGATCACTTCCTTCTGGGCTACAAGGTGGTAATAATACTTCATTTCTGGACCAGATAGCATTTATAAGGACACGTCATGATAAACACTATCTGATCCGGAAGTGAGTGATCATTTTATGTTACATTTAAATACGAAACTGATCTCCCACTCTAAAGTCTATAATATTGGTTGTTACTTTAAAAAAAAAATTATCACCTACTTTTTCAGGCTGTTTACATGCAATGGGATAAAATGTTTTTAAAATCTGATTTCATTTTTAGGAGAATTATCACAGGGTGTAGAGCTCCAATGATATTCTTTATTTTGTTTACAGGGTTTGAAATTATCAAGAGACACAGAAATAAGAACAAAAATTCTACCTAACCTCGAATAGGATCAAGCCATAAACATATAGTAAGTTGCAGAAGAATGTCAGAGATTAGTAAATTTTAAATATGTTACGGCTTAAATAGAGGAGAAAAAATTCCATTAACCCTATCAAAGACAGAGCGTCTGAAATGCCTGTCATTTCAGATGCCTTAGCGCATATCAGACCGCCCGTAACCACCTCAAAAACCTGTATTTAAAAATTACGGCAGAAGAATAATAACTGCCATTTTTTTTAATGTAGATTGTTTTCGAGGTGATTATCCAGCGTGCTGAGGTGACTAAAACAGTGGGTGTTTTGGGCCGCACTGTTCTTGTTAGGGTTAAGTAAAATAATAGGCTATAAAAAACAAGTATTTTGAGAAGAGAAAACTAACTAATCGTGGTTATGTATATGAAATGTTCAGCATTTATTCAATAAATTATATGTTTTATGAGGAATGCAACTTTCCAAATTTAACATCATAGCGAATTACAAAATGGTGGAAGTTAGTTTGACGTAATTTAAGTTTAGTAAATCATCCACTTTGCACGTTTATGCCCACCTCTATTTTAATGGATGACGTGACAAAATGATGACATCATTCATTGTGCACGTTTATCCCCCATCTCTTTTTTAATGGATGACATCATTCCTTTAGTAATGTCATCCACTGTGCACAGTCATCCCCACTCTGTTTGAATGGATGACGTCATAGAATGGTGATGCCATCCAGTGTGCACAGGGATAAACAAGTTATTTATCTACCTCCCACAAGGTAAGATGTGACACAAGGTCGAGAAAGTGGGATTAGATAAGCCAGTGCTCGAGAGGTGAGCATTCTAGCCATTTAAAAATTGCCTGGGCAGCCCCATCGGCATTCCCCGGTAGGGGCACCTCAGGCAGTAAGCAATAAACTTACTCCTCCCCAAAGAGGGGAGGCAAAGCCTGGGAGGGTGGACCTCCTAGAACTGCACAGGACAGCCCATAGACCGGCGTAAATCAAGCCCCAAAGGCCAAGACAATACCAGTCTATGGGGTGCAGTATCCATCGGAACAGATACTACACTTTGATCTTAGCCAAAAGGCCAAGATAAACAAGCAAACAAGATACAGTTTTAGTAATAGATCGACAGTCACTGCAGCTGCTGCTGCGGCTGCTGCTGCTGCTTTCAAACAAAAAGATGTTAAGTAATATTCACATTCTTCGCCTCCTCTGACTACTTCTATCAGTCACAGTTCATTTACCTCATTCGCTTTTGTGATGTCATCAGAGTGTATGACACATCTTATGACATCATCCAGTGTGAACAGTGACAAGCAAGTAAGATCCACAGAGTTTTATAAGTATACTAAAAGAATACCTGTCCCAGAACAGGTAAAATGAATTCCCCAAACAGAACATTTTTGCACCAATTTTATGTCCACTTACAAAGATTAAAATCAACATGTGATGCTATTAAACCTTATATCTAGAATCCTTATTCTAATTTTGATCAAAATCTATTATATGATTTTGATTCTAGAAAATGTCTAAAATTTAGGAAAGAATTAAAATTCAGGGGATCTTGCTTCATTGGCATCTAATAACTATGGATCAAATTCAATGCAAATCTGAAATATTTGAATCTATAAATGGGAGGTGGTGTCCATATTATGCTCCCTAAAACCCTTTAAAATACTTCAAAGGAACTGAAATTCAAAAAATATTTATTAATTGATGTCTAATACTTATTGTTAAAATTTCACAAAATCGGAGGTATCTGAATTTTTATAAAGGGCTTCCAAAACTTCTTTCATCAAACTTAAGACCCCTTACATCTAGCAGCTGTGTTTCAAAATCCATAATGATCGGTTATTTAGTTTAGGAGTGAATCCTGGATATACAAATATACACATCATCATCAACCGGTTTATTTGTTAAATCAGGCCACAATTAATCCTCTGATGAGGGTGGGGCCTGATTGTCTAGTCTCGATCTAAGTCTTCCCCTCCATTCTTGTCTTTGGTGAGGACCGAAAGAATCCATACCCAAGGCTCTCCTATCACGTTTGACCACTTCCTCCCAAGACAACTTGGGTCTACCATTGGTGGTCTTCTCTGCTGGCACGTTCAACTGTCAGGCTTTAGCAATCCAGCCATTGCTGCACTCAACGTGCACCAACCAACGCAGTCTGCTCTTCTGCATGATGTTCGCGAGGCTTTTCAAGTTGACTTGTGCGAGTAGAGACATAAAAAATTATTTTAATTACTGTTTAATTTTTAGAAAGGGGAACCAGGAGATAAAGTTAAATGTAAAATTGTCCCCTATCTGATTTTTCAGTCTGTTTACAAATGCTGTTAAGAAATTTCGAGTGGGGGGAAGGGGGGGGGGGAGATAACTTTAAACTTGTATAGAAACTGAACCACCCTCAAAAAATTGAACAATATTTTTTTTTTAAATATTTAATAATCTACGCATTTGCTGCTTAATCGATATAATTATTTGAAAACAAAATAAAAACTTTGCACAAGCGCACACCTAAAAATTGAACAATCCGATTTAAAAAAAAAATTTTAATCTGAAAATGTTGTGCTTTAACGGATACTAATCGAAAAACAATTTTTTCAAAAATAATTTAATAACACAGATTTTTGAGGGTGGAAGAATGGTGACGTGTTTTGTATGTCTACCAAGAAATTTTAAGCCGAAAGATTACTAACCATGCACCCGGCGGTACTATATGATAAGCTATGTGTAAGGCATCCAACCGAGTATATTGTCTAGGTTTCAGTTTTTTGTGCGCTATCGACCGGCCTAGTATCCGCCATGTTTTTTTCTATTGTGGAAACGGAAAAGTGGATATGGCTTGTTTTGAACCAAAAAACAACCCTTTAAAATAAGTTAAAAAACAACCCTTTAAAATAAGTTAAAAAAACAACCCTTTAAAATAAGTTAAAAAAAAAAACAAATAAACTCATCCAGGTAGTAGATGAGTAACTTAAGTTGCCTTTGGTAACATTTATTTGTTGCACATTTGTCTGTTGACCCCGTTCTCGTTGTGTTGATTATTGTAAAAGAGACCTGAATTAAATATCTTTCCAAAATAAATCTTTCAGTAAAAACATTTTTTCAAAAGTATTTAGCTTACTCAATTTCTGAAAATGTTGTGCTTTAATGGATACCAATCGAAAAACAATTTTTCAAAAAATAATTTAATAACACAAATTTTTGAGGGTGGAAGAATGCTGACGTGTTTTGTATGTCTACCAAGAAATTTTAAGCCGAAAGATTACTAACCATGCACCCGGCGGTGCTATATGATAAGCTATGTGTAAGGCATCCAACCGAGCCAGCTCTTTTGAACCAAGGCTATTAGCAAATGACGCCCAATCCTTTTCCGACTCAGCATCCCTTTTGGTCTTGTCTGACTCGTTTTCCCATGAGGCTTTGTGCCATGCACGCTCAGCCAATGCAATTAACCGGGGGAAAATCATACTCTCTAATTGGTCAGAGGTTCGCACCAATTCAGACCACAGCTGACCTTGGATTCCTAAAAAAGAAAAAAACACAAAAGAAAATAATTATAGTTTGAAAAAAATTAGGAATCATAAAATTGAATCGCCTCGACTGTTATAAATTAGAACCACTTAAGCTTTAGGATGGTGGTTTTTCCACAGTTTCATCATCATCATCATCATCATCATCATCATCATCAACCGGTTTATTTGTTGAACCAGGCCACAATTAATCCTCTGATGAGGGTGGGGCCTGATTGTTTAGTCTCGAAATCTAAGTCTTCCTCTCCACTCCTGTCTTTGGCAAGGCTTGATGGAATCCATACCCATGGCCTTTCTATCACGTTTGACTACGTCCTCCCAAGTCAACTTGGGTCTGCCAGTGGTGATGTTCTCTGCTGGCACATTCAACTGTCGGACTTTAGCAATCCAGCCATCGTTACGCTCAATGTGACCCAACCAACGCAGTCTGTTCTTCTGCATGATGTCCGCAAGGCTTTTCAAGTTGACCTGTGAGAGCAGGGATTCAAAACAAACGTACTGTTCAGGCCTCACCAAACAGATCCATCTGACCATTGCCCTGTCATTACGGCGCAGATTCCTTAATATGCCAGTTTCTTCTAATTAAAACATTTAATTACAAAAATATAACATCAAGATATAGATTAAAGTGCATAATAAACTTCTTAGCATAGAGACATTATTTGCTTGACCAAAAATGAACCGGCTACTTCAACTGTTCTACATCTACCAACCAAAGAACTCCTATCCATTCTTTCAATGTGGCCATACCATAGTCAGTTTTTAAAAAAAAAACAACTTCAGCAAAAATTGCAGACACCCAACTCTTCACTTTTGCTTGTTATCTTGTATATAAAGTAAACAGATTTCCCCTTACTTCATTGACCGGAATAGCTTCATAAATAAAAGCTACATAAAAAATGATTTCGTAGTTAATCAGTTTAGAATGAGAGTGGCTATTTAGTTGCCTTTTCAAGAGGGAACAGTTAGACACAATGTCGATTGTTAATGTGTGAAAAATCCAGATCCAAAAAAAAGGGCATTCTGGATTGGGACAAAAATTTTAATTGCCTCAGTCTAGAAAGATCTCTTTTCACCGATAGAGGAGAGAACAGATGAAGTGTAGTATCAAAACAGATACAACACTTTGATCTTAGCCAAAAGGTTTTCTGTTCTTGTTAATGTAAGTTGATTTTATTATTAAGACTGTGTATAATATGTAATATTGTATCATAAAGAAATAAGCATATACTTTATTTTCTGTAAAAACAAATTGTATATAAAACAAATTGTATATATAACAAATTGTATATATAACAAATTGTATATATAACAAATTGTATATATAACAAATTGTATATAAAACAAATTGTATATATAACAAATTTCGTAAAACTTATCAAAATTGTTTCTCCAAACATTATTTTGTTCATAAAGTATTTGAGTTTGTAAAATGTTGAATTTGCTTTCTGATTGTATTATGTCATTAGATTTTTTGTAATCAAGTTGTCAATATCAACAAATTGAACTATGATTTTTGAAATATCAAAAATGTATCTAACTCATGGTGAATAAAGTGATTTTTTGTAAATTTAGTTATTTTATATTTTTGTACTTTTTATATTTGATTTGATGGAAATAAATACATTATTGTAGGCTAATTCCTAATAATATGGTGAAAGTCAAAATTGTTTACCTTAGCAACATCAGATAATTTGATTTTGGAACGATTCATTTTAAAATGGTTAAAGTCGGAATTGTTTACCTTAGCAACATCAGATAATTTGATTTTGGAACGATTCATTTTAAAATGGTTAAAGTCGGAATTGTTTACCTTAGCCACATCAGATAATTTAAGTTTGGAACGATTCATTGTAAAATGGTTAAAGTCGGAATTGTTTACCTTAGCAACATCAGATAATTTGATTTTGAAACGATTCATTGTAAAATGGTTAAAGTCAGAATTGTTTACCTTAGCAACATCAGATAATTTGATTTTGAAACGATTCATTGTAAAATGGTTAAAGTCGGAATTGTTTACCTCAGCAACATCAGATAATTTGATTTTGAAACGATTCATTGTAAAATGGTTAAAGTCGGAATTGTTTACCTTAGCAACATCAGATAATTTGATTTTGGAAAGATTCATTGTAAAATGGTTAAAGTCGGAATTGTTTACCTTAGCAACATCAGATAATTTGATTTTGGAACGATTCATTTTAAAATGGTTAAAGTCAGAATTGTTTACCTTAGCAACATCAGATAATTTGATTTTGGAACGATTCATTTTAAAATGGTTAAAGTCGGAATTGTTTACCTAAGCAACATCAGATAATTTGATTTTGGAACGATTCATTTTAAAAGTGGTAAAGTCGGAATTGTTTACCTTAGCAACATCAGATAATTTGATTTTGAAACGATTCATTGTAAAATGGTTAAAGTCGGAATTGTTTACCTTAGCAACATCAGATAATTTGATTTTGGAAAGATTCATTGTAAAATGGTTAAAGTCGGAATTGTTTACCTTAGCAACATCAGATAATTTGATTTTGGAACGATTCATTTTAAAATGGCTACAGTCGGAATTGTTTACCTTAGCAACATCAGATAATTTGATTTTGGAACGATTCATTTTAAAAAGGTTAAATTCGGAATTGTTTACCTTAGCAACATCAGATAATTTGATTTTGGAAAGATTCATTTTAAAAGTGGTAAAGTCGGAATTGTTTACCTTAGCAACATCAGATAATTTGATTTTGAAACGATTCATTGTAAAATGGTTAAAGTCGGAATTGTTTACCTTAGCAACATCAGATAATTTGATTTTGGAAAGATTCATTGTAAAATGGTTAAAGTCGGAATTGTTTACCTTAGCAACATCAGATAATTTGATTTTGGAACGATTCATTTTAAAATGGTTAAAGTCAGAATTGTTTACCTTAGCAACATCAGATAATTTGATTTTGGAACGATTCATTTTAAAATGGTTAAAGTCGGAATTGTTTACCTAAGCAACATCAGATAATTTGATTTTGGAACGATTCATTTTAAAAGTGGTAAAGTCGGAATTGTTTACCTTAGCAACATCAGATAATTTGATTTTGAAACGATTCATTGTAAAATGGTTAAAGTCGGAATTGTTTACCTTAGCAACATCAGATAATTTGATTTTGGAAAGATTCATTGTAAAATGGTTAAAGTCGGAATTGTTTACCTTAGCAACATCAGATAATTTGATTTTGGAACGATTCATTTTAAAATGGCTACAGTCGGAATTGTTTACCTTAGCAACATCAGATAATTTGATTTTGGAACGATTCATTTTAAAAAGGTTAAATTCGGAATTGTTTACCTTAGCAACATCAGATAATTTGATTTTGGAAAGATTCATTGTAAAATGGTTAAAGTCGGAATTGTTTACCTTAGCAACATCAGATAATTTGATTTTGGAAAGATTCATTGTAAAATGGTTAAAGTCGGAATTGTTTACCTTAGCAACATCAGATAATTTGATTTTGGAACGATTCATTTTAAAATGGCTACAGTCGGAATTGTTTACCTTAGCAACATCAGATAATTTGATTTTGGAACGATTCATTTTAAAAAGGTTAAATTCGGAATTGTTTACCTTAGCAACATCTGATTATTGATTTTGGAACGATTCATTTTAAAAAGGTTAAATTCGGAATTGTTTACCTAAGCAACATTAGATAATTTGATTTTGGAACGATTCATTTTAAAATGGCTTAAGTCGGAATTGTTAACCTTAGCAACATCAGATTAACCACCAATCATCATCTTTGCTGATCGGACGATCTCATTTTTTTTAAAATGTGTGTTAAAGGTGATAACGTACGTACTAACATGAAATGCCTTGTCATATTACTCTATAGGTGATAGAGTTGGGCGGTTTTGAAAATTTTGGTTTCAGTATCGGTTTCGTTTTTTTTCCCTTAAAACCTCGGTTTACGGTTCGGTTTTTCGTTTTTTTTGAAAAATAATTTTTTACTATGGAAGCTATTCATTCTCTTGTGTGATGATTAGTTATTATTCAACGTTTTATTTTGTGACTGAATCATTCTCCATGATATGAATCATATAAGTTTTAAGGTGTTGACTGTTGTAATCAAAGTTCTGATACCTTTTCAACAGTTAACTCGTTAAAACAGTGACCAAAGATTCATGAAAGATTTCTGAAGAATAAAACTGAGTTTGAATATACATTCTATCTAATTCTTTAACCCATCAGAAGCTAAAATATAACTCAGAAATGCAAGAAATTAAAAAATGAAAATTTATTTAAACAAACAAAATAATTTTACAAATAAAATTAAGCAAAAATGATGATGAAAATGAAATATTGTCAAAATTATTTGACAGATAAAAATTTTAATTTTTTAATAGGTGAAAATGTTTTTACTCATTTTCTTAGGTTGTGATTGAGAAAAACTAGTTTCTCAGCATGGTTAGGTTTCAGCCTACATCTCCGGTCACTAATGACAAGTCCAGCCTTACTAAATATCCGTTCACTCGCTACAGAGGTAGCTGGAATACTCAAAAGTTCTCTTGCCAGAATACAAAGATTCGGGTAGAGCCTCCCATTTTTCTTCCACCAGACAAAATGACAGGCTGATGGGTCGATGGCTTTTCCATACAGAAATCGATCTACCTCGTTTTTAATCCGAGATATTTTTTTACCGTTGGTATCAATTTCTTTTGTTCTTGCCTGACCTTTCTTTCGGAGAAAACCCCAAAAGTCTTTTTCCCCTTTTGGTTCACTACTTTGCTGTACTTCTGCTGGAATGTTTTCGTCCGTGTCATCGGATAGAGTCGAAAAATAAACACACCATATACTTCTCGAATTGGCGGTGTTGACTGTTGGGATGTCTGTCATTTTTTGTGCTCGAAGTTCTGTCAACTGGTGCGTGTTGGGGTTAATATTTGTTTTTAAGACAGGGTAATAAAACTTTATAGACATGCGTAAAAGACTAGTAGTACACCCGAAAACCGCGCCAAGGGAAAAGGAAGGATGGTTAAAAAAAAGTAGAGATTATTAATTCACCTAAAGTCATTTTTTAAGCTTTAAGGTAATTTTAGTCATAGAATTCATGACTTGGATTAAAGTTTAATAATTAAACTTTCGAATAAATTGTCAACTCTAAATAAATACCATATTAACAATTTAGTAAAATATAAATCGTTGCATAGTCTACTTTTTGAATAACCCATTTTTGGGAGAGAAGACGGTATAGTTGAGAGATAGTTCTCTAGAAATGACAATTTATGTATGAAGTGGCTTTTCAAAAGTAAACAATGAAATGCCTAATGTTTAAAATAATTTTAAAAATCCGAATAAAGTGATACTAGCATTGGCAACTACTTTTTTCTTTTTAAATGTTTATACTCGCTCGCTACTTTTCGTTTATTTACTTTTACAACAAGTATTTTTTTTTTAATTTCATTTTAATAACTTATTTTTTTAGATAACTCTGAAACAAACATAAATAATTATTTTACAATTTTGAGTTGAATCAAATGGATTTTCGACATCATACGGAACGCGTTTGATTTTTTCTTTTTCATTTGAAAATAGTTTATGCTAAAAATACGATTTAATGTTGTCTGTCGTATTTCTCTTTTTTTCATTTGAAAATTCAAAATGTTAATGATAAACAAACTGTAAACAAAGATTTCTTCCTATAAGTCAATTAAATGTTTTTATCATATATTTGTTCAATCTGTCCTCTTACTAATATAACATTTTTTGGTAATATTCAATTTTATTCAAATCGGAAAATCTTTTCAACCGTGTTTCCTTGTATATGGTGGCTTACTGTAGTAAAAACACAATACCGAACGGTTACGTTTTAAAAAAAAAAAACGATTCGGTATAGAGACGAAACCGAAAAACCGTGGTTTTACGGTAAAACCGCCCATCTCTAATAGATGAGTTTCATTTACTTACCAATAATATTTTCCGGAGTTGTCAATTTTACAACTCGTTTCTCGTAAGCTTTGATATCTTTCATAGAAAGAGGCTCGCCTGTCAGTTTGCAGTCCGCATTCAAATACAAATCATCGGGAATAAATTTAAACACTTTTTCTGTGTCGATGAAGCGGGCTGCCCAGTAGAGGCCCCGCTCCTCGGGATCAGGCTCGTAAGGATGATCAAAATAAAGGTGGGTTGCTTGAGACATGACCACCTGCAAATGAAAAGGACACGCAGTATAAGAAACGGTGCCTTAGGAACAATTCATCGCAATCGTTTTAGGGAAACAAGAAAGAAAACAAGAATGTGAACATCGGAATAAAAGAAATTTCTAAAACAATTTTTCAGATTGTAACATTCAATCTACTACACTAAGGACTTTTTTATGTATTAGCAGGTCACCGCTTATAAAGGCCCATAGGCCACTCGAGGATAAGGGTTAATGAGTTTATCAGGGGGACAGTGAAACAACAGCGTGAAGATTCGTAACAATAGTTGAGACTGGTCCGAATTAGATTATTTAAGAGGACGGATAAACAAAAATTTGTTACCATTGGACTTGAAAACGACCATGTTATAGTCAGCTGGGAAGCAGCCCTGTGGTATTGTGTTCCACAGTCTGATAGTTCTTCAAAAGAAAGTTAGCTCATGGAAGTTCCGTTCAGTTTTAGGTACACAGAGGGAGAAAGGAAAATTATTTTCAGTCGTTGTAGCTAGACGAGTTCTTGTTGTAAATGTTTTACAGGGGGGGGGGACCATAAATTGGAGCTCCGTCGAGCATCTACCATGAAAATAATGATAGAGTAGAGAAAGACTAGCAACCTCTTTTTTGTGAGAAAGTGTCTGTAGGAAAGAAGGAGTCGTTTTGTACTCTGTCAAGGCATGGAAAGGATGGTCTGAGTGTCACCTCCTCAGATGTGGTAACAGTATTTCATCTTAGGATGTATTTGACTCTTATACAGGTAGAGGATTGCGTCAGTAGTGTTGGGAAAATTAATCAAAATCAGGAATTAGAGATATCGGAATCAGTATCAGAAAAATTTGAGCCTGATTTCCGATTCCAAAAACGATTCTTTTCAATTTCTTTTTCTTGACAATAAAAAACACAATGTATTTATTTATTAGAAGATTGTTTATTTACAACATAAGACTAAGGGCCACAAGACCGCACGTTAGGAATCCCGTCTATTTTTACATTGACCAAATCTGATGGTTATTTTTTTAATGATTTACTATTAAAAGAAAAATATAGCTTGATCTCTACTGTGCTATGAATCATATGAAGAAGATGCAATGTGTTAACTGTTGAAATTAATTTTATATGAGCAGTCAAAGTTGAGCTTCCATGTCATTTTTGTATGTTTTGTCGAAAGGTAATGTGATTTTGCCCAATGTTTAGGCTGGCTTAATCTAATAATTATTACTTCTATTATGATGAATTTTCTTTTATCACAAAATCACATTTATAAGAATTTTTCACTCGTTTCAAAGCCTGTATTTTTAGTTATACACTGTGAAATTTGGTTTCTGGACCAAAAGCACACTAGACAGCAATTTTTTTTAATTTATTTCAAACAAATTTTGAACGGTTATAATTCCGTGGCTAATTTTGCAACCAAAATAAATTTAGTATCATTGTGTATGCTTTGCAAGGATCTATGTGCTCACATAAAAGTTTTTGGAGCAAGAGTACAATAAGGACCCCAGTTCATTAACACAACACGCGGAACATGTTCCGGAAGTCACCGGCGTCTTCCGGTTCATCTTCCAGTTGACCTCGCAATACACTTTCTTAAAATATACAACACGAACTATAGAATGTTCTGCGTTTAAAATTTGTTTTTTTTAGTAAATAAAAGTAAAACAAAAAAACGATAAATTGTTTTGTTTATTGCAAAACGAAAGATTACAAGTCAGCTGATTTCTAAAAAAGCGTATATATTTCGTTTATTTTATTTACAAGTTGTTTTGTAAATAGCGACCACGTGTATTGCGAGGTCAACCGGAAGACGCCGGTGACTTCCAGAACATGTTCCGCGTGTTGTGTTAATGAACTGGGGTCCTTATTGTACTCTTGATCCAAGTTTTTGAATATAATGAAAATAAAATGTTGGTTTTGGATGCCTAATAAAAATGGTGAATCTACAATAAAACTTACCTTATATCCTGCATTAGCCAACAGGTAAGCAGCATCAGCTTTCCCAGACTCCCAGACATTTTGCCAAGCATAAACAAGGACATCTTTTGAAGGAAGTCTGGAACGTTCAAATGGCCCATCTGCTGACATCATGCCATCTTGCCAGGCTCCGAGATTCAGGCCATGCTTATGAACGATGGCCGCAACTTTTTGAACAAAGTACTCCAACAAATCATCAAGTGTCGCTATATTTTCGTTTGACTTTGACAAATTTTGGCAAGCCGGAGATTCTTCCCACATGTCCATGGGTACCTCGTCGCCTCCATAATGGAACACTTTTAATGGAGCAATATCCTTATGCATTTCCTTAATGGCGGTCACAACTTGTTCAACAAATTTAAATGTTGACGCCATCCCAGGGTTTAGCAGATTTTCGTGGAATAGTTGACAAGATTGCAATGAATGCGTGCGGCGTTTGGTGTAGTTTAATTCATGCAGAAGAAACTTGTTGGCTTTGTCTATTTCGCCCTCATTCTTGAGGCGTTCATAACGCGATTTGGTGGCTTGAATAGCAGCATTGCAATGGCCTGGCATATCAATCTCTGGTATCACTTCCACATGACGTCTCATTGCATACATCAGGATCTCTTGGTAATCCTTTACTGAATAGTAACCGGATCCAGAAGTATTACTTTCAGGCCCAGAACCGAGCAGGGGTAACATACAATTTCCTTCGGAATTGTGACCACGAAATCCACCAAACTAAGAAAAGACGATTTAAATAGAAAAGAAAAAAAAAAGAACAAGTTTGAAAATGATATCAAGTAGAAATATAATATCATAGAATAGAATTATGGATGGACGGATACGACACATTCTGCCCACCTCGAAAATGTTTGCTGTTGAATTTTATGGAAAAACTAAAAGATTATCCGTCCCAGGACGGGTAAAATTCTATGAACAAAACAATTTGCACCACTTTTATGTCCCCTTACGAAGATTAAAATCAATATATAATGATACTAAGCTTTATGTCTGGATCTCTTATTTTAATTTTGATCAAAACTCATTACATGATTTTGATACTAAAAAATGTTAAAAATTTCAGATTTAAGCTTAAGGGGTCTGAAGAAGAAATTGAAATTCAGGGAATCTTGCTTAATTGCTGTCTAATGACTATAGATCAAATTCAATAATAATCTGAAATATTTGCATTTTCAAATGGGTGATTGTGGCCATATCATGTCCCCTAAAAACCCTTTAAAATACTCCAAAAAAACTGAAATTTGGGGAATATTTATTAATTGATATCGAATACATATTGTTAAAATTTCACAAAATTTGGAGGTATCTGACATCTTTGCGTAAAAGTCAATTAAACTAAATATAGCCCACATCACCCACCCTTGCGCTTAGCAACTGTGTTCCAAAATTCATAGTCATCGATTAATTCGTTTAGGAATTAATCCTATACATAGAAATATATAAACATATACACATACCTAACTTGATATTGAGATATATCTTCACCATTAAATTTTTAGATCAGAACCTTTTTGTTAGGACAACTAACGAAAACGATTTACACCCCTTGAACCAATTCGGGAGTTAAGAATTATCGCCCTTGGAAATGGAGTCTTGTCGAGAGAAAAGTAAACACAGATCACGCCTTTCAGACTGTTAAGATGTCAATCGCGTTCAGCGGCAAATTAACTCATTATTTCATTCTGTGTTCAGTTTTAATAAATCTGTTAAACGTTTCTCTTGATAGTTCATCCATTTTATTTACAAGTTATTATTTATTATATAACCTAAATTACAAGGTTATAAAACTTCTTTTTTTTTTTTTTAATCACTTATTCATGCTTTTAGCGTGCAGTTAACTATGTAAATTTTACATAAAATTGTCCCACTACTTGATTTCTAAATGTTTTTTTGTTTTTTTTAATTTAGAATGAAACAAAATAATCACATTCACAAATGTTTTTTCGAAATTTCGAGAAAGTAGATCCTTTTACCGTAAACTTAAATAGCAAACTGAACCCTCTGCTGAAAATTGAACATTCGCAGCTTAATTTTATTGTAAAATAAAATTAAGCTGCGAATTTGGTGCTCAATGAATATAGAAGTGCAAATAGTAACACAACAAGTTCGGAGTTCCGTTTTAAACATATTTCGTTGAATAGAAGTGCAAATAGTAACACAACAAGTTCGGAGTTCCGTTTTAAACATATTTCGTTGAATAGAAGTGCAAATAGTAACACAACAAGTTCGGAGTTCCGTTTTAAACATATTTCGTTGAATAGAAGTGCAAATAGTAACACAACAAGTTCGGAGTTCCGTTTTAAACATATTTCGTTGAATAGAAGTGCAAATAGTAACACAACAAGTTCGGAGTTCCGTTTTAAACATATTTCGTTGAATAGAAGTGCAAATAGTAACACAACAAGTTAGGAGTTCCGTTTTAAACATATTTCGTTGAATAGAAGTGCAAATAGTAACACAACAAGTTCGGAGTTCCGTTTTAAACATATTTCGTTGAATAGAAGTGCAAATAGTAACACAACAAGTTCGGAGTTGCGTTTTAAACATATTTCGTTGAATAGAAGTGCAAATAGTAACACAACAAGTTAGGAGTTCCGTTTTAAACATATTTCGTTGAATAGAAGTGCAAATAGTAACACAACAAGTTCGGAGTTCCGTTTTAAACGTATTTCGTCGAATAGAAGTGCAAATAGTAACACAACAAGTTCGGAGTTCCGTTTTAAACGTATTTCGTCGAATAGAAGTGCAAATAGTAACACAACAAGTTCGGAGTTCCGTTTTAAACGTATTTCGTCGAATAGAAGTGCAAATAGTAACACAACAAGTTCGGAGTTCCGTTTTAAACGTATTTCGTCGAATAGAAGTGCAAATAGTAACACAACAAGTTCGGAGTTCCGTTTTAAACGTATTTCGTTGAATAAAAAGACTTTCTGAATTTATTATCTTCTTCATCTTCAATTGATGGTGAAATATTCACAAAGTTTGTGCACCATGATGCTTACTCACTCATTGCGGCCAGAAGCTCCGATTCCGAGAGGCCAGCGTCCTTCTCCAGAAGAGTGTTGATTTTAGTTAAAGACTCTTCTGAGAAGGAGAAAAAAAAAAAAAAAAAAAAAAAAAAACAGAAAAAAATTCTCTATATTTTTTATCATTCTTTCCAAAGTTCTAACAAACTTTGGAAAGTCAGAGTATGAGATAAGTCAAAAATTTCCAAAAGTCATGTTGTCGTCGGGAATTTCTTTATTTCTCAAGGTTTCATTTAATTATAGGTCATCTTCCTGAGGAATTGTAAACAATAACTTTTACACTTTTATTGTCATTAAAGGTATGACTACATATCAACCAAACCATTTCATTATCACATCACTACAGTATAAATCTCTATGCATGAGTGGATGAAGTGTGTGAAGTGCGCTGAAGAAAAATTCCTACCAGTAAAATACATAGCCCTGTTGTGCTCGCATACCCTTAATGACAATAAAAGTGTAAACATTTGGGAATTTCCTTTCTTTTGTACATTTAGTGTATATGAATTTTCATCTTAACATTATTAAGGGCATATGATTTCAGTATACTGGCATTTTTCATGGAATATATTTAAAATTTATCAGAAAAGAATAGAAAAAAATATTTCAAATCTAATATATAAAGTAAAGTCAGTTTCTCGATTTTTGTCATCGATAGCATTCTTCCTACAACATCAATATTTCATTCTGGTTCGTCAGTTCTTTTAGGGGATCGTTGCAGCATGTTGTTAAGAACAATAAAATGTAATTTGATAGATCAATGTAGTTTGCTTGAAGCATTGTTTAGCGTGTATATAAAGATAATTTATAGAAGACAATACAATGCAGAGGTGTAACGGATAAACATGAACTGAAACAAATTTAAACACAAAACGATGGAATGAGTTTAGAAGTTTCCACCTTTTATTAATACAACTTTTTTTTTTTATATATTATATTACAATCTTACTTGCATCAGTGCAGTTTGATGGAATTGTTATACGGAACCTCCATCGAACCGCACTGACGCAAGTTAGATCGCAATATAATATAAAAAAAAATGTATTAATAAAAAGGTGGAAATTTCAAAACTCATTCCACTGTTATATGTCTTAATTTGCTTCAGTTCGTGTTTATCCGTTACACCTCTGCATTGTATTGCTTTCTATAAATTATCTTTATAAAATGTAATTTGATTTAATTCCTTCCAGAAAATATGGATGCCATCTAATATATAAAGGGCAAATGTCTGTGTGTATGTCTGGAAAAGGTTCCCAAGATACTCGACACACCTCCACAAAGTTGACATTTTCTTAATCCTCCAGCTCTCGGACGCATATAATCCAAAAATTGGAAAAAAAACATTGATTTCTTCGTATAGAAATGACCTAAAACGTGTGATGGGGGGGTCCCTAAATTTAGTCGCTATCTGGCGGATAGCACGATTTGCGCATGCATGCATGCATAAAACGCAGGCCAGCTTCAGACTTTGTTCAAGTGACCTATTTTTCGAGAGATTTTATACTCGCTTCCATGGTCTTGTAGGTATCGACGAAGGTCCAAGACCTAAAGATTTAGGGGTCGATCCTAGTCGACTCTCAGAATATTTTTTTTTCACCCATACCTTGGGGGGGGGGGGGGGGGTTCATACCTATCGCAAGGATATTAGTGAAAGTGATGTAATAGACCTGATAGAATTAGAATGCAATATCGTCACTTCCACATAGTATTAAGCGGAATAAAATGATGGTGGTACAATGATTTTTAGTGCAGACTGTGGACTTAGAATGTTGTGCTTGAATTCTGTCAGGACCTTTTTATCACGTTTATTAACCCCCTTGTGAAAAGCATGAGTCTATCTGTCCTCCTTTCAACTATTCGTTAAATAGTAGGGTAGACTGGACTCGAGACTTGGTGAGGTAACGGATATAGGATTTTGATATTTGTCTGCTTTATCAATCTTGTAGGAAAAAAACATGTAAATTCGTACGACTTTTGAGTAGTTTGATTGTGTTGTTGCCATTGGTTTCCCCAGTTCTTTCTAGAAGCAGGTACTCATAGGAGGGACCACGTGAAGGCTGGCAGCATCTATAGTGAAAGTAGTGCTATGTAACCGACAGAATTCGAACTTGGCAAGCCCAGGTCGTCAGTCATCATCAACTGGTTTATTCGTTGAATCAGGCCACAATTAATCTTCTGATGAGGGTGAGGCCTGATTGTCTAGACTCGATCTAAGTTTTCCTCTCCATTCTTGTCTTTGGTGAGGCTTGACGGAATCCATACCCATGGCGTTCTCCCAGGACAATTTGAGTCTGCCAGTGGTGGTCTTCTCCGCTTGCACATTCAACTGTTGGACTTTAGCAACCCAGCTGTTGCTGTGCTCGACATGCCTCAACCAACGCAGTCTACTCTTCTGCATGATGACCGCGAGGCTTTTCAAGTCGACTTGTGCGAGTAGAGACCCAAAAGGTCGACATTAATATCCACTTCACCACAGCCACCTCCCAACATTGTGTAGAAAGAAAGGAAGGAGAGGGGGGCAACTGGGATGAGGGGGGGGGGGTCACCGGAGAAGAGACAGCTTTTGCCCCAGATCATCGGAGAAGAGACAGAAATTGTTACACTTTTGCCAAAATAATCATTATTTAGTCGAGTTGTGTAGAACGAAATACCGGGTAATCCCACAAAAATGCCACCAATTGAATCGCTAATAAAATTCACAATCCTTCCTACAATCCAACCATATTTGGTACAAATAAACTTTAGTCTATACTTGACTTGACCACCAAGTTTCAGTCATGAATGTTCAACAGTCATTGTTTTATCGCCTTCAATGATATGCAGAGACACTTTGACACTTCACCACGGACACCTCCCAACATTGTAGGTCATTTCATGCCATATAATCATTGATGTCATCTTGAAATTGTGGTTATTGCAACTAGTCTAGGGATAGGAAAATTCCTAAATAACACCAGCAACCATCAACCTAAACACGGGGAGTATAGCGAACCCTTTCGATGAATAGATGGAGAGAGGAGGTTTCGTCTAAAGTGATTGGATCACGCTCACGCAAATGATGATGAAAAATTTGAAAACGACTCACCGATGTCAATTCTTCCAGTCCTGGAATCTCGATTCTCCAACCTTCATCGTCCGTCAAATGTAGATGCAACTTATTCATCTTGTACATTACCATTCCATCAATGAGTTTGAAGATACTTTGTTTGCCATGGAAGTTGCGCACGACGTCCACATGCATACCCCGGTAGAAATACCTCGGAGCATCAATCACTTGAGTATGAGGCACGCGATTTTCTTTTAAAAGAGAGAACAAAGTCTGAATCGCCCAAAAAGAACCCGGACTGGCAGACGAGGTGATAACAATTGTTTCCTTGTCACAATCAACCGACAATGTGTATGCCTCTTCCTTGGGACTGTTAGGATTCGCATGAGATGGCAGATTGACCGTTTTCACGAGTTCAAAACTGATGTATTTGGAAACCGGTAACTCGCCAACTATTTTTAATTTGAGCGATTCTAGAAGGATAAACAAATAAAAATCAAAGAAAATAAAAAGAGATTTTATGGAAAAAAATTCATGAAAAATACTGGATTTATGAAAATACAAGGACGGATCCGTTTTTAAAATGTGTTTATTAAATCTGACTGTTTAGTTATGAAAATGCTATTCAAACATAAACATGACACACCAAAGAAAATGCTATTTCAAACATAAACGTGACAGACATAAGAAAATGCTATTTCAAACATAAACGTGACAGATATAAGAAAATGCTATTTCAATCATACCCGTTAGAGACCAAAAATAAATGCTATTTCAAACATGAGCATGAAACACCAAAAATAAATGCTATTTCAAACATGAGCGTGAAACACCAAAGAAAATGCTATTTCAAACATAAACGTGACAGACATAAGAAAATGCTATTTCAAACATAAACGTGACAGATATAAGAAAATGCTATTTCAATCATAAACGTTAGAGACCAAAAAAAATGCTATTTCAAACATGAGCGTGAAACACCAAAGAAAATGCTATTTCAAACATAAACGTGACAGACCAATGAAAATGCTATTTAAAATATAAACGTTACAGACCAAAGAAAATGCTATTTGAAACATAAATGTAACACACTAAACAAAATGCTATTTCAATCATAAACGTTAGAGACCAAAAAAAAAATGCTATTTCAAACAAAAACGTGACAGACATAAGAAAATGCTATTTCAAACATAAACGTGACAGACCAAAGAAAATGCTATTTCAAACATAAATGTTACAGACCAAAAAAAATGCTATTTCAAACATAAACGTTACAGACCAAAGAAAATGCTATTTAAAATATAAACGTTACAGACCAAAGAAAATGCTATTTCAAACATAAACGTGACACACCAAAGAAAATGCTATTTAAAACAAAAACGTGACAGATATAAAAAAATGGTATTTCAAACATAAACGTTCAGACCCAAGAAAATGCTATTTAAAACATGTGCGTGACACACCAAAGAAAATGCTATTTAAAACAAAAACATGACAGACCAAAGAAAATGCTATTTAAAATATAAACGTTACAGACTAAAGAAAATGCTATTTCAAACATAAATATGACAGACCAAAGAAAATGCTATTTCAAATATAAACGTTACAGACCAAAGAAAATGCTATTTCAAACATAAACGTTACAGACCAATGAAAATGCTATTTCAAACAAACATGACAGACCAATTAAAATGCTATTTCAAATATAAACGTTACAGACCAAAGAAAATGCTATTTCAAACATAAACGTTACAGACCAATGAAAATGCTATTTCAAACAAACATGACAGACCAATGAAAATGCTTTTTCAAATATAAACGTTACAGACCAAAGAAAATGCTATTTCAAACATAAACGTTACAGATCAATGAAAATGCTATTCTAAACAAACATGACAGACCAATGAAAATGCTATTTCAAATATAAACGTTACACACCAAAGAAAATGCTATTTCAAACATAAACATTACAGACCAAAGAAAATGCTATTTCAAATATAAACGTTACAGACCAAAGAAAATGCTATTTCAAACATAAACATTACAGACCAAAGAAAATTCTATTTAAAATATGAGCGTGACACACCAAAGAAAATGCTATTTCAAACATAAACATGGCACACCAAAGAAAATGCTATTTCCAACATAAACGTTACAGACCAAAGAAAATGCTATTTCAAACATAAACGTTACAGACCAAAAGAAAATGCTATTTCAAACATGAGCGTGAAACACCAAAGAAAATGCTATTTCAAACATAAACATTACAGACCAAAGAAAATGCTATTTCAAACATAAACGTTACAAACCAAAGAAAATGCTATTTCAAACATAAACGTTACAGACCAATGAAAATGCTATTTCAAACATAAACGTTACAGACCAAAGAAAATGCTATTTCAAACATAAATATGACAGACCAAAGAAAATGCTATTTCAAATATAAACGTTACAGACCAAAGAAAATGCTATTTCAAACATAAACGTTACAGACCAAAGAAAATGCTATTTCAAACAAAAACGTGACAGATATAAGAAAATGCTATTTCAAACATAAACGTTACAGACCAAAGAAAATGCTATTTCAAACATAAACGTTACAGACCAATGAAAATGCTATTTCAAACATAAACGTGACAGACCAATTAAAATGCTATTTCAAATATAAACGTTACAGACCAAAGAAAATTCTATTTCAAACATAAACGTGACACACCAAAGAAAATGCTATTTCAAACATAAACATGACACACCAAAGAAAATGCTATTTCAAACATAAACGTGACAGACCAAAGAAAATGCTATTTCAAACATAAACATGACACACTAAAGAAAATACTATTTTAAACATAAACGTGGCACACCAAAGAAAATTCTATTTCAACCATAAACGTGACAGATATAAGAAAATGCTATTTCAAACATAAACGTTACAGTCCAAAGAAAATGCTATTTCAAATATAAACGTTACAGACCAAAGAAAATGCTATTTCAAACATAAACGTGACACACCAAAGAAAATGCTATTTCAAACAAAAACGTGACAGATATAAGAAAATGCTATTTCAAACATAAACATTACAGACCAAAGAAAATGCTATTTCAAATATAAACGTTACAGACCAAAGAAAATGCTATTTCAATCGTCAAAAAATGTTAATTTTCCAAATTTATTATCACACGTTTTTTACACTTAACACTCTCCAGTTTTTAAGTGTAAAAAGACGTGCGATATTATCTCTCTAAAAAGAAAAAAACAATTTAAAAGCTGTTTTTTACGCAAAGCTTAAAGCGTGACCCTGCGGAGGGTTATTCGGATCTGCAGCTTAAAGTTAGAATCAAGAAAGAGTACAAAATTTTAAAATAACTAATAATGTTAAATATAGATAGGAGGGCACATATATAGATAGGTTGGAAAACAGGAAACGTTTTAGACAAGGGGTCACAAACGGTTCAAGCGATTGCCCCTGCTGAGTGTGTGAAAACCCGAAACGGACAAAGCAGTCGGATATGATGTCAGACACAACCAACAGTAGGACCGTCAGTATTGATGGGAGTCTCAGTGGAGGCAAGATACGTTTTTAAAATGGTTCGACAAAACGTTAATAATTAAGCTATACACTTAAAATGTAACTCTTTCTCTCTTTCTCCTTCCACTTTTGCCCTTTCAGCTACGAGAAAATCACGGGTTAAATAAATCCATTAGTCTTCTAAGAACATGTTGGTGAATTAATAGAATGATTTTATTAAGAAAGCATGTCAGATGGTTTTTGATTGCAGCACACAGAATTGACCATGGTTCTTGAAGGAAGATGACAACATACGCATGCAGGACGCAACGAAGGAAAGATTTTAAGTGATTAAAATGACTAAATGACTTTAAAGAACTAAATGATTACATAGGATCATTTTCATAGGGCTCCATACGATTCATCATCCTCATCATTTTCGGTTTAACATCCATTTTACATGCTGGCATGTGTTGGACGGCTTTTGGAAATTGACTTCTAAACTAACCTATCTTTGATCAGGTCTTTTTTTTTTTTTTTTTCTTTTAAAATCGCTCTTTATCTCAACTCCATCCTTATCACTTCCGTCCATGTTTTCCTTGGCCTTCCCCTATGGGCTGACCCTGCTACCTCAATTGTTCTACATCTATTAACCCAAGAATTCTCATCCATTCTTTCAATGTGACCATACCATCGAAGCCTTCTGTTCTGCACACATCTCCCTATACTGTCCAGATTTAATCTTTCTCTGAATTTATCAGATCTTTAAAACTTGCATTACACATCCATCGTATTATCATCATATCATTTCTCTCCATGCAACGCATGCCCTCAACCCTCACTGGCCAGGTTTCACTTTCATACATCATTACACTGCATGTACATGTCTGATAGACTCTTCCCTGGTTGACAGTGGTAACGCTCTGCTGGTTAGTAATGTCAGAAGTTCCCTGAACTTACTCCATCTACTCCTAACTCTTGCAATCACACTAGCACCTGCTCCACCCTGTGCTCCAATGGTGTCACCAAGGTAACACAATTTCTGAACAATCTCAATAACTTCACTATCTACACATATTTTCTCCATATCTGAGTTTGCATTCGTCTGTTATCTTACAGTTCTTGCACACAAACTGGTTGTCCTCCTTCAATCTACCATCGCACTTCTTGTGTACCCCATGCTTGCATGTACTACAGAAAATTATGCTGCATCCGACTCCCTTACCACAAACTAAGCATTATGATGTAACAATAAAAGTTGTTATCCCTTTCCTTCCAACTGCAATGATGCTGAAAACATCACCTAGCAACATCTTTTAACTGAGATACAATCCTGCCAATCTTACAGAGGAACATAATCGAATGAGGGCCAATCATTCCAGAAGTCTCCACTGCCATCGGGGTAAAAAATAAATCTGTCTTTAAGACAATAGTCATTTATTTTTTAATTGTTAGTTGAAAATGTGGGTACTACTCCTGGGTTTGCGCCTAATTTCCGTGACTGCTTGGCCGCATCGATCCGACAGGTCGCGGAAGCGTCCGAGACCTGCCGAGTCGAAAACACGGCTGTATAAACAAAACCGAAAAATCGTGCAAAAAAATGGAAGGTTGGCAGACGACAATATAAGATGATGAATATATGGAAAGAAAAAGAAATGCATATATTTTTATAAAAAAATGAAAAAAATGAACAAACCCCATAGCTGAAGAACTATAAATAAACATTTTTTTTTATTGTTTTCGTGGGCAAAATGAAACATTTTCATGTTTTTTTATGTGTTTCGTGTTACGTAAAGCAAAGAAGTCAATTTTACAATTAGACAAGTTCTTTTTTTTATATATTATGTATATTTTCTCGTAGATGTTCCGGGATTACTGCTACTTTTGCTGCTGCTTGTTTTGTTAGGCTGAGCGAAAGACTGTTATACGCCCTCCAGCAATCGGATACTACCGTCGTCCCAGGTACTGCTTGATTATTGGAAGGAGGGCTGCGCGACAGACATTTTTTTTTGTCCAGTTTTGTTTACAGCCTCGTTTTCGACTCGGCAGGTCTCGGACGCTTCCGTGAGCTGTCAGATCGCTGCTGCCGAGCAGTCACGGAAATTAGGCGCAAACCCTGGAGTAGTACCAAAATGTGTCCTCACAGGTAGCATGACAAATCAACGACACCGTCTGATCAGTTTCCATCACCACGGTCAAGGCGTAGGAGTTTGATTTCAGAAAGGAACCCAGCTGTAGCCAGACCAATCTCTACTAAGAAATTCTCTCTAAAGAAAATCTTTCATCTAACATTCATCAAAAATGTTCGACGATATATGATCGATTCGACCAAGCAGCACATTCTGTCGCATGTGCGTAGATGCAGTAATTTTAAATCTCAATAGAATATTTTGAATTCAAAGGTTGGTCAACATTTGCTCGATAGCCATATGTATGCTGGTCAGTACCAGATGGCTGACCATTTTGGAATAGCAGGCGCTGTATGTGGGCGGATACAACACAATTGGGAACCGCTTGTGAATTTGATATCCTCTAGAAACTTCTTCCTTTTGGAAGAAACCAGCTGAACCCGCCCAGAATGCGTGGCACACCAGGAGGTCAAGAGGGCACTCCCCCAAATCTCCCAAATTGGGGTGTAACCACCAGATGTACTTCAAGGTCATCAATTTATTGGAGGAAACAAATTGGGCCCAAAATTAATTTAACACTTTTGACACCAATGTTTTGTTTTGTATGAGGAGTTTAGACAAGACAAGCTGCGCGTGCATGCGTGGTCCCCCTCTGTATGTGACTCGATGTGGCGAGTGTAAAATGCAATAAATTTGGGCAATTTGGGGCATTTTTGACCCACCTTTGACTCCCTGGGAATGCGAATCAGAATTTTTCTGAGGTCAAGAATGCTCATTTTATATCCAGAACAATTGTCTCTACATTTTGGCCAAGTTTCAGAAAAATTGAATGGATGGATCAAACGTTATGGGAGAAAAAGGTCATTTTTTGCAATTTTAGGGGGCTTTTGACCCCCTGGGGCATGAACCAGATTTTTTCCAAGGTCAGTGATACTTATTTTCTATTAGGAACAATTGCCTCCACATTTTGGGCAAGTTTCAGAGAAATTGAATGGATGGATGAAAAGTTATGGGGCAAACAAAATGTCATTTTTTGCCATTTTGGGGCCTTTTGACCCCCTGGGGGGCTAACCAGATTTTTTTTTTTTAAATCGGAGAATGTCACTTTCTAACCTGACCAAAGTTACAACTTCATGCAAAATTTCAGAGAAATTCAATGGATGGTTGCGGAGAAAAATCCGGACGGATGGACGGGCGGAAATGCCTCAAAACATAGGTCCCCCCGATTTTATAAATCGGGGGACCAAAAATGAAATCTCAAGAGCAGCGTTTCTCAACCATTTTTGCAACCAACGGCACAACTTGGTGCACATGAAACTCGGTGCACATGAAAATATGATGGCACACTTGGGGTGGAAGCCTTCGTGAAAATCCTGCTATCTCTGATTTTTGCGAAATTTTAACAATAGGTGTTAGACATCAATTATCAAATATTCCTCAAATTTCAGTTTCTTTGGAGTATCTTAAAAAGGTCTTTAGGGTATATAATATGGGCACAACCTTCCATTTGAATATTCTAAATATTTCAGATTTGCATTAAATTTGATCCATAGTCATTAGACACCAATTAAGCAAGATTTGCTGAATTTCAATTTCTTCTTAAGATCCCCTTAAGCTTAAGCCTTAAATTTTAGACATTTTCTAGAATCAAAATCATGTAATAGATTTTGTTCATAATTGGAATAAGCATTCTAGACATAAGATGTAGTATCATGATATCTTGATTTTAATCTTGGTAAGGCGGCACGAAATTGGTTCAAAACTGTTCTGTTCGGAGGAATTCATTTGACCCATTCTGAGACAGGTATTCTTCTAGTATATATATATATATATATTGGGTATTTAGATCTGTATGGCTAGGTTTCCTTCCTCTTATCTATTTGCCTTTCTGGTACCTAAGGTACTAAAGCTTTTTTTTTTTTTTTTTTTTTTTTTCTTTAATGCAACTTTAATTCCTATATAATTTTATTTCTAGCTACCATATCGCAGAATGGTTCTTGCGTGTAGTGTTTAGATAGCATTTTATTATTATTATTATTATTATTACTACTAGTATTACTATTGTTATAAAGTATTTTATTTGATATGCAAATTACCATATAGCACGGTACTCTTAAGGGTAGTATATTATTATTATTATTTTGATTATTATTATCATTATTTATTTATATATAAGTAACATTTTAAGCTGAATTATTTCGACAATTGATTGGGGAAATGGTAGTTAGATCTGTACCATTGGAGAGCCATGCAAATTATAACTGTCCTGTTTTTAAATCTCCGAAACAGTTACATGGTAAACAGCTGATGATCCCCGTGTTAATATTAGATGCTTACGTTAAGGTCTCCTGTTTTTGTTTCACTGTTAGATACTTAATCCCCCTTTTTATTTTATTTACTTACTATTATATATTTTATTTATTTATGAATTTTCCAACGAATGTTAAGTCTGCACTATTTTGTATTTAGTTAGTTTCTGTGGGAATTTAAACTGCATTTTCCTTTTTTTTTGTTTTTTTGTTGTTTTTTTTAAAACAACTCAAAGCTTCTTTAGACTATATATATATATATATATATATATATATATATATATATATATATATATATATATATTACTTCCTTACAATAATCTACATCTAAAATGCATACAGACGTCTCTCATATTAATATAGATCTAATGTTTTATATCTGGTATTGATTTTAAGAATTAGATCAGATTGAACAGCATGTTATCCTATCATCAGACCAATAAATTGTAAAACAAAATCATTAAAAAAATACAGTTTTTTTTTAAAATATCAAAATCTGAAAATAATTACCTGCAAGGAATTCTGCTTCATTTGAAAGTGCCTTATGTGAATGGATAACCCAGTTGCCATTTTTAAGATCAACGCTTCTTTCATCTTTCACCTCAAGATGCAGTGGTGTAGGAATGACTCGTTTATGAGTGGGCTTCTCTCCTTCACTGCCGTAGCTTGACTTGTTCCTCTCAAAGCGCACTTCCGGGGTGAACGGATCATACACATCATAGCGGCGTTTGCCATGAGATATCTCATAATCATATCTTTTCCACTGGGATGCATTTTCAAATTGGGCCACAAAGCTGAGCTCTTCATTGGCCGTACATGTGATAATATGCGGGCGGAGGTCTGGAAACGTCATGTACCAATTAGGCAGAACGTCCGTCTTAGCTACAGAATAATATTGAGCGAGAAAAACGATTCTTAACGAATCATTCTCGTTCAGTGTCTGAAAATTTTCGATCGGTTCCAATTTAAATAAGCAGCCAGATATCTGGGAAAATTTGACTCCATACTCCTTGAGGACTGCAAACTTTTTCTCGGGAAGTTGAGCCGGTTCTATCATGCGTATATGGCAGAAGTAGATCGCCCACTCTTCATAGGAGAGAGGCACAGAACATCTGTTTGTTAGGGTTATGGCAGCTTTGAAAATCTTTCGACCTTGACAAATATTGTCAACAACTTCATATTTGATGCCCAGATTATCAGCCAACAGATCAAGGGATTTTTGATCCATCCTTAAAGTCAGTTTATATACCGAATCTGCAAAGAAAGAAGAAATAATCTTGAACAGGATATATAGATATGGTGTCTAATGAATTAGACTTCAGCCATTCATCTACAAATGCAATTCAAGTGCAGCAATTCATCTACAAATGAAATTCGTCTACGAATGAAATTCGTCTACAGCAATTTGTCTACGAATGAAATTCGTCTACAGCAATTTGTCTACGAATGAAATTCGTCTACGGCAATTAGTCTACGAATGAAATACGTCTACAGCAATTTGTCTACACATGAAATTTGTCTACGAATGAAATTCGTCTACAGCAATTCATCTACAAATAAAATTCGTCTACAGCAATTCATCTACAAATGAAATTCGTCTACAGCAATTTGCTTAGGAATGAAATTTGACTACAGCAATTTGCTTAGGAATGAAATTCGATTACAACAATTCATACCAATGTACCACAGCCATCAACTTGGTCAGCATTTAAACTTATAAATAGCTATTAGCTTTATTATCATTATGGGAGTTACATTCTTCCAAATGACATTTAAACTTATGAATAACATTGGTTCTTTCTAGTGGTTTTCGGGTTGGGGAGGAGTTGTTTTTTTACTACAAGATTTTGGGTTTTAAATTTCTTATAGTAAATAATGAGTCTAACTTTATTATTATTGTCAATTGGAGATATGTATCTGTGTACAATATTTTACATGGCTTTTTCTTCTAATCTGAAGTTTGGTTTCATTTGATTACAATATTATATGTTAATATAGCTTGAGTTGTGATGTTGGATATTATTATTATTTATAGTGGTGTTTTTTAAGTTTCGAATGATTAGTTTTATTTGTTCATCGACGAGATAATGTTTATATGTATAAACATGTATATAAAGTTTAAATGCCCTTTGGGAGAATGTAACTCCCATAATAACAATAAAGCTAATAGCTACATTGGTTTTACAACCATTACCCTATCCCGCCGCCTCACCATGCACCTTGTAAACTCTAGCTCAATTTACCAACATCTATAAAAACATAACTGTCTTCCCTTTGATTTAAGACAAATTTTAGTTAATAACACTAAAATAATACATTCTGAAACCAATTTAAAAAAATTAAAAATACTGGAAGCTATTTACATAAAAACACAACCTACAATTAATAATATCACATATGAAACCAGTGGCAACATTTAAAATGCGATTTTATTCTGTGGTGCCACTCCAGTGTCGCTAAATTTAAATTGTCAATGTCTTTCCTGGAACAATGCGAAAACGTTCTCTGCGCATTTCTCCGCAGTCTTCTAAAAAATTCTCTTTCTCCAGCATGTTAGTTCATTTGCTTTTGACACCTAGGGATGATTTGACAGAGAAGCGAAAACGTTTGTGATACCTATGGGACATTTCTAATTTTTTTAATTTATTTTAATACAAAAAAGACTATCAGAAAAATTGAAAAAGTAAAAAAAGATATAATTAAACAAACGAATTCTGTTATTTTTAACAATGTTTGCATATATGTATATATATATATATATATATATATATATATATATATATATAAAATAATCCAGACAAGGTAAACATCCACAGGATAGTAATCCAAAGAATTTCAACCGGGCTTATAAAAAGTGCTCAATATCAAATAAAGCTTTTATATATGATTATTTTTATTTACACAGACATGTACAAAATCTGCAACACTAGCATGTCGATGTTATCGATCAACAGTTGTTATAAACTGAGATCTCATCAGGAAGAGTTAAAATCCGATCTTAACCTTAGATCGTATTTGGAAAGAAATGAATCCCCATATATATTATAAGGTTTCAAAGAGTATCATCCATTGGAGTATTATATTATGATACTCTTTGACCCCTTTATAATATATCCGGGGATTCATTATTGCAAAGACTTTCTGCTTCTTCCCCCATACACTTCTTGTTTTCTTTGCTGAAATATTTGCCAATATTGGGATTGAGTTATGTTTGAAAAAATTTCCATTTTAATTGTTCTAATTAGCCGTAATTTGTAATTAACTCAGCAATTGGCTCATCTCTTACGAAGTTTCTGTCTATCACCCTCTTCCTCCTTCACTGTTGTGTGACCCCCACCCACCCACCCGCGCGTTCATATTTTATACCGTTTCTATCACTCTCGCTTCTCTTTCTCTCAACAGCTAAATGTAATAAAGAAAGGAAAGAATAAAAAGATTGGAATAGTCCATTATAAACAAAAGGGTCTAACATCACAAGCAGTAACAATATTTTACTCATAGCCGAGAGGAAAAGAAAGAGAGAATAAAAACGAGAGTGAGAAGGGTTGATATAGTGAGCTAAAAGCGATTAATTTGTGATTTTGTCTTTTTATTTTTATTTTTTTTTTAGATTTAACTGGCTTTGCAAACTCACCTTTTCCTGATTCAAACAATCTAACCCAAGCTCAATGCGTGACCCAACGGATCCTATTCTTTTTTTCTAGTATTTTATTACAGGTAGATAATTTTCTTACTTTTTTTAAACACCAGTTTTAAAAAAATATAAAACACCGTTTTTTTTGTTTTTTTTACAAAAAGTAGTCTCCTAGTGGCCCCATATCATACATGTAGATGGAGGGGGGGTATAGATCCTTAGTGCTGGCACTGGAACCATGTGCCAGACTCAGTCCAGTAAATATTAAAAAGCACAAAAAATTTGCAAAGAAGTAGTAAGAGTTCCAATTTATTTGTAATTAGGTCAGTTGTCTCTGTTCTTAACCCAAATACACAACTGTTAGGACAATTATTGAGAAGTTGTAGGAGTTAGTCTGAAGGGTTAGGGTTAGGGTGAAGGGTTATGGTTAGGCTGAAGGAGACGCCATAATCATTAGTCGCTAAAAATAGGACTCGATTTCTTGTAGTTAAAGTTTCATGAATGCAGGTTGTTGACTTAAACAGCGTCAAAGGAATTTATGTCATCACAGAAAACTCTCAACGCAATACATCTCTATTTATCTAAAGTTAGGTATGTGTACATGTTTAAGTATCTGTATGTACAGGATTCGCTTCTAAACTAATTAACCGATCATTATGAATTTGGTATGGTTTGGTAGTTTTGTTTTACGGCATATCAACCCTTTTTGGGTTATTTAATGCCGAATCTGGTCATTATAGTAAAAGTTTTTATGCTTCAAGTTCTTTATATCTTCAAATGTTTAATCATCGTTTTTGGTTTGGTAGTTTTGTTTTACGGCATATCAACCCTTTTTGAGTTATTTAATGCCGAATCTGGTCATTATAGTAAAAGATTTATGCTTCAAGTTCTAAAAATAAAATTAAAAAGGGGAGGGAGAAAGGGAGAGGGGCTGTTGTTTTTGTTTTTGGTTTTGTAGAACATAATTAAGTTTTACAAAAAAAAAAAAAAAAGAAGAAAAACAAAAAACGTCAATGTAGGTGAATTTCGTCTCAGGGAGCCACAGGGCAGCCTGATCTGGTATCACCAGTTATGAATTTGGAATAGAGCTGCGAGGCGTAAGGAGTCGAAATGTGGGCTATATTTAGTTTAATTTAGTGTTATGCAAAGGGGGGGGGGTCAAAAGGGGTGGAAGCCCTTTGTGAAAATTCAAATACCACCGATTTTTATGAAATTTTAACAATAGGTATTGGACATCAATTAGCAAATATTCCCCAAATTTCAGTTTCTTTTGATTATCTTAAAGGGCTTTTAAAACAAAGATTAATATGCCAGCTAAGGAAGAACGATAACCTCTTTCATAACTTTCTAGTTAAAAAAGAACATGTTTATTATAAACTTGAGTTATCGTTCTTCTTTAGCTAGTATTATGGTGAACGAACATATATTACACGGACACCTGACTCAATACGAACGAATACCCCTTCATTCCCTCAAAAAAGGAGAAGGTAATTCCTGCAAGGACGGTCTCATGCGAACAGAACCGATACTACACTACTCCCCCCTAAAAGATATTCCGATTAAATAGAGTTTTTTTTGGGGGGGGGGCATTCTGGGAGGACCCCACCCCGAGGACCCCACCCCCACCCCACTTAAAAACGGAGGAGGTAATTCCTGGGAGGACATCTTTAAGAACCGATACTATACTACACCGCCAATTAAAAATGCCTAGTCAAAAAATATATATATTTTTTATGGTTCCTTGGCTTTTTGGCTACGATCAAAGTATAGTATCTGTTCTCGACATCTCAACGATATTTGACACTTTACTAAAGCCGGAAGTCAATTATCTCATTTGAAAATGAAGTTCTAAAAAAAAGTTTTAAAACGCCATCATTTTTTAATGAAATCTATTTATTTAATTATATTTATAATTATAATAATAGTACTATCGATAAAACGATTGCGTATGTAGAAGAAAATTTGACAATACAAATTAGAAAGGTATATTACAGAATATTAATTTATTAGAAACTTAAAAATAAATAAATATGCAAATGAGCAAAATCAAGATTTGTTTGAGTGAGTTGGAGATGCCTATACATACGGTATTTCAATATATTTTTATATCATTAGAATTAAATAAGACGAACTGGTTTTGATCTTAATACTTAATATAACATATCAAGTAAAGTAGTTCATTTTCAATTTTCTACGATCGTTTCATCAATGAAGTTATAAAATCAAAACAAGTTTGAATCATATATAGTATTATAAAATATACTTATAGCAAGCAGGCTACATAGGAACATTTGTGCTTTACTCCAAGTTTTAGAAGCAATTTACATTTTTTGTCAGCAACCTTCGTTATGTATTGATTTACTCCTCTCCAGGAGTTAGGCACAAGGCCAATTTTTATCTTACTCCCACAAGTAAGATGTGACCCAAGGTCGGGTCGGGAAAGTGGGGTTTAAAAATTGCCTGGGCAGCCCCGTCGGCATTCCCCGGTAGGAGCGCCTCAGGCAGTAAGCAATAAACTTACTCCTCCCCAAAGAGGGGAGGCAAAGCCTGGGAAGGTGGACCTCCCAGAGCTGCACAGGACAGACCCATTGACCGGCGTAAATCAAGACCCGAAGGCCAAGACAACACCAGTATGGGGTGCAGTATCCATCGGAACAGATACTACACTTTGATCTTAGCCAAAAGGTCAAGAAACATTCGTTATGTAGACAAAAAGAATTTGTTTGTTCTCTCGATCTTTTAGGGACATTATAATGATTTAACCAAACATATACTTTTTCTATCATGTTTAATTCCACTTAAATTCTAACGACACTCCTCTGATGAATATGAGTTGAAAGAAGATTTTTTTAAGCAAACAAATTTACTAAAATGAACTCTACTTTATGATCAGTTGGGTCAGTATTTTTTATCTACTATATAAAGTGGACTGGTTTTCTCCTGTACCTTTGGCGAGAGTAAGAAAATAACAACATGCATCATGCACTACTAAAATACCCACTTCAATACTCTTATTCACTGAAACGTGTTTGCAGAAACTTTCGCATAATTTCATCAACATATGATATTATATTTATTCCTAGATCAATCACTCTCTCAACTACAAAATCACAGAGACAGTGGTCACTATACTTACTCACTGCAAATTATCTACTGTACCCGCCACTCATAACATCGCAGACTTTTATTTAATTCGGAACTGTTAAACAGAAACACAGCCAAGTACAGATTACGAGAATATAATTCCGCTATTCCGAACACATAACATCTACACGTTACAGAATAACGGATTACATTAAAACAAACACATCACGTGCAGCATAACAAAACTACTTCCATGCGTAGCGAGTACACTTCTTCATTTTATAACATTAAAAATAAACATAACAAGAATATTTTTATTTAAACCAAGTAATACATGTTTCGTTCGTCGACATTAAAATAGATTTCTTTCGGATTAAATATTCTACGCGTTACGTCTTCGTTTTGATTACGGTTTCAAGATCGCTAGAATTATAAACAAACACGTTGCTACTTTACACAGACCATCATTCTTTCAACCATAAGTAATTTCGGTGTTTTAAAATTATTGATAATTGCATATTCCTTACAAATTTTTTCATTAACAGACAGTACATTCATAGTTGTGACTTAATACATTAATTAATACCCACAACCGTACGTATTAGAACGATTTAGCCAAAATACTATTTCTCATTGAACACTTTTCTTAATAGATATTATACACGTGGTTCATGACAAATAATCATAGTTTCATCTTTTTACACTCATCTGACCAACACATCAGATTTGTTTTGATTTTCAAGCTCCATACGAAAATAGAATTTACGTGACTAAAATAGTAATTACTGACCACCTTCATTGGCTACATTAAATACACATCTAACAACATTATTTTTAATTAAAATCATTCTGTTATATTTTCTCCGGGTAACGCCGGGAAACAGGTCCCGCTAGTATATTATATATTGATAAAAATGTTTTGGAATTTCAAGATAATTATGAAAACCTTTTGGAATTTCTAAATATTTATTAAACTCTCTTGTGATGTCATAATAAATTCTCTCTCTTTTCCCTGTTACTCCCCTTTCTTTTCTCTCTCTTTTAATTATTTACATCACTCCATTCCTCTCAGCACTTCTCTTATCATTCACCCTTTATTTACGTTATTCTCCCTTCTTTCCCCCATTTAAAACATTCATATATATGTGAAGTGTGCACGTTGACAAGCAAGCAAGATAACACACAACATCAGAGTTTTAGTAGTATCCTAAACCTCCCGAGTTTAGACTGCTTCGTCTAGTATATATATATATATATATATATATGAATTAGAGTTATTTATCTACCTCCCACAAGGTAAGATGTAACACAAGGTCGGGAGAGTGGGATTAGATAAGCCAGCGCTCGAGAGGTGAGAAAAAAACGTTATTTGAAATGTATTATAGAATTTTGAAAAAAACAAGAAACGTTATTTTATATATATATATATATATATTAAATGAATAAAATCATTTTTCATAAATATATGTCTCTGAGACTTTCGCCGTAAGACAGCCTTAACGAAGAGTTATTTACTTTCTTTTTTCTTCTTCCTCATTTTGCTGGTGTTAAAATAGCAAGTAAATCCACATGTGGTATATATATATATATATGTATTTCTATTTTAAATTTTTTATGTTCAAACATAAATTTTATAACAAAGGAATTGTTATAGCTCAATAGTGTATATATATATACAGGGTGATTCATAAGTCACTTAGCTATTTATTTTTGAAGTTCTAAAGTTAAAAAATACGGTAATACAAAACAGAAAGTTTATTCAAAAAATTCATTTATGGGAGTTTAAAATTACAGCAAATTTTCAAAATTTCCACCTTCGTTCTGCATGCATAGCTCCATTCTTTTTTGCAATAAATTTACGACTCTTTGTAGCATATTTGATTGATTATGAAATAAATATATATAGAAACAAATATATAAACGAACAAATTTAAAATAACAAATAGCAGTAATTAGAGAGTAAGATAACAATTATCAAAAGTTCATAGTATGTTTGTGCTTCATATGGTAATCATTTTAAATAGCTAAGTGAAGTGACTTATGAATCACTCTGTATATGTATTTCTATTTGAATTTTTTTTATGTTCAAACATAAATTTTATAACAAAGGAATTTTTATAGCTCAATAGTGTAATTATATATATATATATATATATATATATATGTGTATACACAGTCATATTTTAAAGAATTGCAAAGTCAAAAGATTTCACAAATTCAGAATACATTGTGATGTCATACTAGACCAGGGGCAGGCAACCTCCGGCCCGCGGGCAACATCCGGCCCGCCACCCTGCTATGCTTTATTATTGCAATCCGGCCCGCGGACCTTTCAGTAAAACTCATATCATTTTGTGACATAGACGTAAAAGTAGGTTTCAATTAAGATTTACAGTGGTATAAAAATGTATAAATATCAGCGAGCGATGATGCATGTATATTTCATTCTTCTTTAACTATTAATTTCAAATCCTTGGCCGGTAGATAAAAATAGAAAAAGAGAAAGAGAGAGGCAAAGAGGAAACGAGAAGCGAGGAGAGGGCATGAAACATAGAACTTATGTGAGGTGTGTCAAAACGAATGCTGGATCAACTTGCTACTTCCCCCCTGTCATTATTTTTTATGATTCCAAAATGGCTCTTCGTCGGCGCCTTTTCTAACATCACATACAGAAGTCTCTTGAGAAAAAATATCAGATTTGTAGAGTGTTCAATGCAATTTTTGTACAATTTATTCATGTAAAGAAAATATAGTAATTCAGAGATTTCGTTTTTCACTCCGGCCCGCGATCTCCTTCCAAAAGTCTCATCTGGCCCTCACTCTGAAAAGGTTGCCCGCCCCTGTACTAGACTCTCTCTTTCCCTCTTTCACTTTCTTCCACCTCTCTCCCCACTCTCTCTCTTAATTATTTACATCACTCCATTCCTCTCAGTACTTCTCTCATTATTCACCCTTTATTTACGTTATTCCCTCCCCTTCCTCTCACCATAAAAAACATTCATGTACAGATGTAGAGTGTGCACGGTGACAAACAAGCAAGATAACAAACAACAGCAGAGTTTTAGTAGTACATAGATTTTTAAATATATTTATTTTACGCAACCCAGGAATTGCTTGTTTGTAGAGTATTTTTAATTGGTGTTATTCTTGACCTAAAACTTTCAAAGTTTGATCACAACCAATAGCGATACAAAAATTCTTTTGAAGATGGCGCTTAATTCAAAGAAAAGAAACGGGTGCGGTCAAGGCAGGAAGAAATAGGTAAAAAAAAAAAGATTAAAACAAGTGGAAAATCAGAATGGCAGATTGAAAACACTTAAATGTTTTTTGTTCATGTTTTTTAGATGACGATTGATGATTTGTATTACACGGACTACTATTCTCATCTTGGTTGTTATTTTCACAATGTTTCAGCCGATGTGGACCCATGGCGTAACAGTTAAAGGCGTTGATTAACAATCAGTTCTAAGTAACAGTATTCTGGAGGTTGAAGGTTCAATCCTTACTACAGGCGATAATAACTAAGAATAATATAAATTGATTAACAGTTCTACCCGGTTATGGCTGCCGGAACGAGAATAATCTATCCCCATGTATTAAATAAAAGGTTCAGTTCAAAATTCCATATAGGTTCCCAAGTTCGAAATAAAGATTCCCAAGTTTGAAAAGATGCAGCTGAAAAAGATTGAAGGTTACATCGGCCGAAACGTTGTGAAAATAACAGCCAAGATGAGAATAGTCGTCCGAATAATTAATATAATACAAACTAAAATGAACGGTTTTTACTCAGTTTTACTTTCTGAATAATAATAATAATAATAATAAATAATTGATAATTAATAATAATGAATAATAATAAAAATAATAAATAATAATAAAATAAATAATAATAATAATAAATAATTAATACTAATAAATAATAATAACAATAAATAATAATAAATAATCATAATAATAATAAATAATAAATTTTAATAATAAATAATTAATAATAACAATAACAATAAATAATCATAAATAATAATAATAAATAATTAAAAATAATAAATAATAATAAATTATAATAATAAATAATAATAAATAAATAATAATAAATAATTAATAATAATAATAAATAAATAATAATAATAAATAATAATAAATTTTAATAATAAATAAATAAATAATAATAACTAAATGCAAAAGTTTTTTCCATTTATTTGGAAGGTGGAGAGATTAGGCCAGCGCACAAGAGGTAGCGCACTCTGGCACCACAAAATATGCCTGAGCAACCCCGTCGGCATTTTCCGGTAGGGGGCGCCTTATGCGATTAGCCATAAACCAACCCTTTCTCAGAAGAGAGAAGGCAAAACCTGGGGGGGGGGGGAACTTCTTAGGACTACTCAGAACAAATACCTCAGTTTGACAGAGCCGGGCCAGAAGAAACCACAACAGTCCATCCTCTGTTGGACTGATCGTCAAGGACGTATCTTCGACTGGTATCAATGTATCTGAATAAAAATTTGATGATACAACAAAATATTTTCAAATACGCTATATATACTGATAGAAAAACTTACGAAACACAGTTAAGGATATACTGTATTTATTTTATAAACAGTGTTTAATAAATTAATATTTTGTATGATTCATTTATAATTTGATTCTCCTATTTTCTTATATATGTGCAATATTTTTCTTGATATCAATATTATCATCAGTAGGAATATTAATTAAAGCGATTTCATGAAAAAAGTTTAAAAATCAAAATAACTTCCGTTTGATTATTTTGAAATTCAAATGATAATTTCCAGTTACGTTTACACACGTGTACATTTACACATAGCAAAAACTTAAGATTACTTTGCAATAATTTATTTAAAAAAACAAAAAAACTTTGCTGTTAATAATTAAATAGATACGTTTATTATTTTTAAAACTAAATTTGTTGTTGATAGTGGTGGTGATGACGACGATGACAACTATCACATTTGTGATCAAAATTAAAAATGAAAAGCCGCCCTTTCCTCCTGTCATCTTTCTAAATTATCAAAAAAAATAGATTCTTATTTTTTTTTTAAATCTTTATTAAGTTTTTTTTAGTGTCTTTAATAATGAAGGCAAAAAGCACAAAGTAGCCATTTCAAATTACTCAGTAATATAAAATTGTTTTATTTGATCAATGAACCTTTAAATTTTTCGTTTATTCATATAACCAGTTTTAATGGAGAATTTATTTTCATTTTTATGCTTATAGAAAATCAAATTCCTTGACTTTGAATATCGAAAAGACTATATAAAATAACCTTTTGGGGTTGTTTTTCCTGATTAATAAAGTTTGATCATGTTCATACACAGTAAATTTACTCAATATTGGAATATATTAAATAACACCATGACAATCATCTTTTTGTTGGTTTTCTCCAAATTACCAAAATTTGAAATTAAAATTGTTTCTTTGTTTTTCTGTAAAGAAGACTACAGCTTCATTAATTGCTTTCCAGAGAGCGGGTAGTTTTTGCTCATAATAATAATATAATTGTTTTTACACAATCAGACACACAATGTGGCCCATACATAGTCAGCCATAAACAGGAAATCCTAGATTGTTATAATAATAATAATAACTATAATCTGACAACGCTTCCCCGCCTAAAAAAAAAGCATGGTGTACCAGCTTTGATTGGTGCCACAGAAAAATGGTAATAACGGGTCTGGGGAGGTAGAAAAGCAGAGGAGAGAGAGAGAGAGAGCACTATCCAAACCTCCACTGGATGGGTACAGAGAGTACTGTGGAATTGTGAGAAGGCTTTTTGTCACTCAGATTCCAGAGAAAGCTAACTGTTATCAGCGGAAATACGATAGTAAATGGATTATATGAGAACACAGTGATAAAAAAGTGCTAAGTACTGGAAATCTGGGGAGAAGCGTTGTCACTCAGATTCCAAGGAGCACAACCTGGTTTTGCCAGTGAGCAATCACTTAATAACTCACATTAACAACCACTAAATTTTCTTAATTTCAGAATAACTCCCACATTTTTTATATATAAAAAAAAACATAACACTAATAGAAAATAAAAATCCATTATCTTTATTATTTTTTTTTTTACCAGTATAAAGGGGGATTAACAGTTATTTCCGGTTTAACCTTTTTTCCAACGTTGTATTTACGATTAACATTCCGTTCCAAATTAGATATGAAGCCAAATAAATCTAATAAAGCGGCTTTAAACATTTCTTTACAAAATCAAAAACAAACCTGCAGGCATATTTTCAGCAATTCATAAAACATATACATTCGTACCTGTGACCCATCGGGTCACAACCACTCCCCCTATTTATTCTACTTTTATTTCATTCGAAAATTCATGAACTGTGACATCTGTTACGACATTCTCCTAGCAGAACTAAAAATAATAACTTTCTTTACTTCTATATTATTATTATACAGAAGTATTATTATTATTATTATATAGAAGTATTATTATTATATAGAAGTATTATTATTATTATTATATAGAAGTATTATTATTATTATATAGAAGTATTATTATCATATAGAAGTATTATTATTATTATCATATAGAAGTATTATTATTATTATCATATAGAAGTATTATTATTATTATTATTATATAGAAGTATTATTATTATATAGAAGTATTATTATTATTATCATATAGAAGTATTATTATTATTATCATATAGAAGTATTATTATTATTATTATTATTATTATTATATAGAAGTATTATTATTATTATTATTATTATACAGAAATATTATTATTATATAGAAGTATTATTATTATTATACAGAAATATTATTATTATATAGAAGTATTATTATTATTATACAGAAATATTATTTAGGAGTATTATTATTATTATTATTATATAGAAGTATTATCATCATTACTATTATTATATAGAAGTATTATTATTATATAGAAGTATTATTATTATTATTATTATATAGAGTATTATTGTTATTATATAGAAGTATTATTACTATTATTATTATTATTATATAGGAGTATTATTATTCTGTATTATTCTTATATAGATCTAAAGAGACATTATTTTACCATCTAATTTGCATATGTCTATGTGGTGTGTACAGACACACATATGCAAATTAGATAGCCATGTTGAGAAAAGAGAGTCACTCTTTTTCTAAATCAGAGAGTCATTAAGAAATATTAGAAAGTGGCAGAATCAAATAACTGAAAGAGGGCGAGAGAAATACATAGATAGTAAAGAGAGAGATGGGTGATTTGTTCAGTTAATTATAAATTACGGCTAATCAGAATAATTAAAACTGAGTTTTTTTTTCTAACATAACTCAATAGGAGAGTAGAAAGGGGATTTTGGGTTTACTTTCGGCAGCCTCGTAACTCTCGCTTCCCTTATTTTGTTCTTTAGTCCTCACATTCCATGAGTGATGTTTCTGAAAAAGGGGGAAGAATTGCTTTTTTCTGGGTCGGAATCTATCCATATAACGCTTATTGTTGCCTAGTTTTTTTACCTTGAAGTAGTACTTTTTTTTTATTAGCTCTTTACATCAAGTTGTTTCGTGCCTTGTCTGGAGCGAATTTCATAAAAAAAAAAATTCCAAAACTAAGGTATATTTTAGCACGTATTTTGTGTTATTAAATTGTATAGGAAAAAAAGCCTGAGGGAAATAAACGTTGATCAACTCACATCTCAATCTATATAAAGTTAGGTATGTGTATATGCTTATATATTTGTATGTATAGGATTTACTCCTAAACTAATTAACTGGTCATTATGAATTTTGAAACACAGCTGCTAGGTGTAAGGGGTCGTAATGTGAACTATATTTAGTTTAATTTAGCTTTATGCAAAGGAGATAAAAAAAAAAATTGTGGACGCCCTTCATGCAAATTTTAATACCTCCGATTTTTGTGTAATTTTAACAATAGGCAACAAATAATAAACATTCCCCAAATTTCAGTTTCTGTGGAGTATTTTAAAGCGTTTTTTATGGGGCATAATATGGGTACAACCTCCCATTTGAAAATTCAAATATTTCAGATTTGCATCAAATTTGATCCATAGTCATTAGACACCAATTAAGCAAGATTCCCTGAATTTCGATTTCTTCTTAAGACCCCTTAAGCTTAAGCCTTAAATTTTAGACATTTTCTAGGATTAAAATCATGTAATAGATTTTGATCAAAATAGGAATAAAGATTCTTGACATTGTTTAGTAAAATTATATGTAACCAGGGGCTGACAAAATGACATCCGTAGACCGGTACCGTCTTCGTCTTCGGGTATTGATTTCGCCGGTCTGCGGTATTGTCCTGTGCAGTTCTAGGAAGTTCCACCCTCCCAGGTTTTGCCTTGTCACTCTTTGAGAATGGGTTAGTTTATTGCTAACCGCCTGAGGTGCCCCTACCGGGGAATTCAGACAGGGCTGCCCAGGCATTTTTTGTAGGCCAGAGCGCTCTTCCTCTAGGGCACAGGCTTTTCAATCCCACATTTCCCCGACTTTGTGTCACATCTTATCGCTGTGGGAGGTAGATAAACACCAGTAGCATTATATGTTTATTTTAATTTTCATAAGGGGACATAAAAGTGGTGCAAAACTGTTCTGTTCGGGGAAGTCATTTTACTCGTCTGGTACTAAGTTTCAAATCAGAAAACGAAAGTGAGTTTTAGCTTCTCTCTTAAGTTCGTTTTTCTTCTGAAAAGTATTAGCCAATTGTTAACAATGAAGATATTATTTACCTCCTTGCCAGGAGGTTTGACACAAGGTCAAGTTTGGTTATAAGCCAGCACACTAGGATAAGCAAACTTTGGCCTACAAAAATACCTGAGCAGCCCCATCGACATTCCCAGTAGGGGCGCCTCAGACGATTACCAATAAACTAATCGGTGTTTTGTTACATTAGGACCCATGCTAACTTTGACTCCGTCGTTAGGGTCAAAGTTAGGGTTATCAATAGAGTTAGGGTTAGGGTCATAGTTAAGGTTAGGGTTATCAATAGAGTTAGGGTTAGGGTCATAGTTAAGGTTAGGGTTATCAATAGAGTTAGGGTTAGGGTCATAGTTAAGGTTAGGGTTATCAATAGAGTTAGGGTTAGGGTCATAGTTAAGGTTAGGGTTATCAATAGAGTTAGGGTTAGGGTCATAGTTAAGGTTAGGGTTATCAATAGAGTTAGGGTTAGGGTCATAGTTAAGGTTAGGGTTATCAATAGAGTTAGGGTTAGGGTCATAGTGGGGGTAAGGGTTAGGATTAGCAATAGAGCAAGGGTTAGGTTTTAGGGTTAGGGTCAAAGTTAGTGTGGGTCCTAATGTAACAAAGTACCAACTAATCCCTTCTCAGAGTGAAGGTAAAGCTTGGGAGGGTTGACCTCCTAAGGCTGAACAGAACCAAACCTCAGCCATAAAGCAACTGTCGGACTGATAAACAATAAATATGCCGAGAATAATTTTATAAAAGGTGCTGTACCGCAAATCCGGTTAAAAACATCCGAATGACAATAACGTAAAAAAAATCCAGAATAGAAAAGTCCAACGGGCAAAGCAGTAAAGGAAGAAAGTAATCGCAAATCCAACTTTCTAATCAGACTTTCACTTACAAACCAGAAATTGCACTGTCGGTCGTTAAAAAAACAACAGTTTTTATTGGGAAGAGAAATTTTTTTGATTGGTTGCGACAATCACGGAGGATAAAAAATTACCATAATTAGAGTTATATTTACAGAGGTAAGTATCTAAAATTTATTTATTTTTTATTTTTTTTATCTTTGACAGATCGCACATAAAACACAAGCACTTTTTGAAGGGCAATTATTTTTCTCGTATTTTTCTACATATCTTGCTTAAAATATTGTCACCCAAGATAAACTTAATTCTTTTAGGTGTAAATCTGTAAAAACAAACAGGAGACTTTCACTGATCTGCGTCAAGGACAAACAGGTGATAAGAATGCGACAGAAAATTGATCTGCGTCGAGGACAAACGAGAAGATAAGAATGCGACAGAAAATTGATCTGCGTCGAGGACAAACGAGAAGATAAGAATGTGACAGAAAACATCTGTGATATTTTACAAAAATCTAAAAAAACTAAAAAAACTTGAAAAAAAACTTGTTATACACACATGCAAGAAACAGTTTTTTTTTCTCCAGAATATTAGCAGCTATTGTTCATAAAACCTATGAAAATGCAGTTGTTCAAATCCTAAAATGACTTCAGTCCTTCATTCTGTGTATTCCCCCAGGCTCTTTTCCTACAGCTGCTTTAACATACGAAACGACACACGTTTCTTGTCTAAGGGCAAAATGTGAAGAAAATGTATCATTTTACTTTTTCATAAAATTGATCTTCAAATAAGAACAACATAAAAACTGACTGTAATCTGTTTAATGGTCAACATATCCGATGGATACACGTGTGATACCGTCTCTGACGTCACTGAATAAAATAGCACTGAAACTATCATCATAAGTGCGGGTAAGTAAACATATCCTTCATTTAACGAACCCTCTACCCTTCTCCTGATAAGATTAGTCAAATATTCTAGCCAAATCTCGGCTTGAATGTTTCCTTTCTATGGTATTTTATTTTAGACTCACCAGAAAGTGGTGTTCCTGCTCATCTCTGGATCAAAGCCTTTTCAGTTGGACTAAAGAAATGGAACCGTCGATTTTCCTTATTTATTGTAAAAATCAACAAGTGTCCAGTCTCTCCACATCAAAGAGAAGATTTTAATGTACATTATGTATTTTTTTAAAATGATACTTAATCTACAAACAGCCATGGAAATTTAATACTTCCCGGAATCTGTTTGAGACAAAAAAGAGTCCCTTCCAATGATAAGGGAAATTTTTATGTCAGCTTATCTTTAGCAACATATACTTACATTTTTGGGATTGCCATCTCGGGGAAAGCCCATACTGTATCACACTTACATGGAGATGTGACAAAAAATTGGAACATTATATAATAAGAACACGGTGTTACTTAACACTAGCCTTTATATTTATGTAATTATGTAGTTAAATATAAGATTATTCAACATCATCTGCATGGGTGTAACCAAAACCTGGGCTATTATTAAAAGGGATTTAATAATATTTTCAGTTAGGGTTAGGTCTATTAATCAGGCTATTACTGAAACGGAATTTAATAATATTTTCAGTTAGGGTTAGGTCTATTAATCGGGCTATTATTGAAAGGGATTTAATAATATTTTCAGTTTGGGTTAGGTCTATTAATCGGGCTATTATTAAAAGGGATTTAATAATATTTTCAGTTAGGGTTAGGTCTATTAATCAGGCTATTACTGAAACGGAATTTAATAATATTTTCAGTTAGGGTTAGGTCTATTAATCGGGCTATTATTGAAAGGGATTTAATAATATTTTCAGTTTGGGTTAGGTCTATTAATCGGGCTATTATTAAAAGGGATTTAATAATATTTTCAGTTAGGGTTAGGTCTATTAATCAGGCTATTACTGAAACGGAATTTAATAATATTTTCAGTTAGGGTTAGGTCTATTAATCGGGCTATTATTGAAAGGGATTTAATAATATTTTCAGTTTGGGTTAGGTCTATTAATCGGGCTATTATTAAAAGGGATTTAATAATATTTTCAGTATGGGTTAGGTCTATTAATCGGGCTATTATTAAAAGGGATTTAATAATATTTTCAGTTAGGGTTAGGTCTATTAATCAGGCTATTATTGAAAGGGATTTAATAATATTTTCAGTTAGGGTTAGGTATATTAATCAGGCTATTATTGAAAGGGATTTAATAATATTTTCAGTAAGGGTTAGGTCTATTAATCAGGCTATTATTGAATAGGGATTTAATAATATTTTCAGTTAGGGTTAGGTCTATTAATCAGGCTATTATTGAAAGGGATTTAATAATATTTTCAGTTAGGGTTAGGTATATTAATCAGGCTATTATTGAAAGGGATTTAATAATATTTTCAGTAAGGGTTAGGTCTATTAATCAGGCTATTATTGAAAGGGATTTAATAATATTTTCAGTTAGGGTTAGGTATATTAATCAGGCTATTATTGAAAGGGATTTAATAATATTTTCAGTAAGGGTTAGGTCTATTAATCAGGCTATTATTGAAAGGGATTTAATAATATTTTCAGTTAGAGTTAGGTCTATTAATCTGGCTATTATTGAAAGGGATTTAATAATATTTTCAGTTTGGGTTAGGTCTATTAATCAGGCTATTATTAAAAGGGATTTGATAATATTTTCAGTTAGGGTTAGGTCTATTAATCGAGCTATTATTAAAAGGGATTTGATAATATTTTCAGTTAGGGTTAGGTCTATTAATCAGGCTATTATTAAAAGGGATTTAATAATATTTTCAGTTTGGGTTAGGGTTAGGTCTATTAATCGGGCTATTATTAAAAGGGATTTAATAATATTTTCAGTTTGGGTTAGGTCTATTAATCGGGCTATTATTAAAAGGGATTTGATAATATTTTCAGTTTGGGTTAGGGTTAGGTCTATTAATCGGGCTATTATTAAAAGGGATTTGATAATATTTTCGGTTAGGGTTAGGTCTATTAATCAGGCTATTATTAAAAGGGATTTAATAATATTTTCAGTTTGGGTTAGGGTTAGGTCTATTAATCAGGCTATTATTAAAAGGGATTTAATAATATTTTCAGTTAGGGTTAGGTCTATTAATCAAGCTATTATTAAAAGGGATTTAATAATATTTTCAGTTAGGGTTAGGTCTATTAATCGGGCTATTATTAAAAGGGATTTAATAATATTTTCAGTTTGGGTTAGGTCTATTAATTAGGCTATTATTAAAAGGGATTTAATAATATTTTCAGTTAGGGTTAGGTCTATTAATCAGGCTATTATTAAAAGGGATTTGATAATATTTTCAGTTTGGGTTAGGGTTAGGTCTATTAATCGGGCTATTATTAAAAGGGATTTGATAATATTTTCAGTTTGGGTTAGGGTTAGGTCTATTAATCGGGCTATTATTAAAAGGGATTTAATAATATTTTCAGTTAGGGTTAGGTCTATTAATCGGGCTATTATTAAAGTGGATTTAATAATATTTTCAGTTAGGGTTAGGTCTATTAATCGGGCTATTATTAAAAATGATTTGATAATATTTTCAGTTTGGGTTAGGGTTAGGTCTATTAATCGGGCTATTATTAAAAGAGATTTGATAATATTTTCAGTTTGGGTTAGGGTTAGGTCTATTAATCGGGCTATTATTAAAAGGCATTTAATAATATTTTCAGTAAGGGTTAGGGTTAGGTCTATAAATTGGGCTATTATTAAAAGGGATTTAATAATATTCTCAGTTAGGGTTAGGTCTATTAATCAGGCTATTATTAAAAGGGATTTAATAATATTTTCAGTTTGGGTTAGGTCTATTAATCGGGCTATTATTAAAAGAGATTTAATAATATTTTCAGTTTGGGTTAGGGTTAGGTCTATTAATCAGGATATTTTTAAAAGTTATTAAAAAATATTTTCAGTTTGGGTTAGGGTTATGTCTATTAATTGGGCTATTATTAAAAGGGATTTAATAATATTTTCAGTTTGGGTTAGGGTTAGGTCTATTAATCGGGCTATTATTAAAAGGGATTTAATAATATTTTCAGTTTGGGTTAGGTCTATTAATCGGGCTATTATTAAAAGGGATTTAATAATATTTTCAGTTTGGGTTAGGGTTAGGTCTATTAATCAGGATATTTTTAAAAGTTATTAAAAAATATTTTCAGTTTGGGTTAGGGTTATGTCTATTAATTGGGCTATTATTAAAAGGGATTTAATAATATTTTCAGTTTTGGTTAGGGTTAGGTCTATTAATCGGGCTATTATTAAAAGGGATTTAATAATATTTTCAGTTTGGGTTAGGTCTATTAATCGGGCTATTATTAAAAGAGATTTAATAATATTTTCAGTTTGGGTTAGGGTTAGGTCTATTAATCAGGATATTTTTAAAAGTTATTAAAAAATATTTTCAGTTTGGGTTAGGGTTAGGTCTATTAATCGGGCTATTATTAAAAGGGATTTAATAATATTTTCAGTTAGGGTTAGGGTTAGGTCTATTAATCGGGCTATTGTTAAAAGAGATTTGATAATATTTTCAGTTTGGGTTAGGTCTATTAATCGGGCTATTATTAAAAGTGATTTAATAATATTTTCGGTTAGGGTTAGGTCTATTAATCGGGCTATTATTAAAAGGGATTTAATAATATTTTCAGTTAGGGTTAGGGTTAGGTCTATTAATCGGGCTATTGTTAAAAGGGATTTAATAATATTTTCAGTTTGGGTTAGGTCTATTAATCGGGCTATTATTAAAAGGGATTTAATAATATTTTCAGTTTGGGTTAGGGTTAGGTCTATTAATCGGGCTATTATTAAAATGGAATTTAATAATATTTTCAGTTTGGGTTAGGTCTATTAATCGGGCTATTATTAAAAGAGATTTAATAATATTTTCAGTTTGGGTTAGGTCTATTAATCGGGCTATTATTAAAAGGGATTTAATAATATTTTCAGTTTGGGTTAGGTCTATTAATCGGGCTATCATTAAAAGGGATTTAATAATATTTTTAGTTTGGGTTAGGTCTATTAATCGGGATATTATTAAAAGGGATTTAATAATATTTTCAGTTTCGGGTTAGGGTTAGGTCTATTAATCAGGCTATTATTAAAAGGGATTTCATAATATTTTTAGTGTGGGTTAGGGTTAGGTCTATTAATCGGGCTATTATTAAAAGGGATTTGATAATATTTTCAGTTTGGGTTAGGGTTAGGTCTATTAATCGGGCTATTATTAAAAGGGATTTAATAATATTTTCGGTTAGGGTTAGGTCTATTAATCGGGCTATTATTAAAAGGAATTTAATAATATTTTCAGTTTGGGTTAGGGTTAGGTCTATTAATCGGGCTATTATTAAAAGGGATTTAATAATATTCTCAGTTTGGGTTAAGATTATGTCTATTAATCGGGCTATTATTAAAAGGAATTTAATAATATTTTCAGTTTGGGTTAGGGTTAGGTCTATTAATCGGGCTATTATTAAAAGTGATTTACTAATATTTTCAGTTTGGGTTAGGGTTAGGTCTATTAATCGGGCTATTATTAAAAGGAATTTAATAATATTTTCAGTTTGGGTTAAGATTATGTCTATTAATCGGGCTATTATTAAAAGGAATTTAATAATATTTTCAGTTTGGGTTAGGGTTAGGTCTATTAATCGGGCTATTATTAAAATGGAATTTAATAATATTTTCAGTTTGGGTTAGGTCTATTAATCGGGCTATTATTAAAAGAGATTTAATAATATTTTCAGTTTGGGTTAGGTCTATTAATCGGGCTATTATTAAAAGGGATTTAATAATATTTTCAGTTTGGGTTAGGTCTATTAATCGGGCTATCATTAAAAGGGATTTAATAATATTTTTAGTTTGGGTTAGGTCTATTAATCGGGATATTATTAAAAGGGATTAAATAATATTTTCAGTTTCGGGTTAGGGTTAGGTCTATTAATCAGGCTATTATTAAAAGGGATTTAATAATATTTTTAGTGTGGGTTAGGGTTAGGTCTATTAATCGGGCTATTATTAAAAGGGATTTGATAATATTTTCAGTTTGGGTTAGGGTTAGGTCTATTAATCGGGCTATTATTAAAAGGGATTTAATAATATTTTCGGTTAGGGTTAGGTCTATTAATCGGGCTATTATTAAAAGTGATTTACTAATATTTTCAGTTTGGGTTAGGGTTAGGTCTATTAATCGGGCTATTATTAAAAGGAATTTAATAATATTTTCAGTTTGGGTTAAGATTATGTCTATTAATCGGGCTATTATTAAAAGGAATTTAATAATATTTTCAGTTTGGGTTAGGGTTAGGTCTATTAATCGGGCTATTATTAAAAGAGATTTAATAATATTCTCAGTTTGGGTTAAGGTTAGGTCTATTAATCGGGCTATTATTAAAAGAGATTTAATAATATTTTCAGTTTGGGTTAGGGTTAGGTCTATTAATCGGGCTATTATTAAAAGGGATTTAATAATATTTTCAGTTTGGGTTAGGTCTATTAATCGGGCTATTATTAAAAGAGATTTAATAATATTTTCAGTTTGGGTTAGGGTTAGGTCTATTAATCAGGATATTTTTAAAAGTTATTAAAAAATATTTTCAGTTTGGGTTAGGGTTAGGTCTATTAACTGGGCTATTATTAAAAGGGATTTAATAATATTTTCAGTTAGGGTTAGGGTTAGGTCTATTAATCGGGCTATTGTTAAAAGAGATTTGATAATATTTTCAGTTTGGGTTAGGTCTATTAATCGGGCTATTATTAAAAGTGATTTAATAGTATTTTCGGTTAGGGTTAGGTCTATTAATCGGGCTATTATTAAAAGGGATTTATTAATATTTTCAGTTTGGGTTAGGGTTAGGTCTATTAATCGGGCTATTGTTAAAAGGGATTTAATAATATTTTCAGTTTGGGTTAGGTCTATTAATCGGGCTATTATTAAATGGGATTTAATAATATTTTGAGTTAGGGTTAGGGTTAGGTCTATTAATCGGGCTATTGTTAAAAGGGATTTAATAATATTTTCAGTTTGGGTTAGGTCTATTAATCGGGCTATTATTAAAAGGGATTTAATAATATTTTCAGTTTGGGTTAGGGTTAGGTCTATTAATCGGGCTATTATTAAAAGGGATTTAATAATATTTTCAGTTAGGGTTAGGTCTATTAATCAAGCTATTATTAAAAGGGATTTAATAATATTTTCAGTTAGGGTTAGGTCTATTAATCGGGCTATTATTAAAAGGGATTTAATAATATTTTCAGTTTGGGTTAGGTCTATTAATTAGGCTATTATTAAAAGGGATTTAATAATATTTTCAGTTAGGGTTAGGTCTATTAATCAGGCTATTATTAAAAGGGATTTGATAATATTTTCAGTTTGGGTTAGGGTTAGGTCTATTAATCGGGCTATTATTAAAAGGGATTTAATAATATTTTCAGTTTGGGTTAGGTCTATTAATTAGGCTATTATTAAAAGGGATTTAATAATATTTTCAGTTTGGGTTAGGGTTAGGTCTATTAATCGGGCTATTATTAAAATGGAATTTAATAATATTTTCAGTTTGGGTTAGGTCTATTAATCAAGCTATTATTAAAAGAGATTTAATAATATTTTCAGTTTGGGTTAGGTCTATTAATCGGGCTATTATTAAAAGGGATTTAATAATATTTTCAGTTTGGGTTAGGTCTATTAATCGGGCTATCATTAAAAGGGATTTAATAATATTTTTAGTTTGGGTTAGGTCTATTAATCGGGATATTATTAAAAGGGATTTAATAATATTTTCAGTTTCGGGTTAGGGTTAGGTCTATTAATCAGGCTATTATTAAAAGGGATTTAATAATATTTTTAGTGTGGGTTAGGGTTAGGTCTATTAATCGGGCTATTATTAAAAGGGATTTGATAATATTTTCAGTTTGGGTTAGGGTTAGGTCTATTAATCGGGCTATTATTAAAAGGGATTTAATAATATTTTCGGTTAGGGTTAGGTCTATTAATCGGGCTATTATTAAAAGGGATTTAATAATATTTTCAGTTTGGGTTAGGGTTAGGTCTATTAATCGGGCTATTATTAAAAGAGATTTGATAATATTTTCGGTTAGGGTTAGGTCTATTAATCGGGCTATTATTAAAAGAGATTTAATAATATTCTCAGTTTGGGTTAAGATTATGTCTATTAATCGGGCTATTATTAAAAGGGATTTAATAATATTTTTAGTGTGGGTTAGGGTTAGGTCTATTAATCGGGCTATTATTAAAAGAGATTTAATAATATTTTCAGTTTGGGTTAGGGTTAGGTCTATTAATCGGGCTATTATTAAAAGGGATTTAATAATATTTTCAGTTTGGGTTAGGTCTATTAATCGGGCTATTATTAAAAGAGATTTAATAATATTTTCAGTTTGGGTTAGGGTTAGGTCTATTAATCAGGATATTTTTAAAAGTTATTAAAAAATATTTTCAGTTTGGGTTAGGGTTAGGTCTATTAACTGGGCTATTATTAAAAGGGATTTAATAATATTTTCAGTTAGGGTTAGGGTTAGGTCTATTAATCGGGCTATTGTTAAAAGAGATTTGATAATATTTTCAGTTTGGGTTAGGTCTATTAATCGGGCTATTATTAAAAGTGATTTAATAGTATTTTCGGTTAGGGTTAGGTCTATTAATCGGGCTATTATTAAAAGGGATTTATTAATATTTTCAGTTTGGGTTAGGGTTAGGTCTATTAATCGGGCTATTGTTAAAAGGGATTTAATAATATTTTCAGTTTGGGTTAGGTCTATTAATCGGGCTATTATTAAATGGGATTTAATAATATTTTGAGTTAGGGTTAGGGTTAGGTCTATTAATCGGGCTATTGTTAAAAGGGATTTAATAATATTTTCAGTTTGGGTTAGGTCTATTAATCGGGCTATTATTAAAAGGGATTTAATAATATTTTCAGTTTGGGTTAGGGTTAGGTCTATTAATCGGGCTATTATTAAAAGGGATTTAATAATATTTTCAGTTTGGGTTAGGTCTATTAATCGGGCTATTATTAAAAGAGATTTAATAATATTTTCAGTTTGGGTTAGGTCTATTAATCGGGCTATTATTAAAAGGGATTTAATAATATTTTCAGTTTGGGTTAGGTCTATTAATCGGGCTATTATTAAAAGGGATTTAATAATATTTTCAGTTTGGGTTAGGGTTAGGTCTATTAATCGGGCTATTATTAAAAGGGATTTAATAATATTCTCAGTTTGGGTTAGGGTTATGTCTATTAATCAGGCTATTTTTAAAAGGGATTTAATAATATTCTCAGTTTGGGTTAGGGTTAGGTCTATTAATCGGGCTATTATTGAAAGGGATTTAATAATATTTTCAGTTTGGGTTAGGTCTATTAATCGGGCTATTATTAAAAGGGATTTAATAATATTCTCAGTTTGGGTTAGGGTTAGGTCTATTAATCGGGCTATTATTAAAAGAGATTTAATAATATTTGCAGTTTGGGTTAGGTCTATTAATCGGGCTATTATTAAAAGAGATTTGATAATATTCTCAGTTTGGGTTAGGGTTAGGTCTATTAATCAGGCTATTTTTAAAAGGGATTTAATAATATTTTCAGTTTGGGTTAGGGTTAGGTCTATTAATCGGGCTATTATTAAAAGGGATTTAATAATATTTTCAGTTTGGGTTAGGGTTAGGTCTATTAATCAGGCTAATATTAAAAGGGATTTAATAATATTTTCAGTTTGGGTTAGGGTTAGGTCTATTAATCAGGCTATTATTAAAAGGGATTTAATAATATTTTCAGTTTGGGTTAGGGTTAGGTCTATTAATCGGGCTATTATTAAAAGAGATTTGATAATATTCTCAGTTAGGGTTAGGTCTATTAATCAGGCTATTTTTAAAAGGGATTTAATAATATTTTCAGTTTGGGTTAGGGTTAGGTCTATTAATCGGGCTATTATTAAAAGGGATTTAATAATATTCTCAGTTTGGGTTAGGGTTATGTCTATTAATCAGGCTATTATTAAAAGAGATTTAATAATATTTTCAGTTTGGGTTAGGGTTAGGTCTATTAATCGGGCTATTATTAAAAGAGATTTGATAATATTCTCAGTTTGGGTTAGGGTTAGGTCTATTAATCAGGCTATTATTAAAAGGGATTTAATAATATTTTCAGTTTGGGTTAGGATTAGGTCTATAAATCGAGCTATTATTAAAAGGGATTTAATAATATTTTCAGTTTCGGTTAGGGTTAGGTCTATTAATCGGGCTATTATTAAAAGGGATTTAATAATATTTTCAGTTTCGGTTAGGGTTATGTCTATTAATCGGGCTATTATTAAAAGTGATTTACTAATATTTTCAGTTTGGGTTAGGGTTAGGTCTATTAATCGGGCTATTATTGAAAGGGATTTAATAATATTTTCAGTTTGGGTTAGGGTTAGGTCTATAAATCGAGCTATTATTAAAAGGGATTTAATAATATTTTCAGTTTGGGTTAGGGTTAGGTCTATTAATCGGGCTATTGTTAAAAGGGATTTAATAATATTTTTAGTTTGGATTAGGTCTATTAATCGGGCTATTATTAAAAGGGATTTAATAATATTTTCAGTTAGGGTTAGGTCTATTAATCGGGCTATTATTAAAAGGGATTTAATAATATTTTCAATTAGGGTCAGGTCTATTAATCGGGCTATTATTAAAAGAGATTTAATAATATTTTCAGTTTGGGTTAGGGTTAGGTCTATTAATCGGGCTATTATTAAAAGGGATTTAATAATATTTTCAGTAAGGGTTAGGTCTATAAATTGTCTATTAACTGTCCACCTACACGCTTACGCCACCCAGACAGAGAAGTAGGAAGGATTACATTGTAAATAACCTCTTCCCAGCTGAGTCTAACATGATTGTTTTCAAGTCCAATGTTAACAAATTTTTGTCGAGCTGTTCACCTAAATAATCACATTCTGACCACTTCATCTATCGTTTCCAATCCCCTTATAATATTGTTCGTCACCAACTGACAATCACGTTTACCCTTATTCTCGAGTGGCTTTCGGGCCTTGATAAGTGGTGACACATTAGTATATAAAACAAAAAACTCTTCTGCTAGGATTTGCGACAGACATAAACCAAGACATAAAAAGGGAAATAATTGCAATGAAATATTCGGTGCTTCTGCTGTTTCACTCCGACATGTTACGCCTCTCTTAAAAAAGAAAATAGCTAAAGAAATGTATAAACATCCAGTATTTATTAAATTAAAAATAAAAAACGATTTTATCATTCGGTAGCCATTTTTGTTAAACCAGTAAACAAAATTTGAATTATCTCCCTTGCCTATTTCATAAGTGAAAATGCACGATCTCTGCTTTCGAATGATACATGAAATAGAAGAAATACTTGAGTATCAAGAAAGTTACAAACAAAAGAAAATATATAGTTACTTATGGCAGATTCTGTAATGAAAAAACTCCATTAAGTTTTTAAAAAGATAGTATTGTTGCAAAAGCACATTTAATTACAAAAAAGAAACAGATATAGTACACCATTGTCGAATCATTTTGGGGAATTTGTCAATAGTTTACAGTAAAATCTTCAGATGGGCTAGAATTTGTCCATACTTAGACGATTCATGTAGTTTATGTTTGAGCGAGAAACTAGAAATTTTAAAATTTAAAGATGTAAAAAAAATTACTTAATCGTAGAAGTGAAATAGCCCAAAACTGTAGACATAGAATAAACTTTACTTGGGAAAACTAAATAAAAAAGAATTAATGCATTTAAAAATAAAAATAATAAATAAATATTTTTTTAAGTAGATCGAAAAAACTAAAGTAAAAATCTCAAAGCTTCTATAGGGCTAATAATATAAATTCTAGCCCCTTACGTCTACCAGTCTCAGTGGCAATGTTTGGGGTGAGTTAAAGTAAAAAAAACCTTAAATTTCACATATTAGCATCTAAAGGAGATACAATAATTAAACATGGCTATAGTCAACAAAGTAATCACATGACTACAGTAATGACTCAGAACGGTTGGGCATATCCTGGCAAGGTCGTCTTTTGTTTGTTTAACCCACTTAGAAGAAGAGCACCAAAAACATTTTTTAAACAAAAAAAGGGAAAATGCATTGGTTGAAGGAAACAAATATATAATTTGGAGGGTAATAAAATCAAGCTTACTTGTCATAAGTATATTTCTTATACTACTATTACTACCACTACTATTAAGCCCTATTCATGTATTTAGCACTGTTGAAGTAAATACTGAAACAAAAAATATATACATAATATTATTTATATTTATTCATGATGTTTGGTTTGGTTGTTTTATGGTATATTAACCCTTTTCGGGTTATTTAATGTCGAATGCGGTCATTTTGGTAAAAGTTTTAATGCTTCAAGTTATTTATATATTAAAATATTTATTCATGGTGTTTGGTTTCGTTGTTTTGTAGAGGAGAATTGTTGTTTTTGTTTTTGGCTTTGCAGAACATGATTGAGTTTTGCAAAGGGAAAGGAAGAAAACAATAACATCAATGTTTGGTGCATTTTTGGTCAGGAAGCCAGTATTTTCAGACAGAAATCTTTTTGTTCCAGGTTTGCCTTTCATTTCTTTGATTCAAAACCAAATAGCAGAGTTAAACTTGTTGTGTGTTAATCGGAGACAATTGGTCAATTACCCTAATATTTATTTCCCCAAACAATTAGTTACCTGTAAAATCTATATCTTCCATCAAGATGAATGTAAACCTGCTAATTATCATTCTTCTGTACATACTCGAGGGTTGAGTGTAAGCGTATAAGGCTTCAATTAAAAAAACAAGAATCAATTCATCAGTTCAAAGTATTGGACATTTTGCTAGCATATATCCAGAGTGTTTGTTCCACGGATAGGTTTTGATCCAGGTCCCAAATCATCCTGGATTACCTCTTCTTAGGTCTAATTTATGTGCACACTTTCCTGTCTACAAGAGGCCACTCACCACTATACTTAACATATCTTCAACATAAGTCGTAAATATTTAAAAATATGAGCATATATAGATAAAAATATGAACATAAAATCGTAAATAAAAAATCAACATTAAGTCAGAAACAGATAAAAAATATCAACATAAGTCGTAAACAGATCAAAATATCAACATAAGTAATAAAGAGATCTAAATATTAGCATATATAGATAAAAATATCAACATAAAATCGTAAATAAAAAATCAACATGAAGTCAGAAACAGATAAAAAATATCAACATAAGTCGTAAACAGATCAAAATATCAACATAAGTAATAAAGAGATCTAAATATTAGCATATATAGATAAAAATATGAACATAAAATCGTAAATAAAAAATCAACATTAAGTCAGAAACAGATAAAAAATATCAACATAAGTCGTAAACAGATCAAAATATCAACATAAGTAATAAAGAGATCTAAATATTAGCATATATAGATAAAAATATCAACATACTTAGGTTTTGATCCAGGTCCCAAATCATCCTGGATTACCTCTTCTTAGGTCTAATTTATGTACGCCCTTTCCCGTCTACAAGAGGCCACTAGTTTGGTACATTAATGGATCCACCCACCACTATACTTAACATATCTTCAACAAGTATGGTTAGCTTTAAAACCAGTATAATATCAAACGGCAGAAGGGTTCTTCCCGGCATAAAACATACAATGCTTCCAAGCAGACACTCAAAGTTATATATTTCCCTGTCACAGACCTCACAAATTCTCAATATATATTAAAAAAATATATATTTCTGAACAGCGAGTCACCACAATCTATCCAAAAGATACTAAAATTGAAATTCTTTGATGTGTATTTTTTCATGCCTGGGAGAACACCTTTCTAACCATAAAGAATTTGGTTTACAGACCAAATAAATTTGCAGAAAAATAAAATTATCCGTTTTGGAAGAGTGAAAAGTTTGTAGGGATGTTTTTTAGATGATAAGTCATGATAGAACGGCCATTTTGAAATATCTCCAACCAGCGTTGTTAACCATTTTGGGGTTCGAAGGGAATACTTAGATTTTAGTGTTTCCACCTTCTTTATGAATAACACCCTACCTGAGAGTTCATCATTCAAACTCCTCGACCTAACCTTCACAGGTAGCATGAATTGGAATTGCCAAGTCTGCAGCAAAGAAGGTGGGCTCCCTCTACCATGCTAGTAAACTCATCACACCTGACATTATTCTGTATCTCTACTGTAGGGAACATGAACATGAAGAGGGCTTACTTGCGAAACGTCCTCGGGTTTGCTTGTCCTGTGCGCTGCGAGTGAAAGAAAGAAAGAAGGAAAGAAATCCAACATGGCGTCCCCGAATGTTTATTACATACAGTTCACGCAAAATCTCGCAAAGTCTCGCTGCACGTATGGAAATTAGGTGTGACTGGATATTATAAAAAGCGAGTCTCGTACCGTCTCAGAAAAACGGAGTGTGCGAAGCGAGTGCACGTGTCGAGCAGTAAGAGCTGCTTTGGAGGTTAACAGTGACTTGCGACCTTCGTTATTATTATTCAAGCCACCATCTGCCCATGCATGGAGTATTGTTGTCACATCTGGGCTGGTGCATCATCTACTAGTTTCTCCCTCCTTGACAAGGTCCAAAAAAGAGTCGCCAACCTAATAGGTTCCTCACTGTCAACCAAGCTCCAGTCCCTGTCCCATCGCCGCAATGTAGCATTCTTGTGCTTGTTTTACAAATACTTCAATGGATTATGCTCCTATGAATTGGCTACTCTGGTGCCCTCTCAACGTAAATTCACTAGACCAACTCGACAATCAACTAAATTCCATCCATTCACTGTGGAGGTCCCCAGATGCCGAAGAGCTTTCTACTCAAATAGCTTCTTTCCTTGTGCTGCTGGCCTCTAGAACTCCCTCCCTGCCCCCTGTTTCCCCAACAGTACAGACATGCAGAAATGTAAAACTAATATAAACAGACATCTCGCTGAGCAGATCCCAATTTAGGTTTACCCCCTTTTTTTCTCAGTAGCCCCTTACGTCTACAGTGTCGGCCTGCCTTGTTTGAGGTGAACTATGTTAAAAAAAATTTTTTTTTAAAATAGGTCCATTTTGAAATGAGCCTCGAGTAAGAGTAAAGAAACAGCGATGGTACTTCTTTTACTTAGATTAAACAGATTTTTTGTCACAAAAACTTTGTCTATAATGGATTCATGTGATAAGTTGTTTTGAAATACCACCACCAGCGTTCAATCCCCTGGACTCATGGCGACACTTATTGCTTTGCCTAGACCTCAAACATGCTAGACTAGCCAAAAGGTAAGCCCTTGAAGAGCCCAATAGGAAACGAAAGGGCTACAAGGTTGGCTGACAAAAAAAGTCTGTTATCCTCATCGGAACGCTCTCTGACCTTTAGATACCTGCGGTACTTTGTATTATTCTGGGAATGTCTCACTTAGCGTTTTATTCAAATCTGGGAATGTCTCACTTAGCGTTTTATTCAAATCTGGGAATGTCTCACTTAGCGTTTTATTCAAATCTGGGAATGTCTCACTTAGCGTTTTATTCAAATCTGGGAATGTCTCACTTAGCGTTTTATTCAAATCTGGGAATGTCTCACTTAGCGTTTTATTCAAATCTGGGAATGTCTCACTTAGCGTTTTATTCAAATCTGGGAATGTCTCACTTAGCGTTTTATTCAAATCTGGGAATGTCTCACTTAGCGTTTTATTCAAATCTGGGAATGTCTCACTTAGCGTTTTATTCAAATCTGGGAATGTCTCACTTAGCGTTTTATTCAAATCTATCCAAAATATTCATTCGGGATACATCATATTTGTGACGCTAGGTAATTGTGGTGCTTGTATAATAAAAAGCCGAAAAAAAGTTTTTTTTGTTTTTTAGTGTTGGAGAGGTAAATAAGAGGCAGGTAACTCTTCACAACAGCTCTAGTTTTCGAACAATATTTTTCTAACCCTAACCCTTTTATGTCTAATCGACGTTCTCCTTGCACAGTAGCCACATGTGCAACGCCAATTAAAGCCATCAGTTTTGATTACAGTAAAATCGTGTTTAAAATTTGTTGTAAGAGTTACCTGCCCCTTATTTACCTCTCCAACACTAAAGGACAAAAAAAAAATGTTTTTCGGCTTTTTATTATACAAGCACCGTAATTGTTACAGGCACGAACTGTGCGTTTGGCATACTGGGTTCGAGTTTTGTCAGGGCTACTGCATCACTTTCACTAATACTCTTGAGAAAGGTATGAATCCATATATCTTCCCTCCAGCTATGATTTTTTTAATGGAAATCGCTCCAGACAAGGCATGAAGTCACTTGATGTAAGGAGTTAAAAAAAATGTAAAAATAATACTTCAAGGTAAAAAACTAGCCAACGATAAGTGTTAGATGGATAGATTCCGACTCAGAAAACAGCAATTCTTCCCCCTTAGTCAGAAACATCGCTCATGAAATGTGAGGACTAAAAGACAAAAACAAGGGAAGCGAGAGTTACGAGGCTGCTGAAAGTAAACCCAATGTCCACTTTCTTCTCTCCTAGATTTAAATAGTAGGGTACACTAGACTTTCAAGCCTTGGTTGTGCAACTAGTTTTGGGGAGGGAAAACTCTGAAATGACACCAGTCTTTTTCTCTGCTTATCCCAGCATTGTTTCCAGTCGTCCTGATCTTCTCCTTTCCACTGGACTCAGAATCTGCCGGTTCAAGAGAAGTGCGATCCTTGCTTCACTCGGGACTCTCCATGCAGGGAATATCCATTGTCTCTTGGGACTGAATGAAGGCTTTTTTTTTTTAATGATTTGAACAAATAATTAAACTCGTGATTAATGTGTAAGACTCGTCATTTAGAAATGGAGGGAGATGAGTGATCAGAATAATGGATGATGACATGACCTAAATTATATCGCATACATTGTGTGCAATAACACACTAATACTCTCGGGAAAGATTTGTCCCCTAACTCCCCCCCCCCCCCAGCTATGGATAAAATAGCAATTTGTGTTTCAGCATTAAAGAACCCCAAAAAGGTTTGATATGCCATAAATTTTTTCAGAAAGTATAAAATAGAAGTCGACAAGAGACAAATGTGTGAAACTGAAATGTAACAAAGTTTAGTTGTGAACTGAAAATACAATGTCAAGGTTAAAAGATAGGAAAGGCATACTTGCAGGAAAGAATGCTGAGAGAGAGAGAAAGAGAGAGAGAGAAAAAGAAAGAGAAGGAGAGAGAGAAAGAAAGAAAGAAAAGGAGAGAGAGAGAGAAAGAGAGAGAGAGAAAGAGAAGGTGGGAATACTACAGGGGGTGGGGTGATTATACAATTGCATATACACTTAGCAGCTTCATCGGACGAATGAGAAAATAAATGATTAATACTACTACTACTACTACTACTACTACATACAAAATCTCTTAAAAAAAAAAAAAAAAAAATACCTTCCCCTAAGAGTTATTTTTATAATTATTAAATTTCAAATAAACTGGGTTTTATAAAACGTATTACTCTTTGCTTAAAACGCAGCTAAATCTATTTAATTAGTAATGATTACTGTTCACACACGAAGAAAACTTCAAACACGAGTTTAGTTTCATCTGATTTTATCTAACATATAAAGTTATCTTGTTGGATTCTCACGGTGAGATCCAAACAGCATTTAAGCTAACAAATTAAACTTAGCTTCTGACTAGCTAATTTTCATTTGTTACTGTTGTGTCATGTTATTGGCAATATAATGACGTAGTTTGTTACAATTTATTTTTTAATTACTTAGCCTGGTCCAGAACGACTAATAATATAAAACATTTTCAATAATCACCGAACACAAAAAAAAAAAAAATCAACAAGTAGAATGATTCATATTTTTAATAGAATAATAATATAAGAGTTGTCTCCCTTAAAAACTAAATTTTTTTTATTTCTCTGTATAAGTTTAACAAATGTGCAAACAAATAAAAAGTAAAAACTCAAATGACTTCACTGCATCCCGGGCAACGGCGGCTAGTTTTTAATAACTTAACCTTGTTTAGGAAATCTGCATACTACTATAAATGTAATAACCTAATAAATTTTATATTTTAAAATACAGGGTGTTTCAAAAGTCTTGGGAACATTACAAATGCGTATATCTCATGAACTATTCCAGGTAGAAAAATGAAACTGGTGCCATTTTAAAGCTTGCTTAATCAAGTTTTTGGTCATACTAATGATTTTCGTGTTATCTTTCCAGGTGCAGTAATGGCATTCTCTAAACAAGACAAGGCATTTTGCGTCCTCCAATTTGCAAAGACTGAATCGTGGACATGTGTTCAGCGTGCATTTCGCAGGAAATTTAAAAAAGAAGCCCCTGAAAGGAAATCCATTGTCAGATGGCATGCTAAATTTGTGAAAGATGGGTGTTTGTGCCCAAGTAAGCGAACAGGTCGCCCTTCAACTTCAGAAGATGCAGTTGAGCAAGTTCGGACAGCCTTTCAGCGGAGCCCCCGTAAATCAGTGAGAAGAGCCAGCAGGGAACTTCAGCTTGCTCCAGCACCTGTCTGCCATGTCTTAAGGAAACGACTGCAAATGGTACCTTACAAGCTCAAGTTGGTCCAAAAGTTGAAGGACACTGATAAGCCACTTCGCCGTGACTTTTGCATTGCAATGCAAGAGAAGTTGGAAGATAACGGCTTTGATGACCGGCTTGTTTTTAGCGATGAGGCGACCTTCCATCTGAATGGCAAAGTTAACAAGCATAACACTCGCATATGGGGTACTGAGAATCCTCATGAACTTCTTGAGCACGAGCGAGATTCACCAAAAGTGAACGTGTTTTGTGCAATTTTCAAGAAAGGTGTCTATGAACCGTTCTTCTTTGAAGAGGCAACTATCACTGGTGAATCCTATCTCAACATGCTGGAAGACTGGTTAATGGCTCAGTTGGAACAAGCAGAATCTGATGACTTCATTTTTCAACAAGATGGTGCACCACCACACTGGAGTGTTAGAGTAAGGCAGTTTCTTAACACAAGGCTGCCTGGTAGATGGATTGGGAGATCTGGGCGAGGTGATGACGTTCTCATGCCCTGGCCTCCTAGGTCTCTAGATCTTACCCCGTGTGACTTTTTCCTTTGGGGCTTTGTCAAGCAACAAGTCTATGTGCCGCCCCTTCCAAGAGATATTGACGAACTAAAGGCTCGAGTAACGGCAGTTGTGGGAACCATTGACGTCAAGATGCTGGAACGCGTTTGGCAGGAAATGGACTATCGACTAGATGTCTGCCGTGTGACGAATGGTGCTCATATTGAGCAACTTTGAAGATTCCCCACAAAACTTGAAACTTTAACCTTTCCAACGGTACCAATTTCATTTTTCAACTCCTAATAGTTTTTGAGTTATTAAAAATCGTTATGTTCCCAAGACTTTTGAAACATCCTGTACATTGTTTGCAAGCTAATATAATCAATATTTGGCGAACCTTTACTTTAGGGCAGGGGCGGACAACCTTTTCAGAGTGAGGGCCAGATGAGACTTTTGGAAGGAGATGGCGGGCCGGAGTGAAAAACGAAATCTCAGAACTACTATAATTTTGTTTACATGAATAAATTGTACAAAAATTGCATTGAACACTCTACAAATCTGATATTTTTTTCTTAGGAGACTTCTGTATGTGATGTTATAAAAGGCGCCGACAAAGAGCCATTTTGGAATCATAAAAATAATGACGGGGGAAGTAGCAAGTTGATCCAGCATTCGTTTTGACACACCTCACATAAGTTCTATGTTTCATGCCCTTTCCTCGTCTCTCGTTTCCTCTTTGCCTCTCTCTTTCCCTTTTTCTATTTTTATCTGAGGCCAAGGATTTGAAATTAATAGTTAAAGAAAAATGAAATATACATGCATCATCGCTCGCTGATGTTTATATATTTTTATACCACTGTAAATCTTAATTGAAACCTACTTTTACGTCTACGTCACAAAACGATATGAGTTTTACTGAGAGGTCCGCAGGCCGGATTGCAATAATAAAGCATAGCAGGGTGGCGGGCCGGACGCTAAGCCTTTGCGGGCCGGAGGTTGTCCGCCCCTGCTTTAGGGTTAAAAACTCATAGCACTTTCAAAATTTAATATTTTTGGAAAATGTTTTCAGTCAGGGACTTTTGGAACCATAGTGAATCATATTCTATAAAAAAATTTAATTTATTTTTCTTATTATTTTAGATTTTAGAGGGGGGATCACTTTCCTATATAAATCTAATGTAAATTGACCACCCACTTCTTGGCCAAGTTCAGGGTAAAAAAGCTCATCTAAAATTTATATTCACAACGTTTCGACATAGATAACCTTCTTCAGGTACATCGAAATATGAACCTTTATTTAATCAACCCCATGGTATAACGGTTATAAGCGTCGGTTAATCAGTAGACCATCTTTTGAGGGGGGTTGAAGGTTCAATCCTTACTACGGGCGATAATAACCAAGAATAACAACGAGGATGAGAATAGTTGTCGAAATAATCAAAATCTCTATATATTCCAAAAGTTCATCTTGAGGAGATCCAACATTATAAAGGATCAGAAAATTTGAAAAATTCACAATTTGAGGAAATTTTCAATTCCAAGGAATCAATGTGTGACCATTTTATGAACTTAGCTATTCTTCAATGTTTTCTCTGCAAAATTCTTAAGTATTTGGCTGTGAAATAACTGATGTATAGGTATGCAAAAAACAGACAAGTTGGAACACATCACAAAAATAACTACAAAAAAAAAAAAAACCACCACACAAATTCTACTCAAGGGAGACAAATGAAAGTTCATAATTAAATATTTATTCTGATGTGATCTGCTGTAGAAAGTTAATAATAGTATTCATTGTTTAGATAATTTTTTTATTATTATATATAGAGTTTTTTTTTGTTTTTTTTTGTCAAAAATTAATAAAATCGGATAATTATTTGATTTTTGGGTAAAATTTTGAATTTTTGCTTGATTTTGTTTTTACGTAATAAAAAATAACATGCGACACATTTTTCATTTTTTAGCATTAAAAATCCATTTACAAATTTCATTTTTTCAAATCACATAATTTTCCTAAGATGTTTTTCAGCCCTTCTTGATAATACAGCAAAATGATGTTGAATTATTCTTATTTTAAAAGTTTTTAACAATTTTTTTTTATGAAGGTTAAAAAAGGTGCAAAATTTTGGTCATAGCTAGATTACTGGCGTGAAGCAACAATAGCAAAACGGGTGCTGATATCGATCCTGAACCAGTTTTCGTGAGGTTCGACTCGGAAGCGTTCGGCTGTCCTACGCAAACGCCCGAGAGTTGACGAGCCAATTTGTACCAGACGACAATTTTGATACGGTGCTGCGTCCTATGATAATAATGTTTTGTTTTTTTTTGTTGTTAGGGTTTAGGGTTAAAAATATTTATTTGTTTTGCTTGTTTTATTTGTTTTGTTTAAAAAATGTCTTGCAACTATAACTAAAAATTACAGGACGCAGCAACGTATCAAAATAAAAAAAAAATTTATTTGATAACAGTAACTTCGCTATTTTTTGCTTGTTTTGTTTTTTTTTGTTGTTTCTTTTAGAAAATTTCTTGAAAATATAACTTAAAATCATAGGACGCAGCACCGTATCAAAATTGTCGTCTGGTACCATTCGGCTCGTCAACACTCGGGCGTTTGCGTAGGACAGCCGAACCGCACGAAAACTGGTTCAGGATCGATATCAGTACCGCAAAAAGGAACAGAATCTTAAACAGACAATGGATTTTAAAAAAATTAATTTAAACTAGACGACCTATGACTCGTTAGGTCAACATTTGTACATTTGTGCATATATTTAGCACCCTGAACTGCTGCTATTATTTTAGTCCTTTGTTTTTCTTCTTTATTTATGTTATCATCTTGCTCTCCTTCTCTTACACGGCTGTTGCTGCTACTACTATTTCCTCTATTTCTCTCTTCCCACCACTTCTATCCTGATTCGCCCTTCCTCCCGCGATCTAAAACATCCAATGTTCAAACAAGCAAGCAACATTAATAGAATTTTAGTATTATACTCAACGATTACACGTTGAGTCAACGTTGGTACCTTGTACAATATCGTATACATTTAGTGTCCTGACCTGATTGTGCAATTAAATAAATATTTTAAAAAGTACATTTATTCATTGGTAGTTTATAGAACATGTATCAGATTTTAAGAAATTGAAAAACACGAGTGTACACCCTCCGTCAAAAATGACTAAAAAAAAAATTATGCTTCGCCAATGTTCGCCCTTATATTCATATTCACATAAAATATCTGAATCGGTGAAAAAAAAAAAAGAAACGTTAAAAACTGGAAAGTTTAAAAAAGAAAACACAAAAAAACACATGATTTGGTATAGAAAACAGAAAGAAACTGTTCTATTATGGAAATAGATTTGCTTTCTCAATTCTGCTAAATATTTGAAATTGATTCGGTTTTTTTTTTACACACTACAAACATATACTGTCATGGTGGTCGAGTGGTTAATGCTAGATTGGTTATTCAGGTCCAGGGTTCAAATCGTTCGACCGGCAGTACAGTTATAAAAGCCACACTGATGATTGTTAGTGAACATGAAACATATATGCCTGTGGATAATAAAGATTTATTTATAAAAGAATAATAATTAAAGCTCCATTCAATTTGAGCACTTTGAGAGAAATACGAAAAGTTTCTTATTAAGCGACATTGTGTAAGTTCTCTCCCTTGGCAGATCGAACACTTTCTGAGACTTACTATGTTCGTAAATAAAATATAGGGTTTATTTCTCTCAGATTTAAAATATTACTGTCATGGTGGCCGAACGGTTAAGAATGTTAGATTGGAGTTGTTCGGATTCAAATCGTTCGACCGGCAGTACAGTTATATAAGCCACACTGATGATTGTTAGTGAACATGAAACATGTCATATATATATATATATTTAACTTGTTGGTGGATATGCATAGATGCAAACTGATATATTCAGATACGAAGCTATCGGTACCTGGTACGAAAGCTTTTGTTCTACTTACTAGTTCTCTATTTTTTTTATAGTCACTAATAAATACTTTTATCAGTCGTTACTAAATTCTTTTCCGGATTTGATCAATTTGAATTTTGAAATAAACCAGCCTGCTCGCTCTACAAAGCATTTCATTGAGACTACTGTCGCCCTCTGTTGTTGGATAATGGCCCTGTGAGGCCGGACACATGTGTGGGGAATCGTTTGGTTTGGCTTGTGTGATTTAGTGCGGGTGGACCCATACAGTAGAGTGCAAAATAAACTGGTTCTCACAGTTGGAGCTCACACACGTTGACAGGACCACCACGTTGACGAGACTTCAGGTCAAGGGTCAAGGTGCACCTGCACATCGGGGCTCTGTGACGTCACAGGCTTTTGTGTGGGAAACAAGAGTTTTGCCAGTCTGGTCTTTGGAAGCAAGTCGAACAGACGTATTTCTCTATGTAGTCCGAAATGATTAGGGGAATTAAATTTCCTAAGAGAATATAGGCATGAGATGATTTCTTCCCCCCTCCTCGAATGCTAAGGACTTAAGCTAGGAGTTAACTACGATAGAGTAGTAATTTGGTCTCTCACTCAACGTTTAGCTAGGAATTAACTACGATAAAGTAGTAATTTGATCTTTCCCTCAACGTTAGTGAAACATATCCAAGCGCGACGGTAGACTGACGCCTGAAATTAACAAATCAAAATTTAAAAGATTGTTTGCCTCCTGAATCGTGTTAGGAAGGTTTTGTTGTAGACACAGCGGACGGCGATGTTCACGGCAGTACAGAATCGAAGAAAGAACTCAACCACTAGACGACATCGAGACGACACCCCTCCACGCGACGAGGAAGAGAAGGTACGAGAAATTAAAGGGGATGCAACACTGTCGCCCCTGTTTTTTCATGCCCACGTCACCTCTCACAGGAACTTAAAGGCGGCGACGAAGCATGAATTTAATCACATGCTCTAGCTAGGGATTATTCATTCCTCATCTAATCCTTGGGCATCTCTTCGCATATGGTTTCGAAGCGTTCCGGGGATTGGCATCCTACCGGAGATTTCCGTCGGTGGAACACAACTACTGTTCCCGATCGCTATATTATCCCTCGTATTCAGGATTTCACTTCGTCTTTGCATGGCTGTAAAAAGTTTTCCAAATTGGATCTGGTAAAGACTTACTACCAAATTCCGTGTAATCTTTTTTTTTTTAGAAAAAAAACAGAAACCACCACTGGACAAGTGTTAATGTGATTTCTATTTTATCCCCTCTCCAGGAGATTAGATACAAGTGTCATGTGGGTTTGATGGAAGCGTTTTCAGTGGAATGACTTGGATTTGAACCTGGCACACTCAGGTTCTCAGTCCACGTCGATACCAACTAAGCCACTCTGCCATCCCCGTGTAATCTGGTTGTGACTACTCCTTTTGAAGCGTTCAAACTTTTAACCATGCCGTTCGGCTTACGTAATACAGCTGGTACCTTTTAGCGTTTCATGGACGAAGTAGTACGTGACGTAGATTTCGTATACAACTATAGCTAGTCAATATTTAGCGAACACATAGCGAACACATCTTAGTAGTTAGCTCCTTGCCGGAGGAACATTTGGTACATGTCCGTCTTAAATTAAATCGATATAAAAAATAATTTAATCACAAAATTAATTCCACCAAACAAGCCATTTTAATCTTTTGTTAAAAGTTTGAATTAAAAGAATGGATTACTTCGTAACACTTAAACTGTCTTTATTTACTTGTCTCCCCATGAGGGGAGAGTTAGACAAAAGATTTTTTTTTTTTATGTGGAGGATATCCAATTCCTAAAAAAGGGGCACTTTGGATGAGACAAACATAAAAATTGCTCCTGTCAATAAATATTCTTCCTCCTTTGACAGAGGACAGAACAGATACTACACTTTGATCACAGCCAGAAAGCCAGTTTATTAAGACAAATAAAAATTATTTACAAATCTATTTGACTTAGGCATGACGCCCTATTTTTTTTTGGGGGGGGGGGGGGTAAAATGTCATTCTTGACAAAAACTTTTGCCTACTCTAAACTAGACACTATCACCACAATACCGCATTCACTCCATGGCTTAAATCCTACTTAAAAGATCCCTAATGGTTTCAATGAGATTTTATTTACAATAATAAATATACATGAATGATGATGGGGAATCGAACAATCTACAAACATCCCAAAATAATCAAAACTAAGGAACAAAAAAAAAAATGCTTAATGGGGCAGGTTAGTAAGGCCCTCCCATTCCTCTGCTAAGTGTCAGACCGCCCACTGTTTTCCGGGTCAAACCGAAAACAAGCAGGTTAGTCTCTAAATGGGAGTGGGAGCTAAGAGGGAGATAAAAAATAAAACAGATCGGGATGAAATATGGGAATGGATGGTGTCCTCCAAGATAAAAACAACATTTAGGGCTGGCCAAGGGCAAAATAAATATGGGGAGTGGACATCTTTGGAGGCTCTCTAGTACCAAAAAATAAAACGGGATCAGGACTCATTTATTCCACTAGCTAAGATTTTATTTAAAGAACAAATTCTAAGGGATAGGTTCTGTAGAACCCAATATTGCGAATGCCATCCTTAGGCAGGAAACACGTACTCGTACCTGGCTCCTCGTCGGATGCATAAACTAGTATTATGCACTCACCTCCTATCGAATTCCATGCGATGTAATCTTTTCCAATCGCAGCTGATTTTCACTTTAAGCTGATGTTTAAAGTCAACAACTAGATCCTGATCGGAAACAGATCCAACCCCGGCCAGGGAGTATCAAGGGGAAAATTTAATGACAAAACAATTTGGGGCGATTGTTCCTTATTTACCACCACCACTTGTTTTCACCTTTTTTACAGACCAATTTTTTTTCCTTTGTTCTGTGTATCATGTCAATAAAGAAATCCCAGTATTTTTTTTTTTCAAATAGTTTATATTTTAGAGACAGGATCAGTTTCTTATATAAATTTAACTAAACTGATACCCACTTTACCTGTCACAGAATGAATATATCCTATACCAACAACCACGTAAATTAATCGATAAACGAATAAGGGAGAAATATCGCCGCCATGTTGATCATATTCAAGGGAGATAATACAAACTTTTGCGAAATAGAGAAATAAAGTCGGGAATTTGGGGTGTTATCTCCCTTAGCTACCTTGAATATAACCAAAAATGCCGTTTATCAGTAAAATTTAATTTTCTTTTATAAAATAAAAACTACTTGATTAATTTACGTGATGTTTGGTATACTATACGATATATTCATTCCGTAACAGATACGTGCATCAAACAGATATTTCTCAGTTTGTTTTGTTTTTCGAATGTATCCGTAACTCTGGATAAGCCCCCCCCCCTCCCTAAAAGACGGAATGATCGGTAAATAAAAAAATTTGGTCCGTAAAAAAGGTGAAAATATGTGGTTGAATAAAAATAAGAAACAAGCCCCCGATTTTGTAATAATTAAATTTAAATCTCAAAATCGTATTTTTAAAATATAATAATTTGATTAACCCCCCCCCCCCCAAAAAAAAAACAAAAAAAACTACGGTTCTTGTAAAGAATGGGCACCCAGAGGATTTCAGTTCTTATAGAATCAGTTCCGAGTATTGACGGAGAATCCCGAATCAGTCCAGGAAATTACCAAAGCTGCGAAAAAAATGTAAAAAAGACAGACGACACTAAGCATGGTTAGCCTCTCCAAAAATAAAAATTACCTTTTTTTTTTTTTTAAATTGCTAAAAAAATTAAATTAAAAACAAAAAAAGTGGCTTTCATCATCAACTGCTTCGGCAGTTTCCAGGACTAAATCGGGATTCTCCGTCAATACACGGAACTGACTCCATAAAGTGTAGTATCTGTTTTGTCCTCGCTCAGTGAAGGAAAGATACTTTCAGACTGAGGCAATTTAAATGATTGTCCCAATCCAGGCTTTCTCTTTTGGGGGAGCTGGATTTTTCCCACATTAAAAAATCGACCTTGTGTCTAACTCTGCCCTCGTGGGGAAGTAAGTAAATAGGGGCTTCATAAGAACTGAAATCGTCTGGGTGTCCATTCCTTACAAGTACCATAACGAAAAAACAATAGTAAAAAAAGAAAGTAAAAGAACTCCCGGGCAACACCGGATATGTTGTTAGTTGTTAACATTTAACAAAACAATCACTTGACACTTTGTTGGTTTTTTTTATGTTTTTAATTTTAAATCTTATTTTCGCATTCATAAACATTTTAAAAAAAAGTCAAATGATATTTAAAAACAAATTATAACTTCACGTTTTTAGACTTGTTTTTTCATTTATAAATTGTAATTAAATTATAATTAATTGTAATTAAATAAAGTTTTGTTGTGTAAAAATGAAAGAAATTTTTAAAAAAATAAACAACATCCTTCTTGCCTTCCTTTGTTGTTTCTTAGTTAAATTCTTGAATTTTCTTTACCTTAAAAAAGCGTTTAAAAGTTTTTAAAAACGAAAACTGATCATTTTAATTATGTTTTTTTTAAATAAATTATCGTCCGATAATTGTAAATATTTTAGAAAAGGGAAAAAATAATTACAAATTTAAAACACGTTAATGTTTTTTTTTTCGTCTTGCGCTAAAAAAACGTTGTGTGTGTTTTTTCTTGTAATAATCAACAAAAAACACTTTTATAAATTAAAAAAACAAACTGTTCTGTATCGTTTGAACAGTTTTATTAAACACACAAATCGTATATTTCTGTTAATAAAAGGTTACAACTTTTTAAACAAACAGAATAATGTTATTTTTCTCCTTATTTTTATACTTACGGGAGTAAGTTCGAAAAACCCGAGATGATGATCCGACCGCATTTGTTGTTAAAGCTGACTGTACGAGTTGTCTCCCCTTCGACACGCAAACACACACACTATATCTTTAAAGTAAAAACACACACGCACATGGAGAATGCATACACATACACGCGCTTATTGGGCGCTAGCTATAGAGCAACGATTTCCTAAACAGATCATTCCTCGTTTAAAATGTATCTCGCTCGCTGTCATGTCTCCCACTATTACGTTAAACTTAGAAGTTTAAGTTTTAATAGGTTAGTAACTAATCTACATAACGTTACACATTATTTTGTATTTATTTATGCTTTGTTGAACAAAGTGAAAATAAAAGTTATAAAAAAACGTAAATATTATTGTTATTGTTATTATTGTTATTATTATTATTATTATTATTATTATTATTATTATTATTATTATTATTATTATTATTATTATTATTTCTTTTACTTTTACACACACGATGAAAAAAATACAGCAGGAAGACCTGCCGTTGCCTGGGATTAAATGAGGAATCCTATTGTTATGGTCGAGAGGGGTGATGTTCCCAGGCTATAAACGTGTTCAGTAAATCAAGCAATTGTTGCATGCAAAGACAGAGTAATAATTAATAAACAAAATGAAGTAGTTCAAATAACGTTTATTGAACGTGTGTGTACGTGGAATGGTGAAGTGTGTGATGTATGCATGTGTGTCGATGGAAAAACAGTTCTTGAAAAAGGTATAAGAGGAAATGAATCCGTCGGGAGGAAAGTCTTTGAAAGCCGTACACAAAGAGAATGAGTTGAGAACTCTTACCGTTGTTTGACCACGTGTGTTGGTAGTTGTTATGCCGATGCCATTTGAAGAGAAAAGCGTTAGACGAAGCGCTAGTGTATTAGCGTCGTTCTGTCGACCAGAGAAAAGAGAGAGAGAGACGGAGCGCTGGTGCCAGCATACTTCTGTCGAGGCTGGTGAAGAAGAGAGAGAGAGAAACGAAGCGCTGGTGCCAGCGTTGGTCTGTCGAGGCTGGTCGGTGAACAAGAGATGGATTTTCCGTTTGCAACGGTTTTTATAGTCAGAAGGGCTAGTGTATTAGCGTCGTTCTGTCGACCAGAGAAAAGAGAGAGAGAGACGGAGCGCTGGTGCCAGCATACTTCTGTCGAGGCTGGTGAAGAAGAGAGAGAGAGAAACGAAGCGCTGGTGCCAGCGTTGGTCTGTCGAGGCTGGTCGGTGAACAAGAGATGGATTTTCCGTTTGCAACGGTTTTTATAGTCAGAAGGGCAGATAACTCTGGTGTCGCTTTACAGTGCCACCTGTCGGTGAAAAAGCGACACCTACTGGCAAACCGGTGTAGTTATGTTTTGAAAGGAGGAGGTAACTGCTACACTATGTCCCTTTGCGTCCTCGACGCACACCGGGCGTTTCCCTAGAACAAATGAGAAACACTGTCTGCTCCAAGCCCAGAATCCCATGTTAAAATTTCTATTCTTATTTTGAAACTTCTATAATCTTCCTGTTATGAATAAAATAGAGTAAAACGTCATATTTCCTTTTTTTTATTATAGATGCCAAGGGCGAACAAACACCACACGATATTATTGGACTCTCGCCGCGCCCTGTCTTGCAACAAACCCGGATGTTAATCGTTCGACAGTTTCGGCACGTGTAGAAGAGATAGACATATTTTTGTCTCTCTGTGCACATCTGCCTATTTACCGACCAATCCGGTGACATCGAGATAGTGCTATTAGCTGCAGCTAATTAATCAGTATTGTTCGGATCGAGGGTCGTGTTCCCCCGATTATAGACGTGTTCAGTAAATCAAGCAATGTTGCATGCAAAAGACAGAGTAATAATTAATAAACAAAATGAAGTAGTTCAAATAACGTTTATTGAACGTGTGTGTACGTGGAATGATGAAGTGTGTGATGTATGCATGTGTGTCGATGGAAAAACAGTTCTTGAAAAAGGTATGAGACGAAATGAATCCGGCGTAGGAAAAGTCTTTGAAAGCCGTACGCAAAGAAAACGAGTTGAGAACTCTTACCGTTGTCTGACCACGTGTTGACGGAAGAAACGTGTGTTGGTAGTTGGTATGCCGAGACCAGTCCAAGAGAAAAGTGTGAGACGAAACGCTAGTGTATTAGCGTCGTTCTGCCGACCAGAGGAGAGAGAGAGAGAGAGAGAGCGCGCGCTGGTGCCAGTATACTTCTGTCGAGGCTGGTCGGTGAAGAAGAGAGGGAATTTTCGTTTGCAACGGTTTTTATAGTCAGAAGGGCAGATAACTCTGGTGTCGCTTTACAGTGCCACCTGTCGGTGAAAAAGCGACACCTACCGGCAAAACGGTGTAGTTATGTTTTGAAAGGAGGAGGTAACTGCTACAGTATAAAACAAGAGCGTTTTCTACACTCGCCAGTTATTCCTAAACTTGCTGTCACCAGCTCTACCGACCTGGGAGTATTTGTACTTTCATTTTTGTTTCGCAACGGAATATTATTATTAAATATATCAACCATTTTTGCAAAATTATGTTTGAAGCTGTTTTTTTTTACCTTTAAATTTATAAATAATAAGAGGTTAAAAGCTAGTATTTTGTTGCCGTTTTTTTTGTAATATTAAAAACAAATTGCGTAAACATTGAAGTAGATGTAAAGCTAATGTTGGGTTTATTTCATAATTAACTATCTGCCCCTACCTGGCGTTGCCTGGGTTGAGACATAGTGCCATGCGGATGGCTTTGATAAAACTTATTCAAAATTCAGTAAAAGTAGCATGATGCATAGAAATTTAATTATGGAAAAATGAAATGGAAAGTAACAGTAAGAACGTAATACACTCCACTAATTTAAAAACTCTACTATCTTTATGAAAGTACTAAAATAAATTAACACTTAGCAGCCGAACGCGTTAACTGCCAGCGTCCCCCAAATTATGCTATTTACACTACACTCATACTGTAAAAATAATTCCGTATGCCGTATTTAAATAATGTTTATCTAAATCAGGGGCGGGCAACCTCAGGCCCGCGGGCCACATCCGGCCCATGAAGGCTTAGCGTCCGGCCCGCCACCCTGCTATGCTTTATTATTGCAATCCGGCCCGCGGACCTCCCAGTAAAACTCATATCATTTTGTGACATAGACGTAAAATACTTTCAATTAAGATTTACAGTAGGATAAAAATGTATGAATATCAGCGAGCGATGATGCATGTATATTTCATTTTTCTTTAACTATTAAGGGATAAAAAGAGAAAAAGAGAGGCAAAGAGGAAACGTGAGACGAAGAAAAGGCATGACACAGAACTTATGTGAGGTGTGTCAAAACGAATGCTGGATCAACTTGCTACTTCCCCCGTCATTATTTTTTATGATTCCAAAATGGCTCTTCGTCGGCGCCTTTTATAACATCACATACAGAAGTCTCTT
>OY744531.1:16154424-16371924 GCA_963556195.1 Sepiola atlantica | reverse complement strand
CTTATACAGGTAGAGCATTGCGTCAAGAGTCAGATACTTTCTGGAGCAGTAGAATGATCCAACCATTTTTCCAGCGACCTTGGCAACGGATTTGATGTAAATTTTCCATTTCAGGTCAGGAGTGAAGGTCAGTTCCAGAAGTTTGTCAAAGCAGGAGGCTTCCTCAAGACGAGAGCCATTCATTTTAATTGGGGCCAAGTGGGAATCAAAGCACTGGTTGTGAAAAGACAGAAGCTCGGTTTTGAACGCATTAAAAGTAACCAGCCACTGTTTTCTCCATTGTACCACATGCTTAGGTCAGAAGAAAAAGAATCAGAAAGATCTTGGTCTTTGATGCTCTTCGAAGTGTTGCCATAGATGGTTGTGGCGTTTGCATGAATGTTGATAAATTATCTTAGAATGTGATTTGGGAGATCGTTGGGAAATACTATGAGCTTTGGACTTCTGCTCATCAACGACTACTTTTATGAACCCAAAGGATTTAATTGTTGAGTTAATTAACATGAGTTAATAAAGTCTAAATAAGAACACGCGTTTGTCTTGCCCCAGTTGGGAAAACCTTCTCTCCCCTGATTGAGGACAAAACAGATAATACAGTTTGATCGTAGCCTAAAGGCTTGGTAACAAACTGGACGCTATTTGTTGCATGACCTTCACCTTTCCTTTCTGGTCGAACATGTTAAATTCATTTGTGAGCCCATCGGATGTCATCAGCCTCTTTAAACATGAATTCAGCAGTGAACGAACAGAAAATTAGCCAAGATCAAAGTGTAGTATCTGTTCCGATGGATACTACACCCTATGGACCTGTATCGTCTTGGCCTTCGGGTCTTGATTCTGCCGGTCTGTGGGTTTGTCCTGTGCAGTTCTAGAAGGTCCACCCTCCCAGGCCTTGCCTTCCCTCTTTGGGGTGGAGTAAGTTTATCGCTTACTGCCTGAGGCGCCCCTACTGGGGAATGCCGACGGGGCTGCACAGGCAATTTTTAATGGCCAGAGTGCTCACCTTCTCGGGCGCTGGCTTTTCAAATCCCACTTTCCGACCTTGTGTCACATACTCCTATTGTGGGTAGGTGTTGAATAACGACATTGCATCTCACTTTGCTCTCGTGAGGAGGTAAGTAAATAGGAATTAACAGAAAGCCACTGACAAATTTCCGATGCCGTCATGGTCGCCGCATAAAACTGTTCTTTAATGCCATTTATTGTCAACGATAAATTATGTATTATTTGGGGCTTCTCAGGCATTTTTTGTAGGCCAGAGTACTCACCTTCTCGGGCGCTGGCTTTTCAATTCCACTTTTCGACCTTGTGTCACATATTCCTGCTGTGGGAAGGAGTTGGATATCGCCTCAGCTACTTAGCTGTCAAGTATAGCGGACATGCCTGATTGTCTGCTCTGCTGAGGAAAAAACGACTGAGCATGCTTTCTTCAGCTGTAGCGAACTTCGGTCGTTTGATGGTTTGCATCGACCCAAAGCAGTTGGTACTGCTGAATATTGCGTCGTACGTGATTGCCAATATCGACCCGTCATGGGTTAGAGAGAAATGAATAATGTTTCTCACGATTTTGGTCGTAGCTAGAATAGTGGTGTGGACGACACATCTGAGGGGATTGTATGAGGTTGAATCTTTTTCTGATCAGGATCTGATTTTGTTCTTCAAGCATAAGCTTAAGTGTAAAATTAGATGTGATAGAAAAAGAAATTCGACAAAAAGTATGTACAAATTGCAAGTGCTAGCCCATTTTTATTTTTTTGGTAATAGAGATCCCCCTAAGATGCCCATTCCACACTTTTATTTTGACCTTGGCCTCCCCAATTGTTGTTTTTTTTAACAAACTGGAAAACAGTGGGTGGCCTATTTTAAAATAACGGTTGGGAAGGTTTTACTAACCTGTTTTTATTTGGTTTCTTTGTTTCTTTTTTTTTGGAAGGGGAGGGGGGTCTATTGTCCCACTCCCCATTATTCAATGAAAATGCATACATGCTTAAATAATTTTTATAAATTAAATTCAATTAAAACCATTGAAATGTTTTAAGTCAGGTAGTCCATAGAGTAAATGTGGTATTGTGGTAACTGCTGAAGTGAAAGTGGTGGACAAATGGTGAAAGAATAAAACAAAAACAGTTCTTGGACGAATGGGTCAAAATGCGTTTAGTTAAGAGTATTGATTTACTCCTCTCCAGGAGTTAGGCACAAGGCCAGTTTTTTATCTTACTCCCACAAGTAAGATGTGACCCAAGGTCGGGTCGGAAAGTGGGGTTTAAAAATTTCCTGGGCAGCCTCGTCGGCATTCCCCGGTAGGGGCGCCTCAGGCAGTAAGCAATAAACTTACTCCTCCCCAAAGAAGGGAGGCGAAGCCTGGGAGGGTGGACCTCCTAGAACTACACAGGACAGACCCATAGACCCGCATAAATCAAGCCCCGAAGACCAAGACAATACCAGTCTATGGGGTGCAGTATCCATCGGAACAGATACTACACTTTGATCTTAGCCAGAAGACCATTAAACGTTTGGGTAATGGGGGGGGGGGCCTTGTTTCTAATTTCTAGATGAAATTGATTTTTTTTTATTTGTAACTAAATAATTCAAAGTATCTGTCCCCCCCCCCCTCAGGAATTCTGTCTATCGCTATTCAAAATTTGGCTTATATTTGATCTCTTGCCCAAGACAGTATTAAATTACCGGTCTGATTAAAAAAAAAAATGGTGGATGGCTAGTTTCACAGTTGAAGAAAGAAAATGGAAGCTCCAAGGGGGACAACTCAGCAGAAAGAAAGATTGAGTACATTCCTATTAATGTTAGGATTTGCAGAACAACTGAATTTTTTAAAGATAAGATGTTGCAATTTGCTTTGATGTTTGGAGGACAACTTAGCAAAGCTACGTTCCTGCATGATTATAAAATAACGAAAAAAGTGTATTTTATCAAAAAAAGATAGTGCGTTAACAGATTCCATAACATAACCATGCATATTTCTTATTCACACCAATAATTATATGGGAAAACTTTTCAAGAAAATCCTGAATATTTTTGGTCACGGATGTAATTTATTTCTTTTCATTCTGTTATAATAGAATATCCTACACCCCCTTTTTTTCCTATGTGGAATAACTAATACAAATGAGCTAAGCATAACCCGACGCTCTTGCTTCGGAGATTAGTAATGTCGTAGCTGTTAAATGATAGATCTTTTCTTGCCAGAATGAATATTTTCTCTTAAGTCCAGTGGCTAATTTTTAAATAAAATACGGAGGAATTAATTAAAACTAGCGGAACCCGTGTAAATTACACGAAATGATGTTTTCAATACTAATTATCTTGTTCCTAACCTATACATTACTTTGTAAATGCTTTAGATTAAATTAAATTTGGCTCCAATTCATGAGTAGCATACAAAGATTCGGAAGGTCGTTGCTTTTGATGTAAGCGTGACACAGAAAATAACACACACACTATCGTATTAATATGTGCTTCCGGTCGTCCCCTCCCTACCCCCCCCCCCTTCGATGTAGAAAAAAAATCTTAGAGGTTATCTCTTGGCGTTTACAGCGATGCCATGTCGGGATGAGAAACCTTGTTGAATGTATTTTAGTGTTATTTCTCTATCTGTAGACAATAACCGTTGTCAAATTTTGAACAGTCTCCAATGGATATTTTTAATCTGTCAGTTACAGAATTTGGTACCTGCAAATAACTACATTCCCATCTGTACAGCAGATGAACAGCTGCTGCGAGACTACTTTGACTTCATCTCACCCTTGCGTTCCTGAACTTATTGCAAAACTGTCTATTCTTCCTTGCAAGAACTGGCTCATACCGGAATTTCACCCACAATTAAACTTATTTCAGTTAGAATCTTCTGGTTAAATAGCACACATGAATTCACTGCCTAAACACTTTCTATTTTTGTCGTGCCAGTGAACAGACACATCCGAGCCCCACCTGGAACCTTCACTACTGCTGACAATTTGACCACATCCACATGGACCCTGGCCAGTGAAGCCTACTCAGAAATTTTTTCTCTTTTCAGCAAAAGAAAATTTTTCTTTTTTAAGCAAAAAAACATTTTTCTCTTTTAAGCAAAAAAGACTTTTTGCACTTTGACATTTTTGAGCAAACTGAACAGTTCTTTACTCTATTTCTTTCAAATGTGCTACTACAACCAATAAAGTTTCTCTTGTTTTTATCGCCTAAAAGCCTAAGCAGGGGGTAATGTAGCAGTTACATGAGAGATCTATTTTTGTTTATAGGTATGCGCAATATCTTGCATTATCTCGGCATATTGATACACATGCGATTAGCACAGCATTGACATGTGCACTGGAAGCTTGCTGATTCCCGCCCACAGCTGGATGTGCGCGAAATATGATAGTTTGAGTCTAGCCTCCACTTTTGACAGAATGGCATTCTCTCATTCTCTCATTCTTTCTCCCCTCGTCATCATCATGGTGATGAGGAGGTGGGGGGGGGGGTCGGGAATAAACTCAAGACCTGAAACTATATTACATCTCTACCAAAAAGCCGACTGATCAACTCTTTTTTGTTCCAGTGTTCCCTTCGAATAAAAGTTGATTCATACTTTAGTGAAGGAGTTTGGTGTTATTCATGGAAGATGGTGACCCTTTTCTTGTTCAATATTCTATTTCAGTCAGATGCGGCCAGATATATACAACTGACTCTACCAAGTTACGTTCTTCATCCTGTAAAGCGAGAGAATTGTCATCCCAAAAATACTATAGAGGAGAATCCTGAAGTATTTACATATACGCTACACGGGGGGGGGGGGGGGGGCAAATAGGATGAAAAGCTTAATGCACTGCTACGCATATTGTCCTAAAATGGACCAGGACATTGAAAACATTGTCAATACGTACAAGGGCTATACTTTGTCGGCCAAGTCACTTCCTATTAAAAATAGTCCGTAGACTAAAACGTACCGACCTTAGAAAAGAATACACTTCGATCTTGCAAGCCCGTTCGATAGTTTTACTATATAATTATAGTTAATAGTTTTACTAAATAATTATAGTAGATAGTTTTACTATATAATTATAGTAGATAGTTTTACTATATAATTATAGTAGATGGTTTTACTATATAATTATAGTAGATAGTTTTACTATATAATTATAGTAGATAGTTTTACTATATAATTATAGTAGATAGTTTTACTATATAATTATAGTAGATAGTTTTACTATATAATTATAGTAGATGGTTTTACTATATAATTATAGTAGATAGTTTTACTATATAATTATAGTAGATGGTTTTACTATATAATTATAGTAGATAGTTTTACTATATAATTATAGTAGATGGTTTTACTATATAATTATAGTAGATAGTTTTACTATATAATTATAGTAGATAGTTTTACTATATAATTATAGTAGATAGTTTTACTATATAATTATAGTAGATAGTTTTACTATATAATTATAGTAGATAGTTTTACTATATAATTATAGTAGATAGTTTTACTAAATAGCCTGAAGTGTTCAGATGTAAAAAGCCCACTACGGGGGTAAATAGAAACTTCCTTCACGAATTGTCACATTTCGACAGATGTCTATCACATTTTTACAAATGTCTATCACATTTCTACTGATGACTGTCACATTTCTACATATGTCTATCACATTTCTACAAATGTCAATCACATATCTACAGATGTCTCTCACATTTCTCTAGATGTCTATCACATATGTACATGTCTATCCCATTTCTACAGATGTCTATCAAATTTCTACAAATGTCTATCACAGTTCTACAGATGTCTCTCATATTTCTCTAGATGTCTATCACATATGTACATGTTTATCACATTTCTACAGATGTTTCTCACATTTCTACAGACGTCTATCACATATCTAATAGATGTTTATTACATTTCTACAGATATCTATCACATTTCTACAGATGTCTATCACCTTTCTACAGATGACTATAACATTTCTATAGATGTCTCTCACGTTTCTCTAGATGTCCATCACATTTTACAGATGGCTATCACATATCTACGTATGTCTATCACATTTCTACAGATGTCTATCACATTTCTACAGATGTTTCTCACATTTCTCTAGATGTCCATCACAAAACGTACCGACCTTAGAAAAGAATACACTTCGATCTTGCAAGCCCGTTAGATGGGTTTTACTATATAATTATAGTAGATAGTTTTACTAAATAGCCTGAAGTGTTCTGATGTAAAAAGCCCACTACGGGGGTAAATAGAAACTTCCTTCACGAATTGTTCGCCTGTTTTGCAGCCAGATGCAACTAACTTTACCAAGTTACATTCTTCATCCTGACTTTTTTCCAAACCAATCACCCTTCGACTAGATGCCGGAGAGCTTTCTACTCCAATAGTTCTTTCCTCGTGCTGCTGGCCTCTGGAACTCCCTCCCTGCCCCCTGTTTCCCCGACGGTACTGACATGCAGAAATTTAAAACTAATGTAAACAGACATCTCGCTGCACAGCTCCTAATTTAGGTTGACCCCCCCCCCCCCCGCCAACCTTCTCCCTTTTTTCTCAGTAGCCCCTTACGTCTACAGTGGTGGCCTGCCTTGTTTTGGGTGAACTATGTTTAAAAAAAAAATTTTTTTAAATGCCTTACTAATGTCTCTCTACCAATTATTAAAGAAAGTGAGTTTATTACAGGTATTGGTTTTGGGCTCATTGCTAAGAAGTCTGAGAGAAGAAGATATACAGGGTGATTCATAAGTCACTTCACTTAGCTATTTAAAATGTCATTTACAATTGAAGAGCGAATTTTTATTGTTATTCATATGGCCAAATTTGATGAATCTCCCACACTTGTTGAAAGGCAATGGAAACGTGATGTGAACAGAAAGCCTCCTTCGCACAACACCATAATCAATCAAATATGCTACAAATAGTCGTAAATTCCTTGCAAAAAAGAATGGAGCTATGCATGCAGAACGAAGGTGTAAATTTTGAAAATTTGCTGTAAATTTAAACTTCCATAAATGAATTTGTTGAATAAACTTTCTGTTTTGTATTACCGTATTTTTTAACTTTAGAATTTCAAAAATAAATAGCTAAGTGACTTATGAATCACCCTGTGTATATGTACAGGGTGGGCCAAAATAAGGGTCCTATCTTTAAATTTGAATAACTTGAATTTGAATAACTTCCACAAAATAAAAGTTAAACTCACCAAACTTTATGTGTGTGTAGACTGACCCTTCCGAGATTTTTTGAAATAAACAAAACAAATTTTAGCCGAAAAACACTTCTTAAAACTTACAAAAACTAAAGTATTGTTTTTTACACTGTTTTGAGTTTTTTAAGCAAAAATAATGTTTTCTAAATGAGGGTACGTTCCTTAGGGCTAATACGGCTCATGCTTGCTTCGGAAGGGGTCCTTTACTTATTCTAAAAAAAAAAAAAAAAAAAATCAATAAATAAAAAAGTTACGAATTTTTAAAAATAGGACCCTTATTTTTGCCCACCCTGTATATATATATATATATATATATATATATATATATATATATATATATATATATATATATATATATATATATATATATATATATATATATATATATATATATATATATGCGTGTGAATATATGAGTGTTGATAGAGTGGATATAAATACCCAACTCTCTAGAGCATGAGAATATCACATCTCGTCAGGTCGAAAGAAACTTTCCAAAGAGGAGGATTTGGATTATTTGGATTATTTGGATTATTTGGATTATTTGGATTATTTGGATTATTTGGATGAAGATTCTCATCTTGCTTGTTATTTTCCTCCGACCTTCTTCAAGAGTACCTTTCAGAATTTGACAATCTATACGGAATTTCAAACCGAATAATCCAAATAACAGAGCTCCCAAAGATCGTGCCTCAGGATTGTCTCTCTTTTGCTCAAATTGCAAGTTATTTATTGAGAATTTCAACTTCTAGGAATCTTCCAATTAGTATCTCCCAAATTACATAGACTTTCTCTGTTAGGCCAAACATGCGACATGAACCCATCTAAGATGTTTCGCAACACCTATGCTCACTGGCAAAAACTAACTTTGATCGATTTTATGAGCTGGCATTTCTATATGGAACATTTGCAGAGCTTTACCATTCATCCATGGCTGAAAAGTATTTATTGACCAAGGAATATATTTCTTTGATTGCTCTATCATCCTTGGATTTGTCAACAAGAGGCAATTATGTCATCCTAAAATGTTGAAAAAACATGGAGTCAGATGGACCAGCGATCACCAGAAAACTTTAATCATAATTGCGATGAATACCCAATTACCCCTACTTCATGAACCATTATATTATTAGCAAGGCATTTGATACAGTATCTCATTAACGTTTACTAGTGAAAATGAAAAATGTTGGTATTACTGACAAAATGGTAAATATTGTTAGGGAGTTTTTGAAGGATAGAACTATGTAGAAATGTGATAGACATTTAGAGAAATGTGAGAGACATTTTTAGAAAGGTGATAGACATCTGTAGAAATGTGATAGACATCTGTAGAAATGTGATAGACATTTGTAGAAATGTGATAGACATCTGTAGAAATGTGATAGACATTTGTAGATATGTGATAGACATACGTAGAAATTTGATAGTAATCTGTAAAAATGTGATAGACATCTAGAGAAATGTGAGAGACATCTGTAGAAATGTGATAGACATATGTAGATATGTGATAGACATCTGTAGAAATGTGATAGACATCTGTAGAAAAGTGAGAGACATCTAGAGAAATGTGAGAGACATCTGTAGAAATGTGATAGACATATGTAGAAATGTGATAGACATCTAGAGAAATGTGAGAGACATCTGTAGAAATATGATAGATATATGTAGATATGTGATAGACATTTGTAGAAATGTGAGAGACATCTGTAGAAATGTGATAGACATCTGTAGAAATGTGATAGATATATGTAGATATGTGATAGACATTTGGAGAAATGTGATGGACATCTAGAGAAATGTGAGAGACATCTGTAGAAATGTGATAGATATATGTAGATATGTGATAGACATTTGTAGAAATGTGATACACATCTGTAGATGTGCTATAGACATCTGTAGAAATGTGATAGACATTTGCAGAAATGTGATAGACATCTGTAGAAATGTAATAGACATCTAGAGAAATGTGAGAGACATCTGTAGAAATATGATAGATATATGTAGATATGTGATAGACATTTGTAGAAATGTGATAGACATCTGTAGAAATGTGAGAGACATTTAGAGAAATGTGAGAGACATCTGTAGAAATGTGATAGATATATGTAGATATGTGATAGACATTTATAGAAATGTGATAGACATCTGTAGAAATGTGATAGACATTTGTAGAAAGGTGATAGACATTTGTAGAAAGGTGATAGACATCTGTAGAAATGTGATAGACATACGTAAATATGCAATAGACATTTGTAAATATGTGATAGACATCTGTAGATATGTGATAGAAATACGTAGATATGTGATAGACATCTGTAGAAATGCAATAGACATCTGTAGAAATGTGAGAGACATCTGTAGAAATGTGATAGATATATGTAGATATGTGATAGACATTTCTAGAAATGCGATCAACATCTGTAGAAATGTGAGAGACATCCGTAGAAATGTGATAGACATCTGCAGAAATCTGATAGACATCTAGAGAAATGTAAGAGACATCTCTAGAAATGTGATAGATATATGCAGATATGTGATAGACATTTGTAGAAATGTGATGGACATCTAGAGAAATGTGAGATACATCTGTAGATATGTGATAGACATTTGTAGATATGAGATAGACATCTGTAGATATGTGATAGACATCTGTAGAAATGCGATAGACATCTGTAGAAATGTCATAGACATCTGTAGAAATGTGAGAGACATCTATAGAAATGTAATAGATATATGTAGATATGTGATAGACATTTGTAGAAATGTGATAGACATTTTTAGAAAGGTGATAGACATCTGTAGAAATGTGATAGACATACATAGAAATTTGATAGTAATCTGTAAAAATGTGATAGACATCTAGAGAAATGTGAGAGACATCTGTAAAAATGTGATAGAATTCTAGAGAAATGTGAGAGACATCTGTAGAAATGTGATAGTCATTCGTAGAAAGGTGATAGACATCTGTAGAAATGTCATAGATATCTGTAGAAATGTGTTAAACATATGTTAGACATGTGATAGACGTCTGTAGAAATGTGAGAAACATCTGTAGAAATGTGATAGACATGTACATATGTGATAGACATCTTGAGAAATATGAGAGACATCTGTAGAACTGTGATAGACATTTGTAGAAATATGATAGACATCTGTAAAAATGTGATAGACATGTACATATGTGATAGACATCTAGAGAAATGTGAGAGACATCTGTAGATATGTGATATACATTTGTAGAAATGTGATAGACATCTGTAAAAATGTGACAGTCATCAGTAGAAATGTGATAGACATTTGTAGAAATGTTAGAGACATCTGTCGAAATGTGACAGTCATCTGTAGATATGTGATAGACATCTGTAGAAATGTGAGAGACATCTGTAGAAATGTGATAGATATATGTAGATATGTGATAGACATTTGGAGAAATGTGATGGACATCTAGAGAAATGTGAGAGACATCTGTAGAAATGTGATAGATATATGTAGATATGTGATAGACATTTGTAGAAATGTGATACACATCTGTAGATGTGTTATAGACATCTGTAGAAATGTGATATACATCTGCAGAAATGTGATAGACATCTGTAGAAATGTGATAGACATCTAGAGAAATTTGAGAGACATCTGTAGGAATATGATAGATATATGTAGATATGTGATAGACATTTGTAGAAATGTGATAGACATCTGTAGAAATGTGAGAGACATTTAGAGAAATGTGAGAGACATATGTAGTAATGTGATAGATATATGTAGATATGTGATAGATATTTATAGAAATGTGATAGACATCTGTAGAAATGTGATAGACATTTGTAGAAAGGTGATAGACATCTGTAGAAATGTGATAGACATACGTAAATATGCAATAGACATTTGTAGATATGTGATATAAATCTGTAGATATGTGATAGACATACGTAGATATGTGATAGATATACGTAGATATGTGATAGACATCTGTAGAAATGCGATCAACATCTGTAGAAATGTGAGAGACATCTGTAGAAATGTGATAGACATCTGCAGAAATCTGATAGACATCTAGAGAAATGTAAGAGACATCTCTTGAAATGTGATAGATATATGCAGATATGTGATAGACATTTGTAGAAATGTGATGGACATCTAGAGAAATGTGAGATACATCTGTAGATATGTGATAGACATTTGTAGATATGAGATAGACATCTTTAGATATGTGATAGACATCTGTAGAAATGCGATAGACATCTGTTAGACATGTGATAGACGTCTGTAGAAATGTGAGAAACATCTGTAGAAATGTGATAGACATGTACATATGTGATAGACATCTTGAGAAATATGAGAGACATCTGTAGAACTGTGATAGACATTTGTAGAAATATGATAGACATCTGTAAAAATGTGATAGACATGTACATATGTGATAGACATCTAGAGAAATGTGAGAGACATCTGTAAAAATGTGATAGAATTCTAGAGAAATGTGAGAGACATCTGTAGAAATGTGATAGTCATTTGTAGAAAGGTGATAGACATCTGTAGAAATGTCATAGATATCTGTAGAAATGTGTTAAACATCTGTTAGACATGTGATAGACGTCTGTAGAAATGTGAGAAACATCTGTAGAAATGTGATAGACATGTACATGTGTGATAGACATCTAGAGAAATGTAAGAGACATCTGTAGATATGTGATAGACATTTGTAGAAATGTGATAGACATCTGTAAAAATGTGACAGTCATCCGTAGAATAGTGATAGACATTTGTAGAAATGTTAGAGACATCTGTCGAAATGTGACAGTCATCTGTAGATATGTGATAGACATCTGTAGAAATGTGAGAGACATCTGTTGAAATCTGATAGACATCTGTAGAAATGTGATAGATATATGTAGATATGTGATAGACATTTGTAGAAATGTGATAGACATCTGTAGAAATGCGATAGACATCTGTAGAAATGCGATAGACATCTGTAGAAATGTGATAGATATATGTAGATATGTGATAGACATCTGTAGAAATGTGATCAACATCTGTAGAAATGTGATCAACATCTGTAGAAATTTGATAGACATTTGTAGAAATGTGATAGACATCTGTAGAAATGTGATAGACATCTGCAGAAATCTGATTTACATCTAGAGAAATGTGAGAGACATCTGTAGAAATGTGATAGATATATGTAAGTATGTGATAGACATTTGCAGAAATGTGATAGACATCTGTAGAAATGTGATAGACATTTGTAGAAAGGTGATAGGCATCTGTAGAAATGTGCGAGACATATGTAGATATGTGATAGACATTTGTAGATATCAGATAGACATCTGTAGATATGTGATAGACATATGTAGAAATGCATTAGATATCTGTAGAAATCTGATAGACATCTAGAGAAATGTAAGAGACATCTGTAGAAATGTGATAGATATATGTAGATATGTGATAGACATTTGTAGAAATGTGAGAGACATTTGTAGAAAGGTGATAGACATCTGTATAAATGTGATAGACATACGTAGATATGTGATAGCCATCTGTAAAAATGTGATAGAATTCTAGATAAATGTGAGAGACATCTGTAGAAATGTGATAGATATCTGTAGAAATGTAATAAACATCTGTTAGACATGTTATAGACGTCTGTAGAAATGTGAGAAACATCTGTAGAAATGTGATAGACATGTACATATGTAATAGACATCTAGAGAAATATGAGAGACATCTGTAGAACTGTGATAGACATTTGTAGAAATGTGATAGACATGTACATATCTGATAGACATCTGGAGAAATTTGAGAGACATCTGTAGATATGTGATAGACATTTGTAGAAATTTGATAGACATCTGTAGAAATGTGACAGTCATCAGTAGAAATGTGATAGACATTTGTAGAAATGTGATAGACATCTGTCGAAATGTGACAGTCATCTGTAGATATGTTATAGACATCTGTAGAAATGTGAGAGACATCTGTAGAAATGTGATAGATATTTGTAGAAATGTGATAGATATATGTAGATATGTGATAAACATTTGTAGAAATGTGATGGACATCTAGAGAAATGTGAGCGACATCTGTAGAAATGTGATAGACATTTGTAGATATGTGATAGACATACGTAGAAATTTGATAGTAATCTGTAAAAATGTGATAGACATCTAGAGAAATGTGATAGACATTAGTAGAGAGATGATAGACATCTGTAGAAATCTGATAGATATCTAGAGAAATGTGAGAGACATCTGTAGAAATCTGATAGATATATGTAGATATGTGATAGACATTTGTAGAAATGTGATAGACATCTGTAGAAATGTGATAGACATTTGTAGAAAGGTGATAGACATCTGTAGAAATGTGATAGACATACGTAGATATGTTATAGACATTTGTAGATATGTGATAGACATTTGTAGATATGTGATAGACATCTGTAGAAATGTGATAGATATCTGTAGAAATGTTATAAACATCTGTTAGACATGTGATAGACGTCTGTAGAAATGTGAGAAACATCTGTAGAAATGTGATAGACATGTACATATGTGATAGACATCTAGAGAAATATGAGAGACATCTGTAGAACTGTGATAGACATTTGTAGAAATGTGATAGACATCTGTAGAAATGTGACAGTCATCAGTAGATGTGTGATAGACATTTGTAGAAATGTGATAGACATGTACATATGTGATAGACATCTAGAGAAATGTGAGAGACATCTGTAGATATGTGATTGACATTTGTAGAAATGTGATAGCCATCTGTAGAAATGTGACAGTCATCAGTAGAAATGTGATAGACATTTGTAGAAATGTGATAGACATCTGTCGAAATGTGACACTCATCTGTTAAAAATTTGACAGTATATTATTTTTTTAAATTGCAAATTCATCCCCAAAAATAAATAATCTAAATATCATTGGGTTTATTTTTCATTTAGAAAGAAAAGAAAATTACTAATTAAATTTTAGTTTTAGAGTCATTCAGTTCATGGATGCAAGTAATGTTAACGGATATTTCTAACAAAATAAGTTTTTTTTTGATACAACAGGGACGCCTGAGAAAATTTATTCTGTACTTTTGTTTTGGAGCAAAAATACTTGATTTTTGTCTTTAAAATTTCATTCTAATGCAAGCCAGAATTTATTCTCTACTTGTCAGTTTAAAGGTTTCAAAAACCATTTTAAAATAAGGGTCACGGTAGTAAACAGCATTGTTTAATTTATTAAGGCTGTATTAAAATGGCTGACATGCGTTTCCTATACCGTGACTCATCTAAATTCGAAAGTAATTTTGAAGCTTTTAAATTGACGAATAGAAAGTAATCTATGACTTTAATTATCTGACAGACTATCCAGATCTAGATGCACACATGCCTGATAGACTCTTTCCTTGTTATCTTGTGCTTCACTATCATTGTCCACATAGAAGATTCGGGGTCACGGGTCGTCTATGTTCTCTGCTTTAATGGATGATGTCATCACTTTGTTACTTCAGCAGTTATGACATCATAAAGGATCTCTTCAATTACATCATCCTTTTGTGATGTTATATTGTTGTGACGTCATCTAGTGTGCACGGTGACAAACAAACAAGATCTCTACAGATTATTAGTAGTGTGTAGATATAATGAAGTTGTAGTTCCTCTCTGTCTGTTAGTTCACGACCTCCTCCTAGGCTTTTGGAGACAGACCTCCATAATCATATATATATTCTGAAACTACGTTACCGAGAGTATTTGGCTAGATGTATCTCATTTTGATTAAAGAGGGCACAATAATATCGTGGGGTCTGCGTTCGCACTTGACATCCATAGAAAACGGAATGCAACATTTTACTTTATTTTATTTATAACTTGAAAATTATAGAAAATAAAAAATAAGAACATAAGTGTTAATAAGGGGTTCAGGGCCAGGAGAAGGTGTGCACAGAGCTCCTCATTGATTTTTGGGAATCGCCAGGTGTGCCTGGAGAGGGTGAAAGGCTATAAATTTACCAAAGATTATTTTATTTTGATGTCACTTACCGCCCAATCGATGATGAGTGTATCGTTGGGCTCCACCCATAAAGATTGAATTTTATAAAATGTAAAAAATAAACAGAACTTCCGTGAGCAAAGTTTATTTCCAGGAACTACCCGTCTTTGGAACACAATACCATGGGGCTGCTTCCCAGCTGACTACAACATGGTCGTTTTCAAATCCAATGTTAACAAAATCTTGTTGAGCCGTCCTCTTTGATAATCAGGTTCTGCCCAATTTCAACCAGCGTTACCAATCCTCATGGTGTTGTCTCACCGTCCATCTGACACTCATTTACCCATGTCCTTGAGTGGCCCTTGAGCCTGGATAAGCGGGGACTAGTTAGTACATTAAAATAATAATAATAATAATAATAATAATAATAATAATAATAATAATAATAATAATAATAATAGGTAATATGGTGTTATGGGATGATAGCAGGGAACATCGGCTTCATTATTCAATCCTGGTTAATTCAATATAGTTTAAAGCAAAAGTCAAGTATTAACGTTGATTTGTGCTTCTAAACCAAAATGTATCACGCGCCTCTGTTGTATCAAAGAACCCACAATAAAACAAAATTAAAAAAGGAAATGATTTTATTTGAAATTGAAAAAAAATTTTTTTCAATTAATTGGAATAAAAAATAATAATTTTAATTGAATGTCAATTCATGATTCCTTTTCTTTTTTTTCTTTCCTTTTTACGATATATCATCTGAATATTCAATAATAATAATTTTTAAAAATCCAGAATTTTCTGTTTATTTTCTTTTTCTCTGGAAAGAAAACTCTGGAAATAAAACTTCCAATAAAAACATTTTTTCTTGCTTTTCTTTCCGCAAGAATTATCAGCTGATGCGGAGTAACACAAAAAGAAACAGGTAATAAGGCAAGTCTTAACGGTGTCATTAGAAATAAAGAAAATAAACTTGAGTACAAATACAACATTAATTATATATTGATATTTAATACAGATAAGAATCCTCACTTATTTGAATTCATAGCGTAATATCCAAGAATAAATTCGTTATCCATTTTAATTCATCGTATATGATATAATCGCTAACGGACTATATTCTTCCGCCTGTTATTTGCCCTCTACATAAAATGCGTGAGCGAGGTCGAGTACTTCTAGAAACCCGCCTCGCCTGGTTTATTTAATTTTTCTCCTTGAACCGTCTGGTTCTTTCTTTTTTTGGTTTTAGCTGACATGTCCTCCATGTACACACTATTAGCAGCGGTGACGAGGAGTCCGACGGCGGTCAAGACCGGAGCCCGATGGCTTCAGAAAGACCTGGTCAGGTCGGTCTTTAAGGGACACCCGATTCGGTCCAGTGCGGCTCTCCCCCAACAGGACTTCCCCTCGGTCACACCTCCGTCATCTTCTACCCCGCAAAAAACGGAGAGTGAAGAGAAAGTGGTTAAACCTTTCGCCAAAAATCTCTTCCTCGGACATTTTGACAAGGTAAAATAAAAATATATATATATCGTTTATGTTTATTTTCGTTCATGTGTTTACGTTTCCCGGCTTTTACATTTTAACATGCCACTACTTAAGTTTCGGACTTTTTAATTATTTTTTTGGGGTAGGGTTGACAATTTGGATTATTCGGACTATTATTCTCATCGTGGTTGTTTTCATAATGTTTCGGCCGATGTAACCTCCAACCTTCTTCAGGTGTTTCTTTCCGAACTTTTGAACCGTCTAATTTAACTTGGGGTTAAAAAAAACAAAAAAAAAACAGTAATTCTTTAATCCTTTTTTTTTTTAAATTTATTTTGTTTATTTTTTTAACCTCACGTTCTATAGGCTTAGACGCTTTCCAAGAAGGTTGTAAGTTACATCGGCCGAAACGTTGTGAATATAACAACCGAATAACCCAAACTATTAATTCTCAGTAGTAGTAGTAGTAGTAGTACATACCTAGACCTAATGTAGGTTTAAGGCTCCCAGACTCTTACAATAATTATACCCATGGCGTAATGGTTAAGAGCGTTGGTTAACAATTGGTTCTAAGTGACAATTTTCTGGAGGCTGAAGGTTCAATCCTTACTACAGGCGATAATAATAATAACTACGAATAACCTAAATTAGCACCTGCCTGTCGAAATGAAAACGGGTTAAAGTGTAGAAGGTCGGTAGTTATATCGGCCGAAACATTGTGTGTATATAACAATAAAATAAGGGAAAACTAAAACAACTTTTTGGTGCTTTTCCAGATTAGGACCCGAGCTAACTTTGACTTCGTCGTTAGGGTCAGTGTTAGCTCGGGTCCTAATCTGAAGAAGTACCCAACTTTTTTAACATCTTAAAAAATGTGGACATGACTATTTTGACTTTCTGTCAGTTTAAAGAGGACCGATTTATTTTATTTTTTTATATATTTATTTTTTTAATTTTTTACAAGAGAAACAAATTAAGTTTGAAATATTTCTTTCATAAAAGTTAATTTAGTTACATCAACTTTTACTTAAAGAAAAGAAAGTAAATAATTTGCCTTTTTTTTTTTTAAAATATAATTGTAATTTATTATTTATTTTATTTTTTATTTTTTTAGATAGAATTTTTAGATATTCTGTGTTAATTAGAAACTTTCCCTGGAACTGGAAGAATCGAACAGTTTTCGAACTGAATACCAAAAAAAAACAAAAACGTCCCCGAAAAAAAAAAACGCACAAAAACAATCTATTTAATAAAATAACAAGTAACACCAACCTCAAGGCAATAAAGTAATTAATTAAAACTACTATTAATGTTGAATTAAGTAATTCTCTATCACCTTTTTTTAATGTCAAGAATTAAGTGATCTAAGTTAATCTTTGTGGTTATGTAATGTATTTCTAATAAAATAGACCATAACTTGTAGGTTAGACAATAATAATATTCGATTTTGATTACACGTGTTCAAAATGTGTATAAATATTAATCGAATAATCATCTACTAAAATCGTGAAATAAAGTTTTTATTTTTTTGCTTACACCTGTGACCGTCATAAAAAATAACAAAACAATAAAAAAAACAACAAAAAAAAAAACTGTTTGTTTACAACGAGAACTGCTAGTGTTACACTTTTTGCCACCATAGATTCAGTTCATTTCCCCAGTTTCATTTTTAAATTAAAAATAAAACAACTATGTTTATTAAATTAATTTTTGTTGGCTAAAATATATTTTAGGGTTAAAAACTCATAGCACTGTAAAATAAAAAAAATTAAAATATTTTCAGGAGAGGACATTTTGAACCATAGTGAATCATATTCCATAAAAACAAAGTTATTTTAACAATTTTTTTTCTAAGATTAGCACTTATATGAATAAGTAAAAAATAGGTTTTTTACATTGGGTAAACGAAAGTTGAGACGACAATAAGGAACGCGTGAAGCCTTGTTCCACGCCTATCTATACGAGCACGCCTGGCGATGAAGTATGCGCGATACGGACGTATTTTCGGCATTGATAGTATTAGTAACTATCAATGGAAAATATCCAATGTAAAAACTGTAATATTTTACTTGTTCATATAAGTGCTAATCTTAGAAAAAAAATGTTAAAAATTTTTTTTTTTCACAAATTATTATTTTTTTTATGGAATATGGATCAGAATGTCCTCTCCTGAAATTTTTTCCAAAAATATTAATTGTTGACAGTGCCATGAGTTTGTTTTTACTAATGTAATTGTTTATTTCTTCGGTACTGATACACTTACAGCTTTTGAATCGGACAAAAACCGACTGGGTTAGGGTTTTAAAAAAAAACAAAAAAACTTCGTTTTTGTCCGGTTCAAAAGCTGAACCAGTACCATTTCTTTCTGTCTCCCTCCTTATTTTATTTGTTTTTAGTTTTTGTGTTTTTATTGTAATTTCATCAGCTGCAAATTAATGGTAATGATTGCACAAATTTGCTCCCCTGTTATTAGAAACGCTAACTTTAGCGTTTGTCATTAGTGTTTAGGGGAAAGATTTAGGCGTGCCCCCCCCCACCCCCAATGACCACCTTTTTTATTGTTCTTTCGGTCTTTTTTTTTACATTAGGACCCGCGCTAACTTTGACCCCGTTGTTAGGGCCAGGATCAAAGTGGGGTTAGGGTCATGGTCAAAGTTAGCGTGGGTCCCAATGTAAAAAAAGTACCTTTTATTTCCCCCCAATACACGATACTCATTTTTTTTGTACTATTTACAAGCGATCATGTTTTAGCACTTCTGCAGATTAGGGACGGGCCGGAATTTATTTGTTCTCCTTTTAGAAGAGCTCCAATAGTGTAAGGGGTCGGCAACTCTTTTTAAGGCAAGAATTAATTGTTTTTAACTCTAAGAAGAAGAAAAAATCAAAATGTGTTAAACCAAACACGATGACTGTTCGTTTTGAAATGAAAAAATATATTGTTGATTTTCACAAATTTTAATTTCTTCGGTAAATGTTCTATTAATTGAATTTGCATTTAATAGAACATTTTATCGAAGAAATTAAGATTTATTAAAAATCATATTTTCCATTTTCGAAGAAATTATGTACTTAAAAGTGAAACAAAAAAAGAGTTGTCGACCCCTTACACTATTGGAGTTCTTCTAAAATGAAAGCAAATAAATTTCGGCCCGTCCCTAATCTGCAGAAGTGCCATTTTTCCCCTTTTATTTATTTATTTTTGGGTATTTTTTACTTTACTCAGCAGACTAAAAACGCTCAAAAAACAAATATACAACAAATAAAAGTAACTGTAGGCGATAAAAGTTATTTTCAAACTTACCTGTGGCATTTGTTTGTATTTTTAACCCGTTTGAAGTGGTATTTATTAGAAATTAAATTGTTCGTCACACCAAAATCGCAAAATCCAAGATGGCGGGGGTGGGTGGGGGTTGGCTATGTAATAGAATAATGACCGGCCGCCATTTTCTTTTTGTGCAAAAAACACGAGAATTTTTTTTTACATCTAATAAAAACCCATGTATACTACGTAAAAATACAAACAAATGTCATAGGTAAGTAGGAAAATATCTATTCTCGACGTAGGTCGCCTTTACTTGTTGCATATTTATGTTTTTAAACACTTTCTCGTTCGTTTTGAAAAGTTTTTTAAATTTATTTCATGTTTGCCCCTTGTCAGGCAAAATCTCGCAAGTATGTTTCTCGTCTATACGTAACTTTGATAAATACACATTGAATTCTTAAAAATTTACTAATCGAATATTTATTGAACTCGACTAAGATAAGGGAAAGCTAAAACGAATGGGTAAATGTTGATCACCGGCATAAACAGTTTCTTCAAAAATTCTAAGAAAATTAGTCTTTATAACACTGTTATATATTTATATATATATATATATATATTATATATATATATATATGATAATTTTATTTACACAGACATGTACAAAATCTGCGACACTGGCATGTCGATGTTATCAATCAACAGTTACTATAAACTGAGATCTCATCAGGCAGAGTTAGAATCCGATCTTAACCTCAGATCATATTTGGAGAGAATGAAGTGGAGGGATAGAGAAAGAGAAGAAGGAAAGAAATTTAACATTTCAAAAATTAAGGCCGTTAAAAGCGTTATATATATATATATATATTTAGGCAAACATTATTAAATAACATGGAGTGGTTTTGTTTGATGCGACTTTTTTTTATTTTTTCAATTTTCCGAATTGTCCATCTAATGTTTCGGTCAAATAGATGTAAATATGATCCATGGCTTTCTTGTTCCATTCTTTTTTCTTTATATATATATATATATATATAAGTTATAAACACTAGTTTTATTCTTAAAAGATGACATGATGAACGTTTTGGAGTTAAAATCAATTTAGTATTACGTAGTAAAAAGACGTTTTAACACTTTCTTCGTCTTGATCGATACAAAAAAAATCGTGGCTCCATGATCAATACGGTTTCGGTAAGACGCCATTTTGTAAAAATTTCTATTATTCTAGCATATTTACTGAATAAATTTTAACTCAAAATAGTTCCTCATGTAATAATATTTAAAAGACAAAAAAAAAAAAAAAAAAATTTTTATCGCCTATACACAATTTTTTTTTTTCGCATTCTGTTTAGGCCAGCGATCTCAACATTTAGTAAATGTTATTCTCTTTTTTTCTAACAACGTCTTTGATCGATCTGTTAATATTAATCTTCTTTTTGATGTCTGCATGTCTTCATCTATCTCGCAGAGTTACTTCATCTTTTATATAACACCGCAATCTTTGGAATAACCCTAACAGTTAATGCAAAATTGTGGAGCTTTATCTATATGAACCGATTGACAATGAATCGTCGTTGGAAGATGTTTTATAATTAAACGAGGCAAAACTTTTATAGGCTGGATGCCCTTATTGACGCCAACCCAGTGGTTATTTTTAGCAAGACACCATCTCTTGGTGATTGGCCACCGAGCGCTTCACTTGCCCATTTTGTTTTTTTTTTAAATTTGTTATTCTATAAAAAAATAGAATTATTCACTGGTTCTGTGCTCTGCAACCTACCAGAGTCCAACCTTTGTTGGGAATATACCAAGCGGGGAGATTCTAAACGTCTTGATTGAGACAGGGCGACACAACTAGTAATCACAGAGTACAGTTTTGAGTCGCTGATTGTTTCAGAATTATCACCCAAAAACTAATATTTAGTATTAGTAATATGAAGCAATGATCAAGCCTTTTGATTAACTGTCAGCCACCGCCTCCTAGTAACAGTTACAGGAGGATGAATGTCTAATTGAAGAAAGATCAGGTTGAATAGTCCACTCGGGATTATCTTTTTTGCTAGGACATGCTTGGTGAGATTGGGTCTCTCTAACTTCCCATCTAGTCTAAGTAAAAATCAAAGAGTGTTGCAAGTCACGTGAACATTTAGACAACCAGGCCACATATTGCTCAGGAACCAGGATCCTGTCCTGAGACATCACAGTTCACCACCCACAGTCAACAGATGGCGCTATGGAGTTACCCCTCTGCAGAGGTGCAGTCGGCATATTCTACAGCCTTAGCCGACTGGGCGGGCAGAGTATAAGTGAAAAACGTATTGCTTTTAAGGGATTAATCTGACTTTTTTTTATTTACGAAACACAGCAACTACAAAGCTACGTACAAATTTGTGTGCAAAAAAAAAAAATGAATAATTCCAAACCTTTTGAGGAATAGCTTGAACGCTGCCTGAAAATTTAGTTGAAATAATATAAATATAATTGAGAAGACAGAAAAAGAAACCTCGACACCTGGTGAATTATTTATGGTATTATCTATGATGTTCAAGTGTATTTTGATGTAGCATCGAGAACTTTCTACTCCATCTTCTCTCCAAAATAAGTGGATATTTTTTTATTTATATATTTGTGAAATCTGCAGATGTTCAAATACCTGCACTTTCATTGACAATTCTTTGATTACAATCATCTGCAGTTCTTTAAAGACTTAAGAATTTGAATTGCTTTCATGTGATTCATTGACTCGTAACTTATAATAATAATTTTTAAAAAGTGGTGCTTATCTAGAATTACAGAGACATTCGAAAAAAAAAACAACAAAAAAAACTGTTTGATGTGCGTACCTGTCACGGAATGAATATACTATATATCAAAAATCACGTAAATTAATAAAGTAGTTTTTATTTTATAAAAGAAAATCAAATTATCGATAAACGCATTAGGGTAAAATATTGGCACCATATTGTCATATTCAAGGGGGATAATACAAACTTTAGCGGGCTAGAGAAATAAAGTTGGTAATTTGGGGTGTTAGCTGCCTTAAATATGACCAATAATGACGCAGATATCAACATTACCTGTTTATTGACAAAATTTGATTTTCTTTTATAAAATAAAAACTACTTGATTAATATACGTTATTTTTGGTATATGATATATTCATTCCGTGGCAGGTACATACATCAGATATTTCTCAGTTTGTGTTTTTTTTTGTTTTTTTTTTCCGATTTTTACCTCACCCAATAGACGGTATTGTCTGGGTCTTCGGGTCTTGATTTACGCCGGTCTATCGGTTGTCCGTCCTGTGCAGTTCTAGGAGGTCCACCCTCCCAGGCTTTGCCTTCTCACCCTTCTCAAAGGGGTTAGTTTATTGCTAATCGCCTGAGGCGCCCCTACCAGGGAATGCCGACGGGGCTGCCCAGGCAATTTTTAAATGACCAGAGCGCCCAAATTCCCGACCGCTGGTTTTTCAAATCCCACTTTCCCGACCTTGTGTCATATCTTACCTTGTGGGAGGAAGATAAATAGAAGCACCTAAAAAGTTAATAGATTACCTCCCTGATCTTCTAAATAGCCTTGTTAAATGCCTCCCCCCTCCACACACACATACAGACATTTTGCATATTGACCAATCACTGGGAAATCAATTTGGTGAGAGGGGAAGAAAGTGAAAACTCTATTTTGCACAGCAAAGATCTAGCTGAACAGATGGTGAGCCGTCCTTGTGACGTAAACAAATAGACAGCTCTAATAAATTAACTTTTAATTTTAAGCTGCAGACACACTTTTATTTGCAGGACATTCGTTATAATATAATTTTCAATACATGTCATCAGTCCCTTTCTTGTGTTTGTCTTGTTCATTACATTTGAATTTCTGCTAAGCTTTTAACAAATTTACCACTTTGTTTGGTATCTGACAAGATGGCAATCTAGATCTGGTCATGCACAACCATGCATGACCAGCTTTGGGTTGTCATCTTGTCTTCTTCGTAATGGTTGGTTGACCATGTGTGTTTGGGTCAATGGATGAATACAAATGATTTTATTCGATTAAAAAAACATTTGGGTTGTGGGTTGCTTAATAAATTCATAGGATGCGTTTATCATTTTATATGGGGGGGGGGGGGGCATGAGAACAAAAACCTAACACGGACATCCACTGCTACTACTTGCCAAATTCCTACTTAACTGCAGGCTAAAAGCTGAAAGTTAACAATCATAGCTAAGTTTAATGTAGGCTTCTACACTCATCAGGCTTATTTGGTACAAACAGTATCTTTGAAAATTCCATGGGGTTTAATTATCACGGCTAAGATGTGGAGTTTTATTTGTACAGGGTGGGCCAAAATAAGGGTCCTATCTTTAAATTTGAATAACTTGAATTTGAATAACTTCCACAAAATAAAAGTTAAACTCACCAAACTTTATGTGTGTGTAGACTGACCCTTCCGAGATTTTTTGAAATAAACAAAACAAATTTTAGCCGAAAAACACTTCTTAAAACTTACAAAAACTAAAGTATTGTTTTTTACACTGTTTTGAGTTTTTTAAGCAAAAATAATGTTTTCTAAATGAGGGTACGTTCCTTAGGGCTAATACGGCTCATGCTTGCTTCGGAAGGGGTCCTTTACTTATTCTAAAAAAAAAAATTTTTTTAAAGCAATAAATAAAAAAGTTATGAATTTTTAAAAATAGGACCCTTATTTTTGCCCACCCTGTATATGGTTATCGCTGAATCGGAATGCAGAGTTCATAGCAGAAACTCGAACTTGTAATAGGAAGATACAGCCAGTTAAGCATGACCGGGTCAACATATATCAGTCCCCGCATGGTCTTTTGTTTTGGAGTGGAGAGTACACTCTTCAAGAACGTACCCGGTTGTCTGCGTTACGCAGGCTTTCAGGTGTGTTGCTATATCATAACTGGTACATGTTGTGACATAGGCAACCTCTTTTGGTTCTTTAGTGATTGAGTTGTACCCAGTCGGAGAGAGACGTTTTTTTTTGTTTTTTTTTTGTTTGTAAAACTTAATTATGTTCTACAAAACCAAAAACAAAAACAACAGCCCCTCTCCCTTTCTCCCTCCCCTTTTTTATTTTTATTTTTCCTACCCTACTCCCGGTCCTGGATATGACCTTAAACTACATCCGATGGTGAGATCCGGCTTACGGACTTTGGGGAATGTGGAGCCTCCTCTTAATTACCATTGCTCCCAGGTCCACCCTGACCCGGAGTGGTAGTACCTGTTAGGGTCCCAACTATGGGTTAAATAGAAACAGATATTAAAAGGGGAAAGAAACAAGAAAGAGAAGAAAACAAGACCAGATTCGGCATTAAATAACCCAAAAAGGGTTGATATGCCGTAAAACAAAACTACCAAACTACCAAACTACCCAGTCGGAGAGAGAAAAGGCGATGCCGGGTGAATAGATGTCGTGGTGTAGAACACTGCCATTCAAATTTGATGTCAGAGAACGGTGTGAATTTTATTTTTTGTTTTTGTGATAATGGAAATGTAGTCACGTGTGGAGTTGCTGAATTGTTAATCCACCCTCTTTTGAACATCTCGTGACTCCATCTTCAGCCACTCCCAGAAAATCAGAAACCTGTTCATTGAGAAAGTGATAATGTTTATATATCGTTGATAAAAACTTTGTCATATGATAGCCGTGACTAAATAAAATTTAAAAAAAAATTAGATTTTGTCATTTATATATTATCACTTTTTAAAGTTTCATGAAGATTGTCGAGTTGTATTACCTTCAATCGTTAATCTGAAACAGAATTAAAAATTTTTTTTTTTTTTTTTTAATTCAAAAATGTAAAAATCACTACTAAAACTTTGGATCTTGTTATCTTGTTTGTCTCGGTGCACACTGGATGATGTCACAAAGGGATGATGTCATCCACTTAAACAGTTGCACAACACCATTAAATTTCCTTTGTCCTCACAAAGAGATGACGGCATCCATTAAAACGGAGACCGTAGATGACCTTATGTGTCTTGACTCGAAGCCTCAAAGGTTGTCTATTTGGTCAGTGAATTACAGATATATTTAGATAACCTCTGAAATCAATGGCTATGAACATACACGACACCAATAAAATTAAGTTTCAAAGAATTCTAAATATATAATAGGATCACCTCATTCAAATAAAACTTTTATATGATGTCTACACAGCGTAGGTGAGAATGGTCCCTGTGATGGGTGCCTTAGAACGAGTAGGGTGGGAGGAATGTACTTCAGCACACTGTGCTTGAGAAGAGCGGGGTAAGTAAATGTGAGTCCGGCTGACCTTAATGAGGTATGACAGAGCCACAAGACCCATCATATAAATTCCACTGGATCTGAAAACTGAAGTCCGTAACTCCCTCCTCCAAAATGCTCCCCCCCCCCTCCCCCTCCGGTTGGAAACATCTCCATCTTGCTAAATGTTCATTTCCATGTCTGATGATCGTACGGAGTAGGTAAAATAAATGACATCTGACTGACAGTGTTTGAGTTATTTCCATTCTAACTTTATTTTTGCTCTGTACCTACATTGAGCTCTCTAACAAGAGGTATTCCTGACAAGGGCAATACATCTAACTCAGATCTACCATGCTATATATATATGTCACAAAACATAAGCGTAACCCAGAACCCCAACTTCTAATGTAGATCCATACTATCAGGTCTCTTTTTTTTTTTTCTTTTTTTTTTCATCATTAGGGGTCTACGTTCCAACCTTCCAGAGGTTGAAATCTATTTACAGGAGACCAAACTTGACCTGTTTTTATGAATTATGAGTAAAAAAAAATCTAAGATTTTTAAAGAGAAGATTTCGACACCAAGAAGAGGGTCAAAATAATGACTCTCTCCCCAATGTTGGCACTGTCCTGCGGGGCTGGGGGTATTGGAAAGAGAGACTTCGCGTCGGCTATTTGGTTTTGAAGATGCAGTAAACGTTTCAAGTTGACATCTTTATTGGCATTGCAGTGTTCAGATGGCGATTCATGTTTATAAACGCTTTTAATAAATTTACTATTGTGAATTTTCTACACTGCATTTGTATTCATTCCTTGACCTTTTGGCTTGGAGCAATGTGTAGTATCTGTTCTGATACGACACTTCATCTTTTCAGTCCGTGATCCGTGAAGGAGAAATCCTTCTAGACTGAGTCAATTTTTTATCCCAATCCATAGTGCCCCTTTTTGGAGTGCTGGATTCCCCACCCCCCACCCACCCACATAAAAAAAAAAAACAACCTTATGTCTAACTCTGCCCTTGTGGGGAAGCAAGTAAATAGGGACCAAAACTACAGCTCTTAATAAGTATGTGTTATCTGACCAGCAGACATCGTGTACTTTCAATAACTTTTAGGTTTTAGTAGATTGGGGGGGGGCTATCTTACAAGTTGTCTTTAAACACGGCCATAGAATTATTACTATTATTTGCAAAAAACACTCGCCTATGTGTGGTATGTGTACTTTTCATCAAATGGACTAGGCTGTGTAGATTTTAATTCTGCAATATTTGATTCTACAATTTTCCTACCTAAGTAGCAATGTTATCTGCCAGTCAGTAAGATGTTATCAATCAACTTGAGATTGATTAATCAGGTGTTGTGTGTCCAGGTAAAACTTTGGTGGTTTGTACGGTTTCTGGTCTATTGTCACCTAGCAAATTGCTGGCAGATTTATTGTAGTTATAATTATGTGCGAGTGTAAAAAAAAAAAACACCTTGCTACATTAATTTTACTAGCAAATATAAACGTCCTCTGGATGGAAATAGTTAACTTTTAATACGATTTTTATTTTTAAATTAAGATGTTTAAATGCTTAATTTACATTAAGATTTTCTTGTTTAATTTTAAGAGATGGAAGAATCGTTGAAAATTTTAACTGTTAATATTTTTAATATACATTTTTTTAATTTTTTTTTTTTAATAATTTTATTAAATTCTATCATGTTTTTGTTGAAAATTAAAATTTTCATCATAAAAGGAAAATCATATCTCTATTTATTTAAAATTAGGTATGTTTATATTTGTATGTACAGGATCCACTCCTAAACTAATTAACCGATCATTATGACTTTTGGAACACAACTGCTAGGGGTAATGAGTTATATTTATTTTTAGCTTTATGTAGGGGTGAGGCAAAGAGGGAATGGAAATCCTTTGGGAAAATTCAGATACCTTCGATTTTTGTGAAATAGGTATGAGATATCAATTAATAGATATTCCACAAATTTCGTTTTCTTTGGATTATTTTAAAGTGTTTTTAGGGGGTATAATATGGGCATAAGCTCATCTGAAAATTCAAATATTTCAGATTTGCATTAAATTTGATCCATAGTCATTAGACACCAATTATGCAAAATTCCCTGAATTCAAATTTCTTTCTAAGACCGCTTTAAGCTGAAGCATTAAATTTTTTATATATTCTAGAACGAAAATCATGTAATGGATTTTGATCAAAATTGGAATAAGGATTCTAGACGTACGGTTTAGTATCAAGATATCTTTATTTTTATCTTTGTAAGGGGGACATAAAATTGGTGTAAAACTGTTCCGTTCAGGGGATTTCATATTACCTGTTCTGATATGTGTGTATGTTACTTTTTTATTTGATTATTTAAAATAAATTTCATGTGCCTCCAGCCCCCAAACTGTAAAAATTGGATACTTGGCCGAAATTATAACTTGCATAGTGGACTCATCTTGTTTACCCGATTTGTTTGAACTGGTCATCATAAAGTTCAGATTGTTTTGTAAATAGTTGAGGGCAAAAATCAGTTCATTTAAGATAAAATCAGATTTGTATCTTATCAAAGATGGAATCTCTTTTTCTTTTTTTCTTTTTCTTTTTTTTCTTTCTTTTTTTTTCTTTTCTTTTTTCTTTTTTTTCTTTTCTTTTTTTTTCTTTTTTCTTTTTTTCTTTCGTTTTTTTTCGTTTTCTTTTTTTTTCTAGGTGAGTAAATAGGACACTTAGTGATTTTGGAGGGGGATTGGGCGGTAAAGTAGAATTTGTAAAGAGTGTTAAATGTCTAGGACATAGTTTCATAGAAAATAAAACTCTTCATTTTGTTTAGTGTTCAATTGTTTATGCTTTCTTACTGTGACTGCCCTCTGAATGCCTCTTTCGTCATCTATATATGGGTAAATGATCCCTGGTCTTGGAAAATCAATAATTTAGACAAAATGTAAAGTTGGTTTTATTTTCCCATAAAATCACCTTCGAAATGTGTAAGCGGCAATAGTCCAAATATTTCCTTAAAATGTGGAAAGAATTTTTTTTTTTTTTTTTAATAACAATAACAAACTAAAAAGTAAACCTTCTGAGTGATTTTATTTTAAAATTTACTGTTCAATTTTTAGAGGGCAGATCAGTTTATATATTTTTAATATAAAATGATCTGATTTAAATATTTTGGGGCCCATTTACGATATGTCATTTGTTCTTAATAACGCCTGGTAAGTAATTAACTTTTAAAAAAAAAGGAGCTATATGATAAATAAATTATAAAAACATTTAAAAAAAAAATTTTTTAAATAAAAATAAATGATAAAATTTTTTAATGTTATTTTGAAAACCCACACCCCACACGCATGCACAGGAGATTTTACTCACATTTCTGTTTTTATTAAAAGAAATATGAAGAATGTTGAGTATAAGTAAAATATATTGAAATAAATAAATATTTATTTGAATAAATAGTATCTTGTAGAAGATCGGGTTTATTCTTAAAATAAATTCATCATCATATTCGGTCCTGGGTATGACCTTAAAAGACATCCAGTGGTGAGGTCTCCATTTGGAGGCTGTGGGGAATGTGGAGTTGCCCCTTAGTTGCCATTGCTCCCAGGTCCACTCTGGCCTGGAGTGGTAGTACCTGTAAGGGCCCCATCTATGGGTCAAATAGAACCTACTGGCGCTACCAAATCAGGCTGTCTGAAGTTATTGACTTCCTGAATCAAAATGCACCAAACATTGATGTTTTATTGGATTTTTTTCTTTGCAAGACTCAATCATGTTCTGCAAAATCCCAAACAAAAAACAATTTCCCTCCCCTCTTCTCCCCTCCCATCTCTTTCCCCTCCCCCCTTTCACTCAACCAAACACCATGAATAAATACCTAAACATATAAAGAACTTGAATCATAAAAACCTTCACCAAAATGACCGGATTCAGCGTTAAATAAACTGAAGAGTTGATATGCCATAAAACAAAACAACCAAATTTTACCAAAAATGACCTGATTCGGCATTAAATAACTCGAAAAGGGTTGATATGCCAACCAAACCATCATCATATTCACTTTAACGTTCATTTTACATGTTGGCATGTGTTGGACAGCTTTTAAAAATTGCCTTTCACTGGCCAAGTTTTTATTTATCCCGCTTTCTCTAAAGTCCATCCTTATCACTTCCTCCCATGTTTTCCTCCTCCTTAACTGTTCTACATCTACTAACCCAGAAACTCTCATCCATTCTTTCACCGTGGCCAAACCATCAAAGTCTCCTGTTCTACATACATCTCCTTATACTGTCCAGATTTAATCTTCCTCTGAGGTCAACAGATCTAAGCCTGTATTTAAGACTCCCATTATGCATCCATTAGATCATTCTCATATCATTTCTTTCCAGTATTAAATTAAACATTTGTTATTGTTGTTTCCCTCCCATTTCTCTCTTGCTAATCTTCTCCCACTTGCTTAAATCTCGGATTTGCATGACTGTTAGACTTTGACCGTAACACAAAATGATAATTAAAGAAAGTAGGACATTACAAATTTAAAATTTAATGATAAAAGGAAGTTTTACAAAGAAAATTATTTTCAGGCAAGCTTTGCAAAAAAAATTATTTTCAGACAAGCTTTGCCCCAAAAAATTATTTTCAGGCAAGCTTTGCAAAAACAAAATTATTTTCAGGCAAGCTTTGCAAAAACAAAATTATTTTCAGGCAAGCTTTGCAAAAACAAAATTATTTTCAGGCAAGCTTTGCAAAAACAAAATTATTTTCAGGCAAGCTTTGCAAAAACAAAATTATTTTCAGGCAAGCTTTGCAAAAACAAAATTATTTTCAGGCAAGCTTTGCAAAAACAAAATTATTTTCAGGCAAGCTTTGCAAAAACAAAATTATTTTCAGGCAAGCTTTGCAAAAACAAAATTATTTTCAGGCAAGCTTTGCAAAAACAAAATTATTTTCAGGCAAGCTTTGCAAAAACAAAATTATTTTCAGGCAAGCTTTGCAAAAATAAAATTATTTTCAGGCAAGCTTTGCAAAAACAAAATTATTTTCAGGCAAGCTTTGCAAAAACAAAATTATTTTCAGGCAAGCTTTGCAAAAACAAAATTATTTTCAGGCAAGCTTTGCAAAAACAAAATTATTTTCAGGCAAGCTTTGCAAAAACAAAATTATTTTCAGGCAAGCTTTGCAAAAAAATTATTTTCAGGCAAGCTTTGCAAAAAAAAAATTTATTATTTCAATAGGTGAGTTTAAAAAAAATAAACAGATTATGGATAATTATTATTCGATTGTAAATCTTAAATATGAAAATTAAAAAGATGGCCAACTTTCTTGTATAACGAGCCAAATATGTTGATTTGATAAATTTAATTTTTCTAAATCTAAAAGGTATTTTGGAATTTTTTTTAGATGAGGATTGATTACTTGGATTATTTGGACTATTATTTTCATCTTAGATATTATCCTTGTGTTTCAGCTGATGTTACCTCTTGCCTTCTTCAGGTGCATCTTGCCGAACTCTGCAATCTATACAGATTTTTTTTATTTAATCCACGGGGATAGATTGTTCTCGTTCGGTCAGTCACAACCGGGTAGATTCTTAAGTAATTAGTTCTAAGTGACAGTCTTCTGGAGGTTAAAGGTTCAATCTACAGATGATACTAAGAACAAAAATAAAAATTACGTAAGAATTAGTGATGGGACGATTCCAAAATTTTCTTGATTGATACAATTACCAATTCTGTTCTAAATTCCCGATTCTGATTCTTTAAAAATTTCTAAATATTTAATTAGAGATTTGTTGCTTTTTAGAAATTTTCAAATTACTGTAAAACCCCCGTGTAATGTCCGCATATATTTTTGAAAAATGTAAAAAATACTTATATTACACTAGATCTTTCTAAATATTTAGAGATTTGTTGCTTTTTAAAAATTTTCAAATTACTGTAAAACCCCCGTGTAATGTCCGCATATATTTTTGAAAAATGTAAAAAATACTTATATTACACGACTAGATCTTTCTAAATATTTTTTTTCAAATGTTTTCCTCGTAATTGATTGAAAATTGTGAAACAACTGAAGATTTTTTTTTTTTTTTTTTTTTAAATCAAAGTTGATTTGCATTAGTTCGTCGTTAATGCAATTTGAATTTTCTCATCAACAATTGAAAATAGTCGACGATTTGTATGCAAAATAAGGAAACGGTGTAGGAACAGAATAGTTAACAAAGCCCCTTTTCATGTTAAGAATGAGTTTCTGAATAATAAAGTTATTATTTAGTAAACCATTCTTAACATCGGGGGGGGGGGGCTTTGTTAACTATTCTGTGCCGTCCCTCTATCAAAGAATGTTCATATTTTTTATCCTAATTATAAAGATTTGGTCGTTTATTAGATTTTTCTTGTAAAAAGAAAAACAAGATACAGATAATAATAGTAATACTACTACTACTACTACTAATAATAATGGCAAATTTGTGAATTAACACCCTCAGCTACCCCCCTTCCCCCAAAAAATGAGATCCTACTTTTTTTAAGGTCTGAACACATTGAAAAACTTTTCGGAGAGAAAAAAAACAATTATTTTAGAATTTAGAGTGGGAGATCAGTTTCATATATAACATAAAATGATAATTTCTGGGCCATTCTAACCTTTTCGGGATATTCACTAAATTTTTTTACAACTAACCCCGAGTCCAATTGGCAAGGTCGTAAAACCATGTGTAATTGCTTAAAAAAGTAGACACCCAACCCCACCCCCAAAAAAATAAATGCACAGAATTTATCTCCCATAGAAAAATAATTTTTTTTTTTTTTTGGTTAATTGCTCTAAAACGCTAGAATGTCTCGAAAATAGTAACTCATTTTACGTTAAATTTATGTGTGAAACTGATCTCCCACTCTAAATTCTTAAATAACTCATTTTATTTTTTTATAATAATCAAATGTTTATCAGTCATTTGTTTTTTCTTGAGAAAAATGCTTTTATTTTATTTTTAAACATTCTTTTATAGATATTGCATTATGAATTGATCGGTGCTTGTTGTTTTTGTTTTTTTTCTCCAATACGCAATAACTTTTTATTGTGAAAGAAAATAAGATTTTTATAGCGCTACACCCAAATTCATCCGAAAAGAAAAATGCGATTTTTTTTTTTTTTTTTTTTTTTTTTTTTTTTTTTTTTTTTTTTTGCGATTACATGTAAAAATAAAATAAAACGACAAAAAATCAGTTTTGCATATAAATTTAACCGTAAAATGACCACCCCTTTTGGCCCATATAGTGTTTTACGGAAATGTAACCAATTTTATTTGTTTAAATCTTGGTCATGTTAATGTTCCTGATCAAACTTTAGCATAAAATATGTCTTTGTTAAGGGTCATAAAAACCATACCCCCTTCTTACTATTAACCCTAAGTCCGGGTGGTAATACGAAAAATAACTTTTATGATTTTGCTCGTCAGACTTAGGGTTAGTGGTAAAAAATGTGGTTAACTGCCCTAAAAAGTTAAAATGACCTGGAAATGGAGTCATTTTACGTTAAATTTATATGCGCAATAAAGCCCCACTCTAAATTCTAAAACAATTGTTTTTTGGGTTTTTTTTCAGTGTGTTCACACATAATCGCCTTAAAAAAAAAAAAAGTAGAATCTCATGGGGGAGGAGGCTTTTAAATGTAGATATTTCTTGTTTAATTTGACAAACTTCTAAATGTTTTCCCTTTATGTATTGTATCCAAGATTTTGATAAACCTATTATGTGATTTTCATCTATATTTTTCACTTGTGCCAAAACCGAAAAAAAATACAATAAAACATTTATTTCAGAATATATATGTGGTGACCGGACAACGACCAAGGTCGGAGTGGCACCAGCGAAATTAAAAAAAAAAAAAAAAAAAAATTGTCCCTAGCATTTTAAATCTTTTAATATTCAACTCTGAGAGCCGTTTAACAAATAGGTGCGAAAAGAAATTTGAACATTTCAAGATTTGATAAGGAAATAAACAAGCGAACACTATAATATTTACTTTGTTTACCATAATTTACTAATAAAAAAATAATTAAATTTTACTCCGAGGGTTAATGCTAAATCTAGGAATGGGATTCCGAACCTGTGGTCCTTTGTCTTATGTTGTAAATAAACAAATTTCTAATGAATAAATAAATACATTGTGTTTGTTTTATTTTTTATTGTCAAGAAAAAGAATTAAAAGAATCGTTTTTGGAATCAGAAATAAGGCTCAAATTTTTTCCAATTCCGATACCCCAAAATGTTCCAATTTTTCCGATTCCAATTAATCGTCTCAACACTAGTAAGAATTCTACTTGGTTATAGCTGATGAAACAAAACGGTCTACAGCCGTGGATTAAATGAAAAATTCCATACAGATTCGAGTTCGAGAAGACTCACCTGGGGGTTACATTGGCCGAAATGTTGTGAGAATAACATCCAAGATGAGAACAGTAGTTGGAGTAATCCAAATAAAATATATTAAAATCCAAAGTAATCTATTCAAATATTATGTTGGCAGTTGTTCAGTATTTATTTCAATAGTATTCAATACAATTTTTTTTTTCTTTCATTTCTAGTCTATGCTTGTCTATCCTGAAATCTCCGACAATGAAGAACTTGAAGAACTCACGCAAATGTATAACCAAGTGGAAAAATTCTTTCTGGAAGAAGGTAAATAAATAAAAAAATAAAATAAAAATAATTTTTCGCAATTAATCCTCATCGAGCATTTTCTCCGCATACGGCAACCTATCAAAATTTTATTTCATTTTATCTAAAAAAAAAAATTTCCATGTGGACACATGGATCTTTGCAAAACATAAACAATGGTACCAAATTATTTTCGTAGCTCAATTCGCCACCGAATTATGACAGTTCAAAATTTTTTGAAAATTAGAAAATTTGCCGTCTTGTGTGCTATTGGTCTGAAAGTAAATTTTTTCAGTGTATGACTAAAGATGCAAATGAAAAATTCTTGTAAATGTCAAATGTCATCTTTTGGTAAATGAAAATTAATCATAATGGAAGCAATAATTATTAGATCAAACCAGCTGAAATATTGATCAAAATCCCATTACCCTCTCGAAAAAACAGACAAAATTGACTTTGACTGTTCATATAAGATTCACTTCAACAACTAACACATTGAATCTTCTAAATGATTCATTGCACATTTGAGGTCGAGTTAATTTTTTTTTTTTTTTTTTTTTTTTTAATCGTAAATCAATAATAATAAAAAAAAATAAAAAAAACTTATTTGGATAATGTAAAAAACGGAAACAATTTGATAATAGAGTAAAAAAACATTCTCGTTCATTCACTAAAGTTTTCAACTTGGATTTTTTTTTTTGTGAAACACAATTTCAAACTCTATATTAACCTCACTTTTTCTTTTGAAAAGACCAAGGCTATAGGTAGGAGGAAAAGTCAGCAGGAAGATAGTTCCACAAGCCTGAGCTTCTTTGAAATAAGCTACTGGAATAGGAAGCTGTATTACAATGAGGTATCAAAACAGTGAATTGATGGTGACCACTAGACCAGTGAGTCAAACAAGCTGGAACAAAAGAAGCAGGGAATAGAACACATGCCATAATAGTATTTATAGAAAAGACTGAGACTAGCAACATCACATCTGTGTGAGAGAGAGAGAGAGAGTGCAGCGAAGAAGAAAGGGTAGGGCCAATCAAATTATAGATACGTTTCTGCACCTTACCAAGAACCCTCAAATGGGACAGAGATTCACCAGCCCAAATATGACAACAGTACTCTGTCTGATTGTAGATTTGTAGAGATAGAGAATAGCCGCAGGTGTGAGTGTTTGGAGCGATAGAGAGAACTGACTTTACGAGAAACCGAGCAATGGCTTTAATGTATGAACTCCAAGAAAGACTTGATGAAAGAGAAAGACCAAGAAGTTTCAGAGTCGATTTCTCAAGAGCAGAGCTATCCATGAGAATCTCAGGAAGAAAAGGGACATGCCTACGATAGAAAACACGAGCTGAGTCTTAACTGGATTAAATAAAACTAGCCATTTCGTACCCCAATCCACTACTGAACCCATGTTAAAGATCTGAGATTAGAAATCTGGTAATTTTAGGCACATTTTGAGAAGTTTACATTTTCTTTGTTCAATTTTAAATCATATATTAGAGTTAAACGGCTCCTACAAGCTTCTTCTCGAATGAGTTAAACGCGTCTTCTTTGGCTGAGCAAAACTCAGTCTTACTTTAGTTCTCAGCATCTTGTCATCTGAAATGTCAGGTTGAGTGTTGAGCTATTTAATAAATGTAATCTCGTTGAGCGTTGAGCTATTTAATAAATGTAATCTCGTTGAGCTATTTAATAAATGTAATCTCGTTGAGCTATTTAATAAATGTAATCTCGTTGAGCTATTTAATAAATGTAATCTCGTTGAGCTATTTAATAAATGTAATCTCGTTGAGGGTTTACGTATCAACATAAAATCAATTTCATTAATTAGTAAGTAAAAGACGTGAACTTAGTGATACGAAATTCAGTAAGTGATAACAGCAATATTCTTAAATGTTCAGAAGACGATATAATTTGAACTTTTTGTTTTCTTTAAAAAAAAAACTAACTTTTCCTTCAATATCACTTTTCCATTAAAATTTTTAAAAAATTTTATTAGATGACCCCGTTTTAAGGCTGCATTTATTTTACTTATCAATTGAAGTACTGTTTATTATATTTTCTTATTTTATAAATGATCACCTCGACTTTGAGAACTTTTAAAAACTCACTTAATCTAATTTTTTAGTTTAAAAATCGATAAAGATTTAGTCTTTTTCACAAGTCCTACAAAAACTATAAATTCATACAACGTAAATAAATCGGCGCTCTTGTATAAGCAGTGACCGATCTGAGGGGGATAACTCTATTTGACTTAGCCGCCACTATTCCGAATTCGCTTATACTTTGGCAAGCGAGATAACTTTGACACAGTTTATAAACTTTATAACAATTAATAAAAAACATGTTACGGTTTTGAAATGCACTCAAAATAACTTTTAAACAATTAATAAAAAAAAAGTGTTACAGTGTATGGATGGGATTTGGCAGATTGTCAGGTTGGTCTAGTGAATTTACGTCGTGGGGGTACCAGAGCAGCAAGCTCGTCAGAGCACAATCCATTGAAGTACTTGTAAAACAGGCACAACAGTGAGACGTGGGCTCCAAACACTTCTGATCTGCAATGGCTTGGGCATGATGATCGTGCCATGTGCAGCTGCCAACTGGAAGAAAATATCCCATCAATTATGCCTTATCAGAAATTTGATATTTCGGCCGCCGTAATTAATGCGGGTCCAGGTGGGTCATCTTTCAATATAGCTTGAGCCAAAAGCTAAGGAATGCTCATTTCCTTCATTTGAGAAGGAGCTCATAGGAGCTGTCAGGCATAGTCCGGCTACCCATGGACAAAGGCTGCTTTGAAAGGCCGAGATCCGGTATACCATCCAATGATACAGAAAGCTTCTGCAGATCCGTTGTCTCGGTGATTTTTGACCATGTACAGCATGGTATCAATTTGATATTTCAAGAACTAGGAGAATCATAGACTGAAGACGTGACTTGAGTACATAAGCAATATAGCTGCATGCAATCTGGCTGATGTCAACCCTTCGGACTGGACTGCATCGATAGTAGGCATAAGATGTTGCCTAGTATTGCCCACTCCTATGTTCGGAACACTCGCAGCACCTTTAGTAGGCATAAGATGTTGCCTAGTATTGCCCACTCCTATGTTCGGAACACTCGCAGCACCTTTAGTAGGCATAAGATGTTGCCTAGTATTGCCCACCCCTATGTTCGGAACACTCGCAGCACCTTTAGTAGGCATAAGATGTTGCCTAGTATTGCCCACCCCTATGTTCGGAACACTCGCAGCACCTTTAGTAGGCATAAGATGTTGCCTAGTATTGCCCACTCCTATGTTCGGAACACTCGCAGCACCTTTAGTAGGCATAAGATGTTGCCTAGTATTGCCCACTCCTATGTTCGGAACACTCGCAGCACCTTTAGTAGGCATAAGATGTTGCCTAGTATTGCCCACTCCTATGTTCGGAACACTCGCAGCACCTTTAGTAGGCATGAGATGTTGCCTAGTATTGCCCACTCCTATGTTCGGAACACTCGCAGCACCTTTAGTAGGCATAAGATGTTGCCTAGTATTGCCCACTCCTATGTTCGGAACACTCGCAGCACCTTTAGTAGGCATAAGATGTTGCCTAGTATTGCCCACTCCTATGTTCGGAACACTCGCAGCACCTTTAGTAGGCATAAGATGTTGCCTAGTATTGCCCACTCCTATGTTCGGAACACTCGCAGCACCTTTAGTAGGCATAAGATGTTGCCTAGTATTGCCCACTCAAAACTCAATGAAGAATTCTATTCCATATCCAAGCATTGGGTACACAAAAAGTGCAGTGGCATTACTGGTAGGTTGAGAGATCATAACTAGTTTGTGTGCAAGAAGTGTAATACAATGGAGACGGATGAGAACTCAAATGTGGAGAAAATATATTTGGATGACGAAGCTATTGAGGTTGTCCAGAAATTTTGCTACCTTGGTGATACCATTGGAGCACAGGAAGGAGCAAGTGCTAGTGGGATTGCATAAGTTAGGAGTGCAAGGAGTAAGTTCAGGGAACTTTTTTCATTACAAACCAGCTGAGTGTTGCCACTATCAACTAAGGGAAGAATCTATCAGGCATGATAGATGTGTGCTGAACAAAATATAAAAAGGTAATGTGATACAATGAAGGCTGCTAGGATAGGAAGTGACTTATTGACAGAGACAAAAGAAAATGTGGGAGTGGTCAGTTTCCATTGTTCAGGACAGGTGACTCAGAAAAGAATACCGGACATGACATTTGGGGTTAACAGTGTTTTGCGACAGTTTGACGACAGTGGGGTAGGTTAGTTTTACGACAGTAAGGTTTATGGCAAAAAGTTAACGAGTTTGGGTTTCGGAGAGAAGCCGAGCAGTTAGGGATCGAACCTCCACAGAGAGCGGATCGGACCGGAAAACGATGAGATGAGCTGACGACTTGAGCAACGACAATGGGGTCTCGACAGTCCGCGACGGTGTCACACGCACTCAAAGTTCAAACTAAATTATACACAACGTGTTTGTGTTCTTTCTCGAGAATTGTGTTTCTTTTATTTAACTTGTGGACCAGTGCTGTGCCCTCGACGATTAGTCAGTGGATAGACGACTCTGCTAGACGATGAAGACAAAGAAGGCCATGGACACACGTTGGGGTTGACGATAGTCGAGTGGGGCAACATTGTTCTACAGTATAGCCACGTTGAAAAAATGGATGAGTTCTTTTGTTAGATGTAGAACAGTTGCAGTAGCAATTAATTGGCAGGGAAAGACCAAGGAAAACATGGAATGATGAGGATGGACTTGAGAAAAAGAGGGATTCAATAAAGACTTGGCCAGAGATACTTTAGTTTTTAAGTTCATTTCTAAAAGTCATCCAACAGATGGCAATATGTAAAAAGGATGTTAAATCGAATATGATGATTCGTTTAAACTTGATTAAAGATTTGACGATGGAATCGGCTATGCTGAGTTCAAATCCATCCATATCTATTGCAGCTATTTACACTTTGATACTGTTGGAAATGGTATGAACCCACAATTCCCCCTTACAGCTATTAGTAAAATAGTGAATTATCTTAAACTAAATCTATACAATGAATGGTTTCTAATAGGTATTTTATTTAGGCATTAAATAAAAATTTAAAAAAAAAACGGTTAATATGCTGTACAACAAGTAAATCATTTCATTTTTATCTATCTTTGTTTTCAGTGGATTCCAAAAAGATTGACGAAGATGCGTGTATTCCTGAAGAAACGCTAAAAATGGTTGGTGAAATGGGATTGTTTGGACAGCAAGTGCCACCAGAATATGGTAAGGCTTATTTGAATTTACAAGAACAAAAAAAATACCCTTTTATATAATGGGTGTGGTCGAAACCAAGGGAAGACATACTTCCATATCCCCGTCTTGCCAGTTCTGATCATCTAGTATGGTGGGTGGGGTTTAACTGCTGTAGAAGCTAAAATATCAAAATTATGAAAGAAAGCCTTTTCTGGCTGAATCAAACTCAACCATACTTCAAAGTTAATAAAACAAACTTTGAGATGATTCATACTGAACAGTTGGATTCCTTATTTAGGTCTCATATAAAGTCAACGTGGTTAGGGGAGAGAAAAGGGAAACTTTTAATTATTCTTGTTTAAAGGTCCGTCTTCATCACTTTCGTCATAATTGTTCAAAGATTACTTAGCTTTTCTTCCTTCCTCGATGAAATCCAATTCCCATTTTCTTCCATTCTCACATTTTGATTAGTCCAACCTTTTTACCCTGCCAGACAGATCTCTGCCTTAGCATCCTTGAACAACTCTTCAGTACACTGATATGGAAAAAAAACTATTATTTAAAACTGACATGCCAGACATTCATTATATAACACCATATTATGGACAGTGTTAGGTTATTAATAACAAATTCAGTGTGTTTAAAAACTTTTAATTTAATTAATTTAACAGATTATTCTTAATCAAATAATTTACTAATCTAACACACAATTATTTTGTAAAATTTTCAAAGTCAAGCCCATTTAAGTTGACAAATTAAACCTTGCTTCTAACTAGCCAATTTCCATTTGTTATTGTTGTACCGTGTTATCGGCAATATAATAGCATACTTAGCTACAATTTATTTTTAAAATTACTTAGTCAAAATAAAGATCAGCAAGAGTTCATTTCAACTGAAGAATATAATAGGAGTTGTCTACCTTAAGTTTAAAAATGTGCAAACAAATAAAAACTCAAATGACTCTACTGCATCCCGGGCAATGCCGGGTCAGGTCAGCTAGTGTTTAATAATAAATTTTAATTCAGCGGATTTTTTTTTTTTACTTAAATAATTTAACAAAATTTAATATTTTTACTAGAATTCTGTAGCGTTTGTTTGCATAACAGAATTCATAGTAAGAAAAAATAAAGCTACAATCCAAATATTAAAAAAAATGGTTGCTAATGATACAGGGCTTAAAATAGCAATACCCACCGATTATAAAATGCTTTGGATAATCAGGCATTTCAAGGGGGTTCTACTAAAATAGTCATACTTTAAAAACCAAAGCACTTTAAGTTCTCAAAATACCGTCATTTTGTTTGGAAATGAATATCCATTTCACATGCATTAATCTACACAATATATTTAAAGAGTTTTCAGCAAATAAAGTGATAAAAATCTTAACGCCATTAAACAGTCATTTTCGTAACTTTTTTTTTTTTTAAAACCACCCGTTCTTTTAAAATTTGGTGACATTCCTCTGACAAAGTTTTTTCATGAAATTTGGAAATCTATCAGGAGAGACATTAAACTCGCTTCTTTTTGGTGTACAAAATAAACTGGTCTATTGGGGGGGGGGGGGGGGTCTTAAAAATAAGACTTCAACATGACTAGTATCAAACATTTCAAAAAAATATTTTTCGTACCTCAACTAGTAAATAAATAAATCTATTTACTCTTTCTATGCATTAAAATTCTAATTGTATATTTTCTCTTTCGGTAGTAGAAATTTTAAATTACCCTATCCGAGAAAATAAACAATTTGAGTTTTTCGCCGACACTATTATAGCTGATAATATTATCAGCCAGCAGAAGTTGTTTATAAAACTATCGATTTTTACAAACTTCGTTTTTGAAAAAGTTTTAAAAAAGGAAGAAGAAAAAACTTGTTTGCTTAAAATTAAAGTTATGCGGTTTGTTTGTTTTTTTGTTTTTTTTTTAAATAGTGGATCCTTCGAGAAATACTGATTTTCAAAAATACTCATCTTTCAGACTTTGATTCTAGTCAGAAATGACTTTCTAACCGCCAATTTAAAAAAAATAAATAAACAAGAATTTACTTTTTCAGGCGATTACATGTGAACACCCTAAAATTATTAATGGAAAAAAATAATTTATAAAAAAAATTTTAAAAATAAGGCACTTGTGCATTTTAAATTCTGTGCAAATTTAGGAAGCCCTTAACATTGGAGGGGGAAAGCTTTAACTCTTCTTTTGCCATGAACAGAACTCTCCTAAAATGTAAACAAAAAATGTTAAAATACACAAGCACCAAAAATAATTTAGAATTTAGTGGGAGAGGGGTCAGTTTCGCATATTTATTTAACGTAAAATGATCCCCCATTTCCCGGCTATTCTTGCCTTTGAGAGCAGCAGTTAGCCCTCCAAATTCTTTTGATATTTTTTGAAGCTGAAAAAGTTAGTATAAAAAAATAATTACCCTACCTCTAACCCTAGTTTTGAGTGACAAGCCCACCTTCCCTTAAATGTGTTGTACCACTAACGCTAAATCTGACAAGCCCACCCCCTAAAAAAAACACCCTTAACCCTACCTCAAACCCTCAGTCCGAATGGCAAATCCCCCTCCAAAAGAAAAACCCTTTCTAACATTACCACTAACCCTAAGTCTAAGTGGCAAGCCATCATCCAACAAAAACCCTCTTGTGTATCGAAACGATGGTCATTAAAAAACATGTGTGCAATGATCCAGTTTTAAGTGCCCCCCAACTTAATGGCCCTATTGGATTTGTTAATTCTTTTCTTTAGGGGGTGCTGGGTCTGTCAATGTAGAATTTGTCATGGTATTGTATTGTGTATATTCCTGCATGTGTAGGTGGTGTGGATGGCTGTATTTTTGTGGGTTTTTAGTATGTTTTTATAGTAAGGTTGGTTGAATGCTTCTGAAATCATGTTTAGATAAGGTGAAGAACAATCACATCTGGGCTGGTGCTCCATCCACTAGTTTCTCTCTCTTAGACAGACCCCCAAGGGCTTTTTTTTTTTTAAAAAATGTTATTTTTTTATGGTTTACAGTTTTCTTACCCTCATTAGTAATCCAAAAGTATTTAAAAGAAAAGAAAAAAGAAATTGTTGGCAGAAGGTGGTGAGGTATACGCCAATCTCTGTTAAAATATTTGAGACGTTTCATTTCAGGTGGTCTAGGATTGAATGCTACAAAATTTGCTCGATTAGCGGAAGCCACAGCTTTGGATGGTTCAGTTGCTGTCACGTTGGCAGCCCATCAATCCATTGGTCTCAAGGTATTTTTTTTTTCTCTTTTAGATATATTCTATACTAGTCACTTATTTTAAGAAGAAAAAAAAAAAATCTTAAATGAAAAATAACACACACCCACCCACACCCACACATATATACGAGACATACCTATGATCCGTTGGATCACAACCACTACCACTAGTCTACTTTGATTTCTTGTGTAAATCCATAAACTAACATATCTGTGTAGACATTCTTCTTCTATATTATTCTTTATTATTCTTATATAGAAATATTATTCTTATATAGAAGTAAAGCAACTTATTTTGCCATCTAATTTGCATACATGTTTGTGGTCCATACAGACGCGCGTACATAAATTAGATGGCATTGCCGAGAGAAAAAAAAAAGGGTACCCTTTCTCTAAATGTTCAGGGAGACCTTACGAATTATAAGAATGATTGAATCAACATCAAGTGATAGATAGCTAAGAGAGAGATGGATTACTTGTTCAGTTAATTATAAATTACGGCAGTCTTTTTCAAACATAACTCAATCCAAGAACTAAAGTATAATTTTAGCACGTATAGTGTTTTTCAAAAACCTTAAGGAAAAAAATGAACTCGCATTTAATATAATAAGTTTATATATATATATATATGGAGCACCCCAGATTTTCTTGGCATTCGGTAATTAATTCTATTGTGAACCTGTAATAGTGTGTTCACTGAACTGGCCGTGATCGTCCCACACGTTGTGCCAGTCCAAAGTTGTTGTTCGACTCGGTCAGTGCTTCAACAAAGAATTCTCATTCCAAGTAAGGCCACAAGTCCAGTTTATAAACAAGTAACAGGAGGTTACAAATGAAACTCGTGTTCCCCAGGTTGAACAGCAGACTTGCAAAACGAGATTTTTGCCCGACCAAAAAAAGATAAGTCCAATCAGCACAATCCTTTAGCTAAGAACCTCAATGGAGCCCATCTTGCTTGGAGAGGAACGCAGCTCCAACTGAGCGCCATCCCTATGAAAAACTAACTAAAAAAAAAAACTGCCTGTCATGCCCAGATGACCAGGTCTCCCCCTCCCCTTCCCATCTCCTGGAATCCTTTCCTCCTGATCAGAAATTTTGGATTCCAGTCTTTCTCACTGGTCACCATTCGACCACCCAGAGGCTGACTGCTGAAGATATCCATTAAAGATAACTGTCAGACAGTCTACTCAAGGGGCTTATCATGGAGCCAATCTACGAACATTACTTTTTGGTCTCAACCTGGTTTCCTTGTTTTTATGAGGTACTTATTTCATTGCAAAGAGAAATAAGATTCTGTGTGGTCCAAGATACAAAATCAGAGATATTTTCAAATTCCTCTGTGCTACCTCCCCTTTTTCCTTTGACCGAGCATCTAACACTTGCAACGTCTGCCATTCGCATGCACCACTAAAACATGCAGCCGACTGCAAGTTTACGCTATTGCTTGTTTTCTCCAACAAGTCTTTTATTTCGTCTGAAATAATGTTCTTCTGATAAAGCAAACTGAATCCTTTTCTTTTAAAATCACTTTGTTTTGGTGTTAAGGCATACTGAAACTTTAGTCCCTACCGGATCCAACAGAAGTGATCTTCTTCCAGTCATTCACTGACTGGCATAGATTGAGAAGTCGATCTGATTTTTTGTTGTTGGGGATGAAACCCCAACCAATTCTGAAACCTGGACCTTTTACAAATTAGTCTGATCACTCACCAAGATGGAAGCACTTTATCCTTTTTTTTTTTTTTTTTTTTTTTTTTTTTTTAAATCGCTCCAGACAAGGCATGAAGCCACTTGATTTAAAGAGCTTTTGCTTAATCCTGGAAGTTTCATATTTCTGTTTTTTTTTTTATGACCAACAACTGGAGGAACTAATATACTTTTTCTCCTTCAGGAGCTCCAATTCCTTTTGACTCTTTCTAGAAAGTTACTCTTGACATGTTGGGTGTCTCTCACATTTCTCTGGTTTCCAGCACTACTGTGTCATCAAAGAATTTCCCCTGAAACAATTTTGAGCCTGTAGCTGAAGTACGAAATAGTCTCCTTTACGTGGTTTTATTCTTGTATCACAATTCAAACAATGAACTAAAAAGAAGTTTTTTGTTGGATATTGTTTAGTGAAATTTATTTGGTAATGTGAGTGAAGAGAAAATGAAAATGTACTACCTGATACAGGGATTGAACTCACAATCTTTAGATTAAGACTTTAGTGTTTTAATACATCCTCCTCCTCCTCCTCCCTCCACTTCTTGTCTCATTCACCCTTTTCTTCATCCTCCTGTTTTGATCATTTTCAATTTCAGGGAATTCTTTTGTATGGAACTGAAGAACAAAAAAGCAAATATCTTCCCAAACTTTCATCTGGAGAACTGTTGGCTGCTTTTTGTCTTACTGAACCATCAAGGTAGGTAATCGATGCTTCCCCGAATATTCTCTCAGGTGATGCAGACGTTTAAATGAGAGGGACGGGGGGTATAAATGGATTTTTCTTTCACTTGGCTGCAGCACTTTTGTCAATTGTATAAATTGTTCATTCTGCCACGTTGGAGGGTCTCAGCTTTAAATAGAAAGTCTTTCTTTTTTTTTCTTAACAAAAATATATTTTGTAATAAACCAGCGTCAGTTTTCTAGCATTCATAATGACGGCTTCGTCGACTGTGTTCACACCAGTCGAGGATACATCCTCGGCATCATTCTGGCGAATAGGGTCTGCCTCGCTTTTGTTAGAATGAGATATGGTTCGATTCTAGACAATACATCTTCCCAGGTATTACCTCCTCTTTTGAGGGGGTGAGTTGATTTATTGTCACTCATCCGGGGAACACTGATGGGTCTATTTTCGGCTATTTTTGTTCCCCATTGGGGGAACTGATTTTCCCCACCTACTGACCTTGTACCATATCTTGCTGTTGTGGGGAGCAAGTAAATCCAACCATTGTCAATAGCTTACATTACATAGAACAAATTTGGCAAGCTAAGTTTGAATGCTGGCCGGTTTTTAAGTTTGTTTACTTAATGTAAATGCTTTTGGAAAAGGCATGAAGGTATTTCTCCCTCAAGCTACGAGTAAATAACAGGTTTTTTTGGTCTGTTTTTTGTCTTAGTCTTTTGTTTTTTACCTAATATTTTTTTTACTAAATGTAATTTTGTTTTAAACTTCTTTTTTTTCATAATTTTTTTTTTTTTTTTTTCGATTATTAATTGCCTTTATATTTAATTTTTCTCAATTATTATTATGGTGTGATGGTGATCTACCCTATTTCAGGAGTAGATGGACTTTTCCAGAGACTATAAATAGTTACAACAGTGTCATGACAGTCCGTAGTACAGTATCGAATGCAGACTTTTTGTAACATACTATTCTGTACTTCTGTAAATACATACTTGTAAATATACCACACTGTTGTCTTAATTATTATTGGCCCTTCAAGGTCACAACAATTATAATTGTCTTTGTTTTTATAGTGGAAGTGATGCAGCCTCCATTCAGACCCGGGCCACTCTATCAGAAGATGGGAAACATTATCACCTGAATGGCACCAAAATCTGGATTTCAAATGGTGGACTCGCTGAAGTTTTCACCGTTTTTGCACGGACAGACGTCATAAACAGCAAAGTAGGTGGCAATATTGGATCTCTCTCTAACTTTCCAAGAGTTTTTATTTTGGCATTGGCTGAGAAAATATCCTGTATGAAATGCCTGTTTTGTGTTTTCTTTGATACTTTCTATGGAGGCAACAATAAAAACATATTTTCTAAATATGACAATTTTAAAATATTTGTTCAAAACATTTAACTTAGGTACAAAGTTTGATTCATTCTGATGTCTATAATTATAAAATCGGGGGACTTATGTTTTGAGGCATGTCCGTCCGTCCGGATTTTTCTCCGCAACCATCCATTGAATTTCTCTGAAATTTTGCATGAAGTTGTAACTTTGGTCAGGTTAGAAAGTGACATTCTCCGATTTTTGAAAAAAAATCTGGTTAGCTCCCCAGGGGGTCAAAAGGCCCCGAAATGGCAAAAAATTACATTTTTTGCCCCATAACTTTTCATCCATCCATTCAATTTCTCTGAAACTTGGCCAAAATTTGGAGGCAATTGTTCCTAATAGAAAATAAGTATCGCTGACCTTGGAAAAAATCTGGTTCATGCCCCCAGGGGGTCAAAAGCCCCACAAAATGGCAAAAAATGCCCCTTTTCTCCCATAACAGTTGATCCATCTATTCAATTTTTCTGAACCTTGGCCAAAATGTAGAGGCAATTGTTCTAGATATAAAATGAGCATCCTTGACCTCAGAAAAATTCTGGTTCGCGCCCCCAGGGGGTCAAAGGGGGATCAAAAATGCCCCAAATTGCCCAAATTTATTGCATTTTACACTCGTCACATACAGAGGGGGACCACACACGCACGGCTTGTTCTTTAATGTTTTGTACTTATATTGTCAAAAGTTTGAAAAAATATATTTTTTTTAATTTTCTTAATATATTATCAGCACCACAGAAGTGAGTTTAGCATTTAACAGGTGGAAATCAGCACTTGAAAAGGGTGACTTCAAAGTTCATATGACAGATGACGCATATGATATCAAACTCCAACCTGCTGGTGCTGCATGTAGCAGATGCAGCTAAGTTCATTTGCAGCACTTGTCAAAATCCCATGGAAACATAAATTTTTGCAGGTGTCAAAAAAGTCAATAAATTCATCTACCTTGGAAACATAATTGATTCCAGTGGCTGAACTGAAATGACTATAAGATAACATATATCCACCATCTAGGAAGTCTTCAGGCAGCTGTCAACAATAATTTTACGAATGCGAGAGAGGCAGTGTACAACACACATGTCCAACCTGTACTCTTGTATGGCTGCAAAGCCTGGTCAACAATTAAACAACCTGATCTTGGCTGCAGCGCATCAGATGGAGAAAATTGCCGGTCTTAACGTAAAGACTTCCATGAAAAATTAAGCCACACAACGATGTCTCAACTGGTATGGTTACGTCATCTACTGTCAGTCATCCGAAACACTCTAGAGTGTCTCCTACATCGATGTTGATGGCTCAAAACCATGTGGTAGGCTGCCTAAGGGGATCAGTTGATGACAACCTGATCCTAGCGGGCGGCACAATTAAAATGGGAACAGACAAGGGAAACTGAAAGTCCTTTACGATACTAAAATGAAAAGCTGAATTAAATCTAGATTTAAAATAGGAATATAATATAGAATGGTATGGCATGTTTTAAAAGAAAAAGACGGCATTCACCCATCAGCAAGTAATGCCACTTACAGGAAAACATCAGTTTAAATAGTTGTTATAAACGAAAACTTGTTACCTACTATCAGGATAGTCAAGTAATTGTAAGAATCGGATATTATGTAGTTGAGAAAAATAAAAATATTTATCTGCTAACTAAAATAGATAGATCACCGCTTAAGACATGGGGGAATCAGTTTATGTCGTAAAAAGATAACACTACGTCAGCATATTTAAACAGAAATAAATTGTTTTTCTCCTTCAACAATAAGAAATGCAATAGTGAACATAACATATACTTGTCACGTGGTTTTATGGTTAAGAACAAAGCAATTAGAGATCAATATTGCGAGTTCAAACCACGGCTAGTACTTAATTCTGTTTTTTTTTTTCTTTTGAATTTTGAGCGCACTTTAGTTTAGTCAGTTGAAATTAATATATTAAACGATTTCTAGATTTTTACTTTTCTTTGCTTTTTTTTCTATTTTTAGAAAATGGGTTTGCAAACCAGAACTTTGCTGTTTATCTAATATATAAAGTAGAGACGTTTTTTCCCCTGTACCTTCTCGGAGAATAGGAAAATAACCACATATATCACAGACTACTAAACTCACCATTACATTACACTTATTCACTCGAGCGTGTTTTAGTATATCTGTTATTCTTTATTCCAAACAAACACTGAATATTACATTTGGCCCGGCCGCCACGACTCTCCGAAATACCAACTCCATATAGGTGGTAGTAAAAACTTTTCTCCCTAACAATTATGTACTGTGACTACACTCATCGACACCGGGAACTAATAAACACAGTATAATTTTAACAGAACACCCATTGTTATTTCGTATTTGTCTGGCATTATTATACTACATAATATTAAGCAATACGCAAAAACTTAACCGCTCCCTTACACTCCGATGATTATTCGCGAATATCAGATTACGTTACTTGAAATTCTACCTATAACTTCTACATTTACATTCATTCCGGAATTAACCGAATGAAATTAACGAACACAGTTCCAGCGAGATTTAATCATTCAAGATGGCCTCTAGAATTTCTTGATCGAATCGACTTCTTACTGAATAAGCGCCAACATACTGGTAGAGCCCGAAATATTTACATTTTCCAAATCATACACCTACAAGACGTATATTATAGAAATCTTGGCCAACTCCTTTACTTCATCACCAAATGCCGTAAACTCTGTCATAGTTGAACTTTATATTCGGTCGATAAACAAACTTAGCTTAATTGGGGTATTTACACATTCTTTTTTAACTGGAAACATTGGGGCAATGGTTTAGGAGATAGGCTTCATAATCGGCAGTTTCAGCGTTCGATCCCAATCTACGCTAAGACTTTTTTTCTTTTTCGCTACGACTTTTTTTTTATTATTATTTAAAACATTCCCCAACACGGTAGATGAACAATAGGCCGTTTCTTTTTTTTTTATTCGACGTCATGCAATAGGTAGTACTTTCTCCCGTGCAACGCCGGGCGACGGGTTCCGCTAGTTATTTATAAAATGCTGTTGGTATTAGCTTTACACTGACTTAAATAATGTTTACACAAATTCTTTTTTAGAAAAAAAAGGCAATGAAACTGGCTATTATTATCTATGTATATATTTAAGAGTTAAAAGAACGCATCAAACATATTGCTAGTACAAATATTCCCAGGCAACGTTGGGTCGACACTGCTCATAATTAATCTAATAATTGTCTCAAAAATGATGTATTAAGTATCCGTAACATTTCCACTGGTATCCATTATTTTCTTTTGTTTCAACGTTGTATATTGAAGGATGATGTGCCTGTGACATTGCAAGCCAGAAGCGAGAGATTGAATGTTCTCTTTTCTGGCTAGACTTCAGCGAGCGCAGATATTTTGCATGTCGTAAGGAACAGCCCATCTCTTCGACCTGGGGAGAGGGGAAGTTTATTAATGGCGAGTTCATACTTTGGTTCATTGAAATGTTTTCCCTGGCCAGAGCTTAATAAGGAAATGAACTGTTATGTTAATATTTTGTCCGACAAACACACATGGTGACAATTAAAGATGGCGACCCGACTGCACAAGGAAAATCAATGCAACATAGATTTAAAAGGAGATACTACTCTTTGAGGTAATGTGCAGCTTCTGTTTGTTGGTCTGAAGGTGATAAATTCCTTTATACTCGAGTATACCCTCCATCAAAAATAAAATGTTTCAATCTGTGAAATTAAAAAAAAAAAAAAAAAAATCTCAAGGTGTAAAGTTTAAAAAAAAAAGAAAATAATTTTTTTTTATATTAGTGCGAACACTGACGAAGCTTCATTTTTTAATTTTTTTTTTTTTTTTTTTTTTTTCATAATTTTTGACGGGTGTACACTCATAATATTATGCATATTTTTAGTATATACTTAACAGTGCTCAATATGTGAGTCGAGCTTAGTAGAGTAATTAGCCTAATGATTTCCCCCAGTAATGAAACGTAAACGTTTGTGTAGCTCACTATAAGTATATTTTCGTACTATATATATATATATATATATCTGTATATAGACATGATAATTACGGAAATAATATTCCTACGTAAAGAAAAAACAAAATTATTTATGTTCATCAACCTTTCGTCTTTATTTCAAGACTTTCTCACTTAAAATGATTGATTTGAAGAAATAACAGAAGGATATTGTACTAAGTTAAATTCAGTTCTAAGTGATAGTTATCTGAAGATTGAAGGTTCAATCCTCGGTGAGGGCGATACAAAGAATTGCTAATTACTGAAAACTTCTCCCAGTCATGGCTGACGGAACAAGAGCATGCTACCCCCCCCCCCCCCCCCCCGTAGATTAAATAAAGGGTTCCGTCAGAAATTCCATCCAGATTCCCGAGTTTGACAAAAATATTTCCGAGTTCGAAGAGATACACCTGAAGAAGGTGGAAGGTTACAGCCGCCGAAATGTTGTGATGATAACACTCAAGATGAGAAATGAAGTACAATATTTGAAAATATGTGGTGCGTTTGTGATGTGAAAATAATTTTTCTTTTTTTACGAAAAAGTCGTTACAATTCCTAACCAAAGAGAACTTTAATACCACATTCCCAACAAAACTGTACATAATATCGATATTAGTAATTAAAAAAAAAAAACAAAAAAAAACTAAACAACAAAAAAACTCATTCAATTTCATAAAAGCATTTTGAGTTCTAACGGATATTGTTTATTCAAAAAAAAAAATTCTTTTCACGTCATAATCACACCATATATATTCAAATATTATACTTTTATGTGATTTCTTTAAATCAGTCAGATTGAGGAATTCTTGGAATAAAGACGAAACGTTGATGAATATATAAATATTTTAGTTTTTCATTTTCCATACATATAGATATACAGATTGATGTATATAGATGTATATGTATTTATATATGTATATTCATCGGGCAGTTTTGTACTTAATTTTCGTGCGACGGAACAATTATATATATATATATACACTAATAAATATACATTGCTCTTTATTATAGAATGGAGGATATTTCATAACTGCTGCCTGTATTGTCTATTTTAACGTGTGTCTTGTGTTGTCTGTTTCAGGGTGAGAAAGAAGACAAAATCACGGCTTTTATTGTGGAGAGAAGTTTTGGTGGCGTCACAAACGGCAAACCTGAAGACAAACTAGGAATTCGTGGCTCAAACAGTAAGTTTTACAAACTGGAAATTCCATGGATATTTTGTCTCACCTGGAAATGACTGAGCCATATGTTACCATTTTAGTATTGCTTGATTGAAATTCACTTGGAAATAGGAAGATAAAGGGTTTCGGAAATTTTGAGATAAGGATTGATAATTTGTATTATTCGGATTACTATTATCAGCTTGGATGTTATTTTCACAATGTTTCGGCTGATGTAACCTCTGACCTTCTTCAGATATCTTTTCAAATTCGAATCTCTATAGTCTGGCGCAACGGATAAAGGTGGTGAGTACAATCAGTTCTAAGTGACAGTCTTCTGAAAGTTGAAGGTTCACACCTCCCTACAGGCGATACCCAGAATAAAATAAAAATTATTTACTTAACACTTTTACCTGGTCATTCCATCAGCCATGAACACAATCTATCCCCATCGATTCAATATCGGGTTGAGTTTGAAATCCTGAATAGATTCCTAAGTTCATAAAGATGCACCTGAAGACGATCAAAGGCTATATCTGCCGAAACGTTGTGAAAATAACAACCAAGATGAGAATAGTAGTCCAAAAAATACAAATGAAGATGGAAGCTTTCATTTCTTTAATTTTAAGTTAATTTGTGTTTCTATAGGAGGGGACCCATATCTACCCGAATGTTTCCGATTACCATTTATGGAACAAACTAGAAATAACTGAAGCAGTTTACAATTTGAAAGCCGTGAAAAGACATGACACAAAAGTGTGCAAGTGCAAACTGGGTTAAGTTAGGATTTTTTTTTAATTTAGTTAAAATAAAACTTCCTCAAAGAAAAAAAAATGAAGTTGATTCACTTACTGATTTGAAGAAATTATCAAATCCATTCTTAACACCGATTGGCACTAACCTTAAGTCAGGGGAAAAAAATGAAAAAATTGTTTCCTTTAATGTCTGTATTAATTGACTGTTCAATGACAGCCCAGCTATTTTCAGTCTGTTCCGTAAATCGCAATCAGAAACATTCAGGTGAATGTGGCTCCCCTCCTATGGAAGTACCAGTTAATTTGCTAAACGCTTTTTCTAAAATAAAATAAAAATTGAATTTAATATTATTTACATTATTTTCTTTTGACTATTGTCCTTCCCAATGGTGATATTTATATATAATTTTTGTGTTCAGGCAACTGCCATTTCCAGATGTAAGCTTCATTTATGTATTTTTATTTATGTTTTTCCCCGATTTTTAAAAATTGGATTTAAGTATGTAAGAAACACATAAATATGGGGTGGGGGGGGGGACAAACAAACCTTGCTTTACATGAATGAACTCTGAAGAAGGCTGGAAGGCACATCACATATATATGACTACGAAAAGTAGAATGTGTATTCGACTGTATTAGGTTAATCCTATTGGATTACTGGTAGTGCTATTGTTTTGTACAAGATATACGTTGTAATAAACCATCCTCTTTTACACTCTGGTTATTTTTGTTATAACTTCTTCTAACCAAGTTATATCAATTGTTTTAAATGTTTATTGTGTGATTGTATTCAACAACCCAAAGCTAAAAACAAATCAAACGTCAACCATTTATTTTATTGACATTTTCAACTTAATATCACATTTTCCACTTCTTTTTTTTAGTTAACAATGTTTGCTATTTTATTTTTGTTTTACAAATTTAATAATGAAATCTATCACACACTCACTCATTCACTATGATGTGAAAAAAGATTTTTTTTTTCTCTTACAAAAAAACAGGGTTTTTTTAAACTTTTATTTTATACTTTTAATATTTAAAAAAATTTCAGCCTGCGAAGTCTATTTTGAAAACACCCCTGTTCCGGTAGAAAATATCATTGGAGAAGTTGGACGAGGATTCAATGTAAATATTTCGTTTTTATTTCTTTGTGCACAAAACTGTTATTTTGGACTAATGTAACTCATTAATCATCATCGTCATATTCGGTTGAACATCCATTTTACATGTTGCCATGTTGGATGTTTAATGTATATAATAAAGGGAATATGTATGTTGTGGTTTGAATAAGACTGTCACTTATCTTGGTAACAGTAGGAAAACTAAATGAGTGAAGAGAAATTTATGAACACAGACAAGGTATAAGGAATTATGGGTAGAATAAATGGCTATAGGAGGGAGGATTCAGTATACAGTGTTTAGTTGAGATGCACCATGTGACTGTCAGACTTGAAGTAAGAAGTCGAAGTGATTCTGAGAATCAAAAGGTCTTATTGTCATCAGGGATGGGAGTTTTATGTTTTTTGTTTTTTTGTTTTTTTTTTCATCCATAAAAGATGGATATTCAGTTAAATCACTAGATCCGCCCATGGATGCGAGTTCTTTACTTTCTTTTAATAAGAAAAAGCTGATTTCTGCCAAATCGCTAGAATTTTATAGATTTTACTCTTTTTTTCTTCTTTTTTTTTCTTCTAAATTTAATGAATAAATATTTTGTTGACAGTCAGTGTCTGAACAGCCCATGCCTTACAAGACCACTAGGACCTGGTTTTAGATACAGCAGCTGGTATTCTCAAATGGTCACCCATCTAAATACTGATAAGGCTCAACGTCACTTAACTCTATTATCTTGAGAACTGGTGTGTCAATGTGATCATAGCCGTAATCTTTATTTTACTTAGAATTATTAATCCTTCATGAATTGGCTGCATTCTGATTACATTTGTTTGGTTTATGCGTATTAGTTTTTTTCTATATAATTTATTTTCATATTAATGATTATTTTTCTTTATTCTTAGAATAGAGTAAAAAAAAATAGATACTTATTTGTAAAATTCAATATACCTTTTTTACCTTTTGAAAATAAAACGATTTTTTAATTTTTTTTTTACTTCAACATTTTAAATTATTTTATATTTATGAATATAGTGAGATTGGATTATTTTTATAATTCATTAAGTTTAAATACTTAAAAAAAAAAAATTTCAGCAATTTTTTTACATAAAATTTTTTTAAATTTAATCTTAGTAATAAAAAAAATCTACATGCATGGCATTGAATTATGCAAAAAGACAGTAAAGTGAGTTTTTTTGTTTTTTGTCTTGTGTTTTTTTTGTTGTTTTTTTACTTGGGTTTTTCTCATCCCTCTTGACCATCTTTCTTATTTGTTTTGAAATAATATGCTTGCTTTTTTATTGTTAAATGATTGTCTCTGAAGAGCAGCTACAAAAGACTACGTTTTTCTCATTGGGTTGCAAAACGTGCATAAGACGAAATGAAAAAAAAAATGTAAACATTCGCTGAAATTAAGAAATAAAAAAAATGATTGTGGACTGATTTTTTTTTTTTTTTTTTTTTTTTTTTTTTTTGTCATTGGTATCAAACCAACCTCTGTGTGTGTGTTTGTGTCTGCCTCAATAATCATCAGGGTCTTTTTATTTCACTCCTGGTGGAGGAACCTCTCACAGGTTTCTTTCCACCTTGTTTTATCCCTAGCGTAACCAAGTAGCACCTAGTTGACTATCGAGGTTGTCTCTCCACTGGGTGTTTGGCCTTCCTCTAGGTCTTTTCCATTGCCTCGGCGTCCATTCTGTCACTCTATATGTCCACCTGTTGTCTGTACATCTCGAAAGGTGACCTGCCCATCTATGTTTTGCCATTCGTATGGTAGTGATGACATTTACCCCAGTTTGCTGTTTGATCCAGGTGTTTCTTTTTCTATCATGTAAACTGATGCCGAGCATGCATATATATATATATATATATATATATATATATATATATAGAATGAAAAGTCACATTTGGAAGCATTGATGAAATGGCAATAATAAGGAGAAAATTTTGAAAAAATATTTTGAAAACCTGGACAACGCATTTATTTATTTTTTTTTTTTTTTTTTAAATAAATTATTTATTTACTTTAAAAAAACTTGAGTACTTTCGGTGATATACACCCTTGTCAAAAGTATAAGGGCTTGAAACTGATTTTATAAAACCAGTTGCCAAAACCAATTTTAATGCTTTTTTTTTTTTTTTTTAATTTTGTTTTAGTGAAACATTTCTCTATTGTTTTCCTTTGAAGTGGTAATGTGATCAGTCAACCTTGAACTAGTTAAGTGTTGTCTGTTTCATTGAAACAGATCGCAACATCAATTTCCTATCTTAGTTGCACTCTTGTCCAAGAAGCATTTTCTGTGAGTGATCGGTGTTTTATGTGTAAACAGGTAAAATGTCAAGTGTACAAATGTAAATATAGACTCAATTGCTCGATGTTGATTCTTTTTTTTTTCATTGTCTCTTTAATTTCATTCTATTTGTACGCTGTTTAAACATAGAATTTGTGAATATTTATAATCTAGATCAAATTTAAAAGTATTGCACACTCGCTGTTAAAAACAGTGCACAAATGAAATAAATTTGTAATCTAACTTCTAAAGGTTAGGATCGGGTGCATTAGGGATCGTTTTACTACCAACTTGAATGACGCAATAAACTTTTTTTTTTCTTTTTTTTTTTTCCCCACAATATCATAGTTTGGCATCTAATCGATACATTCATAAAAAAATGAAATGAGGGATGGGGGCACTTGTCTAAACCGCTTTTGGGAATGACTAACACTTGGTTTTGAGAATTGTTTTTGGTGCTTCTGTTGTTTAGCCACGATATTAAAATATTTAAAGAAATGTATAAACTTTATGTACTTACGTGTCAGCTGAAAATAAGATTGTACAGAAAAAATTATGCAAATTCATCCAGTATTTATAAGAAAAAGAAATAAAAAACGATCTTAAGTTTTGTTAGATATTTTCACTTATGAAATAGACAAGGGAGATAACTCAAATTTTGTTTACTGTTTAACAAAAATGGCTACCAAATGATAAAATCGTTTTTTATTTTTAGTTTAATAAATACTGGATGAATTTGCATAATTTTTGGTGTACAGTCTTCATTTACGCGACCACGTAAGTACAGGGTGGGCAAAAATAAGGGTCCTATTTTTAAAAATTCATAACTTTTATTTATTGATTTTTTAAAAAATTTTTTTTTTTTAGAATAAGTAAAGGACCCCTTCCGAAGCAAGCATGAGCCGTATTAGCCCTAAGGAACGTACCCTCATTTAGAAAACATTATTTTTGCTTAAAAAACTCAAAACAGTGTAAAAAACAATACTTTAGTTTTTGTAAGTTTTAAGAAGTGTTTTTCGGCTAAAATTTGTTTTGTTTATTTCAAAAAATCTCGGAAGGGTCAGTCTACACACACATAAAGTTTGGTGAGTTTAACTTTTATTTTGTGGAAGTTATTCAAATTCAAGTTATTCAAATTTAAAGATAGGACCCTTATTTTGGCCCACCCTGTACATAACAAAGTTTATGCATTTTTTTTTTTTTTTTTTTTTTTTTTTTTAAGAGAGACCTAACATGTCTGGGCTAAACAGCAGAAGCACCTTGTTTTTTTTTTTTTCTTTTTTTTTTTTGCCAGCCTTAATATAGACCTATCGTTTCAGGTGGCTGTGACCATCCTAAATAGTGGACGCTTCTCAATGGGAAGTTCAAGCTCTGGAGTTTTGAAGATGCTTTTAGGTAAGCCCTTAACTTTCTCTTCCTTAAACTTGAATAATAATAGTTATATATCAGGGATGAGAGTTCTCCACTTTTCCATAGTATCACACATCCATCCTCTGTGAGGAAAATCAATATTGCTCCCTCCCCCTGCAAAAAAAAAAAAAAAGAAAAAAAAAGAAAATCAATACCATCGACATGCATACAAAATATATTTTTGTTCTAATACATTGTCTTTTCTTTTTTTCATTTCTAATTTCTACAGCAAAAACAGTCGAACACGTAACAACACGGTCGCAGTTTGGAAGGAAACTTTACGAGTTTGGCCTCATTAAGGTAGGAGTAATTCCATTGTCTCGTTTTTTTTTATTTTTTTATTTTTTTTTTTTTGTAATTTCAATTTTTATTCCCAGGTTGCTGACTGTACTGTAGCACCTTGGTAACAATTTCTAATGTAACGCTTATACGTTTCGCCAATATCATATTTTTGTATTTACATTTTTGCAAAAGATTTCAAGTTGCATCTTTTTCTCATTTTGGTTATATTGTTAAAAAAATTTATTTTTTGTTCAACAGACGAGTTTTATGTGCAGATCTGACAAAGTAAATAAACACCCTTATTATCATTAGTAAGAAAAACTGCTTTCAGGTTCCTGATCGATCTTGGCAAGATATTATTTTCCGTATCAGTTGAATCGGACAATCACTTGGTGAAAAGTGGAATACCGAGGTTTGCAGCAAATTGATGCTGATTAAGCCCACCTTCAGATCGACCTATAATATGGCTTCTCTGAAACTGACTATTCTAATGCTTCTTTGGCCAGTGTCGTACTAAAATGGTGATATGATAGATTGATATCTGTGACGCAAAAAATATCAATTAGTATATAAGATATCTCTTAAACTTTTACTGCTACTTTGTATGGCTCCAAGTGGTGGCCGTCGACAAAGGAAGCAGAAAGAATATTATCTGTCATAGAGACAAAGATGTATGCATTTAAACATGTTATGATATCCTTTCGTCGTAAACTCAGGTTCATCTTAACAATTCCAAATATCTCTCGTGAAGGCAATGAATCATTTTTATGATTTTATTAGACAGAATTGACCGTCACAAGAAAACCAGAGAGAAATTAATCACTTTAAACACGCGGCTTACTGTGTCGGCGAGACAGAATATAACCCGAACTGTGTCGGCGATAGAGAGAATATACGGACGGCTGGGGCCGTGCACTAATTAACTTACATTGTCCCCCACCCCCACCCACCGCTATCCTCAATGGGGCTAAATGGGGATTAGCGACTTTTTCCGTCTGCTCTGCTTGCGTGTGTTGCCAAGGAAAGATGAAGAATCTCCTTTTCCGGAAGTTGCATGATTTAATCAACTTTCGTTTTATTGGGGTCACTCGTTGACCCCTACCCGTCACTTATCCTTTCAATTCACACTTGCAACCTTAACAATGTAACACATGAAGTTTTTTTTAGTTTTTTATTTTGTGTGTGTGTGTGGGGGGGGGTTCTATTTACTTCTTTTGTGTCTGTGTACATTAATTGAAAAAAGATTTGCTTTTCTCTGTTTACTCAAATTTTCTTAATTTGCAGGAGAAGTTGGCCAAGATTGCTCTTGATGTCTACGTAATGGAAAGCATGGCGTACATGACTGCCGGTCTTATTGACAACTCCCCGAAAGCTGATGTCTCGTTAGAAGCTGCAATGGTCAAGGTAAGGATTGAGGGAAATAGTCTTGTCTTGTCATCTGTCGAGCCTTTTCCAGATTTCATTGCAACATTTTTTTTGTTTCCTTTCATTCATCTTTAACTGTAAATAACACATACATCAACGGTTCTTTGGTAACCCTCTTAAACAACCGGTAATGTATGCCTCATTTACAGTTAATAAAAGACAAACGAAGGGATAAAATCACAATGATTGTAAAGATATCTGATATGCAGCTATATATAAAGGTTACTTATTTTATTAAAAAAAAAAATTTTTGATAAAAGACTATCCTAAATATTAAAATTATAAGAAACGCCTCTTAATTTAAATCCTTTGATGTTTTCCATGAGTATATGTATGTATGTATATATATATATTTGTTACAATCGAGTCGTAGGATTCTCTTGCCGACCACTTGGAGAAAGGGAAAGAGTGTATGAGCGAGCCTTACCCTCACTCGACCACTCAGAGAAAGGGGAATGTAAGCGAACAATCCTCACCCGCCTGACACAACTAAGAGAGGAGGAAAGCATACATGAACAACAGTGACCACAGTGTGCTTGGCCCTTTCTTTCACTTTTCATCCCTCACACAGTTAATAATTGATGTAGTTTCAAAGGAGTGGCCCGGAAAAGGTATATAATAAAATGATAAAGATACAAGTGGTCATAGCATACAGTATGCTAATTCCTGGGTTAAACACATAGGTGGGAAATTAAATGATTTTGAATAAGTCAGTTAGATAAACTATTTCGTAGTGTTCGCTCGGTTGAGAAACCCCTGTTACGAAAAACTTGGATTCGCTTGCTAACCCGATTTGAAGACATAATCATCCTTCTCTGTCTACTAACGTGGGATAAGGACAAGTGGGATATCGACATATCCCCGAGCTAAGTAAAGAAACCTCTCTCATCTCCATACATATCCGCACATTGGCCAACAAACTTATATATATATATATATATATATATATATATAATCAGAGAGATGATAAAGATAAAATATTACCTTTAAAATAATCCTATCATGAAAAGTCAATGCTCAATATTCGAGATATAGCAATTATAAAAAGAAATGAATGATGAGAATAAAAATTAGAAAAAGAACAAAATTTATTTAATCAAGTAATTTAAACAAGAAATATATCAATTTTTTTTCCCTTTCCTTAACCCATAGATTTTCAAAAATGCAAGCTTCTCATCAGGAGATCATCGGGATAAATCAGTAAAAATTATATTACTGTTAGCACAGATTTGAAAACATAAAAATACAAAAATAGACAAAAATTTTGAGTAAAGAAAATCCACATTGATGGAAAAATGCAACATGTCCCAAAAAGGTAAATCCAGGATATTATGAATGTCAAGCAAACAAATATAGCAGAAAGTGTTCAAGAAATTCGAATAATATTTCTGGAACACTTTCTGCTATATTTGCTTGCTTTTCTTGGACTGTGGAGGCAACACCTGCACCTTTCTTTGATTTTGAACGATTATCATAAAAACCTTTTTTTTTTTTCAATTAATATTTAAAAATTTTACTTTTTAGATTTATAGCTCTGAAAGAGCGTGGGAATGTTCAAGTGAATGCCTGCAGATTCTTGGTGGTCTTGGATACATGAAGGACTATCCTTACCAGAGATATCTGCGAGATAGCCGTATTTCGTTGATTTTTGAGGTCAGTTGCAATTGAATTCAAAACTATTTTTGTTTCTTATTTTTTTCTATGCTGTGGTTCGTGATAATTGCTTTTTCATATTGAAGCCAAGAGAAAGTATTTGAATTCTGTCCATGGGAGGTTTATTTCAGACATTATTTACCAAGACAAGGGGTGCAGTGAATGGATGCCATTGGAATGCGTTAAAATCTTAAATCTATTGTGCTAAATTAGACACTGATACTGTGGGGAAGGTATGAACCTACAATGTGTTCTCGGTTATTTCAATATTAAATAACCTCAAAAGGGTTGATATGTTGTTCGAGATAAGAATTGATAACTTGAATTATTATTCTGTTATATTCATGACCTTCATTCGACATAAAGATTCTCACGTTCAAAAAGATGCATCTGTTGGAGGTTACATTGGCCAAAACATTGAATATAACAACCAAGATGAAAATATTAGTTCAAATAATACAAACCAAACCAAGACAAAAAATAATTTTCAATGAAACCTTTTTTTTTTTTTTTTTTTATTAAAAAAAAATGTTAATGTTCTTCATATTCTCAAATTCCCTACTCTTGTGATGTATTTTCTGTTTATACAAAAATAATACCCCCCCCCCCACCTTATTATAATCTGTTTACTATTGAAGATGTTATAATTGTATGTTCATTCTTTTGAGGCAACAACTTATTTGTCTCAAAAGTAAAAACAAAATTATAACTTCATAAAACAGACGTGTAATTCTCTAACGTTACTCAAAATTGAATTTGAATTCTAACTCGCAAACATTTGTTTAGAAGTCATTATTCTTTAAATAATTTTCTTTTAATAATTATTTTATTTGAATATTTTTCATTTTCATTTGATTTTTCTGTTTTTTTTTTGTTATACCAACCCTTCTGTGGGTTATGTTTTACTAATCTATGTAAATTATCTTTACGAGTTTTTTTTTTTTTTTGTTTTAATTTGCATTAATTATCTCAACACTTGATGATTGACCCCTCTAGTTGTGGAACTCTGCGATTTAATTATTTTAAAAATCGTCATCGGCCATTTGTCTTGTTTAATGTTTCCCATGACACTAACATTGCATAAACAATTAATTAAAAATTATTTGTTTACTTTTAGGGTACAAATGAAATTCTACGTTTGTTTGTGGGTTTGACAGGACTTAAGCATGCAGGGATGACCCTTAAAGAATTGATCAAGTAAGTTGGGATAAAATTCAATATGTATGTACTAGACGTATACATGAACCGTTGTTTTTCAACCATTCCCCATTGTTTATTCTACTTTGGTTTGACTTACGGCAATCTCATGCCGAATAAAGTTGGCAAATATCATTCTCTAGGTAGCATTTGTCAAGAAGAGGCACCTAATAGCAATCTTGTTTGACATCGAAAAGGCTTACGGCACTACTTGGAAATATGGCATTAAAAGAGACCTACTTGGAATGCCAGAGTTCATCTGAAACTTAAATAGTAGACACTTTCAAGTGCGGATGGGCAACATACTTTCAACCCCAAAAGAACAAGAAATCGGAATCATCCTGTGTTTTTTGTTTTTTTTTAAGTACTCTGTTTATAAAGGCCCAAAGACTACTAGAGGATAGGGGTTAAAGAGTTTGACTGGTTGATGGTGAGACAACATCGCATTCACCGGCATGATGGTTGTAGCAGGGCAGAAATTGATTATTAAGGGGGACAGTTCAACCAGAACTTGTTTACATTGGACTTGAAGATGATCATATTGTAGTCGGCAGGGAAGCAGGCTCGCGGCACTGCCCATTGAAGTTTCGTTTCGTCTTGGGCACACAGAGGGAGAGAGAGAGAGAGAGAAATGATTGACAATGTTTTACAAGGAGGGAACCATGAAAATAACGGTAGAGCAACTTCTCTTTGGTGAGAGAGTGGCTGTAAGGAAGAGAAGAGGACATCCCCCCCCCCCACTAGATTTCGAAGTCGGTTTTGGACTCTGTCAAAGCAGAAAAGGGTGTTCTGAGCGGCACCTCCCCATATGTGACAGCAGTACTCCATCTTAGGACGTATTTGACCCTTGATGGTGTTGGCTGTGAGATACCTTCCGGAGTGGTAGGATGATCCAACCATTTTTCCAGCAGTCTTAGCAACATATTTGATGTAAGTCTTCCATTTCAAGTCTGAAGAGATCAGTCCCAGGAACTTATCAAAGTAGTGAACTTCCTCAAAGGGAGAGCCGTTTATTTCAACTGGGAAAAGTGGAGATCGGAGCGTTGGTGGTGAAAGGAGAGGAGCTTAGTTTTAGGCTGGTTACTTTTAATGCGCCAGTCACTTTTTCAATATAAAAATAAATAATATCATTAAAAACATGAATACTGGGATCGACTGTGCTCTATACGTTGATGATTTACTTATATGCTATCGATCAAAATACATACCCACAGCTGAACGCATACTCAAACTCTGTCTAAATAAAATAAACAAATGGGATTTAAATTCTCAAAGAACAAAACATAATGTATACATTTCTGCAAAGTCCGAAGGATCCATCATGACCCCATCTTGAAACTGGACCACAATAATATCCCAGTTGTTGATCAACACAAGTACTTGAGCATCATATATGATAGAAAATTGGCATTTATACCCCACATAAAATATCTAAAAACAAAATGCCACAAAGCCATGTAATTAATCAAAGTTCTGGCACACACCAACTGGGGTGCTGACAAAACGACATTACTTCAACTCTACCGATCCTTAGTAAGATTCAAGCTCGATTATGGATGCTATATATATGGAGCTGCCAGAAAGTCATACCTGAAGCAATTTGAAACTATTTATCACCAGGGACTAAGACTCGCATTGGTGACATTTTGCACATCCCCAGTGGAAAGCTTATATATTGAAGCGAATAAAGGTCCTTTACATCTAAGGAGAGAAAAGTTGGCACTTCAATATGTGACAAAGTTGGCGGCATGTCCATTAAATCCTGCCTATGGCTGCGTGCTTAATCCACAATATAAAACTCTGAAAGAAAACTCAATGCCATTCAACCCCTTAGTTACCATATCCAGGAATTTAGAAACAAACTGGAATTGGACTCTAGACCCATACACCAATCAATAATTTCCAAAATTCCACCATGGGAATTAAAACAACCAACTTGTATCTTTGATTTGACAATTTCAAAGAACAAAACCAATCCAATTATATTTCAGGATGAATTTGAAAACATAAAAAAAAACATCATCCTCACTATAAGTACATCTAAACAGATGGATTAAAAGAATCAGACAGGGTTATATGTGCTGCTATTTTAGATGAGACAAAAAGTTCAGTACAGACTACCTAAGTGTCAATTTTCAGTGTAGAAGCTGCAGTCATATACTTGGCTTTAAAAATAATAGAAGATAGTAGAACTGATAAATACATCATCTTCTCAGACTCCTTATCGGTGTTCACGGCACTGAAGAACAAAAATTGGATAACCCTTTAATCATAAAACTCTTAAACAAGATCACCTCTATCTATTACGAGAAGCAGTGTAAAATTAAATTGTTAGATACCGAACCATATCAGCATTCATGGAAACGAAAAAGTCGATAGAGCAGCAAAAGAATCGCTGAAGATGATACCTACCAATACTAAGATTCCGTACACTGATGTTCGACCTTCTATAAACAGGTTAATTAAAGAAAAATGGCAAGAATCTTGGTGAATGCGAAAGTAATAAATTACACAAGGTTTGGCCAACTTTTGATGAGTGGCCTCCTAGGCTACAGAAAGGTAAGAGAAGAGGTTGTAGTAGCCAGACTTCATATAGGACATACATATAATACCTTCAGACATTTATTGGAGGGTGAAGAGTCTCCAATGTGTGTATCATGTCAAGAATTTTTTACATAGACTGTCAGGATCTTCAACAAAGCCGAAGGAAATACTACAACTCGAAAAATCTAAAGTACTTGTTTAAAGACACAAATCCGACCAAAATCTAAGACTTCATCAAAAAAGTTGAACTGTTCAAAAATTTAATCATAAATTTTTCATTTCATTTTTCTCTTTTCAATGATATTAAAATATATAAATATTAAAATCTAATGTTTCGGCATTAAATAACCCATAAGAGGTGTTGATATGCCGTAAAACAAAACAAACCAACACAGAGTGGGAATATTACTGCCAGAAAACATTACCCTTTGACATTGGTAATTTTCTTTGTTCTCGACATGATTGACCGTCAGCCACTGCCTTCTAGTATCTATTTGGGAAGAAAATAAAAAGGAGAAATAAAATTTTGATATTTTTAAGATCAGATTGAATAATACGGTTGGGATGAACTTATAAATACTAGGGCATGACGTGACCAGCCGATTGATCAGATCGGGCCTTTCCCATCTCTCGTCTAGCCGAAGTAAGGACCGAAGTGGAAGAATGGCTCAGCCACCAGGATCCCGTCCTAAGGCATCACAGGTTACCACCCACGGCCTACAGTTGGCCCCGTTTTCCGGGGGGGGGGGGGGGGAATTTATGGCCCTATTGACAGGGCAGTATTCTACTTTGATTTCATTTGAAAATTCATAAACTGTGAAGACATCTTTGAAGACATTTTTCTTGCATAACTAAAAATAAGTCTTTTCTATATTATAATTATTATATAGAAGAATTATTTTTTTATTATTCTTATATAGAAGTAAAGAAACTTATTTTGCCATCTAATTTACATACCTGTCTGGTGTGTAGACATGTATGCAAATTAGATGCTGGAAAAAGAGTCACTTTTTCTCTAAATGCTCATTAGAAACATTAAGTGGTTAATAATTGAATCAATATATGGTGGGGGGGGGCGAAAGAAATGCATAGATAGTTAAGAGAGAGATGGGTGATTTGTTCAGTTAATTATAAATTACGGCTAATCAGAATAATTAAAACGATTTTTTTTTTTCCTAACATAAACTTTTTTAACTTGATGGAAAGAAGAAAAAGAAAAAAACAATTATTTTATAATTTAAAGCGGGGGAAAATTTTCGTATATAAATCCAAGTTTTAGGGCAGTTAACTAAATTCTTTTTTGTTATGGGAGTTAAATCCCCTGGATTTTTTTTTTTTTTTTTTTTTTTTTTTTTTTTTTTTTTTTTTTAGTAGATTACGTGTGGTTATATGACCCTGCCACTCAGACTTAATGTTAGTGGTAAAAATATTTTAAGTTCCTTAAAAATATACAATTGTCTGGAAATATGGGAAAATTTTACGTTATTTATTTATATATATATATATATGTAAAAATAAAAATGGAATAAAGGATAAGCAATTCAACAACTAGCAAAAATAAACTCAAAAACTCATTTTTTATAGTTCTCCGAAATATTTCAGTCGTCTATAATACGACCATTCTCAATCGGTTGGTGAACTTTAATTAAAGTTCACCAACCGATTGAGAATGGTCGTATTATAGACGGCTGAAATATTTCGGAGAACTATAAAAAATGAGTTTTTGAGTTTATTTTTGCTAGTTGTTGAATTGCTTATCCTTTATTCCATTTTTATTTTTACATTCTGTCCGAAACATTGTTTCTTTTTCCTCATATATATATATATATATTTCATGTATCCACATAAAATTTTATAAGGATATATAATGTTTATGCATCAATTTTCAGTATTTACTTCAACAGTGCTCGATACGTAAGTAGAGCTAGGTAATATTATTTATGCCAATTAAGCTACACAGAGGCTCCCGCGTTTCATCTCCGGGGGGAATCAAAATAATATTTGAGTTTAATTTATTTGTGGTCAAGTATTAATGACATTTTTAATTAAATATGGACAGTATAGGGAGATGCGTGTAAAACAGGAGACTTTGTTGGTATGGTCACATTTAAAAAAAAAAAAAAAAAAATGGATGCGAGTGCTTGTGTTAATAGATGTAAAACAGTTGAGGTAGCAGGGTCAGTTGGTAAGGGAAGGCCAAGGAAAACATGTGAAGTGATAAGAATGGATTTGAAAGAATAATAAAGACCTAGCCAGAGATAAGTTAGTTTGGAAGTCAATTTCTAAAAGCCGTCCAACACATGCCAGCATGTAAAATGGCCGTTAAACTGAATATGATGATTAAATGTTATTTATTTTATTTTTCTTCACAGAAAACTAAGAGATCCTTTTAACAATCCTGGACTTCTAATGAAAACTGTTTATTCGAATATGAGAAATCGTCTTACCGATCCAAAGTTGACGCAGGATTTGGCAGCTGCTGTTCACCCGACGTTAAAGGTAGGTACACTACTCTTTCTCCGATACTGTTTTCTTTTGTACTTTTTTTAAAAATTGTGGTGCTTAGATACAAAAGGGGTCTCCAAGAAGTCGCATCATATTAAAGGCATCGCTTTTTTGTCCCCTTCCCAAAAAAGTTCCGGGAATGTCGCAGAATTGGTATTTTGAAGCCGTCTTCCCCCCACCCCCGGATTTTCCTGTACTTCCGTTTTTTTTACTTGTTTCTTAAAAAAAAAAATGATTTATTCTCAAAAGAAAAAAAAAAATCATATTCCGTTGTTTATTCTATTTTGTTTATTTTTTTAATAAATTGTTTCATGAAAAAAAGATTCTTTTTGATTTTGTAAATATATTTATTCGATTTTGAAACTCAAATCACCTTTTCGTTGCTAAAAATGTTTTCCGCCCGGTATTTTGGGGGGAAGGGGACAAAAAAGCTGTACCTTTAATATGACGCAACTTTCTGTTTGCAGACGAAAATCTAGGGACCTCTTTTGTATCTAAGCGCTAAAATTTTGTTTGATGTTACACTGAAATGAAGTGTGAATTTGGCAAGATCGAAATTACGTTTCTAGCCTATCGTATAGGTATTAAAGCTTTTTAAAGTTTCTGAGTGCCCACAATACTGCTGCACGGCTACAAGCCTGGCCTTAGTGCAAAGATCTAACACTAACCTTAACCCGTATTGCCTACGATGCATCCGCCTCTCCAATCAAATCTCAAACTGCACCATCCGTGCAAGATGCAACACCACCGGCATCAATCGTACCCGCTGGCTGGAGGAAGTCGAAGGCAGGCAACTGAAAACATAGATTAGATTAAAACAGTGAAGACAGACATGGAATGGCTAGCTAGTCTGTTTTTTGGTATTCGTTGCTGGAACCGGGAATGGCTGAAGTATGCCGAAGACTCAACTGCCGATCGGTGTAGGTGGTCCTCCTTGACGAGAGATGTAGTGAACTCATTTGGAGTCGGCTCAACCCACTTCAAGTGAATGCTGTTATAAGTTACAAGTGCCGACAAATATGAAGTTTTCAACAACTTTTCGGGGTGGTAAATTTTTACCGATATTTTTACCCAATTGTTCAAGTATCCACCCACCTCTTACTCGTCTTCTAACCAATATAAAAAAAAATGTGTTATTGTAGTGTCAGGTGGTGCATTGTCTGCATTGAGTAATATTAAAGCAACTGTAATAAAATCAACCATCCTTCCTGATGTGGAGTTGTTTGGCAGTCGATGACAGTGTAGGCGTAGCAGCAAAGTTTCTGGTTCTTGGAAATCGATTTCATTACCAATACCGAGTGTAGGTATCAATACTTTATGCCGGTTATGCAGCTGCAAGTCATTTCAAACTTAAGCACTACAAGCCAGTTATTGGTGCATTCTGGTTGAACTTTGAGAAGTATTCCCAAGAGAAATGCATCCCCTGGACTATTTACCTCAGACATCCAACATCTGAAAGGAAGCGAGAACATATCTGCTGATGCTACGTCCATTAGTGCATTTTTGTTGGATCCTCGCACGGAAACTACAAAATTTGTGAAGCAGCAGTTTAATGATCCAAAAATACGGAAGCTTCTCGGAGACGATATATTCTTATTAAATTTGAAAAAGACGTGTTCCAAGCATCAATTTGGATATTGTGTGTGATACCAGCTTTGAGAGAATACGTCCTTTTTGTTCCAGAATCCTTACAAATAATTTCTTATCCAATCTGCATAACCTGTCTCATCGTGGTGCTAACGCTTGCATAAAGCAGGTCACAAAGAGATATGTTTTGCCTCTATACAATGACAGAGTGCGAAAGTTGGAAGACACACGCGGACACCAATTTATCGTCTCCCATCTCTAGAGGGGCGATTTGAGTATGCGCACATTGTCATAACTAGCTGTGACAGATATTGATACCTGCTGATTTACGTAAATTTTTTTTTTTCATGCTGGTGTAAAGCCCTTTCAATGAGCAACATTGATGTAAAAAAAATTCTTTCAGGATGGATGTCCGTTTTCAGCATTCCAGCCATTATCAGAAACAGGAGCCGCCAGTTTGAATCTAATTTATTCTGAGTTGCTGAAGGTTTTGGGAAACAAATGTATATGAACAACTGCTTATCAACCGGAATCAAACAGCTTGGTGCAGAGATTCCACTCGAATGTAGTCAGCCTTGAGAGCCATAATGAACCGAGCAAAGTTGCTGGCAAATTTACCTTTGGTGCTTTCGGGACTGCTGCAATAAAACTAGTAGGTAGTGTTTACCTGCTGAGATGATGTACGGCATTACACTCGGACTTCCAGGAGAATTCTTTTAGCTTCCACTATACTTTCGTGGATCGCCTGGCAACCAAAGATGGAAAACCTGGCTTATAACCCTCTGCACAGTTCCAACAGACTCGCCCACTTTGGACTTTAATTAGAATCTATGTTGGAAAAATAATACCAACAGCACCTACTCTACCAGCAAAGCTTGCAGCACTGCTAAAATACTATTACTGTTGATAACACATCTTTCTTCCTGTCAGGCTATTTCACTTACATGAAGCAAGCGCAAGAGACTTTTTATACGCATATGCATGCACACACACACATAAACGCATGCATAAGCCCTCATACTAATGCAGCATAACTCGCACACACAAACACAAAAATATCTTCAAACATTTTTTCTCTAAATAAAAATATTGTTGCATTTCCAACCGCTATTTATCGTATTTTTTATTCATTGTTTGCTCATTTGTATTTTATTAATTTTTTGTTGCGTATTTTACAAGACTCCTAACATATATTCATCTTTCTTTCTGAATTTAAAAAAAAAGAAAATTTAAATTTAATATTTTCTTTTCCCATAGCCACAAGCAGAAATATTGGAGAAATGCACAGCTCAGTTTAAAAAAATTGTTGAAATTATTTTGTCTCGACATGGAAATGTAAGTGTTGTCGTTTCTCTTTTGCTTTTCTCTTCCTGTTATGATTTTCCTTTTAGAATTTACAAGAGTTGAATTCACAACCTTGTGCCATACATGCAGCAACCATTAAAGAAAAATTAAAGTCCACAATAGTTATTCATTGTTTGCTGGTTGTTCTTCCGGCTCGCACTCTTTCTGTGATCGTCCCAGACCAGGGGATACCGGCTTCCTAACTTAAAATGCACCAAATATTGATGTTATTGTTTTTTTTTCCTCTCCCTTTGCAAAACTCAATCATGTTCTGCAAAATTAAAAACAAAAGCATTTTTCCTCTACAAAATTACCAAACCAGACCAAACTCCATGAATAAATATTTAAAGATATAAAAAAACTATAAAAAAAAAAAGTATAAAAACATTTATCAAAATGACCGGATTCGGCATTAAATAACCCGAAAAGGGTTGATATGTGTTAGGACAACTAACGAAAACGAATTATCTCCCTTGAACCATTTCGGGAGTTAAGAGTTATCGCCCTTGGAAATGGTCTTCTGCCCAGAGAGAAAGTAAACACAGATCACGGCTTCGGACTGTTAATGTCAATCATGTACAGTGGCAAAATAACTAATTAATTCATTCTGTGTTCAGTTTTAATAAATCTGTTAAACGTTTATCTTGATGGTTCATCCATTTCATTTACAAGTTATTATTTATTATAACCTAAATTACGAGGTTATAAAAATATGCCATAAAACAAAACAACCAAACCAACCCAGACCGAGGAAATGCATACCCTGTAATTAAAGTTTCTCATACCTTTTTAAAAAGACTAAATTGTACACAATGATGGAAGAAAGTGAGCCATTTATTCGACAGGATCTTCGTTACAAATCACTGACCCGTGTGGAACGGGGAAGGCAGAGAGAGAGAGAGAGAGAGAGATCGAAGAATGCACCAATTAGTTCTATCTTGTCAGCCCATACTGTTATGGGTCCATGCCCTTGCATTCTTCCAAAAGGAATGACTGCTTGTTATCACTCTTTCTTTGAGCCATGTGACATCATATCCATTTTTAATATGTTCCCACAGCCTAGCCGATTCTCACCTCAGTTTCAGTGAGTTGACCTCTGCTGACCTTTCACCTGACACATTTCCTGTTATTCTCAACTAACTAAAATATGCACTAGTTTATCTGTTGTATTACTGCTGTGCTTAACAAGAAAGACGACACATTGATATATGAAAATATAACTATACATCTTTATTGTTGGGGACGGTGAAGGGATGGTGGGTTGGTAGGAGGAAGATGCACGCACAGGAATTCGACGGTTGATTCTTTTCTGCCCAAGCCTCAACCAACTCCCAATATCAATTTTGGGTTGTTATTATATAACAATTTGTGACCATCTCATTGTTGGATGTTCTTTTTGTGATGATCTAAGTGGTTCTATCTGAACGCCACATGTGGATCTGGGTTGTCATCTTGGATTTCATTCTTCATAATAACTAGACTGAAGTCGAGGCCTGGCAAAAATCTCCTCATTCCTCTAAGAATTCCAAGAATTTCACTCTCTCTCTATATATATATATAACTATAGACGAATGATAATGACCATTTCACTCTCCCTTCTGGTTCAGGTATTGAAGAAGCAATATACCCGTTTACAGGCTCCTGGTCAAGAAAATCTTCCGTAATATTTCCCAACAAAACTCCTTACTTGTAGTCAGCATAAAAATGTCAGTCTATAGTGCTTGCATTATAAGCATCCTGCTGTATGGCCATGAGACATGGACACCCTATGCTAAACAAGAAGAAAAGTTGCAGATATTCCATCTGAGAAGCCTGCGTTTTATCCTTGGTATCAGATGGGAACACAAAGACAAATGTTGAGGTGCGTGAAATAGCTTGTCTGAAATCCATGTACACACTTCTGAGGTAACACCGACTTAGATGGCTTGGTCACATTCACAGGATGGCTAATGGCAGAATTCCCAAAGATCTCCTTTATGGAGAGTTAAAAGAAGGAGAGAGAGACTGTAGGAGCCCCCTTCTAAGATACAGGGATATCTGCAAGAGAGACATGAAGCCCCTTGACATCGATCCATCATCTTGGGAAAGCCTTGCCTCTGACAGGGTTGAATGGAAAATATATATTAAACTAAACATAGTTTGAGCCGAAGAGCTTCTGAAACAATTGTTGGATACTCAAACTATGTTTATTCTGATATAAAAAGCTCTAATATATATTGAGCACTTTTGAAAAGTATTTGAACTTAATTAATTTATATATTTATATATTTATATATATATATATATATTAGAGATGGGCGGTTTTACCGAAAAACCATGGTTTTTCGGTTTCGTCTCCATACCGAATACCGAATCGGTTTTTTTTTTAAAACCGTAACCGTTCGATATTGTGTTTTTACTACAGTAAGCCACCATATACAAGGAAACACGGTTGAAAAGATTTTCCGATTTGAATAAAATTGAATATTACCAAAAAATGTTATATTAGTAAGAGGACAGATTGAACAAATATATGATCAAAACATTTAATTGACTTGTAGAAAAATCTTTGTTTACAGTTTGTTTATCATTAACATTTTGAATTTTCAAATGAAAAAAAAAGAGAAATACGACAGACAACATGACATCGTATTTTTGTAGGCCCTGGTTGAAATAACAGAACATGATAGAATTATTGTAAAAACATTGCTGATTTAATTTAACACCTCACGCATTTTGAGTTTAAGAAAAAATAAGTTGTAAAAAGTTGTTTTGAACTAATTCCCAACTTAAATTAATTTTCTTCAAAATCGATCAAATACGTCCCATTAATCCAACAGTACATCCAAGCTAATTATTTATTTATAGAAAATTAAAGGGAGAAAACTCATGTCTGCAAAACAGAAACGCTATAAAATTGATTATTTTTTTTGTTTTTGTTGAAACTAATTTCTGTGGCATAATAAGGATTAAGCTGGGTGATTTAAAAAAAAATGAGGAATGGTCCATTTATTTTTAATAATGATTCATATATGTCTGCGACTGCTCATTTTCTAACGCTATCTTTTGATGTTAAAGATTTTTGTTTAAATGTTTCTCATTCTCCTCATCCTATATTTTAGCTTCTGATGGGTTAAAGAATTAGATAGAATGTATATTCAAACTCAGTTTTATTCTTCAGAAATCTTTCATGAATCTTTGGTCACTGTTTTAACGAGTTAACTGTTGAAAATGTATTGATTACAACAGTCAACACCCTAAAACTTATATGATTCATATCATGGAGAATGATTCAGTCACAAAATTATCGAAACAGTGGCATAATTCAACTAAACGTTGAATAATAATTAATCATCACACAAGAGAATGAATAGCTTCCATAGTAAAATTTTTTTTTTCAAAAACCGAACCGTAAACCGAGGTTTTAAGGAAAAAAAAACGAAACCGAAACCAAAATTTCAAAACCGCCCAACTCTAATATATATATATATATATATATATATATATATATACACACACACAGCATTTCTACCAGAATTCTTAAGGACAAGTTGTATTCTTAGAAACCCTCATCCTATACCAGTGGACTATTGTCTCACAATGTTTTATGTGCACTCTGCTGAATTTGTATTTGATTTGTTTTCTGTCTTGTTTGATAAATGTTTCTATATCTACTCGTTTGAATAAACTTGAATGAGTTTTGATCTTATTCAGTTTAAGATCATTCTCCGCTCATCTCCTAGTTCATTTATATTCTTTGTGCTTGTGGATAACTCCATCCGTAACAGGTTTCTCAGATAACTAATTGGGATATATATCCAGAGCATATTAATGTTTTTTTTCTATATTTAGAATTTGAAAATAATGTTTGAATCTTGCTTTTAAAATATACGTAAATCTTTTCAAATTGCAGAAAATTGTTGACGAACAACTTGATGTCCAGCGGATTGCTAACATAGCAATTGATCTCTATGCTATGACTGCTTGTATAGCCCGATCGTCACGGTCTTATTGCATTGGCCTTAAAAATGCAGACCATGAGGTATGTGTGTACTTCTTTCTTCCCCAACTTAAGAATTTTTTATTTATTTCACGCTACTTTTGATTTTTTTTTTTTTTTTTTTTTTTTTTGTTAGAAGACAAAAGATGTCTGTGACACTGCTAAAGTCAGCACTATTATCAAAGAATAAGTCAAATCAGTATACAACATATGAAGTTATATTATCGGATTTTCAAAGTCAGACCTAGATAGCACATAAGCTGACAAATAAAACAATTTTCTATGTTTCAGAATAAGAAAATAAAAACTTTAAAGATATGATGTAATATATTTGAGAAATGTGAGATGGTTTTGGTCAGATATCAGATCTCCATTACCATTATCTAACATATAAAGTTATCTTGTCTGATTTTCAAAGTTAGACCCAAATAGCATTTAAGCTCACAAATCCAACTTTGCTTCTGACTAGGCAATTTTCATTTGTTATTGTCATATGTTATTGGCAGTATTATAAAGTACTTCGCTATAAAAATTACTTAGTCCAGTCCAGACGACTTGTAATATTAAACATTTTTAAATAATCACCTAAAAATACAAATCAGCAAGAAGGATAACTCATATTTTGTATTGAAGAATATTACAGGAGTTATCTACCTTACAATTTAACTTTTATTTCTTTTTCTGTATAAGTTTAAAAATATGCAAACAAATACAAATTAAAAACTTAAATGATTTCACTGCACCCCGGAGCAACGCAGGGTAGATACAGCTAGTTTATAATAAATACCAATGTGTATTTATTTGTTATATATATATATATATATATATATATATGTATACTTCCTTTGTCATGCAAGTAAAACTAGTTCAGAGCCATTCCCTCTTCTGCTCTCCAAAATTAATTCAGAAAAAAATCCCCCACTCTATTTTCATGAAACATTTTCTTCCCTTTTTGTTCCTTTTTTTTCTATACTGATTGATATGCTTTTTTCCCCCCCATTTTTTTTTTTTTTTTTTTTTTTTTTTTTTTTTTTTTTACTTTCCAGTTTGAAACGTTTTCTTTTTTTAACTTCACCGATTGAGACGTTATTTTATATGAATAGTAGTGCAAACACTGGCAAAGCATAATTTGTTTTCCAGTTATTTCTAATGAAGGGTGCGTACTTGTAAATACATGAAATAGCAGTAATTACACAATGGGCAGTCAGTATAAATTCATTGGTTTTCTCCCAATTTCTGGCTGACATACTTTATGGTATTATTAAGATTGCTCTTGAGATCAGTACAAGTAGTATGCAGATTAATTGCAACTGATATGACTTATCTCAAACAGTTATTGTACATGTAGAATCTGCAAATGCTATTGAATATATTGTGTGCTGCAATTATACATTAATACCATTTAGAGAGATATAAACTCCCAATACCTCCCCAAAATAGCAACTTGTGTTCAATGAATCGTTTCCAATAGTTATTATTACAGCATTGTTTTACAAGTACTTCAATGTATTGTGCTCTGATGAGCTTGCTGCCCTGGTACCCACGACGTAAATTCACTAGACCAACCCGACAATCTGCCAGATCCCATCCATACACTGTGGAGGTCCTCAGATGCCGAAGAGCTTTCTACCCCAAAAGCTTCTTTCCTCGTGCTGCTGGACTCTGGAACTCCCTCCCTGCTCCCTTGAAGTGCAGAAATTTAAAACTAATGTAAACAGACATCTTGCTGCGCAGCTCCTAATTTAGATTGACCCCCTCCTCCCCAACCTTCTCTCTTTTTTTTTTCTCAGTAGCCCCTTATGTCTACAATGGCGGCCTGCCTTGTTTGGGGTGAACTATGATAAAAAGTAAAAATAAAATCAGTAAAAAAGGGGGGTCGATATGACGTAAAAGCAGAAAAATACTAGCAAAGGGAAGATAACTCCAATCGACTAATTTTTAAACTTTGAGACAAAATAAAGAATTTGTTCTTTTTCTATTTTACAGATTATGCTGACGAAAGCAATCTGTTTGGAAGCCAACAAACGGATCTTTGAAAATGTCATGGATTTGGAAAAAGGTAGGTTCTTTACTGATTCCCTATGTTAGTTATATGTACTAGTACGACGCCCGTGTCTAAAGCACAGTAACAGTCAATTTCTTACAGACAACATTGCGATGAGTTAACTAAAAAAAAAGTCGACATTTCATTGTCATAATCGCGAGTTACTTCAAAAAATAAACCATACATTAATGCATGTGAAGGCTTAATCTGGGTAAAAGTCCTGCTCATGTGAATTTAATTTTGGCAGTAACAGTCGATATTTTAATTTAATCATGACGAGGAAAGTATTACTTAAAGAAATAAAACAAATGAATGCGTTCAAAGTTTTAATTTAAAAAAGAGTCCTGCTAATAATGGGAATTAAAATCCAATATTAATAATTGATTTGTTATTGTCATCAGCATGAGTTAAGTATTACATAAAAAAAAAAAATGAGAAATGAAAATTTTGAAGTTTTTATCTGAAAAAAAAAAAGAACCTGCAGCTGTAAAACGGCAAATGGTTTTAAAAAATATTTCGTCTTAAATATTTTAAAATATTTCGTCTTTAATTATTTTAAAATTTCGTCTTTAATTATTTAAAAATATTTCGTCTTTAATTATATTTTAAAAATATTTCGTCTTTAATTATTTTTTAAAAATATTTCGTCTTTAATTATTTTTTAAAAATATTTCGTCTTTAATTATTTTTTAAAAATATTTCGTCTTTAATTATTTTAAATTCTAAAAATAGCAATAAAATAGCAATAAGATAGCAATAGAAATGATTATTTAAATGTTTAAACCTTTTTTTTTTAAATACATTCTTCATCGAAATATTCTTTGTTTAATTTTATTTTTGTTTTATAAAAGAAAGAAAATGTATGTTTAAAAAATGAATTTTGTTTCTTTACGCTTTGATAGGTTCATAAAATAATTGAAATATAACTGATAACTGCCTCTAGTGACTCCAGATGGAATCGAAGGAAAATTTCGATATTGTCTTTAGATTCTGTGAAAAGTTTAACCTTATTGAAACTTATTTGAATGTTCTGTTAACATATCGATTTCTATACAACACAAGCATTGAATGCCTACTAGACACGACCCTTGGGTGTTTTCGGTCTCTCTGTACAGGGGTTTGTCAGAGACTCTGACATGAGGATACTTTTTTTATTTAAAGTAAACCCTGACCAAATATTAAAAAAAAAATGGTGTGCTGTCTCCTCAAGCCATCCAGCACGTCTCCCGAATTGCGGACGGGGGCACCCCCTCTATTAATAGAGGGCAGCTTCGAATAAAGAATTAGAAGCCGTTGACAATGAAGAAATGAATGATAAAAAATATGAAGAAAAACAAAAATAAATACTGGTAGGCCGGCACCCAGGATAAAAAGGGCCCATCAACCCGTTCATACATCAGGCGGAAAGATGTAAGCAATGGTGTAAACCTTCCTGCCCCTGGAAATGGTGCTCCAGCCAATACAGAGGCCAACCAGAGTCAGCCATCAGGCCTTGAAACAAAAGGTCCTGGCCCCCTATCTCCATCAAATGCAGCAACAAAAAAAGAAACATAAGAGGCTTAAAAGCCCAACCATGGACTGTTGCACAAAAGAAGGTGCTATTGTTTTGCTACCACTACTCAAAGTTTGAAAAGTGGAGCAAAACATGCAATGATATCCTAGTCAATAAGATTCAAGAATCTACCCTCCCCGAAGAAATATATATATATTAGGGTGTTTAGAAAATTGATGGCATAATTTTGAGATTATGTGTGTATATAAGTCCGGAAACACTTAGTGCGGATGTCAGTGATGAGTTGATCGCTTGTATATCAATACACCTATTTACGTTGACCAAACCACAACTTAACATAACGCAAGATATTTTGCGTACGTATAAACAAAATAGATCTGTCATACAACTGCTACAAATATAAACAAATTAATTATTGAAAAAACAAAGAAAATTGATAAAAATAAAATGGCTTTTTATAAATAAGTAAATGATAAATTGACTATACAAAAAAGGCGACCATTAAAAAATTTTAATGATTGAAATGAGAAAATGATTGCTGAAAATTTAGTTTTATTTTAGCCTCAAAAGGAAGAAAAAGTTGGTAGTAGAAGGGAAAGAAGAAAGGAAGGAAAGTTGGTAGTAGGAGGGAAAGAAGAAAGGAAGGAAAGTTGGTAGTAGGAGGGAAAGAAACAAGGAAGGAAAGTTGGTAGTAGGAGGGAAAGAAGAAAGGAAGAAAAGTTGGTAGTAGGAGGGAAAGAAGAAAGGAAGAAAAGTTGGTAGTAGGAGGGAAAGAAGAAAGGAAGGAAAGTTGGTAGTAGGAGGGAAAGAAGAAAGGAAGGAAAGTTGGTAGTAGGAGGGAAAGAAGAAAGGAAGGAAAGTTGGTAGTAGGAGGAAAGAAGAAAGGAAGAAAAGTTGGTAGTAGGAGGGAAAGAAACAAGGAAGGAAAGTTGGTAGTAGGAGGGAAAGGAAGGAAAGGTGGTAGTAGGAGGGAAAGAAACGAGGAAGGAAAGGTGGTAGTAGGAGGGAAAGAAACGAGGAAGGAAAGGTGGTAGTAGGAGGGAAAGAAACGAGGAAGGAAAGTTGGTAGTAGGAGGGAAAGAAACAAGGAAGGAAAGGTGGTAGTAGGAAGAAAGGAAGGTAAGGTGGGAGTAGGAGGGAAATAAGTTATGGTGTTTTGGGAGTTTGCCTGTTTGTACACAAATAGAAACATTCAAATTTATCATTACCATATTCGGTTTAACGTCCGTTATTAAATGCTGGCATGTGTTGTACAGCTTTTAGAAATAAACTTCCAAACTAAGCAATTTCTTTGACCAGGTCTTTATTCATCCCTCCTTCTCTAAAGTCTATCCTTATCATGTCCTCCCATGTTTTCTTTGGCCTTCCCCTGTCAACTGACCCTGCTACCGCAATTGTTCTACATCTACTAACCCAAGAAATCTTATCCATTCTTTTAATGTGGCCATACCATCAAAGTTTCCTCTTTTGAACACATCTCCTTATACTCTGCTTATGAGATCGTCAGATCTAAGCCTGTCTTTAAGACTTGTATTACACATCCATCATATCATTCTCATAACATTTCTCTTCCATACAACGCATGTCCGCAACCCTCACTAGCTAGGTTTCACTTCCATACTGCATCACACTGATTGGTTGAAAAAAACAAAAAAAGGAATAGGCAGTCTAAAGAGCTTTTTTTAACTTAAAAAAAATTAATATAACAAATATTTTATTTTAAACTAAGTGACTTTTTCTTTTCTTTTTTTTATAACCTGCAAAAAAATAAACATGAAGAGTATTCGGAATTAGCTCAAAGTGAATTATTTTTACTTAAAATCATAATTACTAATGTTTTTTTTGTCCCCCCCCCAAAAAAAAAAATATGTAAATACATTCATCGTAGTTACTTACTCTCATGCAAATAAGTAGCATATTTTTTTCTCAAATGTTTTTCTTTGTACTAGCTATAGAAGCTAAAGATGGAAATTGACATACCAGGTACTGTACCAACACCGCTTAAGAAGCGCGTATAAACTACTGTTATACATTAAGGTGGCCTTGGGGAGGAGGCGGACAGGATGTAGATGGTCAGGAGTTCAACAGTTCAAATTTAACATCTCTGAATAGATGAGATAAAAATGGAAATATCAATTAACATGCTGGGAGCCGTACAGATAAGAATGGTTGATTATGTCTCTTTCTATCTCTCTGCCTGAATAATGTACCTGAAATAAATAATCAAACATGTATTTTGAGTACAAATGTCTTTGTGTACATTTTTAATAATAACAAAAGAACTGCCCCCCCCCCTCCCCCCCAAAATAACCGGCTACTGAGGAAATTCCAACCCGATGTGCCCAGTCCCAGGCAGAACAGAACCAACAATCCGCCAAACTAAGAAGTCTTCATCTCGTGGGACCATCGTCATTGTATTGATGCCGAAGAATAGATGGTATGTAATGAGCAAATAACTGGATCATTGCGTTAGATTTCCTCATCTAGATATGTCATGGCGATTGAGGGTCCAAACTAAAATCTCTCTAATCAGCCCCTGCCTCTGGTGTAGCACGAGGGAAGGGACCAGTTATCCAAAACCCTGACCGCTCTCTCTACTGATTCAGAAAAAAGAGAAAGATCTAATCTGCTCATTCTCCACGTCACACGAACGACTTCCTGTCTGATGTCGCTGCTGGGACACGTAGCTCTCACGCGAGTCCAATGGAAAATTCCGCTCTATTTACTTTTAACCTTACATGGAAATTTCCCATTCTAGCCTTATTTTTACGCACTCGCATTTAAATATTGCAACAACGGGGCTTTTTTTGTATTCAATCCGACAGACCAGGAGCTACCATTGTGACTCCAGGGGTGAGGTATGGTTTGGCTCAGTTCGAGGAGGTGCCCTCTCCCCTGCATTACCTTCTCTCTTTGAGGAGGGGTTGGTTAATTATCAGGGAATGCTAACAGGTCTGTTCATGACTATCTTTTTAGAGTCAGAGTGCACCTTTGGAAGCACTGCCCCCACCCCCACCCCCACCCCCACTCCTTAGCCCACATCTTCCTTTGGTGGAAAGGAAGTAAATCCAATCGCCCCCCCCCCCCCTATGACCGGTCTTTACCAATCAAACCATAACAATCCCATAATACCTTTGAGATTTGTGACATAGTTTTGGTTACAGACACAAAATCTCTGTTCTAGTAACAATATCCACATTATTGTTTTCTATTTCTTCCTTCAGGTCAAGTGCTGAACAATGATGAGAATATCCGCCAGATTTGTGATCAGATCATCAAGGCCAATGGCTATGCAGCAGAACATCCCCTGACACGGAATTGGTGATACACCAAATTTTTATTTTTTTTTTTTTCAAGAATGTAAAAAAAAAAAAACTTTTGTGAAAGAGAGAGGACTATAATTTCATGTATAACTCGACTTGTTTTAACTCAAATGTTTTCTAGGTCTGGTTTCATGCCTTTTTATTTTCCTGTTGCTACAGGAAATAAATAATTGAAAAAACATCTCCAGAGATCCTAAATGCTGTATGGAAACGGCTATTATCTTTGGAAGTTTCTATATTCATACTATCTGAACATTCAGTATCCTATTTCTGCGAGGCAAGTTAATTTGAAAATGTGTATTTGTTTGTTTTGAAAGCCATTGCGTTTGAGTGACGTCAGATGTGCTGGCATGCTAAATCCGTTCCTTTCAGAGGTCAGCAGAACTGGTGATGAATTTAAATCTGGTCTCTATATTCATATGAAAAAAAAAAAAAATGTTTCAGACGTATTTTCTTTTTTGCTAGAGTTCGCATTTTAGTCAATGTGCAATCTCGAACCGAAACGGGGGGGGGGGGGGGGTAAAATGTCTGAAATATGTAACTAACAATACCTCACCTCTGAGAGAAAAAAAAAAAAGAAGCAATTTGCTTTTCTTTTTGGTTTAGGATATTAGAAATAAATGGTTAAATTTTTATTAAGATGACTCATCATAAAATCCAATAGATAAATCTTGACATCCATCTTGCTTTCGGAATGATTCAAAAAAAAAAAATCATCTTTCCATTTGATCTCTTTTGAATTTGTTGCCCTTTTTTTTCTTCTTTTTTTTTTTTTTTTTTTTTTTTTTAAATTCTTTTTTTTCTTTTCTTTTTATTGTTATCGACACATTGATTCACTAGCCGTACTATCGTGTTATTAGTAATCAAGATGATAGCATCTGTCTGATTGTAGCTTATTTCAATTCCATACAAACCTCTATGAAAATCTGACTTTTATAGTTATGGATGGCCCAAATAACCTATGATTTTTTTTCTCCATCTCTCCTGAACATCAACCCAGTCTAATACTAAACTAGTGATATTGTAAAATATTTAAAGGCTTTGTGCCAGGCGAAACTGGTTCTATGTTTTTAGAGAAAGTCGAAATTGCCCCCCCCCCCCCCCCCCCCACACACACACTCCTGGTGAACAGCCGATGTACGAGTAACGCATCAAAAAAGATGGGGGCATGCCAAGCAGAAGGCGAATCGAGTTGACGATTTTAGTGATTAACAAATCGGCTTATTCCAATTCTTTGGATTATTTAGACGACTTAGTTGTTATTTTCATAACGTTTCGGCTGATATAACCTCCGACCTTCTTCAGGTGCAGCTTTCCGAACTTGAGAACCGATAGAAAATTCTGGACTGAACCCTTCATTTAATCGATAGATTGTTCTCGTTCTGTCAGCCATTCTTAGTTATTAGCGCTTGTAGTAATACTTGAACCTTCATCCTCCAGAAGACTTTCACTTAAAACCTATTGCTAATCAACACCTTTATCTGTGGACAATTCTAGAATGAATTTTTGGAGCTTTAAACCAAATCTTGTTGAAATCTATAGTATTACTATATAATAAATAAATATGTATTTGCACCTAAAGAAAGTCAGAGGTTACATCGACCGAAACGTGAAAATAACAACCAAAATGTGAATTATCAATCCTCATCTTAAAAATCCCAAAACAGGGTGCTGTTATAGATGACACGCCTGATTTCCATGACTTCACGTCGGCAACAATCGGGCAGGTCGCGGAAGCGCCCGAGAGTTGCCGAGACGAGAACGTTGATGGAAGACTTGCAGGCGATAATATAAGACGAATAAATTCAAAGAAAAAATACATAGATTAAAATAATTTTTTTTTGGGGGGGGGGGTTAAAATTTTGTCAATATTTTTATAAGATAAAAGAAAGAACAACTGCTATTATTCCGTCAGTGCTCGGACGCTTCCGCGACATGCCCGATCGTTGTCGACTCGAAGTCACAGAAATCAGGCGCGTCATCTATAACAGTACCCAAAACATAATATCCAACTTCACTTAAGATGTCTGATGAAGCAAGAAATATTTTAAAATCTAACTTGAAGTTTGGGTATTGTTTCATCGAAATCATAAAACAAATAAAACTTTTATGCTTTAGTATCAAGTAATAAAGCAGACATGTTTTAAAAAAAAAAAAAAAAAAAAAAAAATTTTTTTTAATTAAAAAAAATTGTATGGGTATAAAAAGTAAATTAAAAAAAAAAGAAGAAAAACAGTGAAAAAAGACATGGGAAATTAGAGTATAATGTTGTCGTCACTACTGACACGTGTTCAAGAGAGCTATTAGACTGGGTTAATGATCAGGAGAGCTGGAGAAATGTACACGATTATAGGTTATTAGCTATACCTACCTGGTATTGTCTGGGCCTTCGGGTTTGGATTTACGCCGGTCTATCGGTTGTCTGTCATGTGCAGTTCTAGGAGGTGCACCCTCCCAGGCTTTGCCTTCTCACCCTTTGAGAGGGGGTTAGTTTATTGCTAATCGCCTGAGACGCCCCTGCCGGGGAATGCCGACGGGGCTGCCCAGGCAATTTTTAAATGACCAGAGTGCTCAAATTCTTGAGCGCTGGTTTTTTCCCACTTTTCCAGCCTTGTGTCACATCTTACCTTGTGGGAGGAAGATAAATAGAAGCTGTACCTACCTGGCATTGCCCGGGAGTCTTTCTACTTAAATTTCCTTTTTCTCTTAATAGGATTTTGAAAGTTAGTTTTAATAACAATTTGGTCATAAAATTAACTAATTTTATTAAGTTAATGTTTTAATCTCGACTTCTACAATTATTGGATAAAAAAAGCGTCCAAAACTTTCACATAAAGATTTGCTAAGAATTTTAAAGCCAGTTTAAATGGCCTTCTATTCGATAGATTAAAGGCTTCCAAATTCCTTTCGAATTTCAATGGGCCACTAATTTATTATTTTATTTTATTTTTTGTGAGCCATTTCAATATTTGTTAATAGCTGACTTGTTTACGAATAAACCGAAAAGCTTTCTGGTGGATTTAATTTTGTAAATAAATTTAAAAAATATTTTTATAAAGTTTGTTTAGTACTGTAGCATTATTTCAATAAATAAGCAATTGATAGTAAAAAGAAATGCAAGTCATATAGAGGTGAGAAACACACATACACAACTGATAGCATAATTTAATATAGATAATTAGTGCTGACCCAAACTAAATAAAAATAACTAAAATAAATTAATAAATGTTTACAATAATTCATCTAAGAAATTCTGATAAAGAATCCCCCATCTCTCTACACCTGAGATAATATGATTATTCTCATGCATACCATCTTGATCTATTAAATTATATTGGATCTCTTGTGTTAAATTACACACTAATACTGCCGGGAAAGGTATGAACCCAGACCCCCTTCACCCCCACCCTCCCTGCCACCGAGTAAAAATAATTACTTGTGTTTAATCAATCGCTGACAATAGTTCTTGTATTTCTGAATTTTTGATATGAGGATTGATAATTTGTATAATTTTTCTTATTCGGACTACATTTCTCATCACAACGTTTCGGACGCTGTAACCTCCGCCCTTCTTTAGGTATATCTCTTCGAAGTCTGAAATATTTCTGTCGAACTCGGGAATACGGACGGAATTTCAACCGGAACCCTTTATTTAATCCATGGGAGTAGCATGCTCTTGTTCCATCAGCCATGACTGGGAGAAGTCTTCAGTTATTCGCAATTCTTCGTATCGGCCGCACCGAGGATTGAACCTTCAGTCTTCAGATGACTATCACTTAGAACTGAATTTAACTTAGTACTATATCCATTGCGCCAGATTCCCGAGTTCGAAAAGATACACCTGAAGAAGGCCGGAGGTTACAGCGGCCGAAACGTTGTGATGATGACACTCAAGATGAGAAATGTAGTCCGGATAACCAAAATTATACAATAGTTCTTATATTTTGGCATGAAATGACCTAAGATGTATTGATCTGCTGTGAAAGACAGACCAAACCACCTGAACGTGTCGTACAGCAGCTAAACAAAGGGGACACCTATCCGATGATATGGAAAGTAAATTACAGCTTGTCATCTAAAATTCAAAATTTGTTCAAGACATAAATTCTAGTTTTAATTTCTTTCACAATTCTACCATCATTCATTGCTTATCCAGGCCGTTAAAAAAAAACGAATTTAAATATCATTTGGCAAAAACCTTCTCGCCAATGTTTTTTGTGAAGCTGCTTCATCTGTGCTCAACATAATAAAATCCTGTGTGATCCACTTCATCCTTTCACCATAAAACGGGTTGTCAGTGATATATTTCCAACAAAAGAAAGAGTGAGGATGATATCGCATATCAGCCAATATTTGGGGAGGGGGGTGATCTTTAAAAAAAATTTTTTTTTTGTTCAAATTTTTTACTGCATTGATTTTTTTTTTTTTTTTTTTTTGGGAGGGGCTGTTGTCCTCATCAATGTTGATATTAACTTTAATATAATTCTGCGTCTTGTGTCCTTTCATCGCCATCGGACTAACAATGGAAAATTCTTAACTCTTTTGTTGATAAATGGATGATTCCATTCTGCATTTGTTTTCCCCTGTGAAATACACTTACTAATCGAGATTTGGTATCCGTCTGTCTGAAGCTATACTCTTACTTCTATACCTGAAGCCGATAGAGTTCTATCTTTCGATGCTCAATTCATGGATGGTAGTGTAGTATCTGTTCTGGTGTCATGAGACCCTCCTCCCAGGCATTATCTCCTCCTTGGGAGTGCAGTTAGCATACGTCAACAAGAAATTGTCACAATTGGCTGTTCATTAGCCAACTCGACACGTACATTATATATACTAGCAAAAATATGTGGTGGTATCAGTGCATATTTTTGCTCATTCACTTAATTTACAGAAATTTTTTTTTTTTTTTTTTAATAGATCGTGTTCTAAGATTTCACAACAGGATTGTTTTATTTTTATAAAAATAAAACTAGACAATTATTTATTAGTCTTTTTTAAAAATTAGCATGCAAAATAGCCATCTCCTTCAGTCTGAACTGCGATTTGGTTGTATGTATATATATATATATATATATATATAACACAATTGCATATTTAAAGTACCTCGTAATAGAATTAGTGTGATGTACTTACGGATAACAAAATAAATAATATAAGACAATAATTCTTAATCTCTGAGATTTAAATTCAAATCATTAAGGCTGAGGATATGACACGGGCTAAAATTCCATTTCCTCCAATGTGCCATACGGCTGCCTTCAGTTGTATTGTTCATTTGTTATGCTATGCACGAGTGAGTGTTTATTAATTTAAAAATAAACATCAAAATCAGCCGTTAATAGGATTTAAGTACTTAAGAAACATCAACGTACATGGTTGCGTGGAAAGCGCATCGACCAAAACATAGCATCAATATCAACTTTGATAAGGACAATAGTAAAAAAAAAAAGACAATAGTAAAAAAAAAAGACAATAGTAAAAAAAAAGACAATAGTAAAAAGAGAAAAAAATGAAATAACTTGGAATCTTGTTGCATATTTATTTTTTAGCAAAAAAAAATCATTTTGTTATTTTCTATGGATTGTTTTAATAAAATTTGTTTCTTTTCTAAAAGGATTTTGGTTTTTCAAAATTCTACAACTCTCCAGTTATTGGTAAATATTTCATTTTCCATGTAAATGTGCTATTTTTCTAAATAAATTTATAAAATAAAATTTTTTTTGTTGTTGTTGGTTAGAAAAATGTTCTTTGCCAAGGAAAATCTTGAACATTTTTTTAATATTTTTAACTTTTAAAGGCAATAAAACAATTCTCTTTTTCAGGTGAGTCCAAGTTTATTTAAAGCACACTCCATTCCCTTTTTTTTTTTTTTATCTGAATGGAGCAGAAGTTGTCAATCGCAATCTTCCATCAGATATGATTCTGGTGCGACACAAGGTTCTCCCATACCCAAGCGAGAAATAGGGAGTGATCCATAAATATCATATTTGTGGTCAGTGTAGTGATCCAACTAAAAACAAATTCCGAACTAAAATCAACAAATTTCATTAAGAATCAAATTGTAGTATTAATGCAATTTTTTTCCTTCATTTTTTTAATTTTCAAAGTCAGCGTTAACGGAAATGGTAACCTATCTTCAATTTTCTAGAAAAGACATGAAAAAAAAGACTTATTTTAAGTAGATACATAATGTGTAGGTTTAAAAAAAATAATTATTTACATAAACCCAGCAGGGGTATAGAAGTACCTGATATACTACCCAGGCACGGGCCACCCTACTTGATAAGATTGATTTGTAGATCTTGTCAGATTATCTATCTAGGAGAAGGAAACTGATATAAAACCTGTGTTCTAAAGTGTTACCTTGCCCCAGCTTATCACTGAAACGAGGCTTTGTATGAGGAAAGCGTGTCGTACTAGCGCACAACACGTCATCTAAATATACACCACACTGATGGAGAGTAGAAAATGCACAGTGGATATGCTTCCGGCAGTCCCACAACTCTCACTTCCCCTACTTTATCCTATCAGTAAGTGCATGATACCGGGGCTGCTGTATTGCCATATAGTGAATAGATCTGGACTATACAGTAGTTCCGGTTGGCCTCTCGTTGCCACGTCAATGAGAACTGCTATGGCTTTTCTTTCTTCAATTGTTTACAAAGATAGTCTATTTATTCATCTTCTCTAAGTTCTACTTTCAACCTATCTACCGACCTCTTCCACATTACCAAATTCAACATGAAAATTTTGAAAAACGAAATACAAGTGCAAACCCAGTACCTCAACTCCCAACGTGAACGCCCTATTACTGTGACAATATTGTCACTCGGCCGTCGGTTGAATTCGAACTCGAGACCTTGGTTTTGCTTTTGGGGAATTCCAGATTATTTTTTTATTTTTAACTATCTCCGATAAAGAGAGAAAAGAATTGTTTTCTTCTTGGGAGTCGGTGGGTAAGAAATAACTTATGGTAAATATACAAAGAGGATATCACCCATCACTGCCAGATGGGATTTCTCTTGACATTTTGAGGAGATTAAAAGTTCCCAATATTGCAATGACAGCAAGTAATATAATCAGCTGAACAAGAGATAGCATAAGAACGAAATGTTTTTCTTAAATCGTTAATGGCAAAAAAGAATTAAAGGATGGTTTTTGGAATGTTATTATTGTCTCTGCCAAAGAGAATTGGGAGGGGGAATGGGCCATGTGGTCACTGTGACAGGGAAGTGGACATAGTTGTTGACATTCCCGACATTTGAATGGACATAGGTTAAGATAACGAACGCCCGGTGATGAACACGTATTTTGCAAACAGATCAGAATTGAATTGTTCTATGGGGACCCCCTCCCGTCTCCTCCACATCGCCAGCCAGTGCGGGATGATGGGAGAGGTGAGGGGGTCTGCAGAATGACATTCCCTGTATTTGTAGGTTAATGAAAATATAGTTTCTTCTCTGTGAATGTCTTTCAAAGGAAGAGGATCTCCTCTCTCTCCCATTCAGGCAACAGTGGGAGACGAAGAGGAAGACGAGTGGTGGGGGGGTTAAACATACACTTGGCCATTTCTGAGTTAAAATAGTGAATTGGAAAATCCTTAATATGGAAAGTAATGCTCATGAGAATATTTTTTTTTCGCTGTTGAATTAAACACATTCAAAGACTCGACTTTGCTTGCCCATCGAATCCACGTCGGTGGGAGATGGACCTCCCCCCCCCCGGACTTGGGGTTGGTGCCGCCAGATCATGATCGCCCAAACCTAGTAATATTGCCAGTCCAAAACACAGACTTTAGAAGTTAACAGTTAGACGCTTTTAAGCAAACATAGTCTTGTATATATTACCCTAATAATTATTCAAAAACACACATCCGAATGTCTCACTTTCTAAGTGATTATAATGCAGAAAATTGCATTATTAGTCGCCTTTAACTTTATAAGACGTATTTTTATTAATTATTATATGTACATACAAGTAATCCACAGACACATGTTTCTGGCTTACAGCCGTCATCAGCATGGCTAATTTAGACAAGGATCTAACCATCAATATTGATGTCTATAGTCCAGCATTTTACCATCGGACCAAGACGCCCTGTCTAGAATTATGTACGATTTTTATCACCTAAATATTTAATGTGTTTTTATGTAAATATTTTTATTGGTGATTGTAGCGTTCGTTGTTTTTTGCTTACTATTATTTCGATTGTCTCACTTCCTAAGTGATTAAGATGCAGAAAATTGCATTATTAGTCGCCCTTAACTTAATAGGACGTATTTTTCGTTAATATATATTTTCATTAATTTTTATACGTACATAAAAGTAATCCATGGACACGTGTTTGTGGAGATGCCCCCCCCCCCCGACTTGGGGTTGGTGTTGCCAGATCATGATCGCCCAAACTTAGTAATATTGCCAGTCAAAAACACAGACTTTAGAAGTTAAGCAAACGTAGTCTTGTATATATTATCCTAATAATTATTCTTTTATACAAAAACACACATCCGAATTTGTCCTTTATTTTTTTTTTACTTGAAATTGCCTTCGCCCCTCAGAGGTGCAAACGTTGAAAACCAGCGCTAACCGATTACCCTCTTGATCAACTCACAACATGGGGAGAGTGGTAATCAAAGAACCTTTCAACATTGGTCTTCATCAGTACAGCAACCTTTTCTGCAGACAAGTGCCGAGTGACCGTCCGCCCAACTTCACGGAGGTTGTGAGAGGTAGGGTACATTTTAATGCCACCATAGGAGGTACAGTTTAGTGGTACTGTACAGGGGTGAGGTACACTACCAGGTCTTCTTTTCCAATGTAGGGGGAGGGGTCTGCGTTCCAACTTTCCAGAGGTTGAAATCCATTGATGCCAGCATCCCAATTATCGTACTTGATCTGCTACTGGCACTCTCCTATTCTAACAAAATTATACAACAATTGCTTAACGGAGAACTGTTTTCCATCTGCTTGGAAAACCTCATTGGTCAGACCCTAACCGCATTGGTCTGCTTAGTATTTAAAACTACTGGTGATCAGTCCTTTGCATCTTAGTACAGACCAATATTACTTGAATCTGATAAATCAAGCAATTGCCAACCATCTCAGCAAAAACAATCTACTTAGTGAGAAGCAATATGGATTTCATCCTGCAAGGTCCACTGCTGATATGCTAACTGTAATATTCCATAGTCAGTGAATCTCTTGATGGGGGCTTGGCCTCTAGTGCAATAGCTCTCAACATATCTAAGGCTTTAAGAGGGTCTGGCACAATGGTTTGCTCCATAAATTTGCTAGCTATGGAATATCTGATAATGCCCTCACAACCTGTTAGAGCCAACCTAAAAAAAACAAAATCGAGTTATTTCCCTTGAATCAAAAAGTAAGAGTTATGGCCCTTGGATTAAAGGAGTCATCTGCTGAACAGTCTCACAATCAAACAAGCATCTCGCGTTCAGCGGTTTTTCTATATTTTAATTTAATCAGTGTTTGTTAAATACCTGTTAAAGGTTCTACTTCGTACTTCCTTAAGTTTTCTGAGTTGTAATTGAACCGAAACGTATAAACATCAAGACGTAACAATTTGGTGACGGTAATAGATTTTTTTTTTAAGAATCACGGTAACGCAAATTTATGCTTTCAAAGATGGATTGCACCATACAGCAATTAATGCAACAACAATTATGTTCGATGGAATTATTTTCAGATTCTCAACATCTGCACCATTGTTTTCGGAAACAAAACTTATGACATCGGCAGAATCGGTTGCAACTAAAATTACGGAATTCCATTACGACCCAATAGCTAGATGGACGTTCTGTATATGGTTTTCACGCTTTGACGACCTTTTCTGTGTGGAATTCAAGGAACAAGCTGAAAGTCAGACTTTTGCTACGGAAGCTTGGGACGTCGGAACACGATCGGTATGTAAACTACATACTACCTAAACACCCACGTGACTACAACTTCGACGACACAGTGGAGACTCTGAGGCAGATTTTCGGTGAGCAGATTTCGTTATTTAATATGCGTTTCAATTGTCTCAGCATAACAAAGTCTGATTCGACTGATTTCTCCACTTATGCAGGCATTGTGAACAGAGAATGTGAACATTTTAAAATATCTTCTTTCACAAACGTTTAATTTTTGTGTGTGGTTTGAGATCGGCGGGGGAGGCAGACATTCGCACACAGATTTTGTCAAAAATAGAGCAAAATTCAGAAATTACATTGCAACAAGTCGCCCTGAAATGCCAGCGTCTTGTGAATCTAAAGCATGATTCAACTATGGTGCAACAAACAACAGCATTCACGGTTAACACAGTCGAAAAACAACGTCGGCCCACCTCACCGATTTCAACATCTGTCAAGTCCCCAACAGCTTGTTGGAATTGTGGCAACTGGCACTTTGTATGAAACTGCACCTTCAAGACACACCGCTGTCGCAGCTGCAATCGACTCGGACATAAAGAGGGATTTTGAACCCCTCCAGGACGAAAACCAACCCATAATAGGCAAACCTCACATAACAGTCACCGACAACATCACAAAACAAACAGTCTGGTAGCAACTTTTCTTCCAAACCAAAAATATGTTACAGTACAATTGAATGGCCATCCTGTTCAGCTGTAGGTGGATACTGCTTCTGATATCACAAAAACTATGGGAAACCATAGGCCAGCCTTCGTTGACACCAACAAGTCAGGTAGCACAAAGTGCTTCCGGTGAATGTGTTCGCATCACGGGTCAATTACCCGCTACCATTAAAATGAAGGACAAAACGGTGTCAGGTACCGTATACATAGCAAACTCATGCCATAATTTGATGGGACTTGACTTTATCGAGTTACTAGGTTTTCTTGACATTCTACTCAACCGGATATGTGAGGTGGTATCCAGATCGTCACCTCAGAACAGCATTATCGACCAGACCAAATACATCATGAAACAATTTTCTCAAGTCTTCACAAACAACTTGGGACTCTGCACTGAGGCAGAGGTCACACTGTCCCTTAAACCATTTTCTAAGCCTGTGCCAGATGCTGCATTGCCACTAGTGGACCAGGAACTTAAATGAAATGAGAAAATGAAGGTCATCATACCGGTGACATATTCACGGTGGGCAGCACCCATTGTTGTAGTAAAGAAAGCCGATGGTTCAATTTGGTTGTGTGCTGATTTTTCAACTGGCCTCAACGCAACACTAGAGGATCACCAATACCCATTGCAAATCCCAGATGATTTTTTCACCATACTTAATGGTGGCACCTGCTTTGCAAAATTGGATCTCACAGAGGCTTATCTGCAAGTCGAAGTGGCAGAAACCTCCAGGGAGCTGCTTACTATTAACACACACTGTGGATTATTCCAATTCACTCGTTTACCTTTTGGGGTACAAACAGCCCCTGCAGTATTTCAGCAGATCATGGACAATACTCACTGGCGTGGTAGGTGCAGCTGCATACTTGGATAACATCATTGTTGTTGGGCAATCCAACCAGGAGTTGACAAAACGGATCAGCAAGGTCCTAACCCGCACCCAAGACTTTGATTTCCAGCTCCGGCCTGAAAAGTACCATTTTTATTTACCCTCCATAAAATACTTAGGATTTATTTTTGATCGTCAAGGTCATCGTCCAGATTCTGCTAATGTGGCAGCCATTTAACACAGGCCACCCCCATCGGACGTTAGCAGTCTATGTGCATTTCTGGGAATGGTGAGTTACTACGGTAGTTTCTTGCCTTCACTCTATCAAATCACCACTCAACAAACCGTTGACAAAAGACACAAAATCAAAGCACTCATTAATTCTGACCTACTGCTCACACATTTTGATCCAAATAAGAAAATAGGCAGCGGATGCATCAAATCATGGCGTGGGAACAGTGATCTTGCATATATTCACAGATAGAACTGAGATAGCCATCATGCATGCAGCCAGATCCCTGACACCCGCTGAACACAATTATAGTCAAGTGGAAAAAGAAGCACTGGCACTGATTTTTGCTGTGAAGAAATTCCATAAGATGTTGTTCGGGCGTCACTTTACACTTCTGACAGACCAAAAAAGGGTATTCCAGTATATTCAGCCAGCCGATTACAACAGTGAGCAATCATTCTACTGGGGTACGATTTCACTATACAGTACCGCCGGACAACAGAATTCGGCCGAGGTGATGTCTTGTCACGACTCATTAGTGCACAATCAGTTCCAGACGACGACACTGTCATCGCTGCCATTAGCATTGAGGACAATTTTTAACGCACGCTCACAGATTGTATCTGGACAATTCCAGTGAAAAGGATTGATATAAAGCGAGAAACACAAGATCCACTGATACAAGGAGTGTGCAAATTTCTCTAACATCCATCGCCTCCTAACCTCACGGTCACCAGTTCAAACGCTGCAGTGGCTCTTTTTCTGTTATTGATAGTTGTTTGCAGATTGTGTTGTTATTCTCGCTATGCTCAGACAGGCAGTCCTTAAACAGCTACATTCGGGGCATCCAGGCATTAATCGAATGAAATCACTAGCCTGCAATGTGGTCTATTGGCCTAACATTGACACAGACATTGAGCGTACTGTAAAACGTTGTATGCAGTGTATGGAAGCGCAGAACAATTCACCTCGGATTGTTGATTCTCACTGGACATACCCAGAGTGACCATGGTCCAGAATACACGTAGACTTTGCTGGCCCTATCAATGGCCTTAGTTTTCTGGTGGTTGTGGATGCCCATTCCAAATGGCCAGAAGTTTTTTCAATCAATGCAACAGACTGACTCAGTAACAGTACTCAGGCGGCTATTTAGTCAACACGGCTTGCCCAAGACTTTAGTCTCAGACAACGGATCACAATTCACGTCTGAGTCATTCCAACAATTTTGTAAATCGTGTGACATAACACACGTTCGGTCGCCACTCTATCATCCTCAATCCAAAAGGTTTGTAGACACATTCAATCGGGAACTACTCAAACCAAGGGGGAAGGGAACAACAGAGGAGATACTACATGCTTTCCTCCTTTCATACCGAATAACACCAAATGGTGCTGTGAAGAATGGTTTGTCACCAGCAGAGGCACTAATGGGACGAAAAGTCCGTAGCACACTGGATGCTTTATGGCCCCAGAGACAAAGGCAACAACCAAGCCCCAACAAAACAAACGCATTTTCAGTTGGCACACCAATGTTTGCTCGGAATTACAGATCTGGCAAGCCAAACTGGGTACCAGGCATCATCCGCAAAATAAATGGACACTTCCTGTATAATGTTTAAGTTGGGAGTCAATTCTGGGCACGGCACAAAAACCAGTTACATCCCAGATACACTGGAGACAACTTAGTTGACAACAGAACAACCATTCCATTCGATCTGTTAATGGACACATTTGAACTGCCATCTCCTCCGAATCAGACAAATACTAATGAGGATTATGATAGATTTACAGTTGGCCAAAGCACGGTCGCACTCGAGTAAAGCACCATCAAGTTAACCCTAAATGCTCTCGGTACACTTAAAGAATTACAATGGGGAGATGTTAGGACAACCTAAAAAAAACAAAATCGAGTTATTTCCCTTGAATCAAAAAGTAAGAGTTATGGCCCTTGGATTAACAGAGTCGTCTGCCGAACAGTGAAAAGTAAACAGAACGGTCTCACGTTCAGTGGTTTTTCTATATTTTAATTTAATCAGTGTTTGTTAAAAAAATCTGTTAAAGGTTCTACTTCGTACTTCCTTCATTTTTCTGAGTTGTAATTGAACCGAAACGTATAAACATCAAGGCGTAACACAACCATTGAATCCTTTCTCTCTGATAGGTCTATACAAGTAGTTGTTGATGGACAGAAGTCTGGAGCTCGTAGGATCAATCTTGTGTACCAACCCTCTTCACTAATGATCTTCCGAATCCTACCCTAAGATCATTTGAGATCTACATGGACAACACAATCGTCTATGGCAGCACCTCGAAGAGCACTGATGATCACGTTCTCGCTCTTCGGATCTGGAACATGTAGTGCAATGAGGGGGGGAGTTGTTACTTTTAACATCTAAAACCAAGCTTCTTGCTTTCCTACACCACTTGAAATAGTTTCGTCTGGGGTCTAGAAAAAGGCACATGTTTTACTCACTAACTTTGTCATAATGAGTGGAAGTGCATATATTTATTTATATACAAATCAATACACATTGGTCTTCATTATAGAGTCGAGGATATATAATTTCATTGTTGATGTTTATTTTTACAAGGATCACAATATAAAATCTATAATCAGACCATGTATTCAGTACTGTTGTCATATTTGGGCTGGTGAATCTGTCCCATTTGAGAGTTCTTGATAAGGTTCAGAAACGTATCTATGATTTGATTGGCCCCCACCCTTTCTCTCACGGATGTGATGTTGCTAGTCTCAAACTTTTCTATAAATACGTTTATGGCACGTGTTCTTCAGAATTTTCTGCTTCTTTTGTTCCAGCTCATTTGACTTGTTGGTCTTCATCAATTCGCTGTTTTGATACCTCATTGTAATACAGCTTTCTATTCCAGTAGCTCCTTTCCAAGAACTGCAAGCTTGTGGAACTCTCTTCCTGCTGACTGTTTTCCCCTCCTATCTATAGCCTTTTAGAAGATTAAGGTCAATAGGCATCTCTTGTGTTTGCAATAATCATCTTTCGTTCTTGTTAGCTACTTACATCAAGTGGCTTCATGCTATGTCTGGAGCGATTTCCATTTAAAAAAAAAAAAAGAAAGGAATTGAACATATAGTGACGTCAAACTTCTTTTCAGTGATATGGAAATGTAAATAAGTTATTGGAAGCTAAAGCATCAATATTCAGTGATTGTAGTTGAAGCAGCCATTTCTGAATCAACAAGTCGGACGACTCTAGCTTTTTTTTTTGCATACATATTGAATACACTGCTTTTCTTTTACTCTTATTCCATGATATAAAAATGTGAACAGAGACGTAAATAATTTTTTGCGGCTAAAGCATCACTATCGAATGCATGCAGCGCAAAGGAAGATCCTCAACATGGATAATGGATCCATTTACAGTGAACATTGAAGATAGCAATTTAAGGATGAATGAAAAAGCGAACATTTATCTCGTGATAGCAATCTCAAGACTAAATACTCGTCATCCTTATGAAAACTTAAATTTTTGGCTCTAAAAAGCCATCACTTAATGAAAACTGTAAAAAATACACATAAGGTGAGGGTTGGAGATATTACACGAGTAGATCTTTCTAAAGATTTATTTTTCTTTTAAAACAAAGTCGATTTACATTAGTTTGTCGTTAGCTGATAAAATGTTATTTGGATTTTCTCATAAATAATTGAAAAATAGTCGACGATTGGTATGCAAAATAAGAAGACTGTTGGAACAGAATGAATAAGAATGAGTTTCTAAATAATAATAATGTTACTATTTAGAAAACCATTCTTCACATGGGGAGGGTGAAGACTTTGTTAACTATTCTGTGCCGTCTCTCTATCAAAGCATGTTCATGTTTTTTATCCGAATTATAGATTTGGTTGGTTATTAGATTGATTTGTTTTCTTGTAAAATAATCAAGATACAGATGATAATAGCAATACTACTGATAATTAAAAATTTGTAGATTAACACCCTCAGCTTATATGGCATATATTATTGGATGCAGGTTCTGTCATCAATCAGTAATACACCTTTCAACTCAAGGTTTCACCCACCAACTGTTGTAGATTCTATCGACGAGGATTGATAATTGAAACTATTCTTCTCATTTTTTACGTTGCAGTTGATGTAAACTCCAACCGAATTCGACCGAGATGAACAAAAAGAAATATAAAATGTTCCATCTTTTTTTTTTTTTTTTTAAACACCTGCCATATAGTGGAAATTTTAATGAAATTTCTGAACACTTAATAATTTGGGAAAATACAAACGGGTTGCATTGATCTCTCACACACCTTGGAAGGTATGTCACTGATTGATGACAGAACATGCGTCCAATGTATGCTAGCATGTAAAACAGACATTAAGCCGAATATTCCACTAGAGGAAAGACATTTCTATTGGTTAGGTAATTGATGAATTTCACACGCTATGCAGAATTGTCAACTATAAAAAGTTGGGCTCAAGATATCAGATTCCTCAATTTTAATGGAGGCAGTTCAAATGGACTATACACTACAAGAACTCGACTGATCATCAGCAAGTTTTGATATCTGAGGTGTCCCAAACTCCGGGTTGGTAACTTCTCACGACAACTTTTCCTTGGTCGTCCACGCACCCTTGTGCCTGGGGGTATCCACGCTGAGCCCATAAGGCATCCCACCAATACAAAGCTTCTGATAGATTCTTTCCTCTACTTTGCTGCCACACATCCACCTGATAATGGCCGTTGCAAGTCAGAAGTGTTTAGGAGTTAGTCTCACTGCCATGCAAGGATTGGCAGCAAGACATACGTGAGCAGTGACAGTACGTTTACAACTATCACCAGTATTAAACTGGTCGGCCAGGTAGTTTTAACATCAAGTGCCAATGTTTGATCATCTATTTGGTGAGCAACACCCAGGTATCTGCGACAAACATAATCTGGATCACAACCGGCAAGCTGACTACACTTATGTGGAGAATTCAATAGAGTTTATATCTACACTCCTACGATTTACAACACAGGGAAACATGCCAGCACCTTGCAGCAGGAGGTAGACGACAACACAGAAGATAACATTTTTTTTCTTTTCTTCATGTTGATTTTCAATGCCGGCAAATTGCACCTCTCCAGAGAATCGTGATAACCACAAGATCGTCTGTATATAAGAGCTCTCAAGGGAAACCAACACGAAACTCACCTGACAATGCCTCCAAAACTATGATGACGAGAAGTGGACTGAGTACAGATACCTGATGAACCCAAACTCTTTGCTGTAGTGGCCGTTGATACGGACACTATTACAGTATTTACATAACTCATCTGGACAGTTCATTTCTCCACACAAAAGCACTTTTCTAGGAACGCGGTCAACGAATGCAAAGTACTTTTCCTGCAGGTGGCATGCAATGAAAATCCAAATTGCATCTGATGGATGATCACCATCCGACGCATGCTCAAACAGTTTCATTACCAGGTCAGTGCGCTTAAAGCCACAATAGTTGCAGCGGTTGAGGATGGAGCTCAGCTGCCAGTCTTTTGGGATCTCAGCCACGAAAGGCTGTTGCACCAATTTAATTCCTGCGGATGACCATTTGAACCAGCTCAGCAAAAAGAGCGACTCCGGTGTTCACAGGAAACACCAGAACCGATACAAGAGACAACATGCAGATACACACAAAAAAAATAACACTAATAAAACATTAAAAAACTTGTTAAAGCTGGTATAAAAAAGAAGAAAAAACAAAATATTTCATTCGGTCCATTTATTTGGTAACCAGTTTCCAGAACTAAAGACTTTGAGAACAATAGATTTAGAAGTTGGTGTATGGCCGTCTGGTGGTGAATCTGGGATTGTGCAAACTTTTGTTTACACGATGAGGAAGAGGGAACTTGATTTTAGCATCCTGAAGAGAGAAGAAAAACGAGTTTTATTTACATTTTAATAAACATCCAAATTAGCTATACAACAGTTGCAGGGTCTCAAAAGAGCTACAATTTGAATTATGCTTTTTTCTGAGGAAATTACCCCAAAGAAAAAAATAAATACCATTGCATACAAAATTAAATTTTACTTCTTTATTATAAACAAAAACTATTTGCCATCTGGCGGCTAATAATCTCGCTCTAAGTTTTTTTTTAAAAAACGTATAATTTACATTACATATATTTAATACAAATTTATTGCAATTTTAAAAACGAAGAGGTTACATTTAAATCACCCCCCCCCCGAAAATTAATGAATATATATTAAAAAATGTCAGCAAAACTATTCCATAAATATAAGAAATAATACAAATGAATAACACCAAAACATAGTTTGATGGAAATATAGGCGTGAAAAACAAAATACTTTCACATTTATTCACTTAGATGAAAGAAAATGTCAAAATCTTGATTCGGTCTCATAAATATCAAAAAACTTATGAGAGGCGACAGACTTATTTTCTGTTGCACAAAATTTCTGACACAAACAACTAGAAAGGAAGTTGCTGCGTAAACGGTGATTGTGCAGCATAAAAAAGAAAAAGAAAAAAAGTTACATAAAATAGAACGTACATGGAACTGCTTAATGTAAGCACGTCTGCATTTCTTCGGAACCACAGTCTCCACTCTGATGATTTGGATAGATGAAGGTCTGGCACGATGTCTGGCTCCCATATCACGATCTATCAAATAAAGGAATCGGAACGTTTAAACACATTCAATGGAAATTAGAAACAAACAATCTGGATTATGAAAATAGGGTTGGCAGTATAGTTCAAACACTCTTCTCATGGAGGAATATATAATATATATATATTAGTTTTTTTGGGTGAGGAGGGGGGGGGGTAGAAGAGGAAAAGAAATTACAGTATCAAGTTAAAAAACAAAACACTAGTTAAAATAAGATGCATTCAGAAATAGGTCATAATCTTGATTTTGGCCTCATAATCAACACGAAAAAAATAACTGACTTTTTTTAAAAACATTAAATGGATGTTATTTAGCAATATTCCAATATATATACAGGGTGGGCAAAAATAAGGGTCCTATTTTTTAAAATTCATAACTTTTTTATTTATTGATTTAAAAAAATTTTTTTTTTTTAGAATAAGTAAAGGACCCCTTCCGAAGCAAGCATGAGCCGTATTAGCCCTAAGGAACGTACCCTCATTTAGAAAACATTATTTTTGCTTAACTCAAAACAGTGTAAAAAACAATACTTTAGTTTTTGTAAGTTTTAAGAAGTGTTTTTCGGCTAAAATTTGTTTTGTTTATTTCAAAAAATCTCGGAAGGGTCAGTCTACACACACATAAAGTTTGGTGAGTTTAATTTTTATTTTGTGGAAGTTATTCAAATTTAAAGATAGGACCCTTATTTTGGCCCACCCTGTATATATAATAAAATACTCAGATTTGTACAAAACCATTAGATTATTTTGATCATGTTAATAAAAGTGTTGCAGTTTTTAACTTGAAAAATTCAGGTAACGAACACACGAGAACATTTTTGGGATGTATCAGATGATATATTTAAGAATCTGTATTTCTTTCATCTACCCTGAAAGGCATAATAGAAAATGTCAAAATCTTGATTCGGTCTCATAAATATCAAAAAACTTATGAGAGGCGACAGACTTTTTTTCTGTTGCACAAAATTTCTGACACAAACAACTAGAAGGAAAGTTGCTGCGTAAACGGTGATTGTGCAAAAGAGACGGCACAAAATCCCTAAAATTAAAACCCGATCGCATTTGAAGTATTTAATAATCAAATTGGTTCAGCAAAATCTGCACATTTTTTTTTTATAGTAAAAGTATAAAGAACATTCTAAAAGAAACCAGCTGAACCAATTAGAAACTTTTTGGAAACAAATTATACAAAGTTAAAAATAATACTCGCATAGGAAATGGGGGAAAAAACAAAAAAACATCCACAAACAAATACAGCATCCATAAAAAATATCGTCCGATCAATTAAAATAGTAAAATTTTAAAGTGACATTCGTTTTTATTAATTTGAATATTTAGCAAAGAATTATTTTGAGGGAAGAAAACAGAATATTTAGCTGACAATGACAATTATTTTTTATGGGAAGTAACTAATTTTTCTCAGTAGACATTATTTCAAAAGAAATATTACTAGAAGTAAATTATACACTGATGTAGCAAACAGCGTAGAATTTCAAAACTGTTTGTCTTCGTACAAGCAAAAATATTAGGTTTTCTAATATATTCGAAGAAAAACATTAACCAAGTTTAAATGATAAAGTGAATTGCGAAATAATGTCAGAATCTTGATTCGGTCTCATAAATATAAAAAAACTTATGAGAGGCGACAGACTTATTTTCTGTTGCACAAAATTTCTGACACAAACAACTAGAAAGAAAGTTGCTGCGTAAACGGTGATTGTGCAAAAGTCAAAGAGTATCTTAAAAGCTTCTCAAAATGGTCAACTGCCATAAAACGTCGGAATGGGGGATAAATTTATACACAAAACTGATACTCAATTTTTAAAATAATCATTTTCTTTTAGAGTGTTCCCCGCATAATCGCTGAGAAAAAAGACCCCCTCCCCCCTCATTTCTTGGTGTTAATCTGTATTAGTTTTTTTTAAAAATTAAATACCGCAAGTATTGGCTGATATGTTTAAACTTTGCTTTTGCTTTTAAATTCATTAAATTTAGCCTTTTGTGTAAAAAGGTTGTTTATCTTGAAGAAATAAACAGGACCGTTAGAAAGATACCCCCCCCCCACCCCGTGCATATGTGGGGAGTCTTTTTAATGGAGAAAAAACAAATAAACAGAAAACCCCACATCGTTTCAAGTATGGGATAAGACAAATCAAGATGAGAGAGAGGACGAGGAAAAGAGAAATCCAAAAATCCAACCAAATGAAAAAAGGTGGAGAGAAAACAACCGGCTCTGGATTTAAAGAAAAAGCAAAGATATCACATCTCTATTTTGTATTCTTTGAGAAATGTACAAAAAGGTGCAATTGATAAAGAATGTCAGAATCTTGATTCGGTCTCATAAATATCAAAAACTTATGAGAGGCGACAGACTTATTTTCTGTTGCACAAAATTTCTGACACAAACAACTAGAAAGAAAGTTGCTGCGTAAACGGTGATTGTGCAAAAAGATTAACAGTACACAAACAAAATTAAAAACTGAAGATGCAGTATATATTTAAGGAAAAAGGTGACAATAAATGTGCCGCATCAGAACTGCAGTTTCACAGAAGTGTATTCATAACATTCTGAAAATCTTTATGCACTTCAATAGAAATCTGGTTTCTATTAAAATGCATTAAGAATTTTATTAATGAACTGACGACCGGGTCGTCTACAAAACTGCAGTAAAGATATGCCCCATTTATAATAATTTAATACAGCATTTCATACATAAAAAAGATGGTCATTGACAATTAATCTGATGTTGCAAAAAGTAAAAAACCCCTGATCTTACCAACTTTAAAACGAATCAAATTATATCACCTGTCAACTAAAACAGTAAATAAAAAAAAGTGACATTCGTTTTTTTCTTATTGATTTGAATATTTATTAGAAAATTATTTTTATGGAAGACAGATTAATTGAATCTTTAGCTGACAAAGACTTTTTATGGAAGAAAGTAATTTTTCTTCATAGTATCGACCCTGAGAGATATTATTACTAGAAGTAAATTATACACCGATGTAGCAAGCAGCGTGGAATTTTCAATCGAAGAAAAACATTAACCAAGTTTAAATGATAAAGTGAATTGCGAAATAATGTCAGAATCTTGATTCGGTCTCATAAATACCAAAAAATTTATGAGAGGCGACAGACTTATTTTTCTGTTGCACAAAATTTCTGACACAAACAACTAGAAGGAAAGTTGCTGTGTAAACGGTGATTGTGCAAAAGAGTATCTGAAAAGCTTCTCAAATAACACTTTTTCAAACATGAGCCCCCCCCCCCCATTGAACTTTAAAAATATTAATATTGCTCAAACGTAAAAACAAAACAAAATCGAGATTTGTTTGTGAGAACATTTCAAGAGCAGGCTAATAATAGTGAATAGCAAAGTGATTGCACTTACAACACTGAGTGACGGCACCAGCAGCAGACAAATCACGGTATTCCTTGTACATGTTGTGGATTCCACTACGAGATTGGTAGCGCAGCCAAATACCGTAATTCTTAATTGTGCCTGGTTTCCTCTCAAAGATCTGAAATTAAAAAGTTGTTTTCATCAGCTGTATTAAAAAAAAAAACATAAAAATAAAATCACCAACGGGGATAACTCCTTGTAAATTGAATGTAACAAGTTTTGTCTACTTAAAAATAAGTTCACTGCATCCTGACTAAGTATAGCTATTAATTCTAGAAAATTAATTCAGCCCCCCCCCCCCAAACTAACCCCATCTCAAAGAGAAAGTACAGCACGGGAGGACGGACCCCACCCATAGAACGTATCCCGACGGGTTTAAAATAACTTATAGCGTCATTTTTAAAAGGATCCATGAGATTCAAATCGGTCAGGTGTATGAATACCTCAGTTGATCGTGCGCATTTACAAGTGAACAACACATGCTGTCCAGTAGGACGTTTAAACATTTCTACGAATAAGATACCTTTGCTGGACCCAAAAGTATTTGGCATAAATAATTTTTTTTTTTTACCTATGCTGAGTGGATGACGAAGATCAAAAGTTTGGTCTAAGTCAGTGATAGCAATCTTTCTAGGTTTAACAGACGAAGATGTGTCTTGTTAGCAGAGATATTGGATCAATAGTGGTACATGAAACCTAAAATAACATTATTTGACGTAGGTCGACAAAGTTTTAATTATACTGTGAAAGAATGTGGCTGACCCCATTAACACAAGAGCAGTTTCGAAGAATAAAAAGGCAAATGTGTGGAATCTTATGCTTACCCTGTGGCAACAGACAATCTCACCCCTTGTTTTCTTCAATTTCCTCAGTTGACTGGCAAAGTACCAAAAACGAGACTTAGCACTGCAAGTCTCCGAGGCAAAGATCCTCATCTGAAAGAGTGGGGGCTTTGGACATTTCTCCGTGGGCAACTCGCGCCCAATCACCTTGTATTCTTTCAACTGGAAAAAAGAAAAGGAAACTTATATGCGAATTGAACAATTGTAGGACATGTCCACATATATGCAAGAAAAAATAGCAAGAAACTGGGTTTCTCTTTCACCATAATTTTTTTTTTTTTTCACTCAACAGTTTTGCTTTATAAATGTTTGGTGCTTATGCAGTTTACGGAGAGAGTTATTTTTTTTAGATATAATTTTCATGTTAAATTCAATTTTTACGGTATCTTGTGCATTAAATTGTTAGGTGAAATTACAGAATAGTTGGTGCTTATCTAATATTCCCAAGACAGTCGAAAAAATAAAAACTGATAAATATCTGATTGATGTACCTTAATGATGAATTAATATATCCTATACGAAAAAATCATGTAAAGTAATAAAGTAATAAAAGAAAATCAAATTTTATCAAACAAACAAGGGTGAATTATCGGCACCACATTCAAGGTAGATAATACAAGCTTTTGCGAATTAGAGAAATAAAGTCTGGAATTTTGGGTGTTATCTCCCTTGTGATTTTTGGTATAGGATATATTCATTCCGTGAAAGGTACGTACATATATTTCTGTTAATTTTTTTTAATGTCTCCGTAATCAAGGGAGGCGCGAGTGCTCTATCCCTTAATAGACTACACGAATGGCCTATGCTGGAAATCTCATTTCTTTGATCGATCATAACTAAAAAACCAAATTAGTTAAAACTTCGCACAAAATTTTTATTTGATAGGTTCTATAAGTGTGTAGAATTTCAGCATCATTAGTCAAGGCAACCCAGAGATCCAGAAAGTTCAATCATGAAATCAGGTTATCTGTGTGTACGTATGTGCCACCCTGTATCTCATCAACTATTTGATGGATTCAGCTGATTTTTGGCAGAGATAGAGGTTCTAGGGTCTAGTTAATGGTATTTTAATTTCAGTTCACCATATACCTTAGTTTTCCAGAAAATTCCCAGTATTCATACACTTTATATCTTATCGACCATTTGATGGATTCAGCTGATTTTTGGCAAAGATAGAGGTTCTAGTGTCTAGTTGATGGCATTTTAATTTCAGTTTACCATATACCTTGATTAGTCAAACTACCAACTATATCAGTTATCAGAAGGCATTGTATTGAGGCATAGCCTTTACAAAAGTAGTGACATTCCATTAGAAATGCCAGTATACTGAAATCATATGTCCTTAATAGGGGTAAGATGAAAATTCATATACACTAAATGTACAAAAGCAAGGAAATTCCCAAATGTTTACACTTTTATTGTCATTAAGGGTATGCGAGCACAACAGGGCTATGTATTTTACTGGTAGGAATTTTTCTTCAGCGCACCTCATCCACTCATGCATAGAGATTTATACTGTAGTGATAATGAAATGGTTTGGTTGATATGTAGTCATACCCTTAATGACAATAAACGTGCAGATACTAAATAAATGCCGATATTTATATGATCGTTGAACAGTTACATCTTACTTCAGTCACAAATTAGGGTTAGTGAAATGGGAGTTCGGGATAACTTTTAAGCTTGATAACTTAAGTTGATCATTTACTAGTTAAAGGACAGGGACCCATAAAATAAAAATAGGTACCTTCACAGATTAGGACCCAAGCTAATTTTGCCCCTAACTCTAATAACGGGAGTCAAAGTAAGCGTGGGTCCTAATCTCTAGCAACACCAAAATGTTTAACTTGTATTTACAAGTTAAAGAAAACAATTGTTTGGGAAACTCATTTCACTAACTGGGTATCTTTAAGAATGATCAGTACAGTCGCGGACGGGGTCCAAAAAAACTAACGAGAACGGGGTTATAAAAATAAATATGCAACAAGTGAGTTTAACCTACGTCGAGAAGAGATATTTGTCTACTTACCTATGATATTTGTTTGTATTTTTACGTACTATAAACGGGTTTTTATTAGATGTAAAAAAAATTCTTGTTCATTTTTTACTCGTGTTTTTTTTAGACAATATGGCGTCTTACGAGCAAGTGCCATTTTTTTTTTTTTGCAAGTTCGCGTGATAAAACTTGATTTCTACTAAATAGCAGTTGGAACGGTTTAAAAATACAAACAAATATCACAGGTCAGTTTTAAATTAACTTTTATCGACGACAGTTACTTTTATTTGTTGTATATTTGTTTTTTTGAGCGTTTTCAGCGTACTGATCATTCTTAAAGATACCCCACTAACTAATTTGGTTAAATTTAACGATAGGTCTAAATTTCTTTAAACAATTTGCATAAAATCGGTGCTTCGAGACGCTCTTGTATAAGCAGTAACCGATCTAAGGGAGATAACTATTTTTCTTATCCGCCGCTATTCCGAATTCGCTTATACTTAGACAAGGGAGATAACTTTGTTTATCGCAGCATGAAAATAATTTTTCTTATGTTTATATAAAGTGTATGCAATTTGTGGCATGTAAATAAAAGTGCTTAAAAGTTATTTTGAACGCATTTAAAACCCGTAACATGTTTTTTATTGTTATAAAGTTTATAAACTTTGTGGCATAAAAGTTACTTTCTTTCATTCTGCGATAAACGCAGTTATCTCCCTTGCCAAAGTATAAGCGAATTCGGAATAGCGGCGGCTAAGAAAAATAGAGTTATCTCCCTCAGATAGGTTACTGTTTATACAAGAGCGTCGTAGCTTAAAAGACCACACCAAAAATTACGCAAATTCATCCAGTATTTATTAAATAAAAAATAAAACGATCTCATCTTTCGGTAGCCATTTTGGTTAAACCAGTAATCTCCCTTGTTTATTATAATATAGTGAAAATGTCCAACGAGACATAATATCGTTTTTTTTGTTTGTTTTAAATAAATACTGGATGAATTTGCGTAATTTTTTCTGTAAAATCTTATTTTCAGCTAACACGTAAGTACATAAAGTTTATACATTTCTTTACATATTTTAATGTCAGGGCTAAACAGAAAAAGCACCAATTTTTTTTTTATTCATCTTAATAAAAAACATGGCTATGAGCAATACACGTAATACTCCATTATACTCAATACATGTAATACTTCATTTTGTTAAAATCTTGATTTTTCTAGCATATTTACACATTTCAAATATTTCTTTTCCAGATTAAATGCGTAATACTAAATAGATTTTAACTCTAGATGGTTCCTCATTTAATAATATAACTACTTTTTATCGCCTAACAATAATTTTTCGGGTTCTGTTCAGACCATCGATCTTTACATTAATCCTAACTTGATAGACTAGAAAAGGATTTAAACTTTAAACATACGAATACCCCTACTTACTTGCCTCCCCACGAGGGCAAAGCTAGACGCACGGTTGGATTTTAAAAATTAATGTTTTTGTCTTATCAGAAATAAGACTTTGTCACAAGTCAGAAATTATGTTCGAAGTGAAAATCACCAAGTGAACATTTATATTTTAGTCATTTAAACCGAAATGAGATTCGGTATAATTTTTTTTTTTTTAATGGAAATCACTCCAGACAAATGGTCTACACGTGTTTACTTCATGACCCTTCGTAGTGATTAAGCTTTTAAAAACTGTCGCTTACAGTAATTTGGGACTCAGATTAAAGTTTAAAAATCAAAAACGTCAAGTATTATGGTTCATCTGCGACGATAAACAAAAACAAATTACTAGCTTCAAGTGTCCGTACCGTATCAAAGAATGTGAAATATTTTCAACATAACGATTTAATAAACGGAAGATATGTGGGAATTCGAGAGAACCACGACATTCTAATTATTACGATAACAGACACAAATTGTATACATAAAACGATATTTATAATCAGAAAATTAAAAACATGAAAGATTTAAAGACACAGAAGAAAAAGATTAAGATTCGCAATTTATAATTCTTTTTTAGAAGCGACCCATGTGGACGTGGTCGCCATTTTATAATCATTTCATTCGGCGTGAAGAAAATAACTCCTCAAATATCACAATTTCAAGCAAATATAACATACAAAAACGGGGTTACATTTACAGCTGAAGCAATAACTTATTAAAATAAGATGATATAAAATTTTAAAATGAAGATAAATTGAAATAAATGTAAACTTTGTATGTTGAGCTCACCTCACCACGGGCTCTCATCTTGATAGCTGGTCTAGAAAGGCCGAAATCTCGTCGACAACACGTGATTATATCGCGAGATGTTGACGAGAGCAAAACGTTGATACGATATTTTTGCTTGATTTTTGTTTTTGCTTTAATTTTTAAATTTAATATTTATTATTATTTTTGTTTTGCAGTCCAATTTTATCTACTTGTATTATATTTAACATATTTAAATTTGATTAGAGAAAAGAGGAAAAAAAAAAAAAAAAAAAAAAAAAAAATTGACCAAAATCTCGCGAGATCTTGAGATCGCGAAGCATTAGGTCTACCACGCTACTCAAATGCTTCTCTTCGGACGCTTATTCTTTGAAAAAGGAAAAAACCGTAGTCCTAATAGAAAACATTAATAACAAACCAGGAAGATGTCAATGTTTTGGATCAAGTACAGTAGAAATGCGTTATCGGTTCCATGACGCAACAATACAAAGAATTAAATCATATCGATGATATATAAGTAAAAAAAAAAAAAAAAAGTAATTCATATATATATAGATATATTTTTTTCGAACATCGTCTCTTTTTAGCTCCACGTGTCTAATGAGGCAACAGCAGAATTCTTTTCACCTCAATTTTTATTTCGTTAATAATTTAACTCTATTTTACTTGGTCAACTGATAAAATAATACCCTGGTTTAATTTTTTTTTTTTTTCCAAATTATTATTTCATCCACTGTGGTGGTTATTGCTAGCTTTATTATTTTTTTTTTTGTTACTCTCAAAACATCCAACATCAATTGTTTTGTTATTAAAGATTGAAATTAGTACTTCCCATTTAAATAATTTAATTTTATAACGATTTTTTTTTTCAAAACAAATTAAAAATCTATCATCAGCCTGTATTTTTTGCACCAGTGTCCTTTTTAAACGACGCCCGCTTATAAAAATAGTGCACACAAAAAAGGGATATTTCTTAAAAATAATAATAATTACACATTAATCCACAAATTTGCAGCAAATTAAAAATATTTTCCAAAATTTCCAACTGTTCCCAGATGGGAACAGTATCCGTTCCCATCATAATGGATGACCAAGCTTTAAGTTTTCTGGATGGCCTTCACTTATCTGATGGCATGTCACAAGAAAAGGTAAGTTTTATCTTTATCTTTTTATAATATTAATAAAATTGTGAAACAACTTCACGTGTGTGTGTGTGTCTCTACATGACTTCGACATTAACAATTTTTATTTACTATCAATCGATTCTTTGTTGAAATCAAAAATGCAATTGCGTAAAATAAAGTAATTTCAAAAATGTTAGTAAGCAAAATTTAATTACTAAATTAAATCCATCAGAATGCATATCGTTTCTTAAACAAGTCAACCATTTTGATAGTTGAAAAACAAAAAATGACTTAGTGATACTTCAAAATTTGAAAGGAATTTGGAAGCATTAAAAATTGTCGAAAGAAAGTAATTTCTGGGTTTGAAATTTTGAGCAAATCCTCATTTATTGAAAGTTTTGAGATCAGCTATTAAAATAACATCACAGTAAGTTAGTTTTATAAGAACTTGGTTCAATTAATAATTTACTGACCAAACGATATCAAGTTTAAATTTAAAAATCCTATTAAAAAAAGTAAAATAGTTTGATTTAAAAAAAAAAGAAAAAAAGTGCTTCTCTACATTATGAGACGAGCTAACTTTGACCCCGTCGTTAGGGTCAAAGGTAGCTCGGGTACTAATCTGAAAAAGTACCAAAAAGAAAAACCGTATAGGTAAAGAAAGCCTCCCGGCAACGCCGGTTAACCATACTAGTTATTTTATATTATTGTCCTTACAGTTTAACATTCCCCAGCAAATTTAGAAAGCCATTCTTAACATGGGGGGGGGGGGATTAACTCTTCTCTTTCCGCGGACGGAACTCTCCTTAAATAAAAACCATTAATTTGCTGAGGGATGTTAAAATGTACAAGCACCTATTACGTTAACAAATGTAAATCATAATTAGAAATGCTTTGTTACATTAGGACCCGAGCTAACTTTGACATCGGCGTTAGGGTCAAAGTTAGCGCGGGTCCTAATCTAAAAAAAGCACCCATAATTATACCAACAACTGTAATAATAATGAATGATAGTAATCATATATATGTTTACTTTTTAAATAAAGTACCACATTCAAGCTTGTAAATATAACCCTGATTAAAACAAAAAAAATAATGGTAAATTTGTAGATTAACACCCTCCCCTAAAACTACAAACAATAATCCCTTCATATTGACTTTTCGTATTTCCCTTCTTTTCACTTGTATTTATTTGGCAATGCCATCTTTATTTTAATTTTAATCTTTTCATAAATGTCTTTCTAGAATTCTAATTAGGTTTACTGGCCGTTTATTCAAATTGTCTTATCCATACGGTACTTTCGGTGATATTTAATGTTCGTGCTCACGCGCCCCTATTCCGAATTCATGGCCGTGGGTCGCCATCAGTGGACTGTTTCTCTTGTACCAAAACGGTCATAAACAACGTTTTAAGTGTAATTTTAGACGGTTTTAAACCGATATGAAAATAATTAAATAAAAACTAAATTAAAAAATCAGTTTCTTTAGTTCAACTTATTTGATTGTTTTCAAATAAAAATTTAATTTTTTACTTTATATTTAATTTTCATTTAAAAAATTATTCAAACAATTTTTAATTATAAAATTTTGACTTTATATTTAAAAAAAAATATGACCGTTTGGTCCAGGAAAGGCTGACTATTGACGGCGAGTCACGAATTCGGAATAAGGGCATGTGAACCAAAAATTCAATATTGTCCCAAAAATGATTGTTTGTTTTTTAACCCCAACTTTTAGGTTTAGTTCGGTTCAAATTCTGTAGAAGCACCAGAAAATATTCATAATTAATTATTTTGTCATTTCTACCCTATGTGTTTAGTGTTAGAAACTATTTAAACTTGTTAAATAATCTAATGAATGTCTCCCTTAATGATTAAAATTACTTTTGCATTCTAACGGATATTTAAAAACAAATCTGTACCAGTTAAATAAACCTAGTCGCATTACCTGACGAAGGCCGGCGATTATTCGCCGAAACCATAATCAAAATGAAAGGAACAATTGATGACAGACGTTGGAACATTTAATCTTAAGAAAAAACGAATACAAACGGAATTAGAAAAAAAAAAAATTATGCCTAAGAATACACGAAGAAATTTGTTGGTTAACATAAGTCATTCTGTGCCAGGGATTCTTTATTTTTATTTTGTTTCGCTTTTTTTTAAAAATATGATTTTAAATTATTACGGTATCTTTTAGTAATTAAATTATGAATTGAACTAAATTGGTAAGCTATGGTGTTTTCAGATATTAGGACCCACGCGAACTTTGACCCCCGTCGTTAGGGTTAGGGTCAAAGTTAGCGTGGGTCCTAATCTGTGAAAGTACCAAAACTATAAATAATTTTGTACAGACAATATCGTTTTAGTCTCTATAAAATGACTGGATCGCCCGTGACCCGTTCAGTTATTACAGTTTAATTTTGACGTTTGCTGATAATTGTTTTGACACCAACATATTTACTTGAAAATGGATGACGTAATAAAGGATGAATGATTGCTTTTGACAACCTTTGAAAAGTTCGTTTTGTTGTGATTTCATCTGTTTTCATAATAAATATATATGTTTCAGATCGGTTTTTGGGCGTCTTTGTGGTGCTCAGCCCTGCCCCACATTTAAACTCGATCTTGTGTCACATCCGGTCTTCGTGGGGAGGTTGACGCACTGTGCAGGGGAATTGAAGTATATCCCGACCACAGGATACAGACCATAACGTATTGTGCAAGGAAGGGGATAAGAACAAAAGCCTAACTCTATTCCCCTTGGAATTTACTAGCCAAGTTAATACAGACAAGAAATGACCAAATGAAAGTGGCTTCATGCCTTCCATAAAAAAGTGCACGGTGACAAACAAGAACATCTTGAGTTATAATATGTAGATTGGATGTAAATAGCTTCCAAGAATTTAAAAGCCAGTTTAAATAACTTTCTATTCAAGTTTAAATGTTTCCAAATTCCTGTCAAATATCGAAGGGTCACGAAGTAATTCATTTTTTTTTCAACTATTAACAAAATATTTAAATGGCTTACTTGCTTACGAACAAAAAACAGAAATGCATTCTGGTGGATGTAATTCCGTGATTAAATTACCTTTTTAAATAGGATTTTGAAATTTTCGTTTTAGTACTTTACGCTATTGTATAATCGATGAGTAATATATGAGAAAAATAATGTGCACGTCACGTAGAGGCGAGAAATACACACACGAGAAATGATCACAATTTTATTAATATAGAGATTTGAGTACACGGGTATATCCAACCTCTTAGAAAGTGAAAAATTAAAATAAAAAACCAATACTGGTTTCTGAGAAACTTGGTTAAAGCCATCTTATTTTAGTAACAATAAAATAATACTAGATCAATATTTCATCTTGTTGGTGCTCCATATTTCTGGCCTTGTACCAGACTCAAGCAAGTTATTTTTTTGTTTCTCTTTTAAGACTTAATGTCTTGTATCGTTTTTTTTTCATCTGATCCCCCCCCCCCCCCTCCAATAACCTTTTTTCCAGCAAAGTCTATGATCTGCATTTTTCACTGTTAGGCTGGGATTTCTTGAAGGATGCTAAATAAAAATAATACATTTTATTTTAATAGAAATAAAATATTTGTATAAAAAAAAACAAACGGGCCGTTTTCTTTTTATAAAAGAGATCATTTTTTTAGTGCCGGATATTTACAATTACAGGGTGTTCTGGATAAATTTGAAACTTTTGGGGAAGGAAAGGGAGAGAAAAAGTCTTGGCCAATAATGGGTGTATTCTACAAAATTCAAAATGGATCTTTTGCAAAATCCAGGTCACTTAAAGAAGCTGCGCGGAGTCTCCACCAAAGCCTCCAAATCAGACATTAACCTGGAATACGTGATCTACCCAGTGTCCTTTTTTGAGAGACATCAGTTCGTCCTTGGTGTTGCAGGCGGTACGGTTGGTGTCTTTCTTAATTGCCCCCAAAACATAATAGTCGATGAGATTGCAATTGGGAGAGATTTTGTGACTGAAGAAGTGGAAGTTCTTAGACATTTACTTCTGGATTTTCCCAGAAGTGTAACATGGTGCTGAGTCCTGCTGTCACACACAAACATGCCCCTTCTGGTGCCACTTTCTCGACCCAGCGCTTGACAACAGTGGACAGCAACTCAATGTAGCCATCTGGATTATGCCTGAGATCCTTTTTGAAGTTATAGGGCGGTATGGCATGGCCTCTGCTAGAAACACTCAAAGATCATCACAGTTTGAGGGAACGTGATCTTCATGACACGCGGGACTTTGTGCGAACGGGAGGCGAGCTGTATTATTTGTATTTCTAGTGTTCGCATCTTGAATGTTATTTTCAACGTTTCTGCTGGTGTAACCTCCGAACTTCGGGTGCATCTGTTCTTGTGCGTGTTGTGCAACTGTTTCTGACAGAAGTTCTTCTCGTCCAAGAAGAACCAGAGCATCCCCCATCCCGACTGGGGATTTCACCTTGTTAAGGAGTTTTTCGGTTTTCGTAAGACAGTTCACTTGGACCTTGGAGATGTGGTTGTCTCTTGTATGAAGATCCTCTTTCAGCGCATTCTCCATAGTCGCCACTTTGATGTCTGTCTGTCTCTCTTGCCAACGTCTGCATTGCCTTGCGTGCATCTTGCCTCACCTTTTTTGTGATCCTTCTTGCTAGCCACTACTTCCACATCTCTGTCGCAATTCTTCAGCTCACATCTGACGGCCTGCACTGAGCTACAGCTAAAATTTATGAATCCGGCGCACATCATCATCGTCGTCACAATCATCATCATCATCATTTCCAATATTCCAATGCTTTCCAGTTTTCCATCATCTCCAGATCTCAAACCCAGAAAGAGTACTAAGAGCTATCCGTTGCATTTTACCATTAATATTTCAAATCGTTCTGAAATGAAAAATATCAAGATTATCAAATTTATCCGGAACACCATGTAAAGCAACGAGATTTATTTTTTACTATTAACAAGAGTATTTTTTACTATTAACAAGAGTAAACTGGTGTTTGAGCTAGGATCAACATGTCATTTTTGTCTAAAGAAATTCTTCTAAACTAAATTATTTTTTTTATTTAAGCTCTCAATTCGGGGTGCCCTTGTGTCTAACTTTGCTAAATAGGTATTGTTACTACTATTGTACATACTTCATTCAGTTTTTGTGTCCAGTCACTTTTTTTTTTTTACTACTGGTACCATGTAACCCAATATTACCTGCCAGCACTTGCTATTACCCCCCCCCCCCCCCTTACCGGGCTTGACTGGTGAGGAGGATGGCTAGCCCCCTCAGCAGGACCGATGAACGAAAACGGCAGCTAGCATATTTATTAAAAAAAAAAAGAAGAAAAAAAGATTTCGGTCACCTTATTAGGTGAACAATTTCTTTAATTTCAACAAACAAAAAATGAAACGATTTACAAAAACAAATAAACTGATCTATGATCTATGGATATTTTCTTGTTTTACGATCTAAAAATAAATAGAAGTTAAAGTGAACTTTTGACAATCTATTTTTAGCAATTTTAGTCTTTCTAAATACATTAAAAAATTGTCCCGAAACAAGACGAATAAAATTAAAAATTTGTTTATTCAGAAAGCCGATAGTAATGAATGAAATAGGACAAGTAATTAATAATTATAATGTTTTTCTTACTAAGAGTAAACCATGCACCTCTGGAATTTCAAAGTTATGAAACTTGTTTTAATTAAGTTAATTAACATTCCTTTTGTCAATGTAGAAATGTCGTGTGCCAATATTGTCAAAAATTAAAGTCGAAGCCAACCCGTCAAAAACAATACCTTCCAACCATCTAAGAAATATATTACTCATTATGAAGGTATGAATCAACGAAGATAAACATTTTTGTGTAGTTGTTTTCGGAATCGCTAAACTGAGGAAGAAATATACAAAATATATATATATTTTTATCAATGAATGGTTCAGTAATCAACAAATTCGATGTCTTCAACTTACGACTACTACGATACTTTTTGACTAAAATATGTAAATTGCCGCCGAACAAGTGACGATATACAACGTTATTCAGTTTCTTTTATTGTTTTAAAATTGAAATTTAGTTGGTCTTATTTGAATGGAAATACGAATAACATTACAATAATCAGCCATCGTCATTTTAATCTCGCTAAGCAGTTGTAACGGTTTTAATTGACTTTTTTTTTATTCATTGATAAATATTTAGTGAGGCTGTGTTACTTCTTTGATTGTAACGTAACTATAATCATGTTACACAAGTGATTTTTACTATTTCTAGACCTGAAATATTTCTTATTCTTGTAACTTTTATTACCAAAGTAAATCTATTTTGGAGGGCGGTAGGGCTAAAAACGAATTAAATTATTGCATTTTTCATATATATATTTTTATATTGCATGGTCTAGTGCCGTTCTGTCTCTGTTTAGTGCTTGCTCGCTCACACACACACACACACACACACACAAATATATATATATATATGATTGCACCATGTCTAAGTGATGCAATCCAATGTTTAGATCGGGATTTTAACAAATTTCTTTGCAGTAGTTTCCATTGCTAAAAATAAAACAAATTTGCTGTTACCCTTTTTATTTTAGGGTTTTGCATCTTTCCTTACGGACGACAATTGCATTTTATTATTCAAAACGAATATTAAAATCTTCCTTAAAAATCAAGAACAAAAACAACTAAATAATCAGTTGGCAAAAGTTTGCCATAATTCGTCTTCATACATACAAAGTGTTCGTTCATGCTAAAAAGAAAAGTATGGTTTTGCTCGGTACCAGAAAGTGTTTTTTAAAAAAAATTTTTTTTATTAGTTTTTAAATTGTTTATGATGATCGCCTAAGCCCCCCCCCCCCCCACCAGCGAATGCCCAACTGAATTACCCCCCCCCCCCCACCACACCCTTGTCTTCTTTGTTGGAGGGGGAGGGGGTAAATGCTTACAAAAAAATGTTTTTCACCTTCATAAGGAAAGTGTCGATTGTTTGAAATTCTCAGCTGTTTTTTTAATTTTTAATTTATTTTAACTGATATCGCTTGCCAAGGCCCGGGGGGGGGGGGGGTGATTGGAGCTCAGTCGAGCACCTACCATGAGCATTAGGCCATCACAATCTCTTCTGCAGGGGGCGGGGAGGCTGCAGGGTAGAGATCATCATTCACCGCGAGGTTGCAAAGTCGGCCTTGTACTCTATCAAGGCAAGCGAGAGTGCTCCGAGCGGCGCCTCCCCACATATGGCAGCAGTACTCCATCTTAGGACGAATCTGGCTCTTATAAAAGTAGAGGATTGCGTCGGGGGGGGGGGGGGAGACACTTTCTGGAGCGGTAGAGTGATCCAACCATTTGTTGAGCGATTGTAGCAACAGGTTTAATGTAAAGTCTTCCATTTCAGGTCTGGAGTTAAAGTCAGTCCTAGGAGCTTATCAAAGAAGACTGCTTCTTCAAGGAGCGAAGAGGGTCTGAGTGTTGGTGGTGAAAGGAGAGAAGCTTGGTTTTAGAAGTGTTAAAAGTAACACAATCACTTTCCCCGCATTGCACCACGTGCTCCAAGTTGGATGACATTCGGAGAGATCAATGCTCTTCAAAGTGCTGCCATAGATAGTTGTCGTCTGCATAGATGTCAACGAATGATCTCAATGTTATTTGGAAGATTGCTTATGAAGATCAGGAAGAGGGTCGGGCCCAGAATGGATCCTTGAGGAGGCATTGATACTATGTGCTTCAGATGTAGACCTGTCAACAACTACTTTTCTAGACCTATCGGAGAAAAAGGGTTTGATGGTTGAGAAGACATTTCCAGATATTCCATAGCTAACAAGCTTGTGAATCAAACCTTTGTGCCAAACTCTATCAAAAGCCTTTCATATATCAAGAGCTATTGCCCTAGAAATGAAGCCCTCCCCCCCACACACACACACACACACCGATAGATTTATTAATCATGTGTGATAAGTCAGCACATAAGCTGTTGATCTTGCAGGACAAAATCCATATTGCTTGTCGCTAAGTAGATTGCTTTTGCTGAGGTGGTTGACAACTTCTTGGTTTATTACAGATTCAAACAACTTAGTCATGATGCACAGGAGACTGGGCGATCTGTACCGAGATGCCGAGGACCGATCTCCAGTATTTTTAAATACTGAGGGAACCAACAAAGTCTTCCAAAGCGATGGAAAGCATTTCTCCTTTAAGCAACGATTGAACAGTTTTGTAGGAATGGGAGCTATTTCGGGTTGCAGTTTCTTGAGTACTGTCACTGGAATGTTGTCGGGTCTTGTTGGCATTGGGGTTCTTGATAAATTTGGCAACATCTTGGACAGTTATTTTGCAAAGTGGGTTGATGCGGCGTCTAAGAAAAGCCAAACCTTATTTTCTCTGTCCCCTTTCTAATCTAAGATATTAAAAAAATATTTATCTTTGTTAATATAAAATAAAACCTGTTGTCTGCTTTTTTATTTTATGAAACTATTTTCATTTCCAAATTAAAACGGGTTTTGTTGGTGCTTATACAGCTCGGCCGCCATGGCTGCCAACATTGACTCTGTAAAATCCGTTAACAATTTAGGATAGTTGAAAGGCGACCACACAAAATGAAACTAGAGTTCCAAAAAACAAAACAAAAAAACACTTACTGATTTATTTACATTGCATTTTATTGATTACTAAGTGTGCCTACCCAATGTTGGTTGAAAGTTTAGGTAATGTCTATTTTGAAAATTATTGGATATGAATATATTCCAAAGTTTTCAATATTTTAATACATGAGGAATTATAATAAATTTTAAAGCCAGAAAAAAATAACTTTCATGAATTAATTCATTAAAATGGCTGACTTGTTTACTAGGAAACCTAAATACATTTTGGTGAATGTAATTTCATAATGAAATTATTTTTTGTAATTTAATTATTTTTTTTAAATAGGATCTTTAAAAAGTGTTTTATTTTAAAATAATGTTAGTATTTGGATCAACTCGAAAAGGGTTCTGGTGATACCAGATCAGGCTGCCCTGTGGCTCCCTGAGACGAAATTCACCTACATTGACGTTTTTTGTTTTTCTTCTTTTTTTTTTTTTTTGTAAAACTTAATTATGTTCTACAAAAACAAAAACAACAGCCTCTCTCCCTTTCTCCCTCCCCTTTTTTATTTTTATTTTTAGAACTTGAAGCATAAATCTTTTACTATAATGACCAGATTCGGCATTAAATAACCCGAAAAGGGTTGATATGCCGTAAAACAAAACTACCAAACCAAAAACGATGATTAAACATTTGAAGATATAAAGAACTTGAAGCATAAAAACTTTTACTATAATGACCAGATTCGGCATTAAATAACCCAAAAAGGGTTGATATGCCGTAAAACAAAACTACCAAACCAAAAACGATGATTAAACATTTGAAGATATAAAGAACTTGAAGCATAAAAACTTTTACTATAATGACCAGATTCGGCATTAAATAACCCGAAAAGGGTTGATATGCCGTAAAACAAAACTACCAAACCAAAAACGATGATTAAACATTTGAAGATATAAAGAACTTGAAGCATAAAAACTTTTACTATAATGACCAGATTCGGCATTAAATAACCCGAAAAGGGTTGATATGCCGTAAAACAAAACTACCAAACCAAAAACGATGATTAAACATTTGAAGATATAAAGAACTTGAAGCATAAAAACTTTTACTATAATGACCAGATTCGGCATTAAATAACCCGAAAAGGGTTGATATACCGTAAAACAAAACTACCAAACCAAAAACGATGATTAAACATTTGAAGATATAAAGAACTTGAAGCATAAAAACTTTTACTATAATGACCAGATTCGGCATTAAATAACCCGAAAAGGGTTGATATACCGTAAAACAAAACTACCAAACCATACCTCGAAAAGGGTAAACAAACAAATGTAATTGTCCCCCTCCCGTGTGGACTCTAACCACCAACCTTTCATGACCACTGCACTGTTATCGTGAGCTTTGTGATTGGTCAAAATGTAGGAACATTTATGTGGAATCATCAATGAAGATGTGTATCAGAACAAAAAAAACATGTGAGATCGAAATTAAATATAGAGCATTAAATGTCAAATCGCAAGATAGAAATAGGAAATAACAATAATAATAATAACAATAATAATAATAACAATAATAACGCTGCTACGCAAGTATACTCTATAAAATGTCTTCCTGGTGTACGTGGGTGGCTGTGAGAGTGAAAACTCCTGACGTTATCTACGACTATTTTAATAAAAAAATATTGAACAGGAATAAATATTAGAATCGAAGGAAGCGATCGAAACTAAAATTTTGCAACACAGACCAAACCTGACCAGTTACAGTTGAGGACATGCGTTGCATGGAGAGAAATTATATCAGAATAATACGATGGATGTGTAATGCGAGTCTTAAAGACGGGTACGGATTTGATGACCACACAGAGGAACATTAAATGTGGACAGAACAGGAGACTTTGGTGGTTTGGTCATGGAGATTTGTTGAATCAAGTCTGCTTGTTAATCAGACGCATACATTGCGAATGGACTGTAAATATCCGGTATGAAATCATACTCCCCCCCTCCCCCAGCTATGGGTTCAATAGTAACTTATATTCGATTAATTGTATATAATGTATCCTTTACAACATGTATGGTTTGGTATTAATCCAAAAGGGTTGATTTGCATTAAAACGAACTAAAAAGTTTTCATTTGCCAATGAAGGACTTAAACCTGAAAAATATCGTCTGTTTTTTAAAAACGTTTTTGCCAATGATTGTGGAGAAAAACAGATTGTTTATGTCCCTTTAAAAACAGAAAGAAAAAACCTTTCGTCATATTTAGAATTTTCAACCTAAGTTGATAAAATCAGAGAATCCCCCCCCCCCCCAACCATTATTTAGCATCAGGATCGGAAAGAGCTAAGGACTACGGAGTTCGAGAAGATGACAACAGGCAGTTACGTCCAGGTTCTTGGCTCGAGAAGATGGGGTTGGTAAAAAAGCACCTCCCCTCTGTGGCAGTTGAAATCAGTTGAACTGGATAGAAGAAACAGCTAGCAGAAGAAATCACTGGTGTTTCATGATAATATTACATTACAAGTAGCATTTTATATGGTCATTGAAGCGTTGTATTTTTATTTCGCTATTCCACGAACGATTATATAGGACCACACCTTTCTATGCACCGGTTTCCTTTTATGTTCGGAGATTTGCGCATATTCTTGATAATTTTGTATTTGAGTGATGATCTTTCATTCTCTGTCGAATAATGACACTCAACGACAGAATTACAAAGTATACAGTGTGAATCTCTAAACAATAGAAACTGATCTAAGAGAAGATATTAGGAAGAAATTGAGATCAGCTGCCGATTACGTTTCAATATGACGCCACAAATATTTTATAAATTAAATTGTTTCTTTTGCTTCTTGTGGTTAGATGCTCAGTTGAAATCTCTGGAATTCTGCCCTTTCATCTAGTGAATCTATAATCTTTAATATCACTTGGACAAGTGAACTTGAGTTTATTCTGCCTATAACAGGCCTGGTAGCCTTGCAACTAGGCTCACAATTGGGGTGAGTGGGTGAACATGTTTTGGGGAAACTAAATTACAACATATCAATTTATAACACTGACTTTGTAGACACTCTGTTACAATTGAAGTGTCAACTGATACACCAATCCTGACTTTGCAGTTTAAGTTTCTTTCATGCTCCTCTAAAGTTTTCTCCAAAACAAACACGCAGTAATAACCTGTGTTAGATGTCGATGACTTTCTGAAGAAAAAAAGTATTAATCAAGGTCATAAGAAAAACCTATTTGTTTCTGTTAATTTGTTCATTTTTTTATACTAAAATGAAAGTGTTTCGTTAAAATGTTAAAATTGTTAGTTTAGATTGAATATATGGGTATTAACAATTCAAGATTGTATTAACTTAAGCAAATATCTCAAAGCTGGTACTATGACTTATACAAGGTAGTCACTTCACCTTTCCCTACAATTCTAACAGCAGTCAGAAGATTTTGAACAAGTGACGATTCAGCTTGTCTTTTCTTTGAATCTCTTTCTAGCATTTTTATTAAAATGCATTTTTAGTGGAGGAGGAGGGAAGGGGGGTATCGGAATTCTCTTTGTCTTTTCTTTCTCTGATCAGCAAGATTTCTCATGTTTCCCATGCATAATAGTTGGTATGTGTTTTTCTCACCCCCTCAACTTAAGGGAACTATGCACGTCTCCCTGCTCATTCACCTCAAAAACGAATATTGATGGTTGGTTCCATCTGATCAACCCCGAGCGTCTGCCTGACCTCTGGTCAACCCCGAGCGTCTGCCTGACCTCTGTCAACCATCATCAGGTCTTGAGAATCTACCTTGTATAAAAAAATATCAATATTATCTTTTACTAGGTTTATTTACTTTGCGCTTATTAACGATAAATAAAATCGATGCTTTAAAGCTATTGAGGCAACCGAACGATTGTCTCAACCAGGATTCCTCAGAATTTTAACATTTCACAAATGGTTCGTTCCTCAGGGTTCCATAACTACAAGAGAGATAAGTTAATGCACTTGTATGGCTTTTTATTTAATTTTAACTTTGCCAGTAAAGGATAAATAAATAAATTGATGCAGAAATTATCCGTTTCGTTCTGTTTACATTGATATCGCAAGTATATGGTATCGGTTACTTATGTTTGTTTTTTATGTTTAAGTTTAGAATTTTTTCTGCGGATTCAGCCATTTGGCTGGGATGCAAGTGTAGTATCTGTTCCGATGGATACTACATCCTATAGATGGTATCGTCTTGGCCTTCGGGTCTTGATTCCGCCGGTCTGTGGGTTTGTCCTGTGCAGTTCTAGGAGGTCCACCCTCCCAGGCTTTGCCTCCCCTCTTTGGGGTGGAGTAAGTTTATCACTTATTGCCTGAGGCGCTCTTACCGGGGAATGCCGACGGTGCTGCCCAGGCATTTTTTTGTAGGCCAGAGTGCTCATCTTCTCAGGCGCTGGCTTTTCAAATCCCACTTTCTCGACCTTGTGTCACATCTTACCGCTGTGGGAGGAAGATAAATCCTAAAAAAAAAAAAAAAAAAATGACTACCTCCTTGAAGTATTATAAACGAACATGAATTATGATAAAATGAGAAAGACGCAGGGCTTCCTTGAGACGTGTAATTTATTTTAAGGTTTACGCAAAGGTAAAAAGGTTGGGAAATGCTGATCTAAACGAAACTCATTTCCTAATCATTCTGTAATTCGGGGTTTCGACATCACCTTCTCACAAATTCAGTAAACCATTTTTAAGGGACAATATTCAGCAATTAGTTAATCAATTAAACTTATTAGGATGCACCTGATTGATTTTATATCTCTATGAATGCAAATGCACGAAGAAGAAAAATAACTTTCCTCGTCATGAAAACTAAATCACTTTATTCACCACAGATTGAGAACATTTTTAGACAATATCACAGAAATGACGGTTGTATTTGTTTAAAGTAATTGATTAAAGGGATTGGAAATATAATTGTATAAACCGAGCAGAACGAGTTTCATATTTTACAGAATTTTCATAATCTTTGCAAATTTTCTTATTTTCTCATATATGGCTTTCTTTCACAGATGAAGAAAATACTTATTTCCAGGAATGTGAAGTTTGAACCTTTATATGCTCCTAACTTTAATAGGCCTGTATCATTTTATTTACCTCCCCAGGAGGTTAGGCACAAGGCCAGTTTTATCTTACTCCTACAAGGTAAGATGTGACCCAAGGTCGTATCGAGAAAGTGGGACTTAAAAAGCCAGCGCCCGAGAAGGTGAGCACTCTGGCCATTAAAAATTGCCTGGGCCACCCTGTCGGCATTCCCCGGTAGGGGTGCCTCAGGCAGTAAGCAATAAACTTACTCCTCCCCATAGAGGGGAGGCAAAACCTGGGAGAGTGAACCTCCTTGAACTGCACAGGACAGACCCATAGACCGGCGTAAATCAAGCCCCGAAGGCCAAGACAATACCAGTTTATAGGGTGCAGTATCCATCGGAACAAAAGCCGATCAATAATACAACAGACCTGTATCATAAGTGGTTTATATCAAAGTATAAATAAAACATAGGATCATATAAAGTGTCTGATGTTTAACTGACTCCAGTGACCCCTTAATTCTTTCCAACTCTGCAGTCCTTATTTCAGTAATATCGTAATCACATCTGTTTTAAGTTGCATAATCTTGATTATTATTCTTTGTGAATTTAATATTCCTTAGAAACTTCCTTATGGGGGAAGCCGGCTCAACACGTTAAGGGTGCATACTGAATTAAAAAAATCAATAATCCCATTTGAATTTTTAATGTGAAAGAAACAAAACAAAATATATTCAATCTTGCAGAATATATAATAGGATGATATTAAATTGTCTTAAATATTTCATCGGATCAACCCATAAAAATGTCCTTGTAAGTTCATTCTTAGGCTGGATTATTAAAAATTTTCGACATTAAAGTTATTTTTAACTTGATTAGATATTTTGTTCCAAAAATGTATCTCTCGTTTAGAAAAAAAATCTAATCGTATGGAATATTTAATTTTTGAAATCTGTCTGTTTGTTTTTATGGCATATCAACCCCTTTTTTGAGTGATTTATAATCAGTGTTGTAAAGTTTAGTCAGAAGTTATTGCAGTCAGTTGGGACAACTATACCGACACCATCTGAATTTATACATGATATAAGGAACGTGTTTATTTATTCTTTGATATAAATTAGTTATGATATAGGCCTACTCGTGATTTGAGATATGTAAGCCATAATCACTTAATTAAATGAAAAGGCGTCTGAGCGCAGGAGTGCTTCTGACTTCACCACCCTGCATTTAATACCAAACACAACAATTAATTACTTAAACAAAAGTCGCTATTTTAGTAGGGGTGGGGTCATAGCAACTCGCCTAATGGTATTTGTACATAATTCATATTCAGATATTTCTTTTTTACCCTCGGGGTAGAAGAGTACAGACCAAATCAATCGGGCTTTACTGGGTCGAAGTTTTATTTCCAGTAAAATAAAAATAACTTAAATTCATAAAAATACATGATTTTATTTTCTATTTTTTTCTTTTAGCTTTTGACATATTTTGAACTGCTTAAACAATCAGACGATGGTTGGAAGTTGTGTATCACAGCCTTCACTAGTGGCAAATATAACAGGTGAGTAGCAATTCACTTTTAATTTTTATTTAATAAAAAAGCTTTCCAATTTAAATGGGTTGAGGTATGAACATTTCTATAACAGTACCCCTTTTTACTCAAACGGAAATGTTTCAAATGTCCATAAGCCCAGATTTTATAAATCGGGGGACCAATTAGAGAGAATTAAGACTTATGTTTTGAGGCATGTCTGTCCATTTGTCTGTCCGGATTTTTCTCCACAACCATCCATTGAATTTCTCTGAAATTTTGCATGAAGTTGTAACTTTGGTCAGGTTAGAAAGTGACATTCACCGATTTTTGAAAAAAAAATTGGTTAGCCCCCCAGGGGGTCAAAAGTCCCCGAAATGGCAAAAAATGTCATTTTTTGACCCATAACTTTTCATCCATCCATTCAATTTCTCTGAGACTTGGCCAAAATGTGGAGGCAATTGTTCCCAATAGAAAATAAATATCGCTGACCTTGGAAAAAAGTCTGGTTCGTGCCCCCAGGGCGTCAAAAGCCTCCTAAATGGCAAAAAATGACCCCTTTCTCCCATAACGTTTGATCCATCCATTCAATTTTTCTGAAACTTGCCCAAAATGTAGAGGCAAATTCTGGTTCGCGCCCCCAGGAGGTCAAAGGGAGGTAAAAAATGCCCCAAATTGCCCAAATTTATTGCATTTTACACTCGCCACATCAAGTCACATACAGAGGGGGACTACGCACACGCGGCTTGTTGTTCAATGACATTTTCAGCTTTCAAGAAAATTCCCATAATTATAATTTCAAATGTTTTAACAATTTTTTTCAGCTGCTTGTCATGTTAAAGTGCTCTTTAGGCTATTGCATCGCTTTCACTAAGACTCTTGAGAAAGGCATGCCTCCGCCGGCCGACCGACCCTTCTTATCTAGATTCTCAAGCCTTTCTCAGGCAACTAGTTTGAAGGCGATTTCTGAAATAACACTGATTGCGGTAGTTCTAGTAAACCTACCACTCCTGTTAGCCTCCTTGAAAAGCTCATGAATGTCTGGGGATAGAATTGCTTGGAGAGATGATGGTTGGCACCCTTCAATTGTGAACAGGACACGAAAAAGAAAAACTTATCTCATTCCAAAGGTTGACACGTGCACATATCTACACAAGTGTTAGTTTCAGTTGTTTAAAATATTTTTCGGACAACCAAGTGCGTAGAATGTGCTCAAGTGGTTCTATCAGTAATTTTAATCTTATTTAATTTGTGGAAGCAAAAAAACTGGATAAAGCTGACAAAAAAAATAATGGATAAACGATATTATAACTAACACCAAAATTCCATATACTGATCTAAAAATTTTGTAACGAATGAATGGCCAATTCTTTTGAATATTGATTTACTCCTCTCCAGGAGTTAGGCACAAGGCCAGTTTTTATCTTACTCCCACAAGTAAGATGTGACCCGAGATCGGGTCGGGAAAGTGGGGTTTAAAAATTGCCTGGGCAGCCCCGTCGGCATTCCCCGGTAGGGGCGCTTCAGGCAGTAAGCAATAAACTTACTCCTCCCCAAAGAGAGGAGGCAAAGCCTGGGAAGGTGGACCTCTCAGAACTGCACAGGACAGACCCATTGACTGGCGTAAATCAAGACCCGAAGGCCAAGATGGATACTGCACCCCATACTGGTGTTGCAGTATGGGGTGCAGTATCCATCGGAACAGATACTACACTTTGATCTCAGCCAAAAGGCCAAGTGTTGAATAATAAACTAAATAAAATCTAACCGATGATGAAAGAAAACTACCAGAGTTGTAGAAGAGTGAGAAAGGAGGAGGTAAATCTTGCCTGATCTCGCATAGGACACGCATTGGTAATGCATATGCGCTTAAAGAAGATCCTGCATGAACATTTTTCTAAACTCATAACTTAAGTCATGTAATCTCCATTTTCAATTTTCACCATATTAGTCTATGTATTTAATTGCATTGAAGTATTTTGGGGGTCAGATTTCTTGCATTTTTTTTTTTTTTTTTTTTTTTTTTTCTAGGAAAAAGCATAGACTCTCCATTGAATTTTTTACCTTTTGATTTTAAATAAATTTAAATTATAATCAACGTGAATGATATTGATTTTAAACAATGTTAGCGAATTTTGTTCGTTAAAGACCCTGTGCTGAATGAGAACTCTCCTCTACAAAATTAAAGACCATTTTAAGTCTATAACTTCGGTTGTTTCACCCTATCAATGTTTTTGATTGCTTTGAAGCATTTTGGATAGTCGCCTTTAATACTTATTAGCGGTGTCAAGTGTGTTTTCTTTATTATGCACCCCTGCCAGGACAGGTATTCCGACTAGTGAAGAGTCAACACTATGAAATATGCTTTCAGAGAAAACTTCTGTCGATTGGTTATGTTGGTTTTTACATTGCTTACATGTTAAAACTATTTGGAGACGAAAAAGTGTCAATCAAATCCTGTGACCCAATTGGTTGGCTTTAATGAGATCCAAGCCAAATCTTTACAACTCATTCAAAATGGAACAACCAAACACATTCCTCTCCATTTTGTCTTTAATTGGCAAGCATTTGCTGCTGCTGCGACTACTGGATCTTTTGTATTCGAGGCATTAAACGAGACGGTGACAAGTAATTAACTATTTCTTATTGTTCGACATTGTTTACAGAATTGTAGAATGGACCGAGTCTCAATTTCCAGATTTCAAAACAAAATACGTTCAATGTTGAAAACAACAGTGCAAATGGCGATGACTTGAGTAAACATTTTCCTTGTAATTTGTTTCTTTTTCAGTTTTTAAAAGGACTATGGGTCATAGCCTCTCTTGCCCGATGGTGTCTTTTTTAACCTATTTGAATAATCACTGTTTAGTGTGTGTTTACATGCTCTTCATGTGTTCATACAATTTTAGGACTTGAACACAATTGAAAAAAAAAAAAATCAATGCCTAGTAAAATCAGAGATCGACAGTTGGGTTAGTTTTATCAGTTGATTCCTTGCCTCAAAGGTAAAAGTGGCAGTTGGCAATATATATATATATATATATATATATATATATATATATGGTAAAGGTCGCATAGCCTGAACGCGCACGAGTGTCGTTGCCGACATCGCACACTGCCCATGGCCGTAGCGGCATTGATTTGTTAAGCCCATCCCTCTCCTTCCGCTGCCTTGAACCTTCCCTGAATTTTAGTCAGGTACCCATTTACTGCTGAGTGGACAGAGGGAGTTTTCAGACCCAAAAATTTGCATGCCGTGAGTGGGATTGAACCCGGGTCGTCCAGCCCAAAGACAAGTGCTATAACCACTCGTCCACCCTCATATATATATACACATATATATATACACATATATATATATATATATATATATATATATATATATAATGTATTAGTAAAGAGTTCCACTGTATAGAATGCATTTAAATTTTGTAATTGAAATATATATATTTTTTTAAACGACATGATGTCGCTTGATCTTGTGCTTCAGATGTTAACGAAGCTCATTGTGTAATATATATATATATATATATATATATATATATATATATATTACTAGAAGAATACCCAGGACGGGTAAAATCAATTCCCAAACAACAGTTTTGCACCAATTTTATGTCTCCTTGCAAAGATTAAAATCAAGATTTGATATTAATGTCTAGAATCCTTATTGTAATGATAGAAAATGTCTCAAATTTATGCTTACGGATCAAGTTCAATTCAAGTCTCATATTTGAATTTTCAAATGGGAAGTTGTACTCATATTATGCCTCTTAAAAAACAAAACAAAAAAACCTTTAATATACTCTAAAGAAACTGAAATTTGGGGAATATTTATTAATTGATGTCTAATACCTATTAGAATGTCACAAAAATAGAAGGTATCTGAATTTTGACCTTTTGCATAAAACTAAAGCCAACTAAATATAGCCCACATTTGGACGCCGTATGCCTAGCAGCTGTGTTCAAAAATTCATAATGATGGGTTGTATAGGAGTGAATCTTGTATATATATATATATATATATATTTTTTTTTTGCTGGCAAGATGGAGAAATCTGATGGTGGGAATGACGGGTTATGCTGAAGAACAAGCCTTATAACGGGGACCCCACACCTCTCTTTTTACTCTTCTACCCGTGGGTATCGTAGTCGGCCACTCGCGCACAGGTGTTTGATATCCTGGTCGCGGCGCCACCTACAAACAGGTACCCCACACTCTTCTTTCCTTGTGACGGCATCAAATGTAATGAGAACCGTCCCGGTGCAGGAATCCTTCCTGACTGTGAACATCTTTTCTTTGGCTCGTGATGTCGTCTGTAGTGGCGTTGAATCTCCTCCGGGTCAGATGAATGACGACTTCGTGATTCTGTGAAGGCAAGATTACTTAGCAGGACAATTCGATAACAGAATAACTCGACAAACGGCTAGGTCTTTTCATAACAATAATTATTTAATAAAAATGAACGGTGGGTTTTTAACTTTAACCCAAAGTCTATTCTTCGATAATGGCTTCTTTACTAACTATTGTATCTCTCTGCGTGCGTGTGTGAATCTCTTTACGACTGCAAATCCTTAATCGAGATATAACTTGTCTACTCAAAACGGTGGGTGTGGACTCTTACGACTGTTGGTATTAATTGAGACATTAATCTCTGTTGGAAAACGATGGTGGGGCCCGGGGCAGCGGCTCCCTCGGGATCCGAGGGAATCACGACCAGCTCGGCCGGGATCTCGGTTCTAACTCTTTTGTGATCGCATTTTCGCGTCAAATAACAAAGACGAAAAGCGTATAACTCATACTCTCTCTCTCTCTCTTCGTGTGGTACGCGCGATGCTGACTTACTCTCTTTCTTTCCCCCATCCCTTCTGTGTCCCACCTCCTCTCGTCGTGTGGTACGACAATTGGTGTGTTCTGGTTCGCTTCTTTCTGACGTTATCTAGATCAAGCAATCATCGGGAAGAGGAGGCTCTGGCCACAATCAAAAGTGACAGCCCGATCGGCGATCCTATCTCCGCCGCCCGCGCCCGCACACATAGCGCCTGGCACGCTTGCTTTTCCCTGTTGATGTTTCCCCCAGTATTTACGATTAACGGGGCCCGCCGGACATATGGAAATTGTCATTTCTCGGGCGGGCTCAATCGCCACGTCAACACGAGAACCAATTTCAGACTTTTTGGCGCCCACAGCGATTAAGGTCTGGTCAGTCGAAATATGTACCAGTTCCTAGATCCCCACTTGTCTCTACGTGGGGCCTGATCTCCCCGATGCATTCCAGTGCACCCTGGGGTGCAGACTCCGTCGCTGAAACCACTGTTTCACAGCCTCTGTAAAAATAATTGAATACTCTAAATTGCCTGGTATCATAAAAAGTAAATAAATTGAATGCAAATAGCATTTATTTAAAAGTAGTATATATCTCTTTCAGCTTTGCAGCAGGCACAGATATGAGTTTTCTATTTGATCTAAATGTGTGTGTTGTGACATTCTCAAATAAATAAATATAGGTAATTTATAAAAGGCAATACGGGAATGTATCTGATATAAGCAGGACTGAAAGTAAGTGAATGAAAACAAGCCGCGCATGTGTGGTCCCCCTCTGTATGTGACTCGATGTGGCGAGTGTAAAATGCAATAAATTTGGGCAATTTGGGGCATTTTTGACCCCCATTGTACCCCCTGGGCGCGCGAACCAGAATTTTTCTGAGGTCAAGGATGCTCATTTTATATCCAGAACAATTGCCTCTACATTTTGGCCAAGTTTCAGAAAAATTGAATGGATGGATGAAAAGTTATGGGGCAAAAAATGTCATTTTTTGCCATTTTGGGGCCTTTTGACCCCCTGGGGGGCTAACCAGATTTTTTTTTCAAAAATTGGAGAATGTCACTTTCTAACCTGACAAAAGTTACAACTTCATGCAAAATTTCAGAGAAATTCAATGGATGGTTGCGGAGAAAAATCCGGACGAACAGAAATGCCTCTAAACATAGGTCTCCCTATTTTATAAATCAGGGGACCAATATGAAGTGAAAATAGGTTTTCTTATTTTTCTTAATATTTTTTTCCTTCTAAAAAGCAAAACTAGGGACTGTCAGCTTGTCTGTTTTGAATTTTATAATTTTGTCATTCATTTGTTGAAGTGACTTTTCAAATAAGCGTCTGCCGACATTAGTTGAATTAACCTGAACAGATGTTTGCTTTTCTGTTTGGGGAAAGTAGATGGAAAGCAAAGAATCTTAAAACCTTCAACCATTGCTTGATCAAATATAGTAATGGCAAAAGAAAAAAGCTGACCCTCTAAAAAGCTCAGTTTACTAAGAAGCTCTCAAGTGTTTGACCATCTACTTTCAATAGTAGTATAAGTATTGCTGTGTGGTCATTCCAGGCTGCAATGCAGGATTATTGTTTTCATATTCAACAAATCACAAGGGGAAATTTAGTATGCAAAATTATGAACCATCAGCATTAACAACTTCTAGCAATGGAAGAGAAGCTAACATTGCACAAAGTAATTTTGTTTTTAAGGACAAAAGTTAAAATTGGTATCAAGGGAGGCGCGATAGCGCTCTATCCCTTAATAGACTTCAAAAACGGCCTATGCTAGAAATTTCATTTCTTTGATCAATCATAACTCAAAAACCAATAAACCAAATTAGTTAAAACTTTGCACAAAATTTTTATTTGATAGGTTCTATAAGTGTGTAGAATTTCAGCATCATTAGTCAAGGCAATCCAGAGATCCAGAAAGTTCAACCATGAAATGTTATCTGTGTGTACGTACGTACGTATGTGCCACCCTGTATCTCATCAACTATTTGATGGATTCAGCTGATTTTGGGCAGAGATAGAGGTTCTAGGGTCTTGTTGATGGCATTTTAATTTCAGTTTACCATATACCTTAGTTTTCCAGAAAATTCAAAAAACCTTAAAAATGACCATTGTATTGAGGCATAGCCTTTACAAAAGTAGTGACATTCCACGATAAATGCTAGTATACTGAAATTATATGCCCTTAATAGGGTTAAGATGAAAATTCATATACACTAAATGTACAAAAGCAAGGAAATTTCCAAATTTTTACACTTTTATTGTCATTAAGGGTATGCGAGCACAACAGGACTATGTATTTTACTGGTAGGAATTTTTCTTCAGCGCACCTCACACACTTCATCCACTCATGCATAGAGATTTATACTGTAGTGATGTGATAATGAAATGGTTTGGTTGATATGTAGTCATATGCTTAATGACAATAAAAGTGTAAAAATTTGGGAATTTCCTTGCTTTTGTTCATTTAGTGTATATGAATTTTCATCTTAACCCTATTATATATATATTACTATTTTATGTATCAATTTTCAGTATTTTCTTCAACACTTCTCGATACGCAAGTAGAGCTAGGTAGTAAGCTATGAAAATATATTTATGGCAATTAAGCTACACAGAGGCTCCCGTATTTCATCCCTGGGGGGAATCTTCAGGCTAAAATGCAGGGAGTTATTTTTGCCGGGTGTTTTTATATACATGACTAGCTAATTAACCAATCAGATTCTTTGTTGTTCTCTCAGCCAATGGTTGGGCTTCCCACTAACAAAGGTGTGGTTAGTGTTCCTTCCTATATCCTGTTCTATTGTTCTGTTTTCTATAGATTGGCCTATGTCCTGTTTCTTTGTTGTATTAATATAATGGGTGAATGTATTTTAACACATGGTTCCTTGTATTTCTATTTTAGGTTTTTGTTTAGTTTAATTTTTTTTTACTTTGTTTATTTATGTATCGTTAGCCTAAGGTAAATTTATTTCTGTGTATGCAGCTGTTTGCCATCTCACTTCTACAGTTTAATAGATTTTGGGGGTCTTTAAAGTTTAGGATTTCAAATTTTTCATTCAGACATAATCTACATGGGTCGTCTAAATTTCTACATGTACTGGCCTGTTGTATTATTTTCCATTGAATTATTGGTGAGCGTCCATTTTCTTTGAGCTCCCAATAGTGGTTTGCTAGTGCTGTTTTAATTCGACGTTCTCTGTTTTTAAATGTGCTTTTGTGGTCATAATATCTGGTTTTAAAATCTAGGGAGATCATACCTACGTAGTACTTGTTATTCGGTCTTTCCTTGGCAAATATTGTGACTTGATATACAATACTTTTGGTTAGGCATTTATTTTGCAGTGGACAAAGTGTACGATTTATGCAGTTACATCTTTTCTCTTCATTGCTAACTTTTTCATTTCTATTCCAGTGGTTACTATTAGTGTTTTGTTTATTTCTATTTGTATTGTTTATATTTTTGTTCTTCTTAGTGTTATTTTTGCTATATTTTTCACTTTTTTATGTAATTTGTTTTTTTTTTTTCTTCCTCTCTGCTGTTTTCTTTCAGTATTTTGTTATTGTGTGCCTTAATTATCATTTCTAGGTTTTCGCAGCAGCTGTAAGATAGTTTTAGGTTATTTTTATTAAATATTTTATGCAGGGGATTGGTTATGGGGAAGTGTTTTTCAATCAGATTTAGGAATTGTTTGCCCAGTTTAGTTTTTTGCATCTGATTATAGGGCGGTGTATAGATTATATTTCTTTTTCTTTTCTTTTTAATTTTGTTGTAATTATTAGTGTCCTGTTTTTTATATTTAATTTTGGTATTATGGTAACCACTATTTTTTAGAGCTGTATTGTAAATGTTGCTTGATTTTTTTTTTTTAAACACTTTTGTCGCTGGAATTATTCATAAGCCTACATTCGATAGAATTCAGGATATGTTTTATGATTGATGGAGGGGGGGGGTGATTAGACTTTGGGTTTACGTATATTGGATTGCCGTTATCTTTTAGGTATGGTTCGTAAGTATTTTTATTTAAGTTTAACGTGACATTCTAGATGTCATCTAGAATGTCACCAGATGCTAAAAATATTTTTTTTGTCTAATATTTCAAATTTTATCAAGTTTTGATACTTGTTACACAGAATTGCATAGATTCATTTTTTCTTTTCACTTCCGATATCTTGTTTGAAGTAGATTTTTGGTTTTACTTTTCTTAATCGTTTATAAGATTCCAGGAATCTCTGAATCGTTTATAAGATTCCAGGAATCTCTGAATGTTTTCTTGATAATCTGCACTGCTGGCATGTTCAAAGATAACATTTTGAATTAGATTACCTGGAAAGATTCAGTTTATCTAATGTAATTTTACTTTAAAAAAAAAAAAAATTTTAAGGTCTCTTATGTGATTTTACAAATGACTTCTTTCAATTGTTAGATATTGTTTCCTTTTTGTTCAAACAGTTGATCTTATTTTTTCATTTCTTTTTAATTTATATACTAGCATGATGATCTGGTGTTGCCTGGGATAGAATAAGGAACCTTGTCTCATTTTGTTCAGTCTAAAACAATATTAGCTTTTTAATTCTAATATTTTATATTTTATAATAATCAAATTTTTTGGGTGGGGCCAAAGGATTTACTGAGCATTGATTAACTGGGCAGGTCAATAGGTAAAGTAATATTAAGTGAACTAAAATTTGGTAAATTTATAGTCTTTAACTCCTTTGAGGCATATTCAGCATTTCCCTGAACTCAATCGGGACATCTCCACGCCCTGAATTCCCATACTAACATTTTTATTCTCATTATTTTTTACTTTTATAAGTTTTAAGTTACAAATAAAGTAAATTGTCGTATATTTTTTTTCTTATGGTCGTCGAGTGTGAATGTAGACCTCGTGATAATATTGTACCCCCTTTTGATCAAAATCAAATATACTGGTCAAATTACTCTGGGTAATGTAGGTTTAGAATATATATGGTTAGAAGGGAGGGGGTTCTTAAAAAAAACCAAAAAACCCTGGAAGTTTGTTCACAAACATGAACTACATATCGGTTATTTTATACTGTGATTTATTATCAATTTCTGAGCAAAAGAAATCTTACACGTGTTTCTGGAAAAATTCAGAGCCTACTTGAACAAATTCAAGTTGCCACATAAAGATTGCAATTTTTTTTTAAAGGTTTCAATATTGAGCTTTATTTTGCTTTGGAAATTGATTCTCATAAGAATTAATCTGAACTATTTGAAATAATTGTTTTATATTATCACACACACACACGCATGCATATATATATTAGTAGTAAGTCATGAAAATATATTATTTATGGCAATTAAGCTACACAGAGGCTTACACGTTTCATTTTAGCCTGACGATTCCCTCTAGGGATGAAACAGGGAAGCCTCTGTAGCTTGATTGCCATAAATATATTTTCATAATTTACTACCTAGCTCTACTCACATATGGAGCACTGTTGAAGTAAATACTGAAAATTGATACATAAAAAATATATCTCCTTATAACATTTTATGTGAATACACAAAATAATAAATATATATATATATATATAGCACTAGATAAAGTGAAAGAATAAAATAAGGGGCGAATCAAATTTTATTACAATTCAAAGTTCAAGCAAAGTACTTTAAAGTCATGAATTTTCAAAGAAAATCTTCTCCTCAGAGGACCATTACCGCAATGACATTACTGCAGGTAATAAAATTAAACTTTGAAAATATATAAAAATATATAAAATACATAAAAGTATATAAAACACCAAATATATCGACCCAAAACATACTTTTTTGTTAAACTTATACAGTTCATCCAAGTCATAAAGTTAAAAACAGCTTCAAGAAAGATATCAAAAAGGTCGATTAAAAAAACAATCCAGGTAGTTCAAAAACGAAAAAAGTTATCCAGGCGGGAAATTTGTTTGCTATCGATGCAGATGACTACATATCTATTTTGTCATTTCACAACTTCTCAGTGTGGCGAGATGTAGTGACTTTATTTTTATACTGGACATCAGATAGTTTCTTGGGATCATAAGGGTTAAGTCTCTTAAACATCATACTTCTTCCACCAGGGACCCAAAGAAGCTGATTTGCCTAGCTGCAGCTTTCCACCTCCTAAACTACTAAAGTTGTTTCGTGGTGAAACTTTACAATTTTTTAATGAACAATCCAATTTCTAAGGCCAAAAGACAATGGTATTAATCATGAAACCTGCAAAGCAGATGGTCATAGGAGCCTTTGGGCTAAATTGTGAACTGCAGGAATACACCTCTTAACAAACCATTGCAATTAACCGAAATGTTTCTAAGTGGAATTATTTTGGGATAAACAGGAAATGCTATATTTTTAAATTCGACCCAGACCCAAAAAACCCTCTAGATTTTTTTTTGTCTACTTGGTCAGAGCACTGAAATATAATGGTGGCAAATGGAAGCCTATACACCCAAGAATATCATACTATTTTTTATCAGGCCTAAGTATTGTTTAGTTGTGAGAAGGTGGCCATCTTTAAAGATGGACACTGATTTTTAAATAAAATATGACAGCTTACTTGAACCTTATTAATACCAAAAGCCATAGAAACATATGAGCTTATTCTATTCCTAGTTAAATTCTGCATCCTATGATCTAAGCTATATTACAATTTATAGCCAGAATCAGCTTCATAATTTACAAAGTTTGTGTGAGGGGGGCACATTTTAGGATGTTATTTTTAGATACACATAGTTTTTTACCAAAATAAATACACACATTTTTTTAGCATTGTTTAATATTTGTCATGCAGATACACTTACATCATAACAATAAAATGAATTACATCAGTTTATTATTGCATTTTTGTCACCAGGCAAGTCATTTTCCACTGTGGTGTGTGCGATTTTATATTCTTTAGAAGTTAATTTCATCACAGAATGAGTGAAAGTGTAAAACGTATTGTTTCTGTCTATTTAGTGTAGATTTAATTCTCAGTGAAAATACACATTTATAGATCATTAAAATATTTTATCAGTTTCCCACAAATGTGTCTGCTATATTTATATCTGCTATACATAGCATTCCCAGTTAATTTTTCTTATTTGAGATTATTATTATTTAATCACAGTACTTATTACAAGCCCAGTAAATGGAGCTCAAAAGTGTTTGAATTATGCAGATATCCCTAGTGGTTCAAAAGTGTTTGAATTATGCAGATATCCCTAGTGGTTCAAAAGTGTTTGAATTATGCAGATATCCCTAGTGGTTCAAAAGTGTTTGAATTATGCAGATATCCCTAGTGGTTCAAAAGTGTTTGAATTATGCAGATATCCCTAGTGGTTCAAAAGTGTTTGAATTATGCAGATATCCCTAGTGGTTCAAAAGTGTTTGAATTATGCAGATATCCCTAGTGGTTCAAAAGTGTTTGAATTATGCAGATATCCCTAGTGGTTCAAAAATTATGAGAATTTAAAGTTTGGAAATTTGGGGCTCAAAAGTGACATTATTGTATGGAAAAAATATTTGTAATCGTTGACCAATTCACAATAAGAAATTCATTAATTTTTTTACCATTTCTCTAGTTTTGGAGCAATTTTGATACAATTTTACATAAGAATGCCAAATTCTATGTTCTTTCAGATTCTGCACACAAATTGTATGTATCTCTATGCTGTAATCCATTATTTAGAGAATAAGAGATTCAGGTTTTTGGTTTTCTTTTTAAGAAATCTAGCGACAGATAAACATGTGACCATGTGACACAAAATGTGTGTGTGTATATATATATATATATATATATATATATATTCTACTACTATTAAAACTGGAGGTTATTTCTTATCGTGTATGTTTGTCTTCGTGCACAATGGGTGACATTGCTAAACGAAGTTGGAAGAAACCAGGCAAATCCTTTATAATTTCACAAAGGGATGATGTCATCCAGTAAAACAAGTTGGAGATATCAGGAAGAGATCCTGTATGACATCATAGATGCTGAAGTAACAAAAGGATGATGGCATCGATTAAAATGGAACATAGCCGTAATTTATAATTTTCTATGTATTTCTCTCATCCCTTGGTCTTAATTAGGAATCCTTGAGAATCTGTCGGTGAGTGGCAGTGGACCCAATGAATAGGATAGTAGCTCTTGTAGATTTATTTTTCTATATTTGCCTGTCACAACCAATCTTGCTAGGGGGGTTTGTGTCGTCTTTCAAAGTGATGCCCTTTTCATGTACATTATGTCTGGATACTTAAGACGTACTGGTGAATGTCTCGAGATGCATTGGCAAAAAAGAGTTCAGTTTCTGTTTGTAGATGCTCTCCACAAAACTTTGAACTCTGATTCACCTGAACATCAGCTTGAACAAATTGAGTTGCAACAACTAATGCAATCTGGTTGCACATCAATTTGTTGTCGAGATTTCTGACGGCATGATAAAACTATCCTAATATGGATGGGCTCATCTTGTTTATTAGTCAAATGTGTTTACGATACAATTCAACAATCTTCTCGACATCAGTTTTGTCACGTTTCATATGACCTGGTAGGAGATCTGATCGGGTTTCACTATGCTCTCCTTTTGTCAGCCATGGCTTCACATTCACGGATGATCGATTCTCTAGCATGATTGGACAATATCCACATGTTGACTCGTGCTGAAACCCGTCATATCACCTTTCGATGTAGTCTTGGTTAGCAGTTTGCTGTATCGTTTGGTCACAAGAAATTGTGGCAATGGTGTTATAACTACTTTGGACATTGAACGCACCTTCCAGGCATTGCTTATATATCTCTGGATGAATGAAGGGAAGCTTACACATTTACGACCAATATACAGAAAGACCTGACTAGATAGGTTTGTTTAGAAGTTAATTTCAAAAAGCCGTCCGACACATGTCTGTCGATATTTGTCGACACATGCCTGCACGTAAAACTGACATTAAACTCATTTTTTTGGTCCGGATTTTTCTCCGCAACCATCCATTGAATTTCTCTGAAATTTTGCATGAAGTTGTAACTTTGATCAGGTTAGAAAGTGACATTTTCCGATTTTGGAAAAAAAATCTGGTTAGCCCCCCCAGTGGGGTCAAAAGGCCCCGAAATGGCAAAAAATTACATTTTTTTGCCCCATAACTTTTCATCCATTCATTCAATTTCTCTGAAACTTGGCCAAAATGTGGAGGCAATTGTTCCTAATAGAAAATAAGTATTGCTGACCTTGGAAAAAATCTAGTTCGCGCCCTCAGGGGGTAAAAAAAAACCAAACTTGCAAAAAATGACCCTTTTCTTCCATAACGTTTGATCCATCCATTCAATTTTTCTGAAACTTGGCCAAAATGTAGAGGCAATTGTTCTGGATATAAAATGAGCATCCTTGACCTCAGAAAAATTCTGGTTGGTGCCCCCAGGGGGTCAAAAATGCCCCAAATTTCCCAAATTTATTTCATTTTACACTCACCACATCGAGTCACATACAGAGGGGGACCATGCACGTGCGGCTTGTTTTAATCAAAATTATTTGGTAGCCATTAGGGAGTTAGGATCTGTAACATAAGTTAAAACTGAATTTAGGGCTTCAACCCCAATTCTCGATAACCACTCCAGACAGGCTTGATATTTGAGGTTTTCATCCTTATCAACGTCAAATAAATTCCAATATTTACAAATTCCACAAATAAAAAAAGAAAAAATGATTAAATTATCATCACGCCAATTTTTCTTTTCTATAACTGTGCTCTAAATGTAACGAAACATAATAATAGACAGTAATCTGCAGGTTTTTAAAGCACCTCAAAACGATGCGACCTCTATTCCGAAACTCCATCCACCAAATGCTACTTTGGCAAATAATCAGTATAATTATAACCATACACATATGCTAATTCGAAAGATAAAAAAAAGATTTTACTTTTTTTGGGCAATTACATGTAAATAGCCTGAAAAATGGCTGTAAAAATAGCTAATTATTTTAGAATTTAGAGTGAGGGATCAGTTTAACATAAAATGATCACCTAAATTTTGGTTGCATTTTTTTTTTTTTTCATTTCTATTTAACGTTTGTTTTATTTATTTTTTAATTTTTGGGTAAACTATTATATGTGAATAGCCTGAAAAAGTAGGCGGTAAAATAGGGAAAAAAAAAACAATTTTAGAGTGAGGAAACACTTTCACATTTAAATTTAACTCAAAATTATCGGACCAGATTGCATTTTAAAACCGTTAGCCAGATCTATATATTGGGGTGGGTGGGGTAGAGGCATGGCCAATTTAATGTATATTTTCAGCAGACACCCCCCCCCCTTCTCTCCAAAAAGGACATGTACCCATGTGAACAAACATATTTTCAGCAGACCCCTACCAACACACACTCAAAATTCTTTTCATTTATCCATATATTAAAAAAAAAAAAAACGAGTCAGTTTTCACTGAAAATGATACAATTTTGTTCTTTTTTTGAGGGGAAACAGACGATGCTTTCATTCGATGTTTACATATATTGCGTCGTCTGCGCTAGAGGTCATTATCTTGTTTGTTTATTTCGTAAACGTGATTTTGATAGCAGATAAGTGATTTCATTGACTTTCAGAGCTAGACATTTTTTTTTCGTAAATCAGAGAATTAAAATCTAAATAATTACTCTTGCAGAACTACGCTTGTGAAAAATGGCTGAACACTTGTGAATTTATCTTAATCACTATGAAAATATTATTGCGTGCCCTTTCCTAGTCGACGAAAGTAAACTTTTTGGGGTTGAGAAGCCTGCCTATTTCATGCATGTTAGAATTTACAAAATGATAATCATGCAGTCCTTTTAATCAAAACTAAAGTTGCAGTTTGAACTGAATCAGCTTATAAAAAGAGCAATTGGGTTATTGAAAAATTGAAAAATCCAAGTCGAATAAAATTCACTTTATTTTTGGCCAGAAAGAAGTTTGTTCATTTATTTTATTTTTTTTAAATCATTAAAATGTTTTTATTATTAAAAGCCGTTTTATGTTTTTTTATTTTTTCAGTGATAATGTAAGATTTTTTTTCCTGCAAGTCCTTGAATGTTATTTGCGTCAAAGGTAAGTAAAGTTCCAATTTCTCCTAACTACTTTATCCCAATCTGCTGCTTTCATTCTCTTGAAAAAAAAAAATTTTTTTTAAGTAAATAAAATAAAAATGAACTTGTGTACACTTCCCATGTATTTATCTTACCTCAGTTTTGTTAACACTCTCCAGTCCTCGTGGGTTAGCAGGTCAACTGTCTCCAAATTCCACTTTGTACAGTCTTCTCTAATCACTTGCAATGCAGAAGCATGGATGTTTTGAATTGCAGGAAGGTTGACTGGCCAAGGAAAACTTAAAAGCAAGTGACTGGACAAGACCATACCAAGTGGAATTTGGAGACCTGTTGAACTGTGAGGACTGGAGAGTAAGCTTGCGAAATATCGATAAACATCTGACTCTTGGACATGGGAAAAGTGACGTTAAATGAATAGTTTCTTTTCTGTTCCTCAAATCTGTCTTTAAAGCAGTATTCAAATCCAGTTGGATCTATTGCATTACCATTGTGGGAAAGGTATGAACATCACTCTCCAGTTAGAGGTAAAATTCTTCCATATTCCTTGTGATTATCTTAGTGGTTTTATCTGGACTCCACATGTGACTGTGTAGCCATTTTGAATTTCTTGAATACACACACACTCATGTACATTATCTAACAGGAGGAGAAAGCAAAGAGTTTGTTTGTCGCCTGAAACACCTTAATCTGTGAGGGAATTCCAATGGGACTGACCATGTTATTCTTGCAGCCAGATCAGTGTGTCCCTTTTTGGGGAGTTGGATTCCATCTATACATTGGCCTGGTGCCCAACCTTGCCTTTATGGAAGAGGCAGGTAAACGATACCTTCTTACTTTCTCAGATCTGCACCGTTTCTCCTCTTGGTTATACTAACCTGGATTACGGAGTTGGAAGGTATATGGTCTGACTCCTAAGATTCCCAAAATTCCGACTTCACCTCCTTAGTTTGGGTATTGGAAGACTTTAAAATGTCTGATTCTTCAGATGTTAAAAACTCTGACTCATTTCAAAGCCTCTGACTCTGCAGCACTGATACTAATTCAAAGTGTGAAAAGCCAAAAATACAAAACCTCGACTAATTTTCAGTAGAGACCGGCACAGATTTAAAGCAGGCTGTTAATGGATACATTTTAAGAAAATGGCCAGAGATGTGCCGTGCATCGACAACAAACTATTGCAAAATTAACTAAACCATTAGGCAAAGACAACAAAAAAGAATATCCAGAAAGGAAAAGGTTATAACTACCAGACTCCAAGTAGAACATACCTATACCACCCAATTGGAAGATGAGGAGGATGCAGTCTCTTCACAGTATGAGAGTAGAAAGTGGACCTCGGGTTTACTTTTGGCAGCCTCGTAACTCTCGCTACCCTTATTTTGTCCTTTAGTTCTCACATTTCATGAGCAATATTTCTGACAAAGGGGGAAGAATTGCTGTTTTCTGGGTCGGAATCTATCCATTTAACACTAATTGTTGGCTATTTTTTTTTACTTTGAGGTGGTAATTTTCTTTTCTTTTTAGCTCCTTACATCAAGTGGCTTCATGCCTTGTCTGGAGCGATTTCCATAAAAGAAAAATGCCAGAAGTTATCTTAGGTTCATCTGTATAATAATAATAATAGAACACTGATAATCTGAGTGGGATGATTATATTAAAATATTACCAAATCTATAATAATTTGAAGAAAACAAAAATGACACTTAAATCCAGTGCCGTTCTAGCTTTTCTAAAAGTGAATTTTTATACGAAAATATAAAAGGAATGTAAACCTCTTTTAGGCGGTCAAATCAGTGAAAAAGGTAAAAATTATTATTGCGACGCAATTTTTTTATTTGCACACTGCATTTCTTTGAGGTGTCTATATGAACATATTAAAAGTTTATAAAAATCAACTGATGCAAAATATTAAAAAAAAATGACAATTATCGATCTGTGGAAACAGCTTATGTTTCAAATTTAAAAAAAATAACAAATTGACTGAGATGATTTTTTTTGAAAATTTGACAATGATGGAAGATAGGAATTTCCGAATTTTCAGACATTGAACTGGATTACATCCAGAATTTAATCGGGGACTTCTTTGGGCCGAGATACAGCTTTGGTAATAAAAAAAAGGCATTGAAATCTGATGATTATTTTTTGCATAGAGTTGCTCACAAATTAGCAAATAAACTAACAAACAAATAAAGTAACAATGATTAAAACATGACCTCCTTGTGTATATGGGGGCGGGGTAATTGATAATAGATACATTTTTTTATTGAAAAATAATGATGTAAGAGGTATATCTAATAAAATAATTCCATGAAAAATAATGATGTAAGAGGTATATCTAATAAAATAATTCCATGAAAAATAATGATGTAAGAGATATATCTAATAAAATAATTCCATGAAAAATAATGATGTAAGAGGTATATCTAATAAAATAATTCCATGAAAAATAATGATGTAAGAGGTATATCTAATAAAATATTCTGATAATTTGATAATGGGAGAATATTCTTTGAATGCATGCGAAAAAACGATGTATTTTAACAAAATAATTGTCTTAAAACTTAAGACTTACCCTAAAGTACATTTTATATCAGTTAATTTAAGAAGCATTCAGTGCACATCATTTTATGGTCTAATTTTTATTTATGAATTTCAAATGATGCCTTGGCGCGATTAGTAGCATACATCACATTCACTAAAAGATTACAGGGCACCTGTTGATAAAAAGTGGCAAATTTGTAAATTTTGCATCGGTAGATTTTTCTAGACTTTTACTATGTTAAAATAGAGACCGTATAGAAATGTATTGTGCAAAAAAAAAAAAAAACTTGTGTTGTAACCTTTTTTGATTGGAATAAGATAAGAAGAATTAGGAAAATAACCCTAACACCTTAATCCTAACCCTAATCTTTCTTCGCATTTAGGATTCATTTGTTAAATGGTTGAATGGTATTTTTTAAAGTTTGACTTAGAGTTAAGTTTTCTTTTGATTTCACTTTCTTTCTAGGCATCATTTGGCCGGAACTGAAGACCAGCAAATAGTGCGCGCTTTTCTCATTACTTGCCTCCAAATGCTGGTAAGCCATCTTGATTTGTTGTGTGTGTATGTGTATATATGTATATGTATATATATATATATATTATATATATTTTTTCAATATTGCCATCTAAAGTATTCTTTGAAAGATTACAGCTCCCTGTCAGTATCTCTGACCATCCGTTACATGATGATATGGGGATGAAGTGAAATGTTTCATACCATAAATTCTGCGAAATCTGCACGGGTGAAACAGGTGCGATTATCAGTCACCCACTAATCTGGCAAACCATTCTCTGCAAATAGGCGACACATCTTTCCAATCAGGACATTTGAGATGGATGTATTCATAGGATATACTGATAACCATTTTGAATTTTTTTTTTTTATATATGGAAATCGCTCCAGACAAGGCATGAAGCCACTTGATGTAAGGAGCTAACAAAAACAAATATGATTATCGCAAAGACAGGAGATGCCTATTGGCCTTAGTCTTGAAAAGACCAAGATTATAGGTAGGAGGAAAACAGTCAGCAGGAAGAGAGTTCCACAAGCCTGCAGTTCTTGGAAAGAAAGCTGTATTAGAATGAGGTATTAAAACAGCGAGTCAAACGAGCTCGAACAAAAGAAGCGGGGAATAGATCACATAATTCTGAAGAACACATGCCATAATAATATTTATAGAAAAAACTGAGACGTCTGTGAGACAGAGTGTGCGGAGATGAAGAAAGGGTAGGGCCAATCAAATTACAGACAGGTTTCTGCACCTTATCAAGAACCCTCAAATGGGACAGATTCACCAGCCCAAATATTACAACAGTATTCCGTACAGGGTCTGATTGTAGATTTGTTTTATTTCATCATCATCATCCGATTTATTTTTAATATGCCTTTGGTTAGTCATCTATAAGAGGGTGGGGCCTTTGGTTAGTCATCTATAAGAGGGTGGGGCCTTTGGTTAGTCATCTATAAGAGGGTGGGGCCTTTGGTTAGTCATCTATAAGAGGGTGGGGCCTTTGGTTAGTCATCTATAAGAGGGTGGGGCCTTTGGTTAGTCATCTATAAGAGGGTGGGGCCTTTGGTTAGTCATCTATAAGAGGGTGGGGCCTTTGGTTAGTCATCTATAAGAGGGTGGGGCCTTTGGTTAGTCATCTATAAGAGGGTGGGGCCTTTGGTTAGTCATCTATAAGAGGGTGGGGCCTTTGGTTAGTCATCTATAAGAGGGTGGGGCCTTTGGTTAGTCATCTATAAGAGGGTGGGGCCTTTGGTTAGTCATCTATAAGAGGGTGGGGCCTTTGGTTAGTCATCTATAAGAGGGTGGGGCCTTTGGTTAGTCATCTATAAGAGGGTGGGGCCTGTCTGTCAGTCTTGATCGAAGTCTTCCTCTCCAGGCTCAATATTCTCTAAATTTTTAAATCAAAAAATAGATTTTGAAGAATGTGCATGCATAATGTTGTGCGAGAAAAGAAGGTCCATTTGTAATGTTAATTTTACCCTCCCTCCCCCCTTTCATTGCCCATTTTCATTCCGTGGTTTGTAAATGGAAGTAGAAGCGTTATTTTTTCTTCACTCTTGACTTTTCACATTTATTGTAAAAGAAAAAAAATGTGATCCTAAACCACAATGTGAATGAAAATGGCTGCACCTGTTTACATACGATATAAACGGACCACTCCCTCTATCTAAACATTAAACAAGAATGTTTTAAAAAAATAACAATGATCTGAAACTGGTGCTTAATCAATAATAAGCCAAAGAAGTAGTATATAAATAAATTAAATAAAAAAAAATTTCAGCTAAATAAGTAAATAAAAAAAAATTTTCAGCTAAATAAGTAAATAAAAAAATTTTCAGCTAAATAAATAATTTAGCTGAAAATTTTTTTTATTTACTTATTTAGCTGAAATTTTTTTGTATTTACTTATTTAGCTGAAATTTTTTTATTTACTTATTTAGATGAAAAAATTTTGTTTACTTATTTAGCTGAAAATTTTTTTTGGATCAAGAGAAGAATAGGGACCCCAGATCATTAACACAAGACGCGGGACATATTTTGGAAGTCACCGGTTGACCTCGCAATACACGTGGTCTCTATTTACAAAACACTTGTAAATAGATCTTTTATTTATGTTATATATTTATGCAGTATATTTCGGAATTTTTTTTTATTTACTAAATAAAAAACAAATTTTAAACGCAATTCTATATTTCGTGTTGTGTATTTTAAGAAAAAGTGGATACTTTTTTTTCTTTTCGTAGGGAGGCGAGTAACTAGCGAAGTTTTATTTATTTGTTTATAATTGTTGCTTAAAGAAAAAAAGGAAAAAACTTCACGAGGGCAGAAATGGGGGGGGGGGTATGAAATATTTATCACCGTACTTAAGTAATCTTTCGTTTTGTAGGGAAAAATCAAGCTTCCCAAAAAGGGGCACTCTGGATCTTACCTCAGTTTAGAAGGATTTTTCCATACTACACATTGCTCCTAGCCTGAGGAGGCAAAACGGATGATTACGCAAGTTATTTTAATAAATAAACGAAATATATACGCTTTTTAAAAAATCGGCTGACTTGTAATCTTTCGTTTTGCCTCCCCACGAGGACGGAGTTAGACTTCAAAAATCAGTTTCTAAACGGAAGCAATTTAAAATTTATGAAGTTTTTTCTTTTTTTTTTCTGTAAGCAACAATTATAAACAAATAAATAAAACTTCGCTAGTTACTCGCCTCCCTACGAAAAGAAAAAAAAGTATCCACTTTTTCTTAAAATACACAACACGAAATATAGAATTGCGTTTAAAATTTGTTTTTTATTTAGTAAATAAAAAAAAATTCCGAAATATACTGCATAAATATATAACATAAATAAAAGATCTATTTACAAGTGTTTTGTAAATAGAGACCACGTGTATTGCGAGGTCAACCGGTGACTTCCAAAATATGTCCCGCGTCTTGTGTTAATGATCTGGGGTCCCTATTCTTCTCTTGATCCTTTTTTTTTTTTCATTTACTTATTTAGCTGGAAAAAAATTTTTTTTTTACTTTAGCTGAAAAAATTTTTTTTACTGAAAAAAATTTTTATAAAGCCAAAAAAAATTAATCGTTAAATGTAAACGTAAAATCGTTAAAATATTTAAAAAAAAAAAATGTTAAAGTTATATTTTTATCTTACTGTAAATATCAACTTAAAATGTCTACTGGAATTAGAATTGCATGAATTTCTGTGAAGAACTTTATCTGTTTGTGTTCATAGCAACACATATTTGTAGCTTGCATCATCTATTTTCTAAATAATAAGTCATGGTTGTTTGTGTTAGTAAAATGAAACTAAGGAATTGTGGAGATAAAAATCTGATGTAATACCAAGAGATGTTTGCTCATGCAGTCTTTGATGGTGCAATGTATTTTTCTGATGCAATACCTCACCTGACTTGTGAATATCTGTTGTATAATATAAGTATTATAATTAATAAATGTAAATATAATATATGTATTATAATTAATAAATGTAAATATAATATAAGTATTATAATTAATAAATGTAAATATAATATAAGTATTATAATTAATAAATGTAAATATAATATATGTATTATAATTAATAAATGTAAATATAATATATGTATTATAATTAATAAATGTAAATATAATATATGTATTATAATTAATAAATGTAAATATAATATATGTATTATAATTAATAAATGTAAATGAAATATATGTATTATTATAATTAATAAATGTAAATGAAATATATGTATTATAATAATTTATAAATGTAAATGAAATATGTATTATAATAATTTATAAATGTAAATGAAATATGTATTATAATTTATAAATGTAAATGAAATATGTATTATAATTTATAAATGTAAATGAAATATGTATTATAATTTATAAATGTAAATGAAATATATGTATTATAATTTATAAATGTAAATAAAATATATGTATTATAATTTATAAATATAAATAAAATATATGTATTATAATAATTTATAAATGTAAATAAAATATATGTATTATAATAATTTATAAATGTAAATAAAATATATGTATTATAATAATTTATAAATGTAAATAAAATATGTATTATAATAATTTATAAATGTAAATAAAATATATGTATTATAATAATTTATAAATGTAAATAAAATATATGTATTATAATAATTAATAAATGTAAATAAAATATATGTATTATAATAATTAATAAATGTAAATAAAATATATGTATTATAATAATTAATAAATGTAAATAAAATATATGTATTATAATAATTAATAAATGTAAATAAAATATATGTATTATAATAATTAATAAATGTAAATAAAATATATGTATTATAATAATTAATAAATGTAAATAAAATATATGTATTATAATAATTAATAAATGTAAATAAAATATATGTATTATAATAATTAATAAATGTAAATAAAATATATGTATTATAATAATTAATAAATGTAAATAAAATATATGTATTATAATAATTAATAAATGTAAATAAAATATATGTATTATAATAATTAATAAATGTAAATAAAATATATGTATTATAATAATTAATAAATGTAAATAAAATATATGTATTATAATAATTAATAAATGTAAATAAAATATATGTATTATAATAATTAATAAATGTAAATAAAATATGTTGTATACGACTAAAATTCTGATGCTGTAGTCTTTCTTGTCACTGTGCACACTTATCGTCTATACACGAATGATTTAGATGGTGGGAAGAAGGGAGAATAATAAATAAAGGGCACACAATAAAAATGAGGAATGATGTAAGTAATTGAAAGAAGGGAAGAGAGACTGGCGGGGGTCTATTATGACATTGCAAGAATTTCATGAATGTAAACATTTAAAGTATTTTAAAACTAGTGTACACCCTTCGTCAAAAATGATGGAAGAAAAGAAATTATGCTTCACCAGTGTCCGCACTCGCTATTTATATAGATATATTACTGAAATATTCATTTAAAACCATAGAATTGTGTCAGTGATTTAATTTTGCATATATATAAATTATCATTTCTGATGACCTAAAACAAAAAAAAAATCACCCGCCGTTGACTTTTTATTGTAGAATAAAGGATTTCTTTTTGCTTTCTCGCTTCCCCTCATAACTTGAAATTGGTTTCGTCCAGGTGCTAGAAAAGGCACGTTTTTTTACTCGTTAACTTTTGTATGACAGCAACGGGGTACGTGTATATATATATAGATATATATATAATAAATAGAACTTAAATTCCCTTCTTGAATGTGGTAATGTCTCATGGCCTAATGGTTATGACGCTTGCTTGTACATTAAGGCATATTCCGACAACGTTCGTTGAATCTCTAGTCAGTCTTTCTATATGTGCCTTCTTGACGTGGTAATGTCTCGTGGCCATATGGTTATGACGCTAGCTTGCGGAGTGTAGGTTGATTCTGTGGCAGGGGTTCGAACCGTGCTACCGTCTGAGATTATCATCCTTGCACTGATGAGAGCGAAAGCTTGAAATGCTGGTGTATGTAGGTAAAAATAATTTAATATTATTTACTTCAAATTAATATTTTGTGTGTGTGTATATATATATATATATATATATATATATATATATATATACACACACACACACACATTGTTTTTTTATGGAGGATCTCCAAATGTTTTCATAAATATTTAATAATATATACAACAAATATTGACTCAACACGTCATGGGTGGTCTTGTTTTCTATAAAATTATCCCATCATTAATAGAGACATGATACAAATTTCCAAAGTTTAATAGATTTTTTATCTGGAATTTTCATGAAGATCTGATCAGTATTTCCGATGTTTTGGACTGTTGTCCTCATCTTCCGTATGTTCACAATATTTCAGCCCTGTTGTCATTCTCTCGCCTTCTTCAGGTGCCTTTTGTAGTTTGTCGTTCTTGGAATTTCAAACGGTCGTACCATTCTTTGCATGGGATTGACTGCTCTCATTATCTGGTATTCCATTTCTTTTAGATGTCTTGTATCAGATAGGCTTTAAGTTCTATCACCAAAAATAATAACTGATACGAGATATTTAAAAGTGTGGAATGAGAACTGTCTACTCCAGTGGATTTAAATAAAGAATTCTTCAGTTCCAAATTGCACGTGATTGCCGACTATGACGAACCTCACCGTAAATGCACCTGAAGATGCTGGAGGATACAGTGGCAGAAATAAACTCTTAAAAAAATATATCAACATTGAGGCCTTTAGCCTGGAGAAATACAAAAATCTAAATAACTCCTCAACCCCCAAATTCCAAGAAAAACTAAAACAGCAACAAATGTCCAATATATATATATATATATATATATATATATATATATATATATATATATACGAAACAGTTTTTCATGGTAAACAACTGATGATCCCTTAAAATAGTGTTAGAAACTAACTAATATAATAACTGTAAAAAATAAATTGACTTACATGAGTGATTTTCCACTGGAAGACTTAAGACTATAAGTTTGTTTTTTTTATATATTTTTTTTTTTTTTTTGTTTTTTATATAGTTTTAATGGTTGAGAAACTTCCGAGACTATATAAATTTAAAAAAAAAATGACTCCATTCTGTTTGTCTGAGGATAGAATTTGATTAAAAATTTAAGATTAAAATTTAAAAAAAAAAAAATCTTGCATTGAAAAAGGCTTCTGATTTTCAATTATTTTAATATTGCTAATCCATGAATGCTTCAACTTGAGAAACATTGACTTGGTCCCTTAACCCCCTCTTGGGTCGTAGAGGCGCTGCATCAATAAACTCCACACCAGCTGTCTCCACTTCTGACGGGCATGGGCAATGGACTGGGTTGTAGCGAAGTTGTAGCCCGTCCACTCTTTGATGTTGTCCGTCCATCTTTTGTGTTGTCTACCTCTCCTTCTCTTGCCTTGCACTGCTCCCTGAAGGATGGTTTTGAGAAACATTCTGCAAAGCTAAAAACAAAAACATTTTTCCTCTACAAAATAACTAAATCAAACACCATGAATAAATATGTGAAGAATCAAAAATACTTGAAACAAAAACTTTTACCAAAATGACGTTATTCGGTATTAAATAACCCTAAAAGGGTTGATATGCCATAAAAGAAAACCACCAAACCAAACTTGAACAACATATCTCTTCTAAAATCTAAAAGGGTTGATATGCCGTAAAAGAAAACCACCAAACCAAACTTGAACAACATATCTCTTCAAAATCTAAAAGGGTTGATATGCCATAAAAGAAAACCACCAAACCAAACTTGAACAACAAATCTCTTCAAAATCTAAAACATTGTTTCTTGTATTAATAAATTTGATCTTGTGTAGATTCTCATTTATTTTGCGTTCTGTGTTTCTTTTCAGGCGTCTGGCGTGACTAAAGATAAGTCGTTTTTAAAGAATAAGATTGCGCAACTCTTCTCCCTTGCTTTCCTCGTTGACTTTCCTCATCGCTGGCCGACTTACTTTGTTGACATTCTTCGTGCTTCTTCGTATGGCCACGTTGCAGTTGAGATGTACCTTCGTATTCTTTCAGCTATTGACGATGACGTTGTGGATCGAGAGATCATACACACCAATTCTGTAAGTATCATCCATTCAAAAATGCCATTCCTTTTAATTAGTTTTTCTTTTTTTTTAATTAAAAAAAAATTTTTTTTTTTTTTTTTTTTTTTAATTCAAAAAAAAAAAAAATTCTTTTTTTAAATTAAGCAAAATTAAAAAAAAAAAATCATACATTTTTTTTTAAAATAAAAAATTTTAATTTAAAATTTTTTATTTTAAAAAAAATTTTCATTTTGTAATATTTGATTTAAATTGACATTTATTTTAACAATACCATATTGCAAAAATTTCTTCATAACAACGTTCGAAAATGATATCAGATGATGCTGATATGATAGCAAGAGTAATTTCAAAGAAGTTCTACCATTAATAACCAGGGTGTTAGTATGGGAAGAGTCTATCGTGCATGTGTACGCAGCGTGATGATGTGTGTAAGTGAGAGTTGAGGATATGTGTTCCATGGAGAGAAATATAATATGAGAATGATACGATAGATCTGTAATGCAAGTCTTAAATACAGGCTTAGATCTGCTTGACTCAGAGGGGGGTTAAATCTGGATAGTACAGGGAGATGTGTTCAGAACAGAAGACTTTGTTAGTTTGGTCACATTGAAAGAATTAGATGTAGAACAGTTTAGGCGGCAGTCAGTTGGTAGGAGGGGAAAATATGGGAGGGAGTGATGAGGTTGTATTTGAGAGAAAGGGGGATAAAGACCTGATCAGACAGACATACGTTAATTTGGAAGTCAATTTCTAAATGCTGTTCAATACATGCCAGCATATAAAACGGGTGTTAAACCGGATATGATTTGCTTAAATTTAGTAGACATTGTAACATCTCGATAAAGAAACTACCTTTCTTTCATGTGTGGTTGTACTAATGGCTGGTAATAACTTTTTTTTTATAGGAATGTGAAAGAAACACTAACCTGAAAGATGCTATGAGGGAGCATTGCGTTCCACAATTGGTGGATTCCTGGCTGCAAATAATGGTAAGTTAAAAATTTATTTATTTATGTATTTTTTATTGGTGCTTATGCTGTTCAGCGGCCGTATGAAAAAATTATCTTTTTATAAAAACAATATTATATACTTATTCAGCGTTATATTCTTACTCACTGTACAAAAAAGTAGAAAAAATTATCCACTAGAACTTTAATTACAAGTATTTTTCCATTCTGCGTATCATAACAGCGATTCGTTCAGTAAGCGTCCATCTTGTTTTTTTAAGAAGATTTCAAGGGCAGATAATTGAAATCTTAAAAAAATACTTAAAGTTCTAGTGGATAATTTTTTTCTACTTTTTTGTACAGTGAGTAAGAATATAACGCTGAATAAGTATATAATATTGTTTTAATAAAAAAATAATTTTTTCATACGGCCGCTGAACAGCATAAGCACCTTTTTATTTTTTGAAAGATTTTATCGTTTTGCCATATTCAACTGTTCTTTGTTTGTCTCTTTCTCTAGACCACTTACCAAACAAGTCACTCTGATATCACCTGTCTGTGCCTGGATGTTGTAGGCAAATATATTTCCTGGATCGACATCAACCTGGTCGCGAATGAACAATTTGTCGCTGCTTTGCTTTCTTTCTTTAATCACACGGAGTTGCGAGAGAGTGCGTGTGATTGCATCCATGAAATCATCTCGAAAGGAATGGAGCCGGTGGCAAAGACTAAACTTATTGAATCATTTGCTTCTGTACTTAATAGTGCTGGTGTTATGTGTCCCAATGAGGTGAGCAGATTTCTATCATCCATTATATAAAAAAACAAAACAATAGTAATTTTCTTTGTCCGTTTTAATTCTTACATATTCTGTAAAACCTGATTTTCTTGTCAAATTCTCATCAATGTCTTCCTTTCTAAAGTAAACATGAGATTTGTTTTTTACAAAATTACGCCACGAAATAGCAATTTTGTGGTGTTGGGTAAAACTTCACCGTCTGATGTGATAAATGAAAGCCCAAAACATAAAAACTTTAATTTCACTTGAAACGACATTTAATAAAAACGTTTTATTTGTGCCTTCAGGGGTAAAAAGATGCACAATCCCATTTCAACATTTACAAACATTTTTCTTTCTCTAACACATCGGTATAGACTTCCAATAGGTTCAGATTCTGTTTAAACTCTCATCTGAAAACGCCAATATCGTCCATACAATCTATTCTTTATACTATTATCATGGGATTGTTCAATATTATTTAAAAACAAACTAGAATCTATTTACACTCGTTTCATTGACATTCTCGGGCAAATTCCGATCTATATTAAAACTCTATCTTGCTTACTTATCACGATGCACACTTAATCTGAAGTAGAAATGGAATGATCGAAGATAGAAGGGAGGTCTCTTGTGGCATCAGAGAAGTGGGAGTCTATTGTAGCATCAGAGAGATAGAAAAGGAATCTATTATGACATCAGAGAAATGGAAGTCTATTATGGCATCAGAGAGAGGTTATTCAACCCCTACCCACAATAGGAGTATGTGACAAGGTCGGAAAGTGGGATTTGAAAAGCCAGCGCCCGAGAAGGTAAGGAATCTATTATGACATCAGAGAAGTGGGAGTAAAGAAGTCTATGATGGCATCAGAGAGGGAGAGGTAAAAGGAGTCTATTGTGGCATCAGAGAGGGAGAGAGAAAAGGAGTCTATGATGGCATCAGAGAGGGAGAGAGAAAAGGAGTCTATTGTGGCATCAGAATGTGTTCTGATTTTGTTAAATCCTTTGACTTTGTAATCCCTGTAAAACATGATCAACCAATGCCAAAATGATTAAATTATGTTTAATAAAATATATAACAAATATGGACTCGGTGTATCACGGGTGGTCTAGTATTAACATGAAATTATATTCATAGTTATTTCGGGGTTTTTTTTTTCGTTTTTTTCTAACATCCTAATATTTGTAGGTAATAATTAATTGTGGAGTGCAATTTGTTCAAGAATTCTATTAACTTTAATATTGTGTAGGTATTAAACAATTTGATTCTAAAATTTGAATCCTTCCATTGGATAAATTCCCAATAAACCCTTGTTTGTGGCTGAAACCTGCATCAGAAAGTCTGTTACTATTTTAAAATTAATTTTCTTTTAACTATTTGAACTTAACTAAAAAAGAAAACTTGTCAGAGGAAAGTTGAAAAAACATTTAACCAAAATTATTCCAAGATTTTGTTCATAAAATATAAACTTTGCTATTTTCTGCTGTCTATTCCCATTTTCATTTATAATCCAGAATTGTATATCTCATTTGTAAGTATTATAGTCACACAATGGATACTGATGGGGACTATGGGATTGGTTTATTAGAGTTTGGATCCATTGCATTCCCTGACATCATGTAAATCACCAAAGTTAAGCAGCTTTGAACCTGGTCAATACTTGCATGGGTGACCATTTATGAATACAAGGTGGCAGAAGTTTGGAAATCGTTGTAAAATCACGTTGTCTCATATACGTCATAATCATGTTAAAACACCAGTTCTCATTAGATCACCAAAGTTAAGCGACGTTGAGATTGGTCAGTACAAAATGAGTGACCATCTGGTACTGACCAGGTGCTATATGTTGGAGGACGGCGACACGTCTCTGCTAAAACACCAAAACTCAATGTCATCATCTCCCCCGACTGTGATATATATGCATCTGGGCACTGCTTGTGAATTTAATATTCCCTAGAAACTTCCTCCTTCAGAGGAAGTCGGCTCAACCCGCCCAGGTTAAATGCCACACCAGATACCAGGTGATTCCTTAGAAAAGGTATGAATCTGTTTCTCTTGTCTGTAGCTTTGAGTGAACTAGTAGGATAGACTAGACTCCCAAGCCTTCTTAGAGTAACGAGTGTAGAAGGAGAAAAGCTCCAAAATGACTATCTTATTATAAAATAATGCTACTAGGGTTGATATGCCGTAAAGCAGACAAAACAAACTATAAGTATTATATGAAGAATTTATAGATTTTCACGTTGTCTTGTTTGGAAAACGTTTTGACTACAAAACATACTCGTGTTGGAATATAGGTTTTACTTATATTGGACAAATACAATTACAGTTCAGAATTACTGTTCATTTTTTCATATTGCATATAGATATATATTTTTTATATATATTCTTTTTATATATTCTTTTTTATTTTTTATTTTTATTTTTTATATTATCTTTTTATATTTATATTTTTTTTTTATATTTTTTTTTTTTTTATATTTTTATTTTTTTTATATATATATTTTTTTTTTTATATATTTTTTTTTTTTGCTCTCCATTTCTAGGGAGAAGAGGGCGATTATCTTGCCAGACTGGCTAATCTTGTCAATGGAATGGGACAAAACCTTATCTACTGCTATCAAAAGTAAGTTTTGTATAATTATTATCAAAAACAAATAAATCTAAGGGAATGACAATAGGAAGAAGTCTGGGGGGGGGGGGGGTGACATCATTTTGATTGACGGCTTGATTAAACTTTCAGTTCTTTAAATTTCTGCATTATATCATTTGTATCTTAGAATTTTCTAAACAGTTTCATTCTTTCAACCGTTTCAAGATTTGATGTGGCTAAACAAACACCAATTGGCAACAAAATGGTGACCTGGTATGCAAAGGGGCATTTATGTTTGTGGCAACCAAATTTTCTTTGTTCATAATACAGGTATAAAACAAATGAACTCTCCTGAACATCACCTCAGAGGGTGCTGCACCTCAGTTGCTCTGACCTTTCTATTAAGATTCCTTACAACCTAAAATGTACACGATTCCAAAAATTATATACGATTTTATTATTTCTATTTGAAACAATTTTATGCATCTCTTATTTACTTATCTCCTCATTAGAGCAAAGTTAAACACAAATTTTTTTTAAAGTTTAAAAATAATATATATGTGAAAAATCCATCTTCCTAAAGTGGGTGATAAAAAAATTAAGATTGCCCTCGTCTAGAAGGATTTCTCTTTCTTGGGCTGAAGATAGAACAGATACTTCATTTTGATCATAGCCAAAAGGAAATTATTTTCTGTATCTCTACGATCTCTTTATGTATCTAAATTTGACACTCCTAATAATTTTGTTTCCTGATTTTTCATGTATAATTTGAAATTTTGAATTGCACCTTTATAATTGTTTTTTAGCTTTGAAATATTGCAACCTTATTAGGAGTTAATGTGGAAAATTTTATCAAATGAAGTAAAAAAAAAAAAAAAATTTGGTGCTTGTGCAGATGAGCGGCCGTGCGAAAAAATTATTTTTTTATAAAAACAGTATTATGTACTTATTCAGTGTTATTTTCTTACTGACTGTAGAAAAAATTATCCACTAGAACTTTAATTACAAGTATTTTTCCATTTTTCGAATCATAACAGCGATTCGTTCAGTAAGCGTCCATCTTTTTTCTTAAAAATAATTCAAGGGCAGATAATTCGCACGGAAAGGTACCCAGTGAGAATATGAACATTTCGTTTTATTGCAATAAATTAATTTAATTTCGTTTATTTACTTTCATTTTGTTTTATTGGAATAAATTAAATTTTTATATATGTAGTTTTTTTAGTTTTTTTTTTTAATTGCGTAATTATCTTCCTTGCAAATTATGGTATAAAAAATACTTGTAATTAAAGTTCTAGTCGATTAGTTTTCTACAGTGAGTAAGAAAATAACACTAAATAAGTACATAATACTGTTTTTATAAAAAATAATTTTTTCGTACAGCCGCTCATCTGCACAAGCACCAAAAATCTTTTTTTAAATAATAAAAATAAAAAGTTATCTTGTATGAAAGATCGAATTAAGCGGAAATAAAAATGATCAGATTTACATTTAGCGTTGGCTAGATGAGGAAAGATGTATTTAAAATTTAATTTGTAAATTTTTCTTTTCTTTAAAGAAAATATCTAAACTAGAAGTTTATAAGAATTTTGAGTTTAGATAAAGATGCGTTAAATGAATTCATAGCAGACAGTCTATTCAGAGTGTAGCAAACACCCTCTGAAATGATTGAGTTTAGAGAAGTTCAAGTAATTTTTGTTGTACCATCTCCAAATCTCTTTAAAACAAACAAAAAACAAGGGACCCATTTTTTAGGTTTAAATTGCGGTTTTACTTATTAACAAAAAGTTACATCTTCTCCATATCCCCCCCCCCCCCCCTGCAGACATAACATCTTTCCTCTTGCCCTGATATAAAAACTTATTTTCTTTCTTTGAAGGTTGGTGAAATCTGCTGACCTGGCCAATACGATGGTTACCCTGAACGCAATTGAAGCTAAGGTGCCCCTCATTCTACGTTTCCTTGGCCATGAAGATGACGATATCTCTGAAGCCGTGATTGGCTTTGGGCAGGACTATATTACTCTGCTGAAACAGTCTCCTAGTCTCACTCAACGCCAACGGGAAGACGTTAAACAAATGCTTTACATCATCATCAAGAAAATGAAATATGATGATTCGTACAATTTTGAAACGGAGGTAAAATTAAACGTTCTTTCGGTGTTCGGACTTTTTTTTTTTTTTTTTAAATAAAAAAAAAGAAAAAATTTTGTTTGAGAACATCTTTTCATAGTCTATCAGTTTTTATTTTATTTAAAAACAAATTTTTTTTTCTTATATCCATGCTTGTATTATTTAATTTGTGTACCATAATTAAGTTAAAGAATATTATAAATTCTTATCTATTGAAAAATGAATCGTCACTCAAAGGCCAGTTTAATGTTTTAATAAAATAATAATAAAAGGCAGACATGATAAACAGATTATACAAACATTTTTATTTAACGTTTACATTTCTTTTAACTCATGTGGAAAACTAAGTTCAACTCATAAATGTTTACTTTTCATCTTGTTAGGGTGAAGATGAAGCTATATTTCAAGATTACAGAAAACAAGCAAAGATTATTTTTAATAATCTTGCTCAACTGGTAAGTTCATTTTAATTTTCTTTACATGTAAAACCCCTTTTCTTTGAAAGAAAACGTTTTAATTCTTTAAGGTTACTCAGGTCTATTGTATTTTGACCTTTTCGTAGTGCCCATAATTTTTTTGAAAAGAAACAAAATCCCAAATAAAATAATTTTTTTTTATGTCTTTTAGTTCTGTTAACATTTCAAGTCTCCAGAAATTGGCTTGCTTTGTTCAATGGAAAATAAACTGTTGTTGGTCATTTCATGTTAAATTCTTTGTTTCCTTACTTTGTAAACTAACAGGTTGAAGCAAAGTATTTTTTGTTAAAATAATTTAAAAAAAAAAAAATAAATAAAAAAGTAGAAATTCCAACTTGATTTATTTGTTTGGCACATTGATCCATGGTGGTTGAACTTTGCTTTTGAGGCATTTTGCAGACAAACATATTCCCTACTAAAAAATTCTCAAAATTATACTGAGTTTTCTTATGTGTTTCATGGAGAAAAATGATATGAGAATGATACAGTGGATGTGTAATGTGAGTCTTAAAGACAGGCTTAGATCTGATGACCTCTGAGGAAGATTACATGTGGACAATATAGGGAGATGTGTGCAGAACAGACAGGAGACTGTTTGGTCACATTGAAAGAATGGATGAAAGTTATTGGGTTAGTAGATGCGGAAGAGTTGAGGTTTGCAGGGTTTGTTGGAAGGGGAAGCCCATAAGGATGTATTTGAAAGAAAGGGGGATAAAGATCTGGCCGGAGGTAGGTTAGTTTGGAAGTCAATTTCTAAAAGCTGTCAAACACATGCCAGCATGTAAAATGAATATTAGATCGATGATTAGTCATGAAGGATTAATAATATTTGCTAAATGCTTTTTTTTTTTTTTTTTTTTTTTAGGAGGGCAGAAGAGATTTAATAATATATCGGGCCCCCAGGGTTGTAGACGCCCTAAATATCAGGCCCCCAGGGTTCTAGACGATCTAAATGTCATAAAGGAACTGCCACTTCACTCTGCAATTTCTGTTTTAATTGATTGCACCATCCATTTGTGCAGAAGAACAAAGCAGATAAGATCCGTAGGGTTTTAGTAGTATATAGATATACAAAAATATTGGAAATAGGTGTTTGTATGAAAAATACTGACCCAACGGGTCATGGTTGGTTTAGTTAAATCTAATCATGTATCAAATATGTTATTAACTTGTTTGTATTTGAATTATCCGATAGGATTCCGACATGGTGGTTGTGAATGTGCATACCATATTAAACAACACTCTGCCTCATTGGAAAACGCTGGATTATTCCGATGCTGAGATGTCCCTCATGCTGCTTTATATGCTTGGAGAAGCCATGCCTGTAAGTATTATTACTACTTCTACTTCCATTGTCTCCTTTTCATTAAATAACATTAAAACAAAATTAGAAGTGGATTCATGAAACTTACAGAAATATATAATCACAAATGTTTCTTCTATACTTTACAATTTTCAATGTATTTTCAGAATTTAAGATTTTTTTTTCTTTCCCATTCACGATTACGCAAAATGAATTGCTCGCTGTCCTCAGTGATGACTGTTGTTTTTGTCAGACAAAGTGCTGTGTCTGTGGTAGGAGAGGATTTACAAAAAACAAGCAAATTCAGCACGAACCCAGGAACGCTTAGGGATTAACAAATAGGTTGGACAGTCAACTAAACGATTTCATCGTTTATGCGGAGCAGTCTTTTCGTCAACATTCCTGTACTTAAGCGTAATATTAGCAAGCCAAATTTGTTATTCATCAATTTCTCTCTTCTGTATATGTGATGCTGACGTGCTGGCGATTCTCTTTCGTAACTTTCTGTTCATTAATTTTGGTAATCATATTTTTATTCCTCTCGTTTTTTCTTTTTACTGATGATTCTTTCTCGTAACCTACTGTTATTTTTGTCCCTTCCTCCTGTTCCTGTTCAGCGTTCCTTTTGGCGTTTAAAGATCTAAAGGTCCCGGGTTCGTGCTGTTTTGTCTAACCCAACCTGTGAAGTGACTAGATTGAAAAACTCTGATTCCAATAAACTATTAGTAATCATTGAATTCCAATTGCAGTACTTAAAAAAAATATTAAATGTATGAATTTTAAATTCAAACACACCAAGGACCTGTCTGCAAAAATGGTCCCTTCTGACAATCTATCGATGAGTAATAAAACTCAATCATGTCATAAATGTTTTGTATAAACCCCAAAATTTCAATCAAGATTTTTATTTCATTCCATTGTAAACTCTTCTGAGAAATATTTTTCTTTGAATTATTTAAAACAAAATCTAATTTAAAAATTTTTTTTTTTTAAGATGAACTTTATTGCATTTAATTATAAATTTAAATTATAACCAGTTTGGTTAAAACCTTGAAAAACATGAGTCTTATTTGTTGAATTGGAACATCTATTATTCTCATACTAAAGTTGAATTCATCAACGTTTGTTTCCCTAAGGCTTTTTTCGTATATGCCATAATGACATACATGCTAAAATATTCCTTAGTTGTGGGATTGACTTATGTTTGAACAACCCCACCATTTAAATTCTTCTAATTAGCTGTGAATTCTAATTGAACAAATCATTCATCTCTCACTTAGATATCTATGTATTTCTCTCGCTCTCTCTCACTTTGTGTTGATTCTCTGATATCTTTTAATGTTTGAGCATTTAGAGAATGACGACTTTTTTTTTTTTTTCATCCAAGTGAAACAATAGTATTGGTTGTGACACGGAATGAGTAGTCTAGTGATATTTATAATTCTTTTCATGGCAGTCAATAAAGAGAAATAATCTTTTACCATTTAAGTTCAAGAATAAAATTCATTGAATGTTTCGACTGTTGATTAACTACTTTTATCTGGATAAATATTTATAGAATTGTGTATTGTTATCAAATTATAACTTATGTTAAGATAATGTAAATTAAAAAAATAATAATTATCGAAGGTAAACATTTTTCATGAAGAAATATAAATATTTTGTTGTCCCTCCCATTGGACTCGAACCTGCAATCGCTTGGTCTCTTATCAATTGTGCCACGACTGTAGTTTTATTAATACATGGATTATAAACAATTTAAATGTACAAATATTCAACTTTTGTCTGAGCTTTTCTTCTACAATCACATGATATTTGCATGCAAAAAAAAAAAGACCCATTAGAAATGCCTTTCCAATCGAAAGTTAAAATTCTTCAAAATTCCTTTAAAGTAATTCATTATTTAAATTTTTTTTATAAAATGTAATTTTATTTAACACTATTAAAATAAAATAATTCAATATGTAATTAGGTTAAATAGTGTTAAAATTCTGTATTTGGAAGAAACGCTGTGATTGGTGAAATTTATTGATTAGCCAATGGAAACACGTTTTACACTAGTGTAAACAAAAAACTGTCTTAAATAAAATTTGATTTTTAATAAGTTTTGTAGTTCCTCCTACCTCCTCTGTAATATCACTAATAAAGAAAAAATATTGATAGGAATCGATTGGAAGTACAATTTTTCTTTTTACACAGATGAATATTTGCCATGAATAATTTGCAAAACAGAATCATGTCCCTTGTCGTAAAAAAGCTATTTATCACACACGCGCACAAAAAGATGAGCTCTACTTTATATATAAGATGTAGACAATTTCTTATTGTTTAGATTTTGATAACCATTTTGTTTGCTCTTCATCTTAACTTTATTTAATCCCCAAATAATCATTCAACTTTTTTGTTATTTTAGACTTCAAGCCATAATTTCACATCTTACAAAGAAAAGGCTCCACCCGTACAAGAGATGATGCGATTGGTAAGTTTTTATTTCATGTACAAATCCATCATTTACTTTCATAACTTATTCATTTTACTATTGCATTATTCGTTTGGCAAATGATTAGTTTTTCTCTCTACACATAACAGATTCTACTGAATACCAACAATTTTGTAATCAGTAAAATCGTTTTAATTTTCCTTGTAATCTATGGAAATAAACTATTTTGAATCCTTTTTTTTTCTTCCATTTTTAACTTGGAGTTTCGATATAGTTTGCCAAGTTGTTAGATCTTATTGATGACTGATGACCTTTTTTAGGTCAAGTATTAAGATAAGTTGATCTAATCATGTGACAAAGCATTTGAAGTTGAAAACTCATTCGCGGTTTAAACTTTAGTGAGTATACATGTAATAATGTAATGTGATAGGAGGTGGGTGAACTTCTAATTCTCCTCAATTATAAAAATTAAAATGATGCAAGGGAGACAATCTCGATTCTTACTATTGTTTGTCTGTTGGAAGTAATCATCCTTTAACTTTGCTTTTGAAGAAACACAAACCAGATGTGATGCCGATGCTATTACCAAAGAAATCTTTTATTATTTTAGTTACTGTATGAAAAAAATAATTAAGAGTTTCTTATTCTATTACATTCACAAATTGTTCAATGTTTTCAAACCGAAATCCTCTCAAGCAGTCATGTAGTGTGTTAGGGTTGTCAGTGTTTGCATGGCTTATGTGCGTGTTTATAAAAAAATCATTTTATGTCGTTGACATTTTTAAAAACTTATGTTCGCCTCAAATAAGGCATATTGTCACTGACGTGGTGTTATAAAGGAATTTTGGGTTCAGATCATATTTTAAACTGAGAAATATCTTTAAAAAAAAAAAAAAAAAAAAACTTTCTTCAGACCCCTTGCCTTTCGAATTCACTTCCTGCTCTGTTTCTTCGATCATACCAACATGCAGAAATTTAAATGTAATGTGAACAAACATCTTGCTGCCCAACTCCCCACCCAGGTTGCTCCCTTATAAATCTGGATCCTTTCACAGTAGCCCCTTACGCTTCATTGACGATATGCCTTGCCCATCACCTCACTAGGTTGGCATCAGTAAGGGTATCTGGCATATAAAAATCTTGCCTCAACTAAGGAAATGACTGCCAGCGAAAATTGGTTGCATTTCCGACTTCAGATGTCGGAAGCTTGCGTGGAAGTTTGGCGTAATTGTTGAGTCTCTCTAGAGATGCATTGGCCTGTGTTTTTTTTTCCAAGAAACTTGAGTTCTTGGGTGAGTAGATGTAGAACAGTTGACCTAGCAGGGTCTGTTAACCTAAGAGGAAGTGATAAAGATGGATTTGAGAGAAAGGGATAAATGAAGACCTGGCCAGAAATAAGTTAGTTTGGAAGTCAATTTCTGAGAGCCATTCAATGCATACTAGCATGTAAAACTGATTTTTAAATCAATAATGATGATTCTCGTTACACGGTTTTTAATAGACGCTTTCGTCTTAAGCTGTCCGTTCCCTTATCTTATTACACTAGTAGAAAAGGGGGCGTAGAATCCCCAACCCCTATGGAAACCACTCCGAACAAAGGAAAAATGTGTATTTGTAGTTAAGATATTCCAGATTTATGTTAAAAATGGTCATTCTCCCCTTTATACATGAATGTACCAGCTACCCAAGAAAGGATCCTGAAAGATATCACTCCTGCGTAGAACAGGCGGACAATGATATCACCCCAATGGAGAGGTATATAACATTACCATTCATATTTTATTGGGATATTAGCTCTACCTACTCTGCATGCCTGGGATGCAGTGAAGTCAGTTTAGTTTTTAATTTTTGTTTGCACATAAGGTAAACAACTCCTATTAGGTTTTTCAATCTAAAATATGAGTTACTCCCCTAGCTGATTTTTTAAAACTTTTACGTGATTATTTAAAAAAAATATTTCATGTTAGCAGTTGTCTGAGCCAGACTAAGTAATTTTAAAAATTAAATAGTAGTGAAGCACATTACTATATTGTTAATAACACTGTACAACAATAACAAATGAAAATTGTCTAGTCAGGAGCAAAGTTTGATTTGGCAGCTTAAATGCTATTGGGGTTTAACTTTGATAAATCTGATAAGAAAACTGGTAGAAATGTTTTAAAGTTCAGTTAAAAAAAAATTTTTTTTAACAGACTCGTATATATACTTATCAAAGCCAGTTTTATACAAGCAATCTAAGAAAATCTGAAGAGAAGACCGTCTAATTATTTTTTTCCTCTTTTTAGATGGTGTCCTCTAACATTAGTTGTCACAAACACAGCTTTGTTCAGCTGCAGTTTCTGGAGACAGCCGTGCGTTACGACAAATTCTTTTCAGCAGAACCAGAATACATTCCCAATGTACTTGTAAGTTGAACTGATTGATATTTTGATTTATTTCCTTAAAACAAAATGAGAAATTTCATTTTTATTACTTTTTGGTATCCCTGTGGTTTTTATTTCTTTTTTTTTCTAAGACGTTTTTTTTAGTTTTAAACAAATGCTACTATCAGATTTGAGTTTATTCACTCAAAGGTTTTTTAGGTTTCATTTTTTTTAAAAGAACCTATTCGGTTGTCATAGTTTTATTGACTGCCAAACGTAATAAAGTTTCAACATATTCATGTTTTCCCATTTGTAGCAATTGCCCTATCGGCTGGGGCTAAAGAATATGCCGACTGCACCTGCAATGGGGCCACCTATTGGTTGTGAGTGGAGATCCGTGGTGCTTGAGGACGGAACACTAATGCCCGAGCTTAAAGGCCATTAACGGCAACACTCCACTTTTGACCTTACTTGAACTACTCGTGATTGGAGAGTCTTTATCCAATCAACCGTAACACTCGTATATAAAACTGGTGTATCAACGTGTGCCAAACTGTCCACCAAATAAATGCATTATCAATGATAAAAAAACAACTTTCGATATTAGTGTTAGAATGTCATGGCTAAGTGTCAATTGACCTTAGAGAACAAAATCATGGCATGGCCATATATCCCCTGAGGCACCCCTGTATGTGGCTAGCAAAGCCAAAGGAATGCATATGCTCATGACTTCTGAGTGAGAGTATACTTTTTCTGTAGCCCTGATATGCCAGGTTTAATAACATCTCCCATATAAATGGACTCTGGGGTGAGTGGAGAGCAAGAATGTGCCCCCCCCCCCTCCCTCCCCACAAAACAAAAAAACAAACAAATAAAACAAAAACAAAAAAAAAACTAGTGGCTATATATAAGATATAAATCTTCTAAGCGACCAAAGTTCTGATAGTGAACGAAAAATGCTGTGCAAAATAATAGAATTAGAAGATTCACAATAACAAAAATATATCCCTCTTCAAAATGGAAAAAATTATTTTCTATAAAAAAAAATAAACAACCATAACAAAAAATGGGATGTATACAGATGTATTGTATTTTTAGAACTATTTAAAATCAAATGGCAATTTGATTCCTTCAAGGGTCAAATCTTGATTTTCTCTTCTTTATAATAGATTTTTTCCTTTTGAAAGAGAAATGTTTGATCAATCGAAAGAGGAAACTAGTCAGATGTGTAATTAGATGGAGTTGAGTGCGTACAACTTTAAGTTAGAAATCATGTCAACATTTTTTTTTTTTTTTTTCGTTTTTTTTTCAAACCTCGTTTTGAAATCTTTTGCTTTCAAAGAAAAACTGAAAATATTGTTCAGTGAATAAAATTTAAATTCTGTAAACATTTTAGAGATAATTTGTAATAAACTGAATCAGATAATATTGTTTTCGGATGATTCAATGATCATTTTAAATGAACAAAATGGATAATAAATCTAATTGGACTATATATTCCCATAGCTGAAGACAACAAAAATATTTTTGTTTTTAAAATATTTTATGGGAACTTAGTGGACAAAAAAAGATGTTAACTTATTTCTACTTTTCTCGCCGATTCCAAAATGGTCTTTTTCTTTTGGACGATCCGTTCCTGATATATTAGCCGATGTTTGGCTCAGAATATTCAGGAGTTATTTTCCTTGAACTATATTCAAGTTATCTCCTAAATTATTTGCCAACCAGAGGATGCACTCTTCAATCTGGAAGTAAAGAAAATACTCGCTCCATGCATGTGCGCTATACAAAATAGGGCCTTTTCTCTTTCTTGCTTTTGTCTTTAAGCTAGCCCAGTGCTTTATCTTAGCGTGGTTTCCTGTATGACATTCTATTTACGGATTACAGCAATCGTCCTCTGTATATTCAACTATGGCCTTTCTTTACTGGTTGCAGCTATCGGTTCCAGATGTTATCAAAGTCATATTTACTTGACCCCACTTATGTATCTCTTTATAAATTGTTTGCCCTGGCAATACATGCCTATTTCAATTGTGTTAGAGACAATGTAGACGATTAATGTAGACGTCTTGTTAATAACTACGTCTGTGATTTTCACTCCCCTTTTATGTATGATCTTTTATTATGTCTCTCGTACATTTGTCTTTGATAAACCTTCTCCGTGAGAAATGTGTGTATATGCAAACACACGCAGATAAACAAAATTAGAACATCTGTAATTTGATTGACCCTACCGTTTCTTTTTCTCTACACCCCCCCTCTCTTACAGATGTGATTTTGCTGGTCTCAGTCTTTTCTATAAATACTATTATCGCATGTGTTCTTCACAATTATGTGATCTATTCCCGGCTTCTTTTGTTCCAGCTCGTTTGACTCGTTTGTCTAGTGGTCTTCATCAGTTCGCTGTTTTGATACTTCATTGTAATACAGCTTCCTATTCCAGTAGCTTGTTTCCAAGAACCACAGGCTTGTGGAACTCTCTTCCTGCTGACTGTTTTCCTCCTACCTATAACCTTGATCTTTTCAAGACTAAGGCCAATAGGCATCTCCCGTCTTTGCGATAATCATATTTATTCATGTTAGCTTCTTACATCAAGTGGCTTCATGCCTTGTCTAGAGCGATTTACATTAAAAAAGAAAAAGATCAGTTCTAAGAATTCAATCACTATGAATATTTGGCATACGATCGTTTCTAAAACTATTTTGAAAATTTTTTGTATTATACTTTAGATGATTCCAAAAGGTCTTCATCAGCACTCCTTATAACATCACATTATTTTTTAATTTTATATATATATATATATATATAAATTCAATCCTTTCTTTAATTAAACTCTTCATTACCTCTTTATCTTATCCATAATAAGCCAACAGGCACAACATCATGGCGCTCGTGTTGGAGAAGAGGCTCCAACACATGCGTTGCTCAAAACGTAAAACATATATCAACTATTTTACACGAATATTGATAGTCAAATTATATATAGATTGTGCTTTTTCACGAGTTGAAATGTGATGATTGATTAAAATGATACCAAAAGTAGCATCGGTTATTATACTAAATGTGAGTTAATGAACGTTTGTTTCTCTAAGGTTTATTTCCTATATATTTTAATCACACAAAATACATGTAAAAATATTCCTCAGTTTTGGGGTTGAGTTAAAATTACAATGGAAGCTTTTTTTCAAAGTTAGTTTTAATTTGTAAATAAGTCGAGAGAGCCATCTCTTACTAACTTTCTATTTAGCACTTTCACTATCTCTCGCTGTATGTTATTTAATCCTTGTGCTCTTATTTTATACAATACCTATCACTCTCATTTCCATTACTCTCTCTCTCTCTGTTAAGTCAAAGGTGGGTTGTTTCATGAGAATTTATTTAATGGAAGAGTCCTCAATTCTACCCTCTTGTGACACTTCCGTATGCCGCAGATTATCCAACACATAGGGATGGAAAGATCAAAAGGAACCGCCGGTTTCTGATGCAGACCCATTTTGTAATTTTCTGCCATTTTCTCTCTGCCGGGGCTTTCGTTTGTTGATGACTACCACAGGAACTGCAACTACCTATAAAGGATAGTTTTTATTGAGGTCTGACTTCTCTAGATCGGCCGTGTTCTGTCAATGCCCAAGCACATTAACAGCGTTACCTCGTGAAAGTTGTTACTCTTCGCCATGCACGGATGGTCATTCACTATAGAGAGGCTAACTACAGACTAGCTGCACAAGAGTGTTTCGAGACGCATCGTATAGTCCTGGTTGCATGGGAGACTATTCAAGGGCACCACGGAAGGCCATCTTGGAAATGTACTACACCCCTGCATGGACCTCAATCCTCCCTACATCTCTGTCTAGGTGACGCGAGCGTGTCAGTGGACAGATGAGGACCTTGACAACAACAACGATCAAGGAGAACTTAGCTGAACCTTCCGGTTTACAAGTGGTCAGCCTTTGATGGTGGAATTGCAATTGACTAGCTATCTCGTGCAACCTTGCTCAGGGCCGCCATGATTCGAGATGTAGTGCAGGTCAGGGAAGAAGCCGGCTTAACCCAACCAAGGTGAAAGAGGCTAATTTTGGATTTTTATATTTGACTGGCTTTGCAAATTTATTTTTTCTTCATTCAAACAGTTTAACTGATGCTCAATAGGTGACCACAAGTCACATGATTTTTAGTAATAAAAAGCAAATGTCTGCTATTTAAAAATAAATTGCTCTACGTTTCATTGAATTAAAAAATATCTATCGTAAGACATTAACAAATCTGATAGCCATATTGAAATATATTTATAAAATTAATCTGATTTAATTTTTAATTCATTGATTATTTATATATTTTAAAATTACAAAAAAAAATCCCTCCTTGGCCTTTTGGCTAAAATCAGAGTGTAGTATCTGTTCCAATTAATGCTACACTTTGTAGTCCAGTACTGTCTGGGCCTTTAGTCTTTGATTCCGCAGGTCTGACGTATTGTCCTGTTGCAGTTCTAAGAGGTCCACCCTCCCAGGCTTTGCCTTTTCACCCTTCAAGTTTATTGCTACCTTTAGGGTTAGGGCGCTGGCTTTTCAATCCCACTTTCCCAACCTTTTTATCACATTTTACCGCTGTGGGAGGGAGATAAATACTACAAAAGAAAAACTCTTGTAAATGTTTTTTCTAACTGTTAAATTTTTTAAAAATATTTCCAGATGTTTTCTTTAACTGTTAATTAAATTTAAAAAAAAAATATTTCCAGATGTTTTCTTTAACTGTTAATTAAATTAAAAAAAAAAATTTCCAGATGTTTTCTTTAACTGTTAATTAAATTTAAAAAAAAAAAATTTCCAGATGTTTTCTTTAACTGTTAATTAAATTTAAAAAAAAAATTTCCAGATGTTTTCTTTAACTGTTAATTAAATTTTAAAAAAAAATTTCCAGATGTTTTCTTTAACTGTTAATTAAATTTAAAAAAAAAATTTCCAGATGTTTTCTTTAACTGTTAATTAAATTTTCTTTTCTTTTTAAATTTCCAGATGTTTTCTTTAACTGTTAATTAAATTTTCTTTTCTTTTTAAATTTCTAGATGGCTTTCCTTGATGAACGAGGTCTGAGAAACAAAAATCTACAAGTTTGCAGCCGAGCTTCATATTTGTTTTCTCGATTTGTGAAAAGTTTAAAGTGAGTGAATTTTCCTCCATTTAATTAAAGTTTCACATCATCTCTATCACTACCTCTTTCTCTCATATTTCAATGTTAAGCATAATTCTGCTTTATTTCGTTATTCTCAAATGTAACTCTACATAAGCTTCATCAGACATTGAGCACAATCCCCTACAAGTATAGCAATTGGTACAACTAGTTGATTACATAGTATACTAGCTGTACTTACCTGGTCGGTGCCAGGATTTATTTTCTAAAAAGTTATACAGCAAAATAATTTTTTTTTTACTATTTATACCTACCTGGTGTTGTCCGGGATGCAGTGAAATCAATTTACTTTTGAATTTTTATCTGTTTGCACGTTATTCTTTTTAACTTATACAGAAAAAGAAGTAAAGTTTTAGTTGTAAGGGAAACAAGTCTTTTCGTATTATTCAATAACAAATGATTCCCCTTGCTGATTTTGATTTTTCGGTCATAATTGAGAAATGTTTCCATATTACCAATTGTTTTAGGAAGGCCTACATAATTTAAAAAAATAAATTTAAATTTTAAATTAAAAATAACAATTTTAACAATATAAATAATCAGTGAAGTACGTCAATTGGTTAGTCAAAATCAAAGTATGATATGTCACCTTAAATGCTATTGTTACATACCGTCCCGGCTATGGGCCGTGGCAGTTCTCGTTTTGTATACTCGTCCCGGAACAGGCCGTGGCAGTTCTCGTTTAAACAACTGGTCATTTTTACACCAAAAAGGAATATGTTACATACCTTTAATTTCGCGTACCTTCTTCTGTTTCCTCGTCGCGTGGAGGGGTGTGTCGTCTAGTGGTTAAATTCTTTCTTCTTTCTTTCTGCTGTGAACATCGCCGCTACAACAAAAAGCTTCATGACTGACTCAGGAGACAAACAATTCTGTTTTATTTCAGGCGTTAGTTATCCATCGGCTTGGAGATATTCACTAACGTTGAGGGAGAGACCAAATTACTGCTTTATCGTAGTTACTTCCTAATTAAGTCTTTAGCCATTCGAGGAGGGGGGAAAGAGATCTCACGCCTGTATTTTCTTAGGGAATTTAATTCCCCTAATCATGTTGAAGACTACATAGAGAAACACATCCGTTCGACTTGCTTCCAAAACCCAGACTCAAAACTCTGCTTCTCCACACAAAAGCCTGTGACGTCACAGAACCCCCATGCGCAGGTATATTCGTCACAGCCTGACTCCTTTGAACTCCCGACCTAAAAGGTCTTATCAAAATGGTGGCCTGTCACGTCTGTGAGCTCCAACCGTGAGAACAGCCCTATTCTGCACTCGACTGTACGGGTCCACCCGCACTAAATCGCGCAAGCCAAACCAAACGATTCCCCACAGATACGTCCACCTCAAGATGCGTTTGTTCCCACAGGGTCATTATCCAACCTTATTTGGGTTAAACTTTTAAAATCTCACAAGATAACTTCATATGTTAGATTGTTTTGTTATTTCAATAATTATTTAAATAAAATTTAAAAGTAAATTAAAAAATAAAGAAATGGGAAAGTCACGTATATGCAAGAAACACAAAGTGATCACAGAATTTTGTTGATGAAGCTAAGAAATGGAAAGAAATGCTGATGTAAGGGAGATAAATCTTTGCAGGTAAAAATGTTATCCTAATATTAGTTGAAATTGTTGCCATCGTAACAATCATCTTAGCTGGAATAATTTTTTCAAACAAATTGAAGCAAAATTTTATTTTAAAGAACATGCTGGAAGGAAAAAAGACAAAATGGCTAGGCTGAATCAAATGTTGATGTGTCAGATGTGATGCTTTTTAGGTCTAAATTAGGCAATCTGTCTGCCTTTATATATATATATATATATATATATATATATATATATATAATAATCCAGGTAAAACATCCACAGGGTAGTAATTCAAAGAATTTCAACCGGGTTTATAAAAAGTGCTCAATATCAAATAGAGCTTTTACATATGATTATTTTTATTTACAGACATGTACAAAATCTGCGATATCGACATGCCAGTGTTGCAGATTTTGTACATGTCTGTGTAAATAAAAATAATCATATATATATATATATATATATATATATATATATATATATCTCTTTAAAACCATCCAATGCATATAAAATGGACATTAAACCGAATATCATCATTATTATGATGATGATATATAATGTATGTTATATAACAATGCTTTTTGGTTGACGCTCATGTTTTATAGGTTTACATTATTAAATTGTCAGAAATAAATTCCTTTGTTTACTTAATTACAGGTATAATTGCTGCTTGCTACGCTTTGATGAAGATAATTATTAATAATGTAAATAAACATTGTTTACATAGTAAGCCGTTTGAGTTTTCTGTACAAATTCAACTTTTTTTGTCCACCCTGAACAAGACACAATGCCACTAAGATATTAGGGACTATTGTGAATTGGGGGCATTCTAATTGAGGAGTTGTGCAGCGAGATGCTTGTTCACATTACATTTAAACTTCTGCATGTTAGTACGGTCAGGGAAACAGGAAGCAGGAAGGGAATTCCAAAGGTTAGCAGTTCAAAAAAAGAAGCTATTCGAGTAGAAAGTTTTCCGGGACCTCAACAGTGAAGGGGTTGGATCTTGCTGAATGACGGGTTGATCAGGGGTATTTACATAGAGGGGGCACCAGTGCAACACATTCGTTGGAGCATATTCCGTTTAAGTACTTGTAAAACAAGCACAGGGATGCAATATTGCAGAAATGGGAAAGGGATTGGAGCTTGGTTGACAGTGTGGGACCTATTAGAGGGAGAGATTTACCGTATTCTCATTGGTTGAGCGATAAAACTGACTCTTAGTATCCATTGGTTGTAATCTTGTATCAGTCTCGTTTTATTCTTTTAATTTTCTACCTTTCCATAATAATTAACCGTTTCATTTTTATTTATTTTTTACTATTAAAAAAACAAAACTCCGAAACTTAGTTGTATTATATTTATAGGTGAGTATTTGCGATAGCGCTTATGTAGATGTTTTCGTAGACAGGCCCATGGTGACTTGTAGTTTCACACCTCACATTTTTCAGACCATGTTATTATTTGCCATGCGCTTGCTCTATTTATATATTTTGGAAGGAGTTGTATGAGATTGGATTTAAGCGGTTAATCCATGTATTATTTTTGTAACTTTTTTTTTTCTCTTTTTTTTCCCCCTAACTAAATTTTTTGAATTTATCTCTTATGTTTTTTTTTATTTGTTACTGACTCTACCGACCTGGCATTGCCCGGTATCCTTTATGTTCAGATTTGTTTTGTAATGATTACGTGTATGGTTTTCTGAAGTGAAAATGTTTTGAGTTGCAATTAATGACTCAGCTCCTCTGGACCGTTCCTTGGTTGAAGGAAACAAATAGCTAGTGAGGTTTCACCTTGGAATGAGCTGGAATTTAGTTTTCTAATGTTTTAGCTGATGATCCAATCCATGTCTCCTGTTGTCTGCTTTTTGATAAAAGATTGCCAATTCTGTTTTAAATTATCTATTTTTCTCCTAAATTTCTCTGAACACTTTTTTAACGAACAAGTTTCTTCTACCGCATAAGAAATTTAGAGCTGAATGAATTTTTCTATTTGAAGTTTGTTCTAATCTGACCATTCTTCTCTTGACAATATCAGATCCCATTTGCAGAATTTTATGGAAGACATCTTAAAGCGCATTACAGATCTTCTTATCTTGCCGCCCCCAGAAGCCGATTCTCAGTCTTTGTCTATGGATGACCGATTGTATTTGTATGAAACGGTTGGAATCCTCATTGTATCTAGTAATTTACCTCCAGATGTAAGTATCGTCTTTTTTTGTCTTTTTAACAAGATCAGTCATCTTGAAGCGAGCACACATTTACTTAAAAAAAAAGGTTTCATCAACTTTCAGGAACGTTCGTTGATTCTGATGTTAGATAATTTACCTATGATTTATGGTTTAAAAAAATTGAAATAACTATAATGAACAGAATTTTCTTTTCCATGATGTCTTTTAATAAAACTAAAAATTGATATAAACTGTGATTCATGCCAGTCATCACAAAATAAGTGGAAGAAGTCTGTTAAATTGTCAATTATTTGAGTATTATTTGATGTCGTGTTTGAAGGAAGAATCCTCAGCTCTATCCTTTTGTGACATTTCCGTCTGCCACATATGTCCAACAGACAGGGATAGAATGGCTAAAAATAATCACTGGTTTCCGGTGCAAACGCCTGATGGAATTTTCTGCCATGTTCTCTCTGTTGAGGCGTCTGTTTGTTGATCACTACAGAAAGAACTACAACTACTATTAAAGAGGAGAGGGATTTTTTTTTTTTTTTTTTTTATCGAGGTTTGACTCCTTTGGGTCCGCAGTTCTCTATCTATGCACATTAATTATGAAGAGTGTGACTCTTCACCGCGCATGGACAGTCATTCACTATAGAGAGGCTAACTACAGACTATAGCTGCACAAAAGTGCTTTGAGATGTATGAGGACTAATCAAGGACGTGCGGAAAGCCATCTTGAAAAGGTACTACCCCTCTGCATGGGTTGCCATAGTTCGGAATGTAGTGGACTCAACCTGACCAGGGTGAACGCTGTTGCAACAACGACAACAACAACAACATTATTTGAGTATATTTTAAAACGATTGTGTCTGCTGAAAGCTCAAGTTACATGCTATTAAAATAATTTTTTTTTTTTGTAATTGCGAAGTTGGTTAATTGCTTAATAGATTTTTCTTCTACAACAGGAACATTTATCCTGTGTACCTCAAACAATAGAACTTTTTGCCCATTTTTATATCAAAAACAATTTGATATTAACCAATCCAAAATTTAAGAATTTTACACATGAACATCATCAGACAATAAAACAAGAAAGATAAAAAACATAAAATTTTGACCTGTAAACTCTCAACGAGATTACATTTATTAAATAGCTCAACACTCAACGAGATTACATTTATTAAATAGCTCAACACTCAACGAGATTACATTTATTAAATAGCTCAACACTCAACGAGATTACATTTATTAAATAGCTCAACACTCAACGAGATTACATTTATTAAATAGCTCAACACTCAACAAGATTACATTTATTAAATAGCTCAACACTCAACGAGATTACATTTATTAAATAGCTCAACACTCAACGAGATTACATTTATTAAATAGCTCAACACTCAATGAGATTACATTTATTAAATAGCTCAACACTCAACCTGACATTTCAGATGACAAGATGCTGAGAACTAAAGTTAGACTGAGTTTTGCTCAGCCAAAGAAGACGCGTTTAACTCCAATGTAGGATCTAAAATTGAACAAAACACGGTTAAGTGACCGGATTTTTAATCCCAGATTTGTAATTAACCTGGAAAACATATGCAAAAACATAAACTAATCAATTACTAGAAGAAATGGTGGTAGGGTGCAGAAAAGGGCTAAGCCACAAGATGGCGTGATTACGTATGTTCCTCGACTTACAGATTAGTCAGACAAAAAAAAAAACTCGTCAGACAGAAGGTCTTGGAGACAGGTTAAACATGATGGATACTATTCTGCAGTATGTGAAAAAAATGTTCGATGATAAATTATATTTACAAACAAAAAAGTGATTTGTCTTGCATGTATAAAATACAATTGCCATTTTTTTTTTATCTGTTTAATTTAATATCAAAATGTATTGTTATAAACAAAAATTTAAAAAAATCCTTTTTTAATTTTTTTATTTAAATTAAAAATATTTACATTTCTGAAATTCTTTTACATTTAAAATTTTTTATATTTTTTAATTTATCTTCCAGCGCAAACAGATGCTCATCCGAGAATTGTTGGGTCCACTTGTGGACCAATATAAAACTTGTCTAACCAAACTCTGTACAGATTGTGAAGAAGACGACCAAGAGTTGTATGCTGATCGTATTAATGATGTAATTAGTTTTGCCAGGCAAGTCACTTTCTTAACACTTGCATTTCGACTCTGAATAGAAAATTCTTTGTTTACCCAATTATCTCTTCATGAAATTAATTTTTGACTGGAGAAGGTTCACTTATAAAAATATTTCTAAAAATTGAATTACATACAAATGACATGACGGCAAATCTAACGCATATATATCCAAGGCAATGGTCGAATCCATAGAAAATGACCTCCAGTCTGTAGTGGAATGGGACCAAAAATGGATGGTTACATTTAATGCTACCAAGACGAAGTTCCTTTCTTTTAACAATTATAAGAAACCTTACCAATCACCGATTGCCGTGACTGATAGCACCCTTCACGAGAGTCCAACATTTAAACTCGTCGGCCTAACCTTCACAGGTAGCATTAATTGGAGTAAATACTAGAAGATACTGCCAAGTCTGCTGCAAAAAAAGTTGGCCTTTCTCTACCGAGCGATAAAACTTCACACCTGCCAGTATCCGATATCTCTACAAGCTACTATTCGCCCACGCATGAAGTATTGTTGCCACATCTCGGCTGGTGCACCAACCACTAGTCTCTCTCTCTTGGACAACGTGCAAAAAAAAGTCTCTAACCTAATAGGTCCACACTGTCTACCAAGCTCCAGCCCCATCGCCATATCCGTGTGCTTGTTTTACAGGTACTTTCACGGAATGTGTTCCAACCAACAGTGAATCCGCAACGTAACTACCCCCGCCAAGCAGCAAAGTCCCCTCCTTTAACTGTAGAGGTCCCCAGATGCTGAAAGGCTTTCGACTAATATCTTCTTTCCTCAAACTGCTTACGCTTGGAATTCCCTCCCTAACTTATTTCCAGTCAGTGTAAACAGTGTGACCTCTTTGTGATCTTTGTCTAAAACATATACTGTTTACAGAATAATGCCAAATTTATCTGAGTATATGTAATTAGTTAATATTTATATCAGCAAACGTATCCAACACAATTGCACAATATCATGGAATGAAGGTCATCAAAAAAAATTTCTGCCTTTGTTAGGAGCTAAAACCGTAACTTGACTGATAAATATATAACTTCAGCGACTTAGTCAATGTGTAGTAGCTAAGGGGAGCCTTTGGGTTGCCTTCGACTATAATCAATCATGTTGTTTTTAAACATGTTGTTCAAATATAAGGTCATTTGAATAAGTATTGTGAAAGAATATCAAATGTCTGAAACTATTTTAGATCAAAGAATCTTTTTTCTTAGGGTTGTGCATTTTACTGCAACTCGACCCTTTTTGAGTGATTTGATGGTAGCACAATTCACTCCTTGGAAATGAGTGAACACCAGTTGCTATTTTAGCTGTAGTTTGGAGGGGGGTACTTTTTAACATTATAAACCTAATGTGATACCAACGTTTGAGACCAATCTTAATTTAAAGGTTTGCGGTAGTCACATCATTTCTTTTAATATTTAAAAATATTTTTATATACATTTAAGATTAAATTAGAATAATTAATATCTATTTTTCTTAAAAACAAAACAATTACTTGCATTTAATTTTATAAAGTTATTTATTTTTTAAATGTTTTACTATTTTGTTTTCAGTCGAATCAGCAAAGGTTTCTCCAACCAAGTGACGATGAAGCAAATTGGCTGTGTGGATTCCTTTACTGAGACCCTTCAGATTTTCCTTCAAGGATTCAAGTGTCCAGTTCAGCGACATGTGTTGCGTGGTGCCATACGCCAGTACCTACATCGCATGGTAGTCTGCCTAGAAGATGAAATCCTTCCTTTCATTCCTGTGGCTCTCGAGAATTTGGTGCAGGAGCCGGATGCCAAAGAGCTGCATGATTTCATTCCACTGATGACTCAGCTGATTATGAAATTTAAGGTCAGACTTTATTCTTTTTTCTTTTTTCTTAATTTTTCTTCTCTTTGCTTATTTTTTTTTTTCTTTTTGCTTATTTTTTTCTTTTTGCTTATTTTTTTCTTCTTTTTGCTTATTTTTTTTCTTTTTGCTTATTTTTCTTTTTGCTTCTTTTTTTTTCTTTTTGCTTATTTTCTTCTCTTTGCTTATTTTTTTTCTCTTTGCTTATTTTTTTTTTCTATGCTTATTTTTTTAATTTTTTTTTTTTTTTGGCTTATTTGATATTGCCCAATCATTGAAATACAAGACAAATCTCTCTGAAGGACTATCTTGTTAACTAGTATCATAAAACAGTTTCTTAATTGTTCAAATATCCTCTTTTGGATAATAACTACTTTGGCACATATTGCTTTGAGAGCAAGATAAAATTTTCAAATTTAAATTTACTTGCAAACAATTTATTATATATAATTAAAGGGAGCGGGGCAGGAGGAGGGAAAATACTAATTACTTCATTCTAGTTCAGATGGAAAGGAGGGAAGTAAAAAAAAAAAAAAAGTTATATTAAACTTCTAATGTAACATGAATAAGTATTCGCTGTTACATAGCAAACTTTAATTGAAATATCACAAAGGTCAGATCTCTAAGAGGAAACTCTCGGCAACTGTACGAAACATATGAGAGGAACTCTGGCTTAGTGAACATTGCAACGTATCAATATGAAGTACATAAGAGAGCTGAAGCAAACTGTGATCGGGTACCCAAATTTGCTTTTCATTTGGCCAACCCCTGGAATCATCAGAAAATTTTCATTTTGCAAACTGCCAGTTTCAATCTGGCTTAGTCACTCAAGAACCGATGTTTTATGTGGTGCACCTAGCCACTGTGCTACATTAGAAGTTTAATATAATTAATTTATGTGGTGCACCTAGCAACTGTTTCATAATCACATCTAACCTTTTAGAAAATAAAATTGGAGATGAAAAATATGTGAACTAGTAGACATGAAGTGTCATGGATTCATATGCGTTTTAGTTTCAATCAAATTATGTGCATTAAATGATCCATACACACAAACTTGATTAAAAGTTTTATTCTTTCTGATTAAATATTTGCAACATATTTTGTTCATTGTCAAAAGAAAATTCCCTTAAGCTTAGCCAATATTCTCAGCTATTGTTTAATCATATTTTTATGCATATCCGTTGGAATTTTCACTTCATTATTTCCATGCAAAAAAATCCTATCATTTACCTTCGTTTCGCTGTGCCATTGACTGAAGTTATCTTTGAGCAGGTCATTCCAAGTCTTTTCTTCGGCCACCCCCAATTGAGATGTGTGTACATTTACTTATCCAACCAGAACTTTGAGACATTTTTACTTATTCTCGCTCTAGTGTTTATACGAAGAAGCAAATGCTCATATTCCGGGGTCTTTAATTATGCGGCAGACTTTATTAATTTAATTGCATTGAACTTGCTAAATAGTCTTTTCCAGTTTTGCCGTAGATCTTTAACGAGAATGTTAGTTGAAAAATTTAGAAAGTTTAACAAGTTTTGTTATTTCTTATTTTTAGAAAACAATCGGTCCATTTCTCCGAGAAGTGTTTATGCCATTCGTGCAAACTATTTACGGTGTGTTGGCAATTCCACAAGATGAACATGACCAAGTAACGGCGAGTGAAAAGCGCATGCTTCAGCGGAGTTATTTTCAGTTCATCTCTTGTATTGTTTCGAATAATGTTTTCGATGTCCTTAGTGACCAAAGTAAGTAAATCTTTTTTCTTTTCTTTCAGTTCTCGCATTGAAAATTGTTTTGTTTGTCACTCAAGATAAAATCCCTTTTCTTTCTTTTTCATCTTTAATAATTGTATGTTTACAGTCAGGACTTTATCGTAAAGTAATTAGCGTTGTGACTATTTTTTTTTTTTACAGATTCCCAAAGTTTGCAACAAGTCCTGATGACTATTGTCCAAGGAGCCTGTGATAATCCTGATCCTCAGGTTATTTTTTATTTTGTCTTAAATAATTCTTTTATGTATGTAACATATCACTCAATAAGTCCCAGGCCTGACAAATCGATGGTGCCACTAATAAGCAATCCATATGACATTTTAAAAGTACTAACCATCAAATGCTAACCATCAAATGCTAACCATCAAATGCTAACCATCAAATGCTAACCATCAAATGACACGTGTCAAAATTTTAACCTAATCAGATTATTAGTTTAGAAATTATTTAAGTGAAGCTACTGTTTCAAATTTTCAAAACAATGGAAACTCTGAATTCCGTGTGTCGATAAAGCATTGCTTTCTGATGGAATAATTACTGTTCAAGCAAAGCAATGTCTTGATAAGTATTATTCAAACTGCTCCTTCGGAAACAACGCTTAAGAGGTGGTATGCTGACTTTAAATGTGCTCGTACAGACCCAAATGATGCTGAACGTTCAGGTCGTCCAAATTCGTAGTTAATCTGGAAAACAAAAAGTCCACAAATTCGTTTTGTCCAATCGTAAATTTGAGTTTGCGTGAGATAGCAAAGGAACTGAAGATATCAGAAGGCGAAGGTGTATTCACCATTTGGCATAAACATTTGTCAATGAGAAAGCTATCTTCAAAGTGAGTGCTACGTTTGCTCAAAAACACCAACACGTAGATGATTCAGGGCGTTGCTTGCAACTGTTTCAACGCATCCAAAGTTTTTGTGTCCATGTAACAATGAATGAAATATGGACCCACCACTTCCCTCTGGACTCAAATTAGCAGTTAACTCGGTTGACAACAGCAGGTGAAAGCCAACCAAAGATGCAAACATCATCAGGCAAGGTTTTGCCCTCCCTATTTTGTGATGCGCAAGGTTTTGCCCTCCCTATTTTGTGATACGCAAGGTATTTTGTTTATCGTTTACCTTGAGAAAGGAAAAATCAATATCGAATATTATATAGCATTATTAATGCATTTAAAGGAAAAAATCACCCCAAAAATGACCACAAATGAAGAAAACGTGATCTTTTATCAATTCAATGCACCATGAAATAAGTTGTATCACAACGATGGCAAAACTACATGAATTTCACTTCAATTGCTTCCGTACCCACCCTATTCTCATGATTTGTGCCCACCGACTCTTGGCTGTTCGTTCCCGAGAAAGAGATTTGGCTCCAATAAAGTTATATCGGAAACTGAGGCATATTTTGAGGTCAAAGACAAATCGTTCTATAAAAAAGGCTTTGGATTCTTAAAGAAGCATTAGAATCAGTTTCCTTCAAGTGTGATAAACTATGTTAATAAATAAAGTCAAATTTTGCTTAAACGGGTTTTATTAGTTAGGCCCAGGACTTAATGAGTGATGTGTTATGTATTAGTATTGAGCAACCTTACATAAAAAAATCCATTTGTACTGCACACACCCCATTTAAATCCAGGCTAGCAAACCACCAGCATTCCTTCACAAACACTGTATTTATATAGTTACTTCTGGAAGTTAAACCCTGAGAACTAGACACCAATTGTAAAATGGGAAGTTCTGAGAAAAAGTAATGTAAACAGGTCCTTACATGATCCATGTCTCTTATACCTCCACGAAAAGCTAGTTAGCGATCCTAATGTTTTGCGATAAACATAACCTACTAAACAATAGATCAGAACGATCTATCATTTGCCGACATAGGTACAAATCGTCACCCGTATAGATTAGTTAGAATAAGTAAGCTGTATATAGTCACAATGATTGACATAAAAAGTTGAAATAACATTTAAATTAACTTGCATAAAATTTATGAATAAGTCTAATATAATCAACTATATCATTTTTTTATGTAGCCAGTAAACATGTCAGGCCCGCTAATAGCAACAATAACCAGATTGGGTTAGACGAGGATAGGATAACATGTTGGTCTCTGCATGGGTATATATAGTAATGTGTGTGTATGTTGTGAGAGATGTAGATATGTATATGTGCAAGTATCTGTAAGTGTTGATTTTGTTATGGGTGTGTGTATGTATTTGTAAATTTTTCAGCGGTAAGATGGCTTATGCGAGTGCTAAATCTGATATTTTGGATTTAGTTAGTATCCCTGAGAATTTAAATTGCATTTTCTTTCTTTAAAATGACTCAAAGCTTCTTTAGACTATATATTGGGTATTTAGATCTGTATGGCTAGGTTTCCTTCCTCTTATCTATTTGCCTATCTGGTACCAAATGTACTTAAACTGTTTCATGCATCTTTTATTCCTATATAATTTTATATACTATCATATCGCAGAATGGCTCTAAAGTGTATTGTTTTAATAGTATTATTATTGTTATAATTAGTATTATTTGATATGCAAATTACCATATCACATTGTAGTCTTAAAGGTAATGTTTTATTATTATTTATTTACTTATATATATATGAAATAATAGCTGAATTGTTTTTACATTTGGTTATTGGGGAAGTGGTCATTTAATCAGTACCATTGGAGAGTCATGAATTTTATAACTGTTCTGTTTTTAAATCTCCGAAATAGTTACATGGTAAACAGCTGATGATCCCCGTTTAATATTTCACAATTTAAGTTAAGGTCCCCTTTTTTTTGTCTCACTGTTAGATGCTTGAATCCCCTTTTGTAGTTGTAAATTTTCCAGCTGTAAGTTGGCTGATGCGAGTGCTAAATCTGCGATTTCTTTCTTTGTTTAAAATGATTCAAAGCTTCTTTAAACTATATATAAATTCTTGGAACTGATATAACGTGCTAATTTTATTTAGCTCAACCTACTTATATATATATATACATGGGTGTGCATACCTAGGAATGTCAGACGCAGACAGAACCTGGGTGTGCCGGGTTCGAATCCAGTTCATTCCACAGAAACACTTTCATCAAAACTCACACCTGACCTTGTGTCTAACCTCCTGGAGAGGAGGTAAATGAAATAGATTTGTGTCACATATGCATGTATGGTTGTTGATGGCTATGTATATGCAGTTGTGCACGTATGTATTTATATGTATGCACTTGTGTACATATGTGTGAAGTTTTTTATACGTATTTATGCATGAATGAATATTTTTGTAGTTACAGATGTGCATCTATGTGAGTATGTATGTATGTATATATATATGTATGTGTATGTATATATATATGTATATATATATATATATATATATGTATATATATATGTATGTATATATATATATGTATATATATATATTAAAACTAAAAAACCTGCTATTAACAAGATTAACTTTAACACTAGCACTAATATACTTAAATGCTTATAATACCTAATAAACATAGTTAAATTTTCCCGCCATAATTAATTATAAATCTCACTCCAGGTCTTTACCTGTTTGTCATTATTCCACTGACGATGGACCCAGACGGGTCAGAAAGTACTCTGGACCAACATTTACACTATGGCAGTTTCATCAGCCAATTTCCTTCCGAGATTAAGATTTTAATCCGGAAAATTGAAGGGATCAACACTAAAATAGCCAGACAAAAATTGTCGGTTATTTTTAATAATACGTGTCTTAAAGAAAAAATGCTGCCTCGATACACATATATATATATGTATATATATATATGTATGTATATATATATATGTATGTATATATATATATATGTATGTATGTATATATGTATATATATATATGTATGTATATATATATATGTATATATATATATGTATGTATATATATATATATGTATGTATGTATATATGTATATGGTTTGTTGATGTATCCACAGGTGTCTTAGCAAACGTGTATGTATGGGTGCACGTCCGTGTGTGTGTATGTATATAATAAATATATATATATATATAAAATAAATTTATTTACTTATTTTAATTTACATTTATTTATTTTATGGACTGATATGTGAAAGTAAAGATATATTTTTCAATGTATGTGCATTTACATATATAGGTATACATACTTATTTCAGAGTTAAGTTTCTTTATTTGTGTGTCTATTTATATTTCTGTTTGCATCCATGTGTGAAAGTATGTATTTGGACCAGTTTTGTATTACGACTGACTTAAAAAAGAATGCAACACTGAATCTTATGAAAATATAAGATGTATCTTTATTGTTGGTGACGGTGACGATGGTGGGTCTGGTAGAAGTGAGATGCACACACAGCCATCTGATGGTTGATTCTTCTCTGAGGCCGATATATATTTCACTTTCTTAGATTTTTCATTTAATTTACTTTTCTGCTAATATTTCAGACCCAGAAAATTTGTTTTGGAATTCTAAAGAAATTAGTTGAAGTTTGGGGTAAGTATTTTATGAGTTATTTTAAATTTTCTTATTTTTGTTATTAATAAATTAATGTTAAACAATTCTACGTGTACATTTAGAATATGGGCATGATTTTGCAGTGTTATAAATGCGTTAACTTAAAACAGTATTAAGAATCTAGTAGAAGAAACAAAACTGAAAAGGAATGAGTGAAAAAGACTGAGATAGGATATTGAGATTTGCTATTGTCACTGCTGGTTAAGTATTATTAGATTGGGATAGTGTTCAGGAGAGCTGGAGAAATTTACTAAATGTACCTACCCAGCGTTACCTGGTAGTGTTTCAATTGTAATTTTTCTTTTTTTTCTCAAATATTTTGTTCCAAGTCAGAGGAAGCAACTCTGCATTGATGAATATCCCCCCACCCCTATTTTTTTTTTTAGTTTGTATCTGTATGAAAATATTTCTGACCCAGTTTTATGGCAAAAATCGAAAGAGACTGACTTTACTTTATATATTAAATTAGATTTATTAAATTATTATATAATTATATAATATATTAAAATTATTAAATTTCCATAAAGTTTTATTCTCATAAAAAAGTATTTAAAAAATGTTTTTTTTAAACATTTTCCATTTTTATTTATTAGGTTAATGTTTATTTGTCTATTGTTTATTAGGTTAATGTTTATTTGTCTATTGTTTATTAGGTTAATATTTATTTGTCTATTGTTTATTAGGTTAATGTTTATTTGTCTATTGTTTATTTGTCTATTGTTTATTTGTCTATTGTTTATTAGGTTAATGTTTATTTGTCTATTGTTTATTAGGTTAATGTTTATTTGTCTATTGTTTATTAGGTTAATGTTTATTTGTCTATTGTTTATTAGGTTAATATTTATTTGTCTATTGTTTATTTGTCTATTGTTTATTTGTCTATTGTTTGTGTCTATTGTTTATTAGGTTAATGTTTATTAGGTTAATGTTTATTTGTCTATTGTTTATTTGTCTATTGTTTATTTGTCTATTGTTTATTTGTCTATTGTTTATTAGGTTAATGTTTTTTGTCTATTGTTTATTAGGTTAATGTTTATTTGTCTATTGTTTATTAGGTTAATGTTTATTTGTCTATTGTTGTCCTTGTTGACTTATTTACTCTTCTTGTGCAGGTGGTGGTAACGGAGAAATGGCTGGTTTTCAAGAGTTTATTTACCAAAGCATTGTCCCTGCCTGTATCCTGGCACCTTTAAAACCGAGCTTTGATCTTAATGATGCCCAGACTGTGATAGTAAGTGACTTTTAAGTTGTCTTCTTAGTATCCTCGATAGATGTAGATATTTTCAGAAGCATGCAATCTGGACGATGGAATTGTACTTTTAGATTTGGTCATCCATTATTGGTCAATCATGGCAACAATTTAACCTTTTTTAAAAAATCTTTTTTTTTTCTGATAAAAATTTCAGTGTAAAAATTCTTGTTTAAATTGTATTATAATAATGTGGTTTACTGTGGTAAAAAGTGAATAACTGTTTTCTGGAAATAAAAATTTCTGATAGTCTTCATCAATTATTCAGAAATAAACAAATGAAAATATTAAATAACAGCATAATTTAGAAAACATAAGACGCCGTACATATATTTTTAAGTTAAGTAAATAGTAATCTAAACTTATTTTTAACTGCAGGGGAAATGTTTAGAAAACAAAATCTTTAATAAATTCCCAAATGGACAAAATAATCTGTTTTTATTTTAATATTTTAAAAAAAAATATTGTTTTTAGACAAACTCTATTTTTCATGCAAATCAAATTGTTTTTTTTTTTTTTTTGTTTTTTTTTGTTTTTTTTGCAATTTAATTTAAAAAATTGCAAATTGATTCTATAATTATTTTTTTTTTTTTTCAAATTTTTACTAAAATAAAAATATGCACGATTCATCCTAGGTAAAGGTAACTGAAAGCGATTAAGAATAAAATAATATTGTTAGAAAAATAAAAGAATAAAATCAATTTTAGCTTATTTTTCTTACGATGTAAGAAAATTTCTCTGTCCAAAAATTTGTTGTAAAATATTGGAAAACATCTAAAGATATTTTCTTAAATTAAACAATTTGGTTGAATAAAATTAAAGTTTAAATTTATATAAAAATAGCTGGCTTTGCCTCGGATGTATAATTTATAAAATTTATAAAAAATTATTCATTCTTTGAGGGTTAAACTGGCCAGGGTTTTGTCAGGGGGGTCAGTTTTTCAGACGTTTTCAATGTTCTTATGTACTAAGTTGGAAAGAAAATTCTGACTCATTACTTGAGAAATCTATACAAAGGAGAGTTGTGTGTGTGTTCAGAGAGAGGAATGGGCGAGGCGGATGAGAAAAGAGGGGTCTAAGGAGACGGGGATGGATAGAGAGATAGAAGTTTTAATAGAAATATATTACACTTTAGCCCCGGGCAGCGCCGGGTAGCCCTGCTAGTATTAAATTAAAAAAAAAATATTTACAATCATTAAACATATGCAAATAATAGAATAGTTTTTTTCCGTTCACTCCTATTTCATTGTAAAATTTACTGAATTGAACTATGAAAAAATAGATGACAGAATTTGTTTTGAGATTTATCTACATAATTATGTATCCACAATTTTTAAACGTCTGTTTAAAAGCCGTATAATTTGCTCTGTGAATCACATGGGTTGAATTTGATGTTGAACTAGTCTAGATATACTAGGTCAGTGGTGTAAATAATGAGACATTATTTCTTCATTATTAAAAATAAAATCGTCTGAAATAAGGTTAATAAACTTGAGGAATTGTGACGTGGGTATTAACATAGTTTCACTTACAAACACACATCATGTCGATTCTAATAAGGTGTACAATTTTAATATTTTTTTTGTCTTTATTTTTTAGGCCTTAGGTGAATGTGCCCAGTGCCTCAAATGTATACTTGAACAGAGAGTAAGTATAAGATTAATATTTGTAAACATACACTTCTTGCAGTTAACAAATTGGCATTGAATTGAGCATAAATACGAGTAAACTTGGTGACTTTTTATTTAGTTTTAATAGTTTAATTGTTAGACCCCAAAACTGCATTTTCATACGAAGGAAATAGAAAATGACAATTAAGATCATACGTATTGTCCATTTGTTTGGTTTTAAGGAAAATAGGTTTGAAAATATTGGTGCTTATGCATATCAGCCCTGACATTGAAATATTTAAAGAATGTATAAACTTTATTATGTACTTACGTGTTAGCTGAAAATAAGATTGTGCAGAAAAAATTACGCAAATTCATCCAGTAGTTATTTAAATATAAGAAAAAGAAAAAAAATGATTTTACGTACATTTTGACATTTTTGTAAACAATGGAGACCCCAAACCCCGAAATCGTGAAAATGAGTTATCGTCCTTGCCCACTGGAAAATCTAAGATACAAAATGGTGGAAATATCTACCGAGTGATAAAATCGTTAAAATCGTTTTTTATTTATAATTAAATAACTACTGGATGAATTTGCGTAATTTTTTCTGCACAATCTTATTTTCAGCTAACACGTAAGTACATAATAAAGTTTATACATTCTTTAAATATTTCAATGTCAGGGTTGATATACACAAGCACCAAAATATTTTGTATAATTGATTATGAAGAGTGTGTGGGGGTGGGATGGGTCTCGAATGAGTTGACTCCTTTCTAACGATGCCTCATCCCTATGATACATGCGAAACATCCGTTTTGATTAAAGTTTATTTTTATTAGTAATAACTACTCACTATGTTCACGTCGTGCAACGGATGAAGTGAAGTGATAACCAATTCTAAGTGACAGTCTTCTGGAGGGTGAAGGTTCAATCCACTTCTACCTGGTCATGGCTGACAGAACGAGAACAATCTGTCCCTATAGATTAAATAAAGGGTTCAGTTTGAAATTCTGTATAGATTCTTGAGTTTAACAAGATGCACTTGAAGGTCAGAGGTTACATTGACAGCTGAAACGTGAGAATAACATTGGAGATAAGAATAGTAAGTTCAAATAATACAAATAACTACTCGCTATTTTAAAATAAATTTTTTTCTAAACTGTTTTTGATGGAAAGCAAAGTCATTTAAATTTGCCAAAGTCAATGTTTTATTTTTTTAGTAAGATTCAAAATATGACACGTTGTTTGAATTCGATAAAACTTTAAAGTTTGTGATCAAAAATGTTTCAAAAGTATTTCAATCCTTATTTAAAAGAAACAGCACCACAAAATCTGCAATTAAACAATGAAAAAAATGGTCTGAATACTAATCAAAAGCTGTGTCAACAGAACTAGGAGCCATTAAGATTTTAGGTCAAAATGGTCGCGAACCACCGATTCAGATAACTTTGATTTTTTATAGGCATCTTTTGAAAGGTTACTGATTACTTAATTTGAAAAAGCTTGTCACTTTTATAAGCAAATTCAAATGTTGATATCACCGATATTAAGAATTGCAATATCACTTCCCTTTGGTTTTTATTTTCTTGAACAACTGCTGTTTCACCCGAAAGGATTGTTGAGTTCAATGTGGTAACTAATATATTTGAGGAGTCTAAAAACACGTTAAATTTGAAGCATCTAATGTACTTTTAAATGTGATTATCATGAGCACTGCTTTATTACTTGAATCATTTTTGAGATGAGGATTGACAGTTTGTATAATTTGAATTATTCGGACTACTGTTCTCATCTTGAGTGTTATCATCACAACGTTTTGGCCGTTGTAACCTCCGGCCTTCTTCAGGTGTATCTAGGATGATAACACTTGAGAACAGTAGTCCAATAATCCAAATTATACATACTTTAATCATGTTTAGAAATGAAAATATTTCAGATTTGCATTAAATTTTATCCAGTCATTAAATACCAAATAAGCAAAATTCCATGAATTTTCATTTTTTGTTAAGACCATTTAAGCTTAAGCCTTAAATTTTAGACATTTTCTAGAATCAAAATTGGAATAAGGATTCTAGATATAAGGTTTAGTATCATTGTATCTTAATTTTAATCTTTGTAAGGAAACATAAAAGTGGTGCAAAACTGTTTTGTTAGGAGAATTAATTTTACCCGTCCTAGGACGGGTGTTTTAGTTTGAATATATAAACAAAGATGAGAATAGTAATCCAAACAATACACTTTTTTAAAGCCATTTCTGTCCTTTTTTTATCTTTATCAAATGAGATTATTTGTCCAAATCTTTCTGCTGTAAACAAACAAAAACCTGTTGTATTTTCTTTAGGGTGAAGAGGCCATCAATTTTCTGCAGAATGATTATCTTCCCAAACTGCAATTATCTCCAGAACTTATTCAAGTAAGAATCACTTTTATTCATGTTTTGTATTTCAAATAATGTATCTCCCACTCTCACCCCTTCACATCTGTACACTTCTTAGTGTACTCTAGCAATGTTAGCCTCCTCTTGTTTATTTGGTGCTATCAGATAAGACTGTCTGAAGATACTGGCTTGCTGACCAAAATTGCACCAAACATTGATGTTTTTTTTCCTTTTGTTTTGCAAAACTCTGCCATGTTCTGCAAAGCCTGAAACACAATTTTCCTCTACAAGACAAACAACAAAATACCATGAATAAATACTTGAAAAATATAAAGAACCTGAAGCATTAAAACTTTTACCAAAATGACTGGATTAAATAACCTGAAAAGGGTTGATACGCCACAAAACAACCGACGAAACACCAAAAATATTAAAATATATTTTGAAAAAGGATATTAAAAATACATAAACATTAAAAAGCATATTAAAATACATAAACATTAAAAAGCATATTAAAATACATTAAAATTAAAAAACATAAACATTAAAAACTAATGTTTTGGCATTAAATAACCCATAAGAGGTTGATACGCCGTAAAACAAAACAAACAAAATCTTGTTTATTGTTTGTATCAAAAGTGATGGCAGCTTCTTCCAATATAACTGGTGCAACCAGATCAGGCTGTCTGAAGATATAGGCTTCCTGACCAAAAATGCACCTAACATTGAAGTTTTTTTGTTTTTCTCCCTTCTCTTTGCAAAACTCAATCATTTTCTGCAAAGCAAAAAACAAAAACAATTCACCTCCTTTCTCTCTCACTCTATCCCCCCCCCCCCCCCCATTTTTTTTTGTACATCCCCTAACGGGGCCACCAGTTTGCTGTGGGTGGCAACCCGTGATGCTGGTGACTGAGCAGTTCATAACCCGGGAAAGTAGTGGATATGTACACTGCAACACTTCACTTTTTCCCTTACCTGGGCTAGACGGGCGGTTGGAGAGGCCCGATCCAATCAATCGGCTGGTTATGTCAAGCCCCACCATATAAAACCCACACCAATCTACTCATTACAATTAACATTCCTATTCCAATCCCCACTAATAAATACCCCCAAAATATGGTGGAAAGCGGTGGCTGAGGGTCAATTGGTTATGACGAATAAAACATTGACATGGCTGCAACATCCCTGGTATTTTTCTTAAAAGCCCCAAAAGCAAAGTTAAAGGAAGACAGGTGCTCATTGTTTCACCAAAATCAAGTATATCATCCCTGTATCTCTGTGGTGCCAGAGCGAATGGGTTTCCTCCCTGGCACTTCCCACAAAGGGCTCCGATGCGGGTGGGGAGCAAGGGTGAGCAAAATAAAAACAAAAAAACACATGAATCGTTTTTCTCCCAAAACCGTAAAAAGATACCATTCCGATGTCTCTGACATCTCAAGCTCGGAGGACAAAAAATATACAACCTTCCAAAAAACAGCTTTCCCACAAATTACCCAAGATTTTTAGTAAGTGAACTACTAGAAAGAAAAAAAATGAGCGAATTTTCGCCATTTTTAATTGAAAAAGTTCTCACGGGTAAGAGCAAGCCAAAGGCTATTAAAAAACTTAGAAATGGAAATCTTCTTGTTGAAGTAAATAGCAATAAAAATGCACAAAACTTATTGAAAATGTATAGTTTCTACAATTATAAATGCAAAGTTTTTCCACATGGAAAACTAAACATTTCTAAAGGAGTTATAAGAAACCAAGAATTATCCTTGGCGACGACATGAAATAAGAACGGCTTTAAAAAAACAAGGCGTAATTGACCACAAACGCATAATCATAAAAAGAAATGGTCAAACTATACAAACTAATACATATATATTGACTTTTGACACCCTTACAATTCCAAAAGAACTAAATATTGGCTACCTCATTGAAAAAGTAGAGCAATACATCCCAACACCCCTAAGATGCCACGAATGCCATAAATATGGGCACCACCAGGATGTATCTAGGGTAATTAAAATATGTGGGAAATGTAGTGAAAGGGGTCCTATCCATACAGAAGATGAATGCCAGAACGACGAAAAATGTCCAAACTGTAATGAAAACCACCCAGCCTACTCCAAAACTTGTAAAATTTACCAAAAAGAAAAAGAAATTACAGAGGTAAAACATAAAAGAAATATATCATACCCAGAAGCAAGGAAGATTGTGGAATCATACTTGAAAAGCAACACATGCAGAAGCAACCCAAAAAACAAGCTCATCAAGGCAACAAAATGAAACAAATGACCAATATCGAAAACTTATCGAAAAACTAGTCAAACTAGACCAAAACGAATGGCCAAAATTCCAAGAAAATCTAAAAGAACTATATTCAAATATGAATAATAAATCAAAACAAACAGCAAAACCAAATACAAAAGGAAAAAACATGCCTGAAACAGAAATAAAAAAGAAAATAGCACCAATTCAAGTACAAGATACGAAAAAAGCAACCAAAGAAAAAACATCAAAGAACCTGCTGAAAAACAAGAAACTAAACCAATAACTACGCAAAACGGATTCCAAACCCTTGGAAAGGCGGAAACTGAAAATACCATGGCTCAGACCAATGAAACTACAATCAAGAAAACAAAAGCAAATAAACAAGACAAAAAAAGAAAAGACCCCAAAATAACAACAGTACAACCACAACTCAATCGCTCTCAAACAAGAACCCAAACTCCAACAAAACACAAAATTACAAACTCCTCAGAGATGGAGATAGATGAAAGATAACGAAGAAAGCCCAGAAACTCTTAAACAAAATAAACAAAAAATAAATGAATAAATATAAAAATCTCATGGCAAACAAAATATTACAATGGAACACAAGAGGTACGAAAATAAATTTTGAAGAAATAATACTCATCAAAACTTTCTGCCCTGATATAATCTGCCTACAAGAAACTCACCTAAAAGAGAATGACACAATCAATATAAAACATCACTCATCATACAAATACATAAACAAAAAATCAAACATAGCCACTGGTGGATCATCATTATATATCAATAAAAATATTCCACACAGAAAAATAAACTTGAAAACAAATATGAAAGCAGTTGCAATAACTGCAACACTACACAAAGAAATAACCTTTTGTTCACTATATATATATCACCAAATGAAATAATGGATGAGACAGAACTAAATGCTTTAATTCAACAACTAGGAAAGTCTTTCATACTAATGGAGGATTTTAACAGTCATAACGAGTTATGGGGTAGTAAAAAAAACAACAAAAGAGGTAGAATTATGAAACGTTTGTAACATTCAACTCTCATACTACAACTAATGTTTCGGCATTAAATGACCCACAAGAGGTTGATATGCCGTAAAACAAGTCAATCAATCCCCCACTTCCTCATTTGGCCTCGTTTTCAACCAAAAGCTGTCGCTTTTCTTGGACTTGATCGAAGTCACTACTTAAATTCTCGACTGCCTGCGTTTAATATACACGGTTAAACTTCAACTTCTGAAAAACTACTCTCATTCTCGGTCCACGGAAGTATTTTAAAATGGCCCGAATTCTCAAAATTACTTCCGAATAAGTGTGTTCCACCTACGATTGAACTAAACATCTTTCTATTGGATTTACTGCATTCTTGAACTTTTTCAATGCTGCCTTCACGAAAACCCTTCTTTTCCATCTTTAAATCTCCTTTCACTGGACACCTTATCAATGGACATTTACCAACTGGACAGACCCCATATCTTTTTACACGCACACTCTCAATTACTTTATATTGTTCAAATTTTGAATTTTGGGTTTTCCACTGCCAACTTATCCATCTATGTAATTCCTCTGATAAGATTTTAATCTTTGAAAAGCCTTGGCTTAAGGAAAGAATAATAAACATGTTTTTACTGTGTACACCTGCCATTGAACAATCGAAGTTGAAATAAATTTGTCATTCGTACATGTTATCCCTCTTTCATCTATTTTTATATATATATATATATATATAGTAAGCTATGAAAATATATTTATGGCAATTAAGCTACACAGGCTTCCGCGTTTCATCCCCGGGGGGGAATCTTCATGCTGAAGATTACCCCCCCCCCCCCAGCTTAATTGCCATAAATATATTTTCATAGCTTACTACCTAGCTCTACCTACGTATCGAGCACTGTTGAAGTAAATACTGAAAATTGATACATAAAAAATTATATCTCCTTATAAAATTTTATGTGGATACATGAAATACTAATATATATATATATATATATATATATATATATATATATATATATATAAATATGCATCCATTGATGAGTCTACACACTATTTCTCTCCCCCTCCCCTCCAAATTACCATCCAACCAACTTTTAACTGAGAACATGACTGGCAATCTTATGTCTCAATTCATTTCATTCCGAACAGATTTTTAGAGCTATTTGATTGATACAAGGGAGACTACCGTATATCACTTATTAATGAGTTATTCCCCTTGGACCATCCCCACAAGACAATACTGGCCTCTGTAAATTGTAAATGTGTTGAATTAGGAGAGACAGCTTCTTGCTTTTATTTTTTTTAATATATTTCTTTTATATTCCTTAATTTTTATTTATTTAATTATTTGGCAGCGAATACCGATCACAAGCTACAATATCTTGATGTGGTGATGGGTGTTTCTGGATCACTTTTGCTCTTGTTTCTCCGGACGATCTTTTTGACCCCTTTTCTCTGGTCACATGATTAGTGGATGGTCGCGTGCGATGAATTTATAATTGTATAGTACAGATATTTACTTTTTATTTTCAGCAATTTTGCCAAGCGTATGTGATGGACGTGAAATCTTTTAAACAATTTTTGAAGGTGAGTAAATTGTTGTTAATCATAAAACATTTGATTTAAAAACAAACAAACAAAAAAACCCCAAAAAACTTACTAATGATACAAACGTTTTGTAAAAAAACAAAAAAAAAAAAAAAAAAAAAAACTACATGATCAATGTACGTGATTTTTGGTGTACGATACCATCATTCCATCATGGGTACGTGCATCATTAAAAATTTTCTTAATTTTTTTTTTTTTCATCTTGGTCGAGTTATGGACTTGTTAAAAAAAATTTATTTTATTATAAGTTAATTCACCCCAAACAAGGCAAGTTGCCACTGTAGACGTAAAAGGCTACTGAGAATTAGGGTGAAAGTTTTGGGGGTCATCCTAAATTGGAAGCTGTGCAGCGAGATGCTTGTTCACATTAGTTTTAAATTTCTGCATGTCAGTTCTGTTGGGGAAACAGGGAGCAGGGTGAAAGTTCCAAGGGCCGGCAGCTTGAGGAAAGAAGCTATTGGAGTAGAAGGCTCTCCGGCATCTGGGGACCTCTACAGTTAATGGATGGGATTTAGTTAATTGTCAGGTTGGTCGAGTGTATTTACGTCAAGGTGCACCAGAGCAGCAAGTTCATCGGAGCACATTCAATTGAAGTACTTATAAAACAAGCACATGGATGCAACATTGCAGCGATGGGACAGGGTCTGGAGCTTGGTATATAGTGAGGGACCTATCAGATTAGAGACCGTTTTTTTGGATCTTGTCTAAGAGGGAGAGACTAGTCCATATGTGACAACCATACTCGATGCATGGGAGAATGGTGGCTTTGTAGAGATAGGGGATACTGTCAGGTGTGATAAGTTTTCTAGCCTGGTAAAGGGAGCCCACTTTCTTTGCAATGTCTTCTTTGTATTTGTTCTAATTCATGTTACCTGTAAATGTTAGGGCAAGGAGTTTGAACATTGGACTCTCAGGTAGGGTGTTATTTGCCATGGCGCTCAGTGGTTGAAGAGGTTTCTTGTAGTTGAAAGAAAGGAGCTGTCAGGGTTTTTTTTTTTAGATTTTGTAAGTGGTGACTCATTCGTATATAAAAAAAAAAGAATGTAATGTATTTCTCAATACAAGATTTTTTAAAATGTTATTTTGATAGCTTAAATACAACTTTTTAATTTTATTTTTTAAATTTTTTTAATTTTATTTATTTTTTATTTTTCAGACATTTTTCACTTCTGTGAAATCTTGACAGCAGAAGTGTTTCTCTAAACAACAGCTCTCACAAGAAAGAGGAAAAATATTGATTATAAAACGGCGGACATTTACGTGACTAATTGTTTCCTTTTTTTTGACCTTCAACAAATAACTGCCAGCACAAAACATTGTGACGTGTGGGTAACTCTTGCGTCATTCATTGTCACGTTTGGATTTAAACAAAAAAAAAAGAAGAAGAGAGCATGTGGTGTTCTCTGTTTTATCAACAATATGAGAATTGTCTAGTTGGTTTACTGCTTCTGCTCACGTTGAAAAAAAAAAAAAACGAAAAAGGGCCACCACGAAACACACCCGGATGTGCCAGTTTTTGGGTGGATTGAGATGGTTGTCTTCTTGCCTATTTGGATAATCAGTGAAACCTCGATGTTTTATTTTTTATGATTTTGTACAGGTTTTCTTTTATAAAAGTCTACAAATCACCAACTGTTCTGAACAGGAATAGGGCCACTCACGGAAGGAGCTTTGCTTTCACACTGCAAATCATGGGGACCCATTTTAACAGAAAATATTTTGTTTCATATCATCTATAGTAACCTTAATCCAAAATGGAGTCTCTTATGTGTATCGGGTATTTTTTTGTCCTCCCCCGGCCTCACCCTTCCAAAAATGTATGACTGCTTGTCTTTGGTTAAATAAGACAATCAACCTTGCAAATTGATTTGAAACTAATTTTAATTTTATTTCTCCCTCCTTCAGATTGCGTTCGTTCACCTTTCACTTATTTTTTGCTTGTGTCTACATTTTGTTTTGTTACTATTTCATAAAAAAAACACAACAGGGAGAAGGGTGTCACCATTTATTTATTTACCTCCTCCCCTTCTCACACAAACACACACTGATTGACTTTTTTGTTAGACGAAAACGTTTTCGTTCTTTTGGAAGTAGCTCTTTCCAGTTATTTTAATTTAAGCATCTTTTATTTTAAATTAAATTCTTTTAAATAAATTTTATTATTTGAGATTTAAATTTTTTTTTTTTTTTTTTTTTTGAGATTTAAAAAAAAAAGAAATGTTTTTTTAATTTTATTTAAGATTTAAAAAAAAAAATTTTTTTTTTTGTTTTATCATAGTATTTTACTATTACAGTTGACGATGCTGCATCCAGACACATAATTTCTAAAGTTAGAATTTTAATTCTCTTCTGTTTTTACTCAACTTTATCTGCTTAGTACCAAAGAAAAAAAAAAAAACACTTTGAAGATGTTTATTTTAATTTCATTGTTTTTAATTCCAAAAAGAACTTCTAAATAATATAGTTCTGAGAGATTAAAGCAATTTGTATGAAACATTATTTCATGCAGGTAAAACCAAAACACGTGTATCCAATTATTTGCATTTACATACCAAAAATGACATCCTCCCTTTCCCTCTCGTTTCCTCGGAAAGCGTGAAACCAAAATGCAAAATGATTATAAAAATCTGATAAAGACGCTTAGGAAAACTAATTGGAGTAATACTGAACTCTGATTTAAAATGGTTTTTTTATAGATCTACACATTGGCTTTAGTATTAAATTAGATTAAAATCTGTTAATCCAATATTAAATACAAAACCTGTCATCACATGCTAATGTTAAACGTCTAAGCAATTTTGAAAAGTTGGAACTTTCTGTTTGACATTGCAAAGGCCCCTTTTTTTCTTTTGCTAAATGTTTGTATTTTTTTAAATTCAAATTTTAATATCCTTGGCCATAAATGCTTGTATTTTTTTTTTTTCTAATTCAAATTTTAATATCCTTGGCCATAAATGCTTGTATTTTTTTTTTTCTAATTCAAATTTTAATATCTTTGACCATAAATGTTTGCAATGGTGCTAAAATTTCTGCTAAAATTTTTGCTAAAATTTCTGCTCAAAAACATTCCTATTTTGATGGTTGTTGAGTAGCAAAAAAGAATCGTTATGATTAAAGACCGAGAATGAAATCTGCTTGAAGCCGCCGCTAGTTGAGTGTTTTGCTCGGCTTCAGTCATAGAATCTGAATTGGTGCTTATGCATATCAGCCCTGACATTGAAATATTTAAAGAATGTATAAACTTTATTATGTACTTACGTGTTAACTGAAAATAAGATTGTGCAGAAAAAATTACGCAAATTCATCCAGTAGTTATTAAATTATAAGGAAAAGAAAGAAAATGAGTTTACGTACATTTTGACATTTTTGTAAACAATGGAGACCCCAAACCCCGAAATCGTGAAAATGAGTTATCGTCCTTGACCACTGGAAAATCTAAGATACAAAATGGTGGAAATGTCTACCGAGTGATAAAATCGTTTTTTATTTATAATTAAATAACTACTGGATGAATTTGCGTAATTTTTTCTGCACAATCTTATTTTCAGCTAACACGTAAGTACATAATAAAGTTTATACATTCTTTAAATATTTCAATGTCAGGGCTGATATGCATAAGCACCTGAATTAAATATCACGAGTGTCTCTTTCTGTAATTCCTCTTATGAAAATGGTAAACACTCTTGTAGTTGTTGATGATGATAAAAAATATCAAATTTGCAATGGGAGTTCTTGCAGTTGCACTTAATCGCTTTCGGTTCCCTTCATAGAGTAAATCCGCAACCTTCAAAGTGTCTAAATAATTCCAAGAAGCTTTAACCAATCTTTATCTCTGAGTGGTCACTTAGAATTTACTTGCTGAAACACTTGGTTAGGTTCAGTTTAAACCTGTCCAAAGACGGGTATTCAAACTCCGGCAACCTTTGACCGTTTAATAAATGTAAGAGAACACCCCTCGCAATACTGTATCAATCAGGTCTTAAAAATAATCAAAATTGCTCCAATTCTGAGAATCTGTATAATTCTGTGTCTAAGATTTAAATCATTAAAGTTTTCAGTTAGTTTTATGCCCCCTTAAAGGATCATTTCTACCAACTTTCACATTGCTTGGTCTAATAGCTTAAAATTAGTCTGCGTATAAAAACGTTTTATTTTTACGGATACAATTCTTTGAAATGATTGAGTTAATTCAATGATAAAGTTTCTTTGAATTCTTTCTTTCTGTTTCTCATGAATAATAAATGATGGTGGCCATGTTTGTTTTTGAACAATAATGATGGTGGCCATGTTTGTTTTTGAACAATAAATGATGGTGGCCATGTTTGTTTTTGAATAATAAATGATGGTGGCCATGTTTGTTTTTGAATAATAAATGATGGTGGCCATGTTTGTTTTTGATAGGCATTCTCTTTTATTATTGTTGTTGCATCTTAATTCTAACAATTTGGTTAATGTTTTTCCAACATTCCTTGGAGCGTATTGTTTTGTGTTCTTCTCTCCTTCAGTCTTGCATTCATTGTTATCCATTGCAAGCATCCGGAAATATATGGAAGACATTTTGAATGTTTATTACAAATGTTAGATGATCTACTGTTAAAGTTATGCTCATCTTTGCCTCGTTTAGACAAAAGTAATATGGAAGGCCATAATCATTATTATTAATATGGAAGGCCATAATCATCATTATTAATATGGAAGGCCATAATCATCATGATTCTATCATGTTCTGATTCAGTTTATTAGATGTTATTTATTTTTAATTCGTAAAGATATTGGAAGATTTTTTTCCTACATGAAATGTTGATAAAAACAAAACCGAATGTATTAGTCGGTATAATTCTTAAAATGAAGGCAATCCTTCACCTGGGAAATTTACATTTCTATTTAGTCAATTGATAATTGTTTATTTGACATTTAAAAAAATAAAATCTCCTTTGACAATTAAGTTTTAAAAAATCTAAGTGAACTTTATTGAGTTCACTTAGATTTTTTATGGTAAAGAAAGAGAAAAAAGAAAATTTTTCTTTTGGTGTTATCATTTATTTCCTATGCCCCCCCCCCCCCCCCGTTGCCAAATACATGGTTTGTCTGAAAAGTAATGGGACTTGTGCCAAACAATTTATTTCAATTCCAGAAAACAAACGAAATTTGAAATAATCCGTGACAAGTCTAATGCATTTTCCCATGCGTTGCTGCAAGGATTCTTCAAGGATGCATTTCAGCTTTGACGTTACGTTTTTTATGGTCATGGTGCCTTAATAAAAGATGTGGTCTAGAGGATCCCTTTGAGTCTGAAGAGAGATAAGTCACATGGAGCAAGGTTAGCTGAATTGGGAGATTGTTCTAGTATGGCAATGGGCTTCCGTTGTGAACAGGATCATTGTCGTGATGAAGCAGCCACAATTTATCCTGCCACAACTCTTCTCTTCTCACTCGGTGAGCAAAGCAAACATCACAGGATCTCTTTAGATTTCATGTTGATCGTCTGGTCTTGTGTCAAGAACTCTTGCCCCTTTGGCTAAGATCAAAGTGTAGTATGTTTCGATAGATGCTACACCCCGTAGACCGGTGCCATCTTGGCCTTCAGGCCGTGATTCTGCCGGTCTTAGGGATTGTTCTGTACAGTTCTAGGAGGTTCACCCTCCCAGGCTTTGCCTTCTCACCCTTTGAGAAGAGGTTAGTTTATTGCGAATCACCCGAGGTGCACCAAACGGGGAATACCGACGTAGCTGCCCAGGCATTTTTTGTAGGCCAGAGTTCTCATCCTCTCGGGAGCTGGCTTTTCAATCCCACTTTCTGACCTTGTGTCACATCTTACTGCTGTGGGAGGGAGATTTAAAAAAAAAACGAAAAAACTCACCGTGAATAATGCCTATCACATTGAAGAATGTGATCAAAATGACTGACTTTTGATGAGTCTTGTTTTCGTCGGCAACTTCACCGACTGCTCTGGTGCTTGGGTTTCAGGTTATGCTCAGAAATCCATGTGATTACTCTATGAAGCAAGTCTGGTTCCGTTTGAAGATACTCGATGATGTCCTGGCACCATTTTTGGTGCAGACTTTGGTGATAATCTTTCAGGCAATGTACTTTTTTATTTTCAGCTGACTTGCAATTATTTGAACAGTCAACCGTCGATATCCGCATACCGCCTACTGTAATTTCTCTGTTGATCTCTGTTTTGCTTGTTGAAGGCCCTCCTGCTCCTGGACTCATCTTCCATCACCTCACACTCCCTTTGAACCTCTTGTGCCACTCAAAAACGTGTGTACATGATATGATCTTATCTCTATACACTTGCTGAAAGCATTTCAACCGCTTGTGACTGAGTAATCCCCCCAAACTGGCGTGTGTTGTGTGTTGCTCAATGTTAGTTTATTCCTCAGTGTTGCAGAGCTGAACAACTTCGCAAAGTGTAAGGAAAAATATATGGACAACAACAAAAATCTCAACATTTGCATGAAGCTAAGATTAGAGTTCTATCCTCCCAACATATCATGTAAGATGGTAACACAATCTGCTTATCACTCTTCCTCCCATAGATCACACAACACATTCAGTCTCGTTACTTTTTAGACAGACTTCATATATTTTTAGTTTTAAAATATTTCTCAATTGTTAGAAGAAAAAAAAAAAAATGCAGCTCAGATCCAACATTGTTATTTCCAATGTTACAGAATTTTTCTATTTTAAATGATTTTCTAATATAATTGGAAAATGTTGTTTTTCTCCTCAGGTCGTTATAAAAACTCAATGATGGCAGTTTCCTACATGCGCACATTTTTCGTTATTTTTTTTATTAGTTTTTTTCTTTCTCTCTTGACCCAGACGTCTGTTTTGTCTTGTTTTAAATTCATTTTAGGGGAAGAAATGAAATTATCACTTTTTTTTTTTAAATTTTTTTTTTTTAATGCTTGCTCAAGGACTAGAGGAATAAAAATATGCATAAGACTCGTGTGTGTCTCCCCTCCTCCCCCCTCCCACACACATACACTAAAAAATGGGTTGATTGAAAATGAATGAGATGTTCTGATTAAAATATCCTTGATTGTACTTTGATTATATTTTATGTGGGGGCTTAAAAAAAAATTTGTTTTCAGAAAAATGTTACTGAGTTGTTCCAAATGAAACTTAAAACAAAATTGACCAATTTGAACAGATTAATGAGAATTATAAGCATTGTCCTTTGGAATTTTTTACAAATGAACCTTAATTATCGTTTTTTTTGTTGTTTTTTTTTAACATCTTTAATAAAAAGAGGATATATTATCCTTTTTTTTTATTAAAGACGTTAAATTAATAATTTTGCAAGAGAAAATGAAAAAATTTTTTGGTTAAAAATGTAGCAAATGTTAAATTCTGGTTTTCGCAATTTTTGTCTTGATTCTTTTTTTTTTGTCTTTTGATTCTTTTTTTTTTGATTATCTCTTGTTTGAGGCTGCATTTTTAGTTATTTACTGAAAATTGGCACGCAAGACGGCAAATTTTAAAACTATGAATGGTCATAATTCAGTGGCAAATTGAGCTACCAAAATAAATTTGGTACCATTGTTTGTTTTGCAAAGATCTATGTGCCCACATTAAAAGATTTTAGTAATATTGAAAATAAAATTATTTAGTTTGGCTACCTGGTAAAAAAGAAAAAAAGGTGTGTGTGTGTGTGTGTGGGGGGGGGGTAATATTGGAAGATTGCTGAACATTTGCCGCTCACAACTTTCTGCCTTTTTCTACATATATTTTGCAACTATTACTGCTTATACGAAATATTGTGCACTTGACAATTTCAGAAATATATAATATGCAAAATAAACGAAATCAGAGGTTGAACGGTTGAACTCCTCGGGACTTTGATTATTACGCAGGCATGAAATTCAGATTAAAATTGAGGAAATAGTAGTTAGTATTAAATAACCAGAAAATGAAAAAAAATAATCTAATGTAGTCGGCCATATAAACAAGGTCAGTTTTTTAAAAGTAGGTACTTTTTATTTGACAGGTAATCCTGTTTTATATACCTAAAAAACCCGTAACTTGAATTATCAGAAAAATAGTCTCTTGGCAGGATCAATACGTGCATTCACAAATCTGTCGGTTTAATAGCCAGAATGAGTTTTTAACCAACTGAGCTACAGTCATCAGATGCATGACGCAAGTGATTCAGCTTTTGCCTATGACGTCGTTATAGCAACAAAATGTATTATTCTTCTTTGTTAAAGATCTCTTATTTTAATCGATAATCTCGCGTTGAATTTTATGAAGAGAAAAAATACAACTACCTAGCATCTCGCAGAATATATAATAAGAATGTACAAATCAAATTCTCTGAAATATTTCCTCAGATAGACTCCAAAAATGCCGTTGCAAATTTTATTCTTATACCATTTGTTGCGATGTAGTTGTTGATTGGTGAGACACCAAACAAGGCAGAAAAAACAGATGAAAACGATTCTTAGGAAATAACAAAATTAAAATTATTTATTTAAAACATAATACAATGGAGAATTAAACCATGATGATAGTGGATTTAATAATGTGCTGCTCAACCGTGATCGGTAGCATCCATGTTGGATCTCCTTCCCAAGGGAAGATAATCCTCACTTAATGTTTCTTGGCAATGATAATTTCAAGATATAAAAGTATTATCTCCCTTTAAACAGAGAAATACTTTTAAAAGGAATATGATTTCACATCTAACAGCATTATTTCTGAATTCATCCAATTTACTCTAAACATTTTGTACATTATTGCTATGTTTTTAGATTTTGTAAAGTATTTTTCAAAACATGAACTATTTCAACTTGTTCGTTTTGTTTTCTGCACTAGGCTAAGCTATTTTCGGTGTTCTTTTCTCTGTTAAAATTAATTGATTCTGAGCTCATTAAAACTTAATTCTTCTTTAATGCTGTCGATTGGCATAATTGAAAAAGAAGTTTCTCCTTGATTTATCAGATTTATTCATTTTCAAATACCCAACATTTTTATTTTATTCTCAAAAAGTTACGTTACATTTCTTAGGAAAATAAAGGGAGGTTGAGTTTTAGTAAATTGCTTTTCTTTCAACGGACATTTGTTAGAGGAGAAGTGTTAAAATAATACATTTCAATAAAATCCTTACAATGAAGTCTGTAAAAGATTGACATTAAATTCATTGTTTGTTCTTTCAATCTTTTACGGACATTGTGAGGAGATTAAAATTCTAATGTGTTTCCTCTAAATGTTAGTTGAAGAATTTTAAACCAATTTACAAAAAATGTTTTCAGTATTTTGAAATGTTTATATTGACTCGGCCAAACAACCCAACTCAGAATGATCAGATTATTTCTTCAGCTCCAGTTTTATTTTTCCAAACAAATAATCACCACAACTTATTGGTACGTCACATCCCTCAGGTCTTTGTCTAATTTTAACTGCTGCAAATATTTCTTCTGTTAGCTGCCATTTGTTTATCAATGCGGCCTAAGGAAATCCGTTACCCTAAAAAAAAAAAAATCAAATCTGGGAATGTTTTAATTGTTAGTACATCTTGTATCAAATGTTTACGAAAAAATTTTTGTTGTTGTCTGCGTCGTCCAAGGCACACAGTCTGTGGTTCAATTAGAGTAATTAATATTCATGTAGATAATTTCTTTAATTTAAAAAAAAAAACAAAACCATCTTTTAAAGCAGTCACTTTTTAATTTATTTATAAAAATCTTTTTGGTCACCGTTTTCTTATAAAAACAAAAATAAACTTATTTTTAATTCAGCAACCTAACCTTATGTAAATATAAAAAACCCTTTTTTTTTTGTCAGACAAAAATTAAAATGGTAAAATTTACTTTGTCTTTTTCAATTTCAAATCATTCCCCTCCCCGTCTTTTTGTTTGTTCGGTCCCCCCCTTCTATTTTCTCCAACCATATCTATCTTCTGTTCAAAATGTTTTCTTTGAAGCTGCTGGCCTCACTGACTGGGCAAAAAAAAAAAAAAAAATTCTGACATTTTTTGTACAAAAAAGTTATTTATTTACGTTTTTCTTTTTGTTTGAAGTTATTTTGTAAATACAAAAAAAAAAATTTGCTTTTTAGCAAATCTGTGATCTTTTTTGAAGAGAAACCTTTTCTCCCCCATTTGGTGCAGTTCAGTGGTTGACTGGAGATCACCATTTTTACAAATTTCACGTCTGTAATTAATCAACGTATTTGATTAAGAAAGTTGCCAAATTTTTTCTTGTTACATTAGGCTTGCAATAAAAACAATCTGGTGATATCAAAATTGACCGATTTTTACGAGATTTGCGAGAACCAATTTTCTCTTGGCAATTGCTCATGTTTTTTTTTTTTATTCTTGTCAAACTGAAATTTAATTGACTGACATGTTGATTGAAATGCTAACTTGACTCCAAAATAAATTATCAAAAATCAATTTAGATAAAGATTCTGTTAATAACTTTATACTTTGTCACATATACCTAAGCACAGACAAGAATTGCATATCTGCTATTTAACCTTCTTATATCTCTTTACACACACACACACACACACACCCCCACCCACCCATACACACACACATATATATATGATAATCTTTATTTACACAGACATGTACAAAATCTGCGACACTGGCATGTCAATGTTATCGATCAACAGTTATTATAAACTGAGATCTCATCAGGCAGAGTTAGAATCTGATCTTAACCTCAGATCATATTTGGAGAGAAATATGATCTGAGGTTAAGATCAGATTCTAACTCTGCCTGATGAGATCTCAGTTTATAATAACTGTTGATCGATAACATTGACATGCCAGTGTCACAGATTTTGTACATGTCTGTGTAAATAAAAATTATCATATATAAAGCTCTATTTGATATTGAGCACTTTTTATAAACCCGGTTAAAATTCTTTGGATTACTACCCTGTGGATGTTTTTACCTGGATTATTACCATTATTATATATATATATATATATATATATATATGTGTGTGTATGTATGGGGCATAACATATTTGAGGACAGATTTATACATCCACAAAAATGACTCATAGAAACATGTCTTTTTACTGAAAACGTTTTTTAAGAATAATACATTGTTTTGTAATTTCATTCATTTAAAACTCCTTTAGCTTTGATAACAGCATTTATGCGTGGTATGAGTCATCTATATGCTACGATCAGGTGGTTCTTGTTCATATGTTTAATATAAATGCTTATATATATATATATATATATATATATATATATATATATATACATACATGTTTGATTAAACAGGAGTGCCAACTTCTGCTTATTCAGCTTTTGATCCGTTTTTTCTAGTCTTCGAACGACGGATTTGATGTTATAATCCAAGAAGTGTAAAAAAATCTCTGTATATAAAAGAAAGAATGCTGCCCAAATATATATATATATATATATATATATATATATTAAACACTTATGGAATCTAAATCATATGGTTAATAATCCGTGTAATAATATTGTCCAGTAAATACTTCCATGCCTCCAACCCCATATATATGTAATATAAACAAAGTTATATTCGTATTAGAAGATCTCATTTAGAATTAGACTCATGAATTCCAAATTGTCGTGTGAAAGCTCAATATTGAATAGAGCTTAGTAATATATATTCAAATTTATAATCGCATTAAAATCAAGTTTTCGAATAAAAGCTGCAAACAAACATGAATTTTACGTACGTTTCAAGAGGAATATTTAAAAACTTTTATAAACAAGTTCACATAAACTTGATGCATAACGAAATGTCATCCCCTCTCAGAAAATCATATTAAGTCAGAATGCCATGCAGAGGAATACATAAATTAGAATGGAGTAAGATAAGCAATATTAAAACAACACTTATGAAATCCAAAACGTATGGTCAATAATCCATGTAATAATAATGTCCAGTAAATACTTTCATGTCCCCCCCCCCCCATATATATATATTGCATAAAGTATTTGAGAACATACATTATTTTTACTATAGCAGACAAATGATCTGAAATCATATTTTCTATATTTCAAAAGTATGAATAGCAGCCTCTATAATAACCCAACAAATAAATAGGTGGGGCACAGTTATTGTGAGCCTAAAGGCTGAATGTAGCAGTTTAGGAATAGAATAATGTAAAAAGTTTCTTGATCTTTTGCTTATGATTTGCAAAGAGTTCAAGGTTTATGATAGAAAAGTATCACCATTATCAAATAGTACAAGACATTTTAGACCCACCGAAAGCATTAGAACACCTGAATTTATTGATTGTGTTGGAACAATCTGAAATGCTGTGCACAAAGACATCAGATACAAGTCTTATGTGATGAGTAAATGTCATTTTACATTGGGAAAGGTCAAGAAAAAAATGCTTAATCAGAGCTCATCGATTCTGAAACAAATTAAAAAAAATACATTATTTTCATGATCACAACGACAGGACCTCTAATATTTGACCTAATTTCTCAGATATCAATCTTTTTGAACTATGTATGGCGCATAGTTGAAAAGAAGTTTATTACACTAAATAATCCTTAAAATCTCCACGATAATAGTGAAATGTTAGAACTTAAGACGGAACAATTCAGACAACCAGACAGAATTTTTTGATGTAATTTGCGATATTTATTTATATATTTTTGTGTAGGAGATTGTAGCAGTCCTGTTACATTGTATCTAATTGTTATTAAATAAAATACGTAGGATGGATATTATTCATATAAAGGAATTAAAAAAAAAAAAAAAAAAAAAATCTAATTTTTAAATCTTGCTTTTGCTTGACTCTATCAGGACAAGAGTCTGGTTTGGGTTGGTATGGAGAGGGTCAAAATTTCAGTTTGCCGGAAAAGAAAGTTTGAAGTGGTCTTAAAGAAATATCTAGTTTTTGATTTCAACAACCAGAACGCGTACACCCAACTGCCTTTTTGTTATCTTTGAAGCAGCTCAAACATGAACACCGAATACTCTGGATTGCATATCAGCCACATGAGCACCAAATTATCGTTTTATGGCTTGGTATTATTTTTAAAAGTTGACTTGTACTAAATGATAAGCATTTTAAAATTGTGTATTTCACTCGACATCCACTTGACTTGAATCATCTGATGTGAAGCAATGTTTTGTCTTCTTAATTAAGATGGAAATGTGAAACTGAGTGAAAGAGACTAAAGTTCGTCTTAAAGTGAGAAGGAAAATAAATTTGCATTTTCATGGCTACGTGTGATTTACATTTCTTAGAAAAATGATCAAATCGGCCTTCAAGAAAAATCATAAGCTTCTATTTGTTATTCTATGTAGGAGAATCACCCACTCTCTCTCTCTCTCTCTCTCTCTCTCTCTCTCTTTTTCTCTCTCTTTTTCTCTCTTTCTTTCTCTCTCTTCCTTTCTCTCTCTTTCTTTCTCTCTCTTCCTTTCTCTCTCTTTCTTTCTCTCTCTTCCTTTCTCTCTCTTCCTTTCTCTCTCTTCCTTTCTCTCTCTTCCTTTCTCTCTCTTCCTTTCTCTCTCTTCCTTTCTCTTTCTCTCTCTCTCTCTCCCCTTTCTCTTTCTCTCTCTCTCTCTCCCCTTTCTCTCTCTCTCTCTCCCCTTTCTCTCTCTCTCTCCCCTTTCTCTCTCTCTCTCTCCCCTTTCTCTCTCTCTCTCTCCCCTTTCTCCCCCCCCCCCCTTCTCTCTCCCCCTTTCTCTCTCCCCCCCTTCTCTCTCCCCCCTTTCTCTCTCTCTCTCCCCCCTTTCTCTCGCTCTCTCCCCCTCTCTCGCTCTCTCCCGCTCTCTCTCTCTTTCTCTCCCGCTCTCTCTCTCTTTCTCTCCCGCTCTCTCTCTCTTTCTCTCCCGCTCTCTTTCTCTCCCGCTCTCTCTCTCTTTCTCTCCCGCTCTCTCTCTCTTTCTCTCCCGCTCTCTCTCTCTTTCTCTCTCTCTCTCCCTCTTTCTCTCTCTCTCTCTCTTTCTCTTTCCATTTTTTCTTTCTTCTCTCTCTCTTTCTTTCTCTTTCCTCTCTACCTTCTCTTTCTTCTCTCTTCTCTCCCCTTCCCCCTCCTATGTCACTATCTTTTTATCTCTTCCAACAACTTGTCTCAATTATTTACATTTGTTCTTCTGTAGACTTGTCAGCATTTATGCTGATATTTATTTATTTCTACACCCCCCTCCCCCGACGTCCCCCCTCCCCACACACCTTCAAGTTTATTTCCTGTATTTAAACACGCATGTCGTCTGTTTGTGCACATTGAGGTTTCTTAAATCTGCTCATTTCGATATTTAGATACGTAAGAATCACCAATGTAGACAATTCTTCAACATGTTTAAATATGGCGACAACAATGTTTTTGCATGTGGCGTTACCAAATTCAATCTGCATTTTGTTTTGGAAGAGTTGAGCAGTTTCGAAGGTCTGCGGGCTCTGCAGTATTGGTTTCACTCGGAGAAACCTGTTAGGGTTACTGTTTGGTTTCAAATCAACAAATCCTTAACACTGATGTGACAATATTCTTTGTGAATCACACTTTACCAGAATGGCGATAGTACCAGGGTGACTGTCACCGATTACAGCCATGCATTCGGTTCTTTGATACAACAGGGGCACAATAAAAAAAATTTGCGCGTTTTCCGTGTGTTAAGCAACATGAATGAATCATAATAATTTGACTTGTTTTTAAGTTTAATTCAATTCCATTTTGAATCTGCAGTTTAAAGGCTTCAGAATCACTTTTGAATTTCCTAGGGTTACAATGTTAACAGGCAATCCACTTATTTTTATTTAAAAAAATTTATTCTAAATTAAAATAACGAACTTTTTTGTTTCAGTTGTTCTCCGTTTTCTATCATCTCTTACGATGTTACGTCAATTTTGTACCTGATATTCACACTCTCAGAGCACTCATTTGTAGCGGATATTTTAAACTCTTTCCTAGCTGACATTATTTGTATTCCTATTTTCATTTATTTTAATTGTATTCTCATTGAATAATCGTGTGAGAGATGAAGCAGGAGCTATTCAATTCCTGCAAGAAAAGTATTTTTCACGAAGCTCAATTTTGTTCAAAACATTCGTTACACTCTTCTAACTTAACCCTAACTGGCAGCCACTCGAACTTAGTGTTAGTGGTAAAAATTTTTTTTTTTTTTTTTAGTTAACTTCTGTAAAAAGCTACAATAGCTTTGAAATTTATATACGAAACTGATCATCCACTCTAAATTCTAAAATAATTGTTTCTTTTCGTTTTCTTCATCTTTCCGACAAGTTTTTCAGAGTGTTTACATGTAATTGCCTTAAAAACAAGAAGTAGAATCTCATTTGGGAGGGGGGGGATTCAGCAGAGGATATTAATCTACAAATTTACACAAAAAAAAACATCTTTCTTATTGCAATTTTATGTTATTTTCTTAAACTTTAAAAAACGACACCATAGTAATAAGCGATACAAAAACCCAAATTAATTGAAATGGCTTCAATCTAGAAAGTTAAAAAGGTTATTTTGGTACTTTTTAAGTTTCAAAATTCAAAAGGTGATTTTGAAACCAACTGTCTATATAAGTTACTTTCTCGCTTGAATTAAATTTTAAAAACCAAAATCAAATATATCGACTTATGTTCCGAAACACAAGGAAAACCTGAATTTTCTCATACTTGTCTCATCAAAAAAAAAAAATGCATTTGGTAATTTCACATAATGGCTGGCCTAGCAGCCATGTTTTTTTTTTTTTTTTTTTTTTTTTTTTGTTAGTGTTTATTTTTTAAAACGCCAAGGCTTCTTAACCTGCCAGATATGGCAGGGGGCCTGGGTATTGTTTGCTAGGTATTCCAGTGAAATACCGAAACCTGACCATCCCAGATTTCTGGAAGTAATTGATTCGAATATCGCCTGCTGTTTTTCTGCCTCTTCCCCTTACGAGGGCGAAAGGCAATCTCGCAAAATTTAAGGCTCTCAATTGGCTGAGAGCGATCACATGACAAATATAATTTGTATACATTTTAACAATAAAGAAAATCTTGTATATTTATCGATGTGTTCATCTTGTCTTTGCTTACGACTTACTAAACTACTTGAATATTCTTGTCTACCAAATTAGACTGAATGGTTTTAGAGGAAGTTGACACCTCAGCGTAACATGAGGCATGTGTTTGACTTGCTCATTCTCCTCTATAATGAAAAGCAATGTGTATTTATCTGTATAGGTGTGTATATATATATATGTGTGTGTGTGTATAGGTGTGTATATATATATATGTGTGTGTGTGTATATATATATATATGTACATAGATAATAAACAATAACAAATATTTTATATTTGTCGTTCCTCGTAAAATAAGTAGAGCACTCTAAATGGTAGTACACACACAGCATGACGTCACTTGCTTTATATGCATCATTCCTTCTTTAATAGAAGTAGAATGCCTGGATATCGTGCCGCTTTTAAATTATCATTGTTTATCGGCTATTCAAATATTGGCCGCACGGTTAACGACGTTGGATTTGAGTTGAAAAATACTTGCAATCCAGGGTTTCGAATCGTACGACCGGTAGTGAATAGTCATATCTCTATGCTGATGAGTCTCGATTGAAAAGGGACGAAACGTATGCATACATAGATAATAAACTAACAAATATTTTGTATATATATATGTATATGTGTGTATATATATATATATGTGTGTGTGTGTGTATATATATATGTGTGTGTATATATATTAGGGTAGGTCGATTTTACACTTTTTTTTAAATATTAAAAAAAGGCACGTACCGAAAGTTGTGCATAGACCTATTAAATACTCATGCAAAAAATTAGATCAAAAACTTCAGCGGTTTTTTGAGCGTTTGGTATCAAAGATCGTAGACAAGAATATACTGAAAATTCCTCGTTTTTGCAAGATTTGCTTGAATACTGGTGTGAAAACCAAATAATTTGTGCATTTAAAATCAGCGAATGTCCTTTTATTTTATAAAAATGATATTAATTAAAGAAATCTTCAAATTGAAAATTTGCCCCCCCCCCCCCTCATTTTCAGTATCTGCTTTTGTAAACTACATTTTAACGTTATGAATTAAACAGTAATATTAGAATACCTAAAAAAATGATTTTTTTCTGTTATAAGTGAAAATATAACAAGCAAAGAAATAAGGAAAAACCTAACACTATTTTAATGGAGCTTAATATTGAGTCAAATTGCTCCATATAAGACCCCTTAGACAAAAATGCTGGTCTCAATTTCTGACTCAAAACTTTGGCTGTAATGTGTTGATGCCTTGCTTCAAAACCATATACAGTTTGTGAAGCTTCTGTTATTAACTTAACTGCCCGTTCCACGCCCTGAGAATGCCAAAAATGCAGCATAATTTTAAATCTATTAATTATGTCCAATGTGTGGCATTAAAATTAATAGGTGGTATTCTTTTTAATCTTTTTTTGGTTGACTCCTCACTCCTGAAAGAACTAATTAATTAATTGAATTATTAAAAAATTCCAATCTGTACTGCTTTAATAATTATGGTGAAATTAGATAAAATCTTTAAAAATCATTCTATAAATTGGAATAAATAATTGAGTAAGAAATATATAAATAAAAATTACTTACCTAATGGCCAAAATTCTTTTTAAAGCTTCTTCTCTTACTTCAATCTCTTCAGATTTAACCATGGAATATAGAAAGTTTTCAGGCAGTAAACAAAATGTATTACCTTGTATATTTCTAAATGTGATATCTTGGATTTCCTGAGGCTGCTCCTTAATCCTCTGGGTCATATTAAAAATGTGCACTTGCTGATTGTGGAATTTACTATTTCTTTTAATTTCAAACCAAGAAGTGGCATACACATTTACAATAAAATTTACTACATAGTGTAGTTTTGTTGTGTGCCTTTGTGGGTATGCACCACGAGTCCATAAACACATGAGCCTGATGACCAAAGTTAACCATCTTGCTTGGTTTAAAGGACCAATTTTCCAGGAGGTATATCTAGAGTCAACCTTACCTCTAGAAATACCTACTGTGTATTCATAAAGGAGTCTTTGGTCAGAACTAAGATCATGTATTTCATCAATTTTAAAAATTGACTCTAGAGGATTGCTAATAGTGGAAAATGATATTTGGGGTAAATCATGGCAATCATTTGAGCATAATTTCCCCAGAGGGCCACTGAATGTTGTAGGGCCCTTTGCGCAACCATCTATGTTTTTAAAAAGGGCTCTGAAAGATAGTTCATTATGATGCAAAGAGCAACCAATTGTGTGAAGATTTTTAAAAAGTTTTTTTTCTAAAATTGCAACCATTCCACCTTCGCAACCTGTGTTGGTATTAGTGTTGTCAACAAGTATAGCCTTGATACTGTTCTCACTGTGGAATTCATGCAAAACATCCACCACTTGATCTGCATGAACAGCACCTGTTGCACCAACCGTGCAGATTCACGTGCACCACAGACCTTACCAACATTGCAGACCCACAACGCATCACCGATCTTGACAATTGAGCATTCGTTCATCAGCTCCACAACAAGACGACTAACCAACAACAGTGCAGGCCCACTTGCACTCATCACTCGTAACTGTGCAGAAGCACTTGAACTTATCTATTCAAATTTACTGATTCACTTACTAGCGACGCAACAAAGAACTTCATCCGGTGGGGTAAGGAAGTCCCCACCTCCGACTGTATGGATCAGTCGTCAAGCCAGGAAGCAGCAGAACGCAGCAGAAGGCAGCAATCAAATGCCCCTTTTTAGGGCCACATTCAAACTACTCTTAATGCGATCCAAACTTTGCTGTCTGTTCCATCCACCTGACTCCAGCCTGCCTCTCCAGTCTCCTGCTCCAGCTCACGCCTACACCAGCGGCTTCTGCTCTGATCCTAGCACCTTCTCCAGCTAACTCCTACACTAGTGGATCCTGCTCAAACTCTCTCCAGCAACGCCTGCTTCAGCTCCTTCCACAGGTTCTTGCTCCAGCTCCCTGCAGTGCCCACTCCAGCGGCTCCAGCCTCTCCTGCTTCCAGTGACGTCATTCCAGCCTTTCTTGCTTCACGTTGTTATCTTTATGGTAAATAAACAATTCTTTTTAACTGTTCATCTGTGTTAATCCTTTCTTTTTTGTCCATTGCCGTAATTTACCTGTGTCCACTTTCTTAGTTGTAAGACCGATCACCTCGGTGACTGAACGTTTCTATTTTGTTGTCCAAGTTGATATTTGATGAATATTAATGAACATCTGGAACATTGTATTCAGTGGGAATTGACTTTTCCCAGCATTCATTTATGAAAGCCAGACTTTTATAACTATGGATGGCCCAAATGACCTATAAATTTTCTCCAACTCTCCTAAACACCAGCCCAGTCTAATGATATTAAATCGGCACCAAGGGGTATAGGCGTATACTGTAAACATGAGGCAGGCTTCTATAAGTATTTGTTGAATAGAAACAAAAGAAAACAAAAAGTGTGAGTGTTGAGAAGAAGCCAGCAGGAGAAGGAACGAAAAGAAAACAATGATAATAGGAAAACGTCAAAAAGATTAGGATAGGATATTGAATATGTACGGAGATGCTATTAATGTGACCTATTTTTGAGTTCATATTCTAAGAGAGATAACTTATCTCGATTTCATGTTTCTATTCTGTGACAAATGATTCCAAACATTTTCCATAAAAAACAATCGAAAAAAAACCCCAACAAAAACAAAATGATGTCAAACTTTTTATTTACAAAAACAAGAATTTTTTTTTTTTTAGATTTCAACAATTTATTTTTAACAAAGATTAATAAACAAAGAAAAAAAAAATGTTAACGGAAACATGCCCTGTCCCTATTTACTTGCCTCCCCACGAGGGCAGAGTTAGACGCAAGGTTGTTTTTTAATGTGGGGGAAAATTTAGTTTTCTCCTAAAGGGGCACTCTGGATTGGAACAAAAATAAAAATTACCCCAGTATAGAAGCTTTTTTGGTAAATTTATAGAAGTGCACCTTTCGTATTTCGACCCCTAAAAAAAAAAAGTTTCTACTTTTTTTTTTAGGGGTCGAAATACGAGAGGTGAGATTCGGTGGCCAAGAAATGCGTGCTCACTTTACGTATAACTTATATAGGAAAGTGACCCCCCCCTCCTAAAATCTAAAATAATAAAAATTTTCATAATTTTTTTTCATAGCGGATATTTGTTGAGGCTGTTTACATGTAATTTGCCCCAAAAAGTAGATACTTTTTTTTTAGGGGTCGAAATACGAAAGGTGCACTTCTATAAATTTACCGTTTTTTTAACCTTCATTGATCGAGAACAAAAAGATGAAGTGTAGTATCAAAACAGATACTACACTTTGCTCTACGTCAAAAGGCCAGGGAGTGCCGGGATGTCCTGCCGGGTTCCTAAGAGTTTCGGTATTTTCCTCTTTCCGTGTGACAACGAAAAATTGTAAATCTATTCATCATACTTAATATTTAAGAATTAAAAACATTTAATTCTAAATATGAATTAATTTTGTGTGTTTGTGTATGTAAACCCTGGTTGTGAAATATGTCAATTAAAAATAAAATGATAGGTGCAGGGACGTGGTCCCATTTATGTTAAAAATCGTAAATTTAAAAACATTTATTTTTTTGAAATGGAAAAATGTTTGCAATCAATTGTTACAAAATACAAAAAATAAAATCGAAATAAGTTATCTCCCTTGAAAGGGAGATAACTTATTTCGATTTTAGTTTTTGTATTTTATTTTGTCATCAACATTAACCATTAATGTCACGGTTAGTTTAGACTGGGCATTTTTTTCAGGAGAGCTGGGTAGGTTATTATGGCCTTCCGTAATTAAAAAAATGCCCGAATTCCATAAATAGATGCATGTAAGAACTGCCAATTGTTATGATAAACGACTTGTCAGAAACTTAACATGAAACAGCATATTTTTTTTATTTATCAAAGAACATTATTAGCGAAGAACAGTAACTCATACTAGATATTTTTACGAGTTATCCCCCTTATTTATCAACGGCCAATCACCATCCTTCATATAATAAAGAGCAATGTGTATTTGCGTTTATATAAATAAATCTAAATCCATTCCCTGATGCAAAAGTTAGCGAGTAAAACCACGGCCGTCGTTAAGCAGGCCTAGTCACTGAAAAATGACGTCATGCTAATAGGTAGCAAGCGAGATCTGTCGAACAGTCAGATTATCAGTAATGAATGAGAGCCTTTTAAAAAAGCATTATAAAACTTTAAAAAATTGTAAAAAAGAAAAGAAAGGAACGCGATTCGTTGAAAATGTGCAGAACCAAATTAACATTTTGTCTTTCAAGATTAGTGGGAGAAAGTGCCTTTGAAGTCAATTTGTAACAATATTTCGAAAGTGATTGAGATTCCAGAGTATAAAGTTTGTGGAATGGGGGCACTTTGGATGTTATCTAATTCATGATTTCCATTATGACAAAACTTTGGGAACATCATGCATTTAAATGCATCTTTTTGGCCAAGCTAGTTGTTTCTAATGCATTTTAATATATGTACTGAGTCGAATAAAAAGAAATGGCGTCTAGACTTTATAAGTGGATGTGGATACACAATTGAAAGTTTTGCTAGGCTACAATAGAAAGACATAGCCTTTTTATTTATTGCGTTATTATCTGTTATAACAGATAATACTCTAAAGCCTATCTCCTCTAAACCAATTATTAAACGTTTGATTATGTCAAATAAGTTCTCAGCTCGAAGACATTTAGTTGGCATAACATGCACAACATTCTTATATTGTGAGAATACACTGCTAAGCAAAAAAGCATATGCACGTGTTGTGGCTTCATTGATGCTGTTGACTAAGCCAACAACGTTACCACCCTTATAATCAAAATAAGGTTTTAGATGAATTTCATCAACAAGTAAAGATAATGTGATGTCTTCCTTCACGAGTAACTTGAACTTACTTTTAATATACATAAGAAAATTGTTATCATGTTGTTCAACTACAGGATTCATAGAGGTTGATAAGGTTAGTCTTCTGATGGTCGAAAATAACTCGGTAAAATTACATTTTTAATGTCTCTTAACAGTCTGTACTCTTTAAGAGAAGCAGTTCTATAATACGAGGGGCGTTCAATAAGTAATGCCCCTGACCCACTTCCAGTTGTCTGATCTAGATGAAATTTTGCATGTGTAATGATTTATATCAGTATGGGTTATGTTGCAAAAAACAACTCTGAACTAATTGTGGTTTCTGATTTACAGGTGTTTGAACTGAGTCAGGTGTGAAATGGAGCCAGTTGAGTGCCGCCCAGTGATCCGGTTTTTGTATTTGAAAGGACGCACACCAAAGGAGACTTTTGATGAAATGAAAGAAACTTATGCTGATGATACCCCATCATATGACCTTGTAAAACGCTGGCATCGTGAATTCAAACATGGCCGGAAGTCTGTGGAAACAGCTCGCAGACCTGGTCGTCCCTCTTCTGCCATTGATGAAGCATCTGTCCGTCAAGTTGAGGCTGCCATTTTGGAAGATCGACGCATTACTATTCGCCAAATAGCCCAAGAGGTCAAGACTAGTACAGGGTCTGTGGAGACTATCATTCATGACCATTTGCATATGCATAAGGTGTCTGCCAGATGGATTCCCAGGTTTCTCACATCTTTCCAGAAGCAAGAACGCGCGCGTCGAGTGCTCGATGATGAATTTGAAGATGTGCCAGAAGATGAGTCAAAGTTTTTCAAAAGACATGATTACACAGGATGAAAATTGGGTCCATCACTATGATCCAGAGACCAAAGCCCAGTCAATGCAGTGGAAGAACTTGGACTTATCACCTCCAAAGAAGGCAAGGGTGCAGCTCTCCGCTGGCAAGGTCATGCTCACAGTCTTCTGGGACCAGGATGGAGTAATGATGACAGATTTCCTGGCAAAGGGTACCACAATTACAGGAGTCTATTACGCTTCACTTTTGATAAAATTAAGAGAAGCTATAAAAATCAAGAGGCGGGGCAAGATCAGCAAAGGTATCCTCTTCCTGCAGGACAACGCTCCAGTCCACAACTCGCATGTCGCTAGATCAGAAGCACGGGCGTGTGGCTATGAAATCCTCCCTCATCCCCCTTACTCTCCTGACCTTGCACCCTCTGACTTTCATCTCTTCCCAGCCATGAAGTTGTTTTTGAAAGAAAAGCGTTTCCCAAATGATGCAGCCTTGATTTCTGAAGTTACAACGTGGTTGGAGAACCAACCTGGGGTGGTCTACAAAAACGGTGTCCAGAGCTGCATCAAACGATGGGAGAAATGCATAACTCTGGGTGGTTCCTATATAGACTAATGACTGTGCCAAGTTTCATTAATCTACTACTATGGGAAATGGGTCAGGGGCATTACTTATTGAGCGTAAGTAATAAAGTATTATCATTTCACTCGAATAATTAACCTTATTCAGTGTCATTATGTTTATCTGTTCGTATATGAATTTAATTGCATTGAAATAATTAAATGACTCATCTTTATTTGTTGCATATTTGTTTTTTTTCATCTCTTTTTTGTTCTGTTGAAATGAAGTCTATAAAACAAAATAGGGGTAAAAAAACGATTAATTTATCTTGCCTTTGGTAACATTTATTTGTTGCATATTTGTTTTGTTTTTTACCCCTTTTTTGTTTTATTGACTTCATTTCAAAATACCTGGATTTCTCCTCCACTGACCGAGGACAGAAAAGATGAAGTGCAGTAAAAATACTAAGAAATCCTTCAAAGACTGAGGCAATTAAATGTTTTATTCCAATCCAGAGTGCCTATTTTTGGGGAGATGGATTTTCCCTACATTAAAAACCGACCTTGTGTCTGAATTTTATCTGCTTTTTTGTTTTGTTACACCAAACATTACTTTTTAAAAATATTATTGTACACACAAAAAAAAACTTTCTTGTAGACATAAACTTTGAACATTCTTTGTATACACACAACATTTTTTTAACGGAATTTAATGAATTTAAAAGAAAAAAAATTAAAAGTTAAAACAAAACGAAGACAAAATGTCGGCTGAAAACACCAAAATGTCTACCCTCATATCGAAAAATGAAATCACTCCCAAATTTATAAAAGTCAATGAAAAGTTATTTCGGTGCTTGTTCACTGTTTCGGACAGACAGAAAAATTATTTATGTGTGAAAACAATATTATGTACTTACTCAGTGGTATTTTATTGTTCAATGTTGAAAAAAATTAGGAAAAATTATCCAGTAGAACTTTAATTACAAATATTTTGACATTTTTCGTATTGTACAAGTCACTTCGATGACTATGCCTCCATTTGCTACCGTTCGACAGAAGTCAAGGGCAGATAATTTGCAAGGGCAGGTAATACTCATTAAAAAAACAAAAAAAATAAAAAAAACAAGTACATTGATAAAAACATA